>CM037876.1:210015824-211215824 GCA_021292165.1 Shinisaurus crocodilurus | reverse complement strand
GCAATCCCACCTATGGGGTTTCCAATATTTTAGGAGCTAAAGAGCTCTCTGCCACTATAACAGTTCCCCTTGGATGACCTTTCCTGCTGTCACCAATTTTCCTAGAATACTTTAACCTAGAATACTCCTAGCAGCTTGGTGCCCATCTCACGCCTAAGCCTCTTATACTAACACTAGAGATGATGAACTATTCAACAAGTTAATTTATTAAACAGATATTTTGTGCATAACAAAACACTAATATTTAATTGGGCTTTTCAATATTTACTTTGGTGTTTTCAAAAGGCTGCCTACTGATACTTCTTAAGGACTTGAGAAATACTGTTGCTAATACAAGCCTCTTAATGACTTCATTTACTTGAGGCCAAATTCCCTAAACCTCCACCACAGCCAAATACCCTCACAACCAGGTCCAGCTCTTGGGTACAGTCTTGCTGTGACTCCCAAAACGCTTCCTGTTATTTCTGGCTACTTAGACCGTTTATCTGGCTTTTAATGCCTGCTTGTGCAACCTTCTTCTGGCAAGATCTTAGGGCAGTCTCCTGGCATAACACAGCCACCTGCTCCCTACTCCTGATCTTCACCAACCATTTATGATTATCGCACAGAGAAGGAATAGCTTAATATCCAGGCCTTAGCTATTCACTTTCTCCTCAGCTTTCTCCTCGTCCTTCTATAACACCACCCACCAGCCAGCAGACCTTCTCCCTTGCTGACTCTCCGCAGACTAACTGAATCCCTAACTGTCAACTCCTTAACTGTCAAGTGTAATTTCCCAACTGCTCTTTTCCACCTAGTTAGAAACCCCAGCCAATCAAAATGAATTTGCCTGATCCAGGCCCCATGTATAAATTTTCAAAGTGATCATCTCTCTTTCCTCACCACTTCAGAACATCACCAAGCAGCCACTACTAAAACAGGCCTTCAACATTGTAATGACACTCGGCATCAGGCCTTCACAGATACATTATAACCTCTTAGAGGCCGAGCATGGATTGCCATGGTTTGGGGGGAGAGGGGCTTGCAGACATGCTCTAAGCCAGCCTTCCCCAACCTGGTGCACTCCAGATGTGTGGGACTACATTTCCCATCATTCCCAGTCAATAGAGCTGATGGCCGTGCTGAATTGTGGGAGTTGTAGTCCCACACATCTGGAGGGCAGCAGGTTGGGCAAAGCTGCTCTGAGTCAAGACTCAAACTATGAGCTGTATTGACCAATGTGAATCATGTTTATTTGGAAGTCCCCCTGAATTCAGTGGGTTTTATATCATAGTAAGCATGTTTAGTATTGCAGTACTTTAACATACATTCTTGAGATGGGGTTTAATAGCAGTCTCTTAAAAAAAAAAAAAGAAAGTTAGAAAACCTATTTAAAGTCAAGCTCTTAAAAATCAGCTACATAATTTCAGTGGTTGTTCTTGCAGATTTATTTACTTATTTATTTAATGGAGGCATAGATTCTCACCGGCAAGAAGGCTATGGCATCTTACAAAAAGAGATAAAAACATAACATATGCACTAAAATAATTTGCATAGAAGCATGAGACCACTTAAGCAGCAGAAACAAAGATCTGCGTAAAACTCCAATACAGACTAGAGAATAAAAATGGCAACAATAAAACACATGTTTATTAACATACTAAATTAAAAGCTGGGAAAATAAGAACATTCTTAAGTTGGCAACAGAAGGACATAAGTGCTGGTGCTAGGTGTGCAGGACTATCATGGGTGTGTTCCACCAATGGAATGCCACCACAGAAAACTCCCTGTTTTTCCTTCCGTGGAAGGCCAGGAAAACTTGAGAAGGGCCTTCTCAAACCCTCTTAACGGGCTAGTCTGCTTTTAGGCCTCAGAATGAAGGTACACTACTAAAGTTCAAAATTGGTGGCTATTTAAGCAAGCCTTCCCTGATCTGGTGCCCTCCAGATGTGTCAGACTACCATCCACAGACCACCATCCACAGCCAATGGCCATGGTAGCTGGGGATTATGGGAGTGGTAGTCTAATGGATCTGGAGGTCACCAGGCTGGGGAAGGCAGCATTATGCTATGGGCACTGAATGAGACTGCATATAGAATCTGGGTTCTTTACCCACCATGCAGAAGTACGGGCGGAGCACTGAATATACTGAAACTAGTGGGAATAGCCAATCTATAAAAGGAGTAAGGGAGGTTGTTTTCCTGTAGCCAAAGCTCTTCAAAAGGAACTCTTTCTATTTCCCACTCTTTGCACTCCTTCCTTTGATTCTTCAGAGGCCCCAATTTAATTGGACCTTTTGAAAGAGAAAGGGAACCAAGACACCATTGAATAGCTTTCCCTCACCCCTGTATGGCTCCCCTGCTGATGCAATGGCAATGCGGTTTTCTGTAATGAAATACTGCTACAAAGAAGGTTCTCAAAGCCTGGGCCGTGGCTTTATTCAGTCTCATTAGTAAATGGACATAACTCCTCGTAAAAAAGAAAACAACAAAAACATTTCTGCAGGTAAGAAACCTTCTCTTGCAATTTTGTGCCTCCTCCTCATGTGGGCATTTGCACATTTTTAGTGTTCAGTGGGGAGGATGGATGCTTTTTTTTTTTTAACAGCCTCTGTGCAGCTTCATGAACTAATAAATTCATGTAATGCTCATTATTTAAAGGAAGCTATTTGCTTTGTAGCTGGGGCTGCCTTTACCTCAAGAGTAATGTGTTCTGCACATGCCAGGCAGGAAGTCCTCATGTGGAAGTTGGGCTTATTGAAATTTGGTGCTTCTTCATCAGTGGCTGCAGAGTGTGGGTGGACAAACAGACACAAAGAACAGACAGACCCAGGGGAGGGACGCACTCAGACCCAAACGACAGGTTACGTTAACCCCCCCGCCCCCATGCCATGGTCCCAATCCAGATCCCCCCCCCCCTTTCTGGCTGCTTTTTGTACAAGAAAAAGACGTTGGGAGTCCCAATCACAGAACTCGGATGTCATGTCGAGCTTGACTCTGAGACACTATGAGGGACAGACAGGGCGAGCTGACAGGCATATGCTGAACAGACAAACACAATGCACACAGACAGATGTTCTGGTGCAGATAGAATGTGTAGGCAGGCAGGCAGGCAGGCAGGCAGAAGAGACCCAATGAGCAGGTGTTTAGACAGACAGAATGAGGGGGTGGACAGGCAAACAGGATGCATGGACAGGTGGAAAGAATGAGTGGATGGAGAGATCTGTGCAAGGAACTGACAGACACAGAATGAAGAGATGCAAGAGAGGCACCCACATGCAGGGCAGGCAGGCAGGCAGGCAAACACAATGGGCAAATAGACAATGGAAGGCAAGCAAGCTTATAGAACAGCCCATGGACAGAGCGAGCGGACAGACTGGCAGACAGACACAACACAAGAGCGGATAGACAGAGAGACAGAGCAGGCCATGAAACTCACTGGGTGACTTTGGGCCAGTCACTGACTCTCAGCCTAACCTACCTCACAGGGTTGTTGTGAGGATAAAACGGGGAGGAGGAGGATGACTATGTAAGCCGCCTTGGGTTCCTTGCTGGAAAAAAGGCGGGGTATAAATAAAATAAATAAATAAATAAAATATATACTAAGCAGACAGACAGGATATAGACACAGTGGGCAAGAAAGTGGACGTGAGAGGGAGGCAGGCAGAGGAGAGACAGGGAGATACAATGAAGACAGCAGGCAGATACATGATAGACACACAGAGTGGGCAGATAGGTGGGAAAGACAGACAGACACAGGACAGACAGTTGGAGAGATGCAGACCAGATGCCCACAGCAGATTTTATACCCAAAAGATAATGGAATACTTTGTATGATTTACTGTGTTGTTTTGTTTTTGTTTTTTTAAATACAACTTCATGAAGTTTGTAAGCACTTCCATATTTCCTTCCTTCAGTTCTTCAAAGACATGTTTTTGTTCCAAGTGCTCATCTCTGTTCAGAGAGTAAAAAAATGGACCACAGTTGAGTCAGGAACTAAGTTACCCCCACATGTTCATTTCATTGCATTTCCAGCCACCCAAGGAATTTTATTGAAAGGCCAGAGCATAAATCCTGAAATTAATAAGTAAGTTGCATACTGATATGGCAGACCACTAAACAGAACACCATGTTTTAAAGCAGTGTTCTCCAACCTTGGGTCCCCAGATGTTTTTGGCCTACAACTCCCGGCACTGTTAAAGGCAGGCCTTTGTGTAACTATATTGCTCTTTGGGGCAACTGCTTATTTGCTCTAAATGGTCTGGTGGCACATATGAAGTACTGTCTCCACCCATACAAAATTGCTTGTGTGCTCAGATCAGCATTAGAAGTCCTGTCCAGTATTCACTCCACCATCTGAGGTGCAGCTGGTTGGCACCAGAGAGCTTTTCAGTTGATGATGACATCTAAACTATGGAATTTCAGTTAGATCCAGATTTAGTCATACTTTGAGTAGACCCATTGAAATCAACAGGAGGTGAGGTGGTCATACTTTACTGCAGTGGTGGGCAACTTGGGCCCCTTTGGATGCTTTGGTCTACAACCCCCATCAGCCCTAGCGAGCATAGACAATGGAGAGGGACGATGGGTGTTGTAGGCCAAAACATTCGGAGGGCCACATGTTGCCTACACCTGCTCTGCTGTAAAGGCTCCAACCTTGTGTTGAATTCTGAAGTTTTTATCGAGAAGCCACTGTGATATCTATGAAGGAGGACTCTAGGGTGCTCAGTTGCTTCTGCATGCTCCTGTTATCTTGATTTGCACCCTTGCAGACTTCCTGAAAGCATACCGTGTCCCATGGGTCATCTACACTCCACATTTGAAAGAACTGCTGTCCTAAATGAATGATAAACCCTTGTTCCATGCCTTGAGTTAGTCATGACTAATTTAAATCCCATTGATTTCAGTGGGTCTACTCTAAATAGAACCTAGCCTGTAATCCTGTGGACACTTAGCTGGGAGTAAGTCCCATTGAATTCATTTGGGCTTACTCCTGAATGGACATGACTAGGATTACACTGTTGGTCTGGATCCAGACCGTTGTCTTGAATGAGGCACTTCTGACCTCATCAATTCTTGCCTTCCAGTGAGCAATGAAGAACTATCTGTTTTAGCAGGTATTTTGGCTGTAATCTTAGGGATGATCATTTTATTGTGTGCCACTAGGTCAACAGGCAGGATAGAAATGTTTTGAAAGATGGCAAATATCTGAATGAACAGGGCTCAACTACCCACACCCTTTTTTTAATTTCTGAAATGTTTTTGCACTTAATTCTTTAAAATTGGCTGATTGGGAATATTTTGCAAATGACTGGAAAACCAATGGGTGGGGAACTTCTAGGGGCTCTGTCAATTGTAAAATGCTCTTTCATGGTCAACTTTGTGGTGGAGATGTTAGAGTGGGGTTCTCCAAGCTTGGGTCCCCACATGTTGCTGGACTACAGCTCCCAGAATCCCTTGCAATTAGCCATGCTGGCTGGGTATGCTGGGAGCTGTAGGCCAGCAACATCTGGGGACCCAAGGTTGGAGAGCCCTGTGTTAGAGTGTCAGACTAGTACCAGGGAGACTCAAGTTCAATTCCCCAGTCAGCCATGAAGTTTATTGGGTGACCTTGGGCCAGTAATTGTCCCTCAGCCTGACCTACCTCACAAGGTTGTTGTGAGGCTAAAATGGAGAGTGGGAGAGAGAGAACCATCTACGCTGCCTTGAGCTCCTTGCAGGAAAGTGGGGGATATAAATGTAGTACATAAAAAAATAATAATTTTTTTTCTACTTCAGCCTTCCCCAACCTGGTGCCCTCCAGATATGTTGGACTACAATTCCCAGCTGGTTGGGGAATGCTGGGAATTTTAGACCAACACATCAATTGTTGAGGGCATCAATTTGGAGAAGTCTGCTGTACTTGTTTTACTGTTGACTGATATTACCGAGGGGCAATGGGATGCACCATTTTAATTTTATTTATTTCTCTTGGTTCATTCCTTCAGGGACCTTAGAGCCGCACACTCATTCTCTTGCCTGATTCTAGTTTACATATCTCCCAATCTGAGATGAAAGTGAACACCTGTCTGTGGTTCCCTGGTAGGTTTCGGGAACCTCAAATAGATTGGCCTTTGCCTCAGGTAGGCTGACTAGCAGAAGGACTGAGTACCACTTTAAACCAACAGAATATTGACCTTGCCTGTAAAGCTTTTACAGTTAGTTCATTCTCTACCCCCCACCCCCAGGATGAGTGTGTCCATTTATTTATTTATTTTTACCAGGCCTTTCCCAGAGGCCCAAGGCAGTTTTCAAATACAAAACAAATAAGCCCAAATAAATTATCACAATGCAAACAACACAAGAATTCACTACTCATAGACAGGACTCATGTAAAAAAATATATCTCACAATACGTTTTTCAAACTGATCTTGGTCACTATTGTTTATAATATTCATTTTTTTATCGCGTATCATTTTCTCTGCTTCAGATTTCTTTCAGGTTTGCTTTTGCTGGTAGCATCTTTCCGGAAGTCTTTTGTTTGGGTGCCTGAACCATATTGATTTTCCTCTTCTGTACGCTATTTTAAGGACATTGTTTTTAGCCATCAAGTTATTAACCTGTGTGCATGGGGTTGTTCCATGAGTGGGATTTCTCATTATTTGTTTTGTGGCTAATATTGACAATGACGTACTATCTGACACAATTTGTTTCTGGGTTTGTTGACTGTTAAATGCTTTCTTTCTTTTTTTAGTATTTGGTTATGAGTGTGAAGTCTAGTCAAAAAAGTAGCAGTGAGGAAAGAGTGAACAAGATTGCTGGTGTGTGTGTGTGTGAGAGAGAGAGAGAGTGTGTGAGTGTGCATGCACGGCCCCCAACCCCTGAGCCAGCATGACATGCAGACCCAGGGCTGAAAAGGTTGTGCACCCCTGTGCTAGAGGTAGCCTGTATGTAATTTGTGCTCCCCTAGGAGTGCTGAGTACAAAAAAGGTTAGGGAGGTTTGGCAGAGCAAAGCCTGGATGCAAAAGAGCAACTCCTTGGCTGCACCCTGCTGGTCATCTGTAGACTTGTGCACGGATGACGCGATATTCTGATGACTTTCATTTGGGATTTGAAATAATAGTGGGTTTTGTGCCTGCTTATGTCACTGGACAGTTTTAGGCAAGCCATCTTCCCTAACCACAGCATTGTCTATATGTCACTTTGAACAAGCTTCTAGATGTGATGTATTATCTATATGCTACATTATACTGCAATAATGTTAATATCCTCAACATATTTCTTCTTCTTTTCTTTTTTTTTTAAAACAGAGTTGGGAATGATAAATCCAACCGGAACTTGAAATGACTAAGTGTGAAAAATGTAATGTGCAAATCCTTTTTACCCATGATCCATGCCTTATTATTGGCTACATTTTTCTCCCCTATCATCTAGCAAGCTTGCTGAGCTTCTTTTCACCAGTGATGTTGACAAACTAGTGAACATTCACATCATGTGTCCACTTTATCTTTCTTTGTAAAAATAACTTCATCCTAGAAGATTATTCATTATAAAGCACTTGTCACCACCCCACCCCCGCTCTCTCTCTCACATACAAGTTTCTTTCTTATTTGTTGCCCTTAATTCCTGTTTATCACTCAGGGTGCAATCCTATGCATGTTTAAACAGAAAAAAGTCCCATAGCTTCCAGCATTCCCCAGTCAGCCATGCTGGCTGGAGAATGCTGGGAGTAGTAGGACTTTTTTCTGTCTAAAAATACATAGGATTGCGCCCTTAGTTGATTTACGGTGCAATACTATACATGTCTATTCAGACGGTAAGCCCCACTGAATTAAATGGGACTTGTTCCCATGTAAGATAGTATAGAATTGCAGCCTTAATTTTGTTCTCTGCTGTCTAGGGATGGAGAAGAAGCTTTTAAAACCAGTTGTTCAGTCACATCTAACAAGCAAGATACAAAGAGAACTGACAGAACAGCTTCACTATTTTGGTAAACGGTTTTGCACTTAGCTTCTGACAAATCGGCTGGTGGTCTTGTGTGCTTTCTCACCCAGTTTCTCCTCTTATTAACTTATTTGTCATCCACTAGGTGTTTTGTTCTTCCTAGTTCCTATTGGCCTATAGGAAAAGGAGTGATGCAGCAAGAAACATGTAGGACTTTGTGATGTCAAAGGAACGTGATGATAAAATCATGACTACCATTGCTCTCATCCTGTTTTTGTATAGCCTTCGAATGTAACACATCTATAATCTGAGAAATGTCCACTGGTGTACTTTTATTTACAAAATATGTAATGAAAATCCTGTTCTTTACAGGCAAAATCCTGATGTAGAACTGATGGTCTCAGATGTCTATGGGCCATTTCACACTTGCCAGTGATTTGCATGCTAGTTGAGAATGTGTCAAAATGCACTTGCTGAGGCAGCTTTACAAATTTTTAAAAAGCATGCTGTGGTGGAGTGATAGGCAGAAGCCCAGGGAGGGGCCAACCTGAACATTCCAGAGGCTCTGATTGGTTGAAGCAGAGAGCATAGAGCCCCAGGGAGTTGGCAGTTAAGGGGAGTCGGTTGTCAGTTGGGGAGAGAGTGGGTTGGAGTGAGAGACGGAGTGGGAGGTTAATAGAGTAGGTAGGGAAAGGTGGTGCTGAAGAAAAGAGTTCAGCTAATAGAAGGAGAATCACGGTAATTATTACTGTATCCACAAAAGTGCCAACGCCGCCGTGATTAAACTTACTTTTATATATTTATAATTAAACCTTTTACACAAAAAATATTTTTTGTAGAAATTTTTAAACACACTAACATTTCGAGTATAAAACCATAATGATTTAACATTCAAATTTGAGGACTAAACAATGACAATGCTGGAATTTCAAATAACATAATTGTAAGTATAAATCCATAGTAATTTCATACAAGTTTGAGGACGTAACAATAATGCAATTACAAGTAACACAATATATGTATATTCTCATTTGTGATTTAGCATACCAAGTCCTAACTTTGTTATATTTTTTAACAGAGTTAGTAGAAGCCTTCCCCTTGTTTTTTCTTTTTCTTTGAAGTGACTTCAAAAAGAAATACTCGAAATGTTAGTGTGTTTAAAAATTTCTACAAAAATATTTTTTGTGTAAAAGGTTTAATTATAAATATATAAAAGTAAGTTTAATCACGGCGGCGTTGGCACTTTTGTGGATGAAGAAAAGAGTTCAGACAGGAAATCTAGTACTAAGTTGTGAGAAAGCAAACGTGAAGGTGTTAGTAGAGAACAGTTCACAGGAGTCTCCACTTAGGGAGTGAAGGACCTTCTGTCTGAGGAAGAAGGTGAAGCTCTGGACTAGTGAGAGGGACAGTTAAGTTCCCTGGTCTGATACTGTAACTTCAAGTGACCGAGCCAAGTTGATACAAAGAGCACTGTATAACATCTGCCTGCCTTTAACCTGAATCCAAGCAAAGAACAAGTTTGAATTAACTGTTGAAAATCCAAGTTATCTGTGCCTGAGTTGAATATCAGTTTAGAGACTTTGTTAGAACAATAAATCAATCTTTTTATTCAAAGTTCTAAGTGTCCAGAGTCTGACTGGTGGACAGGAAAGTAAGAAGGGAATTAACGGAGGGGCATCCTACTTCAAGTAATCAAATAAAACAAACTGCTCTTAATAAAGACAAACAAACGTGGGTGAACAGCTACATATAAGGCCTAAGACATATCATCAGCTAACGCAGCTTAAGAATTGTCTGAGCGTGGAAAGCTAAGCAGGGTCAAGCCTGGTTATTACTTGGATGGGAGACCCCTTCTCTAGTTTCCTGCATTGAGCAGGGGCTTGGACTCGATAGCCTTGTAGGCTCCTTCCAACTCTATGATCTGTGAAATCTATGAAATAAGTCTGAAGCGACCAATACAAGGGGGCACTTGGTGAGAGAGAAGTACCCATTAAGGGTGTGGGCTTTGGAGGAGTGGTCCCGTCCGCTACACATGCCACAAAATTGTTGGGGCCTTGTTACATGTATTTGAACATTACATCTATGATGCCCCTAAAAACATTAAGAAAGTTCTGAAGAGATGTAGGAGCCTAAGGTTGCAATCCTATACATAGTTACGTAGGAATAGGCGCTATGGAAGACAATGTACAGGTAGTCTTCAGGGCTACCTCACCCACAATCCCTTGCTTTGAGGAAGGACCTTTCAAAGTGCAGCATTTGGGCCTCCAGAGAGGCTGTCCATCTGACTTTTTGTTCATTTTTTTGGGTGGATGTGAACAGCCATGGTGACGACAGTGGGGTGTGTGAACGGCAGTGCGGGGAGTAGCAGCAGCCTCAGGAGGTGGGACATCTTGTGTTACCACTGATCCAATGGATTGTATCCAATATCATTCTTAAGTACCACTTATTTCAGTGGGTTTACTCTAAGTAGCACTAACACTGGATGCAACCCCGAATTAGCAAAATAAAATCCACAGGAGAAGCCAATCACAATCTCCTGTCTAGTTTGGCTCTGAGAGGCCCATTACAACCGCCAACTTCCAAAGTTTCCTTCTTGGCCAGCAGTTTCACTGCTACTGTCAGTAGAACTGCTTAGTGAACTGAGGATGCCAAAGAATGACAGATGCTTGAAGTATTGAGTTCTTTTGGATTCTAGGTATTGTCTCCCTCCAAAGGCTGCTCACTTTCAACAGGCGCTTCCCACTCATGTTAAAAACAGCAACAAAAACTGTCTTGCATGTCAGAAGTCTGTCAGGGGCACTGAATTCCAAGCAAAACCCAGTTATGTGTGTGCAGATAGCCTGTGTATTGTATCTTGACATCAGGATGTGGTGACTGAATGGATGTGTACTTCCGATCTCCCCCCGTGCCCCCTTTTTTTAGTCTTAACATTTTGACCACACAATCATTTTCAGCTAAGGTGTAAGACAAATTGGAAGCAAATTTTGTCCCATGTGTCACTCAGTCAGGGGGAAGCTGGTTTGCTTAACAGGCTAGAGAACAGACAGAATGACAGTTCAGGGATTTTCTTATCCAGAAACTGGCTGGGTATTTTTCATGTTTTCATTTCAGATTGCTAGATTTGAAAAAACAACTCTTCCAAGTTCTTTAAATGGCTAGATCCTTTTAGTTTATAGTTACTTTTTACTTTTGGGATTCTTAATATATTGTATTTTGGAATTGAAAACACTATTTAATGAAACTATAGGTTTTCTTTTTTGGAGTATCCATAAATGTTGAATTTAATAGATTAAATAGTTGATGTTTATTGGGGGAGAGTGGAGACCTCTGGTGTTTGTTCCTTTTAGGGTTCTTTTTTGCCATAACTGGAAGTGATTTTTTGTTAACAGAAAAGATTTTAAGATTAACTGTGGTTGATTAAGCTGTGGAGAAGATTGGAAGTCCATTATTGTGTTTATGTTTGTTTGTTTGTTTTATTATGAATAAAAAATAAATGTTTATTAAAAAAAAATAAAAAAATGGCTAGATCCTTTTGAGTGTGTGTGTGTGTGTGTGTATGTGTGTGTGTGTGTGTGTGTACGCGCACGTGCATTTGACTTACAGAGCTCAGCACAGGAGGTGATATTTTAAAACTAAGCCAAGTAGGGATGGATGAATCTGTTAATTTCAATTCCTCTCAGTTTCTAATTTTTCCAGTCTTAAGTTGGGTTCACCTCAACTGTTGAGAATTTTTAATGAAAAATCCATAAGCATTTTTGTACTCACTTCTTCTAATACATGCATTTCCCCCCTAAAATACACATTTTTTTTTGCAAGCAATTTTCCTAACACAATGCATTTTTTGCATGTCGTTTCCCCAAAGAGATCCATTTTTGTATGCATTTTTTTGATTGGAGAACTCCATTGCAAAATTTGGAGAAGTGCAAATTTTGAAGGATAACCAAGTTTCAGTTTGCATAGTGATTTGAAAGTGTGAAATTGGGTAAATTCACATTAAAATGCAAACTGAATGTATTTCTTTCCCCATCCGTAAAGCAAAATAGAAAATATTGCAGAACTATAGAGCATACAGAGTTAAAGTCATCGGCTTGGCTCTGGACACAGGAAGGTCTTTCCCCAACGTTTCCAAATGTTGAGGGTCTCCAGAGGAATGGGAGCCCTTAATGGTGAGGCCAGCACTGAGAAGACGTCCCCATGCGTGGTTACATGACCATTTACTGTGTGAGGGAAAAGTGGCTGGGAGGAGAAGAGTTAGCCATGTACTTCCATCCTTACCCCCTTTTAGTGTAAAGTACTCCCCCCAAGGGTGCCTTGCATCAGAGAGGGTGCTGTCAAGTTGTCATTAACTTGAGGTTTTTTAAAAAATAACATCATTTCAGTGTGCTGTGTAGTTTGCCTCTAAATGAAGGGGCGCTCAGACGTTGAGGACACAGAGTCAGGCAATTGATACAAGAAGAGGTGAATGATAGAGGGAGTTCTGAAGAAACTTTACAGGGACTTGAATAAAATAATGTGGGGGTGAGGTTGAAATATTCCAGAGGTGCCAAGGAGGAAGTAGGATTAGGGCAAAACATTACACTATGAGCACGAAGAAAGTGTATGGGGCAGGGGAGGAGTTGGGTGTGTCATAAGTATCGGGTCTAGACCAGGGGTGCAGAACCTTTGGCCCAGGGGCCAAATCCAGCTGGCCCAGGGTGCCAATCTCACCTTCTGGGGTTCCCCAGGTGGCCACGCCCTCTTTCACCCGACCATCGATCATTTGGTCATTTCCTGACTTTGTGCAGTTCCACCCCAATTCCAAATGGTTGAAATTACTCTCCTAAGGCTTAGTTACCAGCAGTAAGAACTTTAAGTTAAAATATGCCAGTACTTTTGGTATTTTCAGACCCCCCTTCTTTTGCCTTTCACCCTGCCCTTTCTGACTTTGGCCTGACCCATCACTGGAACAGGCCTCCAAGATCTTCTCCAAGATGTAATTTGGTCCTCTGGCTGAAAGAGGTTCAACACCCCTGATCTAGAACCTGGTATGCATACTGGATGCATTACAGTATTTATTATTTCATTTATTTAATATGTTTCTTAGCTGTTTTTCAGGATGTGGTAAAATTCTGTATCCAATGATCAAAGCACCTTAAATTTAAACAATTTAAAAATAAGTCAGTTGAAATAAAATACAATTTCAAATATCTAACAGCAGCAAATACCATAAAACGTTTTTTTCAATTAGAAGCTAGATAGTGGCTTTATGAAACCATAAAAGGCGGTGGAGTGCTCATGTCCAGTTTTACGACAACAATGCCAAGTGGTTGGAATGAAGTATTCTTAGCAGTGTGAGTTAAGTGGCTGCATGGATACATTTGGAACATGAATAGAGTGGGAAAGAGGATTATATTGTATGGGACAAGGAGGCACATGGTTTCCTGCTCTCGAATCTAGACTCTGGCAGTGCTGCAGTACCTTTAAGTTGCATAGTGGAGACAGGGAAGGTTCTGTCAGTTGCGGCTACTTCTGTTACTGAACCATTGTCATCTGTCAATCTTAAGGGGCAAGGATGGCCAAGGAGTTAGAGGGTGTGTGTGTGTCTTCAAATAAAATCATATGCTGATTTGAACTACCTAGCCAATTCTTTGGCTGCAGGCTTCTGATTTACTACTTTACGATTTGTTTTTATCAAAACCAAATGTCTAAGGACAAGATAAAGTAATTTCAGCCCGAGGGTCGAATTAAATCTTGGAGAAGCTCTTGGAGGCCTCGTGATGGGTGGGGCCGAAGGCAAAAAGGGGAGGGATGTCTGAAAATGCCTAAAATGCCAGCATATTTTAATTTAAAGCTCTTATTGCCAGTAACTTTAAAAAAAAGATATATTTGTAATGCATATGTTTGCTTAGGATACAACCGTTAGAAATTGGAGCAATGTTTTATTTCTAATATTTTTTTCTGACTGAAAAGTGGCTCCCTCAGAGAAAATACCTGCCTATTAATATTTAGTGTCAGAGGTTACATCCTTCACCCTGAGAGTATATTGCGGCGAAGACAATGGTATCCAATGCTACTTCTGTTCTCTGATTCCAAATGTCCTTTTCATGTGTAATAATATAGACTTCTGTTTTAGCTCAAAGGAGTAATTATCACAGGATAATTGGCTTATTTTTCTGTGGTCTGCTTTTTCCGGAAAACATTCTTTTCTTTTCAAAATGCTGCATAGTAATGAGTCTAGATATACTTATGAATAATAGAAACTCGGTCCCTTATTTGTTCACTGGGAAGTGAATGAACTGTGGGCTCATTCAGTGAAGAGAAAAGGATTGGTTGGCTTCATCCTACCAATAATAATTTAAAAAGACTTTGGTGCCGTTTTGAAGTAACCTGTAATATATCCTTAAATCAATGAAAAATCTATCTGGTACTGCTGATTTGAGCACCTCCTCTCTTTCTCTGTTGGCATTACTTTAAGAACCTGGTAATTAAGAACTGGTGCCTGAGTTTTGCTTTCTTCCTCCTCCCTCCCAATCCCTTTTCTTTCTGTGTCATGTCTGTAAGCCTGAGGGCAGGGACTGTCTAATATTATCCTTCATAAGCCACTCTGGGAGCCTGTTTTGACTGATGAGCGGGGTAAAAATATATATATATATGCTGTAAATAAATAAATAAATAAATACTTCTTTTCACCTGTCTTATATCCCAGGGTGGATGGATACTGATAACCTTGACCAGTTGTAAACTCATCACAGGGTGCAGCCACATGGGGAATCTAGTCATCTGTAGTTTCCAGCCAATTTGGTGAAGTAAAGCTTACTCGAAGATCTCATATTTTTGGTTAGATGCAGTGTGGAACTATTTATTTATTTATTTTGTATTTAATAGATTGCTTTCCCCCAAGGTTCAAGGCAGGTAACAAAAAACAAAATCAACAGTACAAAAACAAAACAAAACAACATCCTTCAAATGACATTTAAAGAACATCAGTGAAAGCTAATAATTAACGGAAGAAATCAATTCAATATGAAATAAGAAAATTCTGTAGCCTTTGTGAAAACTTAGCAGAGAGATCTCATTCAGCTGGGCATTCGGGAACTTTAGGCCAGTAAATCTCTAGCTCCTAGATGCTACTGTATGTTACAAAGGAGCTCAGATGTGATAGCTCTCTGGACACATTGACCTTCCCCCGCATCACGCGCAGCTCAGTTCTAAGAATAACCCAGGGTCTGAGTGGCTTCTAATATCATTCCTCATTACTCTTTTTTAGCAGAATTCTCTGCTCCAGCCTGGCGCTTACCTCACATTTCCAAGGCCAGAGTTCCTCTTGAACCACCTTGTTGCCATGTTTGCCCAGGGAGATCTGTTTGCCTTGCATATCCAGAGAGAAAGCCTTACTCCCTGGCAAAGCACCCCATGGAGTCTAGGGCCAGGTTCCATACGTTGCAAAAACATAGCTCAGCTTGCAAGGCCACATAGGCAGCCTGCACCCTCTGTAGGAGTTGCTGTCTTTGAGCCCAAGGGAAATGGTCAAGCAGAGAGCCTAGAGCAACCTCCCCCAACCTGGTGCACTCTGGATATGTTGGATTTCAACTGCCTTCAGTCCCAGCCAGCATCTTCTAAACATCTGAGGGCCCCAGGTTAGGGAGAACTGGCCTAGAGCATTGGGAAGTGGCTACTAAAAGTCTTGGACTGAGCGCAACCATCTGCAATCTTATTTGGAATCCTTAGGAGATGCCTCATGTTTAAGGCTCGCCCTCTGAATTCTATTCTTAACTAAATTGTGGTGGCTGGCTGTAGGGTCCCCAATAATGGCTAAAACCCCATTTGATTCCCCCAACATCACCTATCTAAAAGGATTTCTTTTAAATGTTTTTCGATAATATGGTGCAGCCTGTTACCTATAATTTGACTTGGGGCTTTTGCCCCATTTTTGAATCCATAATTAAAAACTGAAGAAACCCAAGCATGGTCTGTGCCCTGCCTACAGCATTTTTCTAACTATTTGTAACCAACCAGCAAATGGAGTCCTTTGGGTTCCCCTATTCTGAAGTCAAGTAGTTATAACTAATGATGGAGGAGAGCTGTATTCTGACACATCAGGAGGACACCAAGTTGAGGAAAGCTGGTAGAAACAGTAGAACGGCTTATCACCATCTATGATTTCTGGGTGATGTCCATTGAATTCAAGCAGGTCCAAAAGCATTCCTAGCAAAGAGCTTCCCCTGTAGCATCACAGTTATATGAAGACCAAATAGATGCATTTAGATATTATGTCCCCAGCGGGAGACAATTTCATATTGTAGTCCAGCAACAGCTGGAGGGCCATAGGTTGCTCACCCCTGATGGACATATCAGCCAGTGAAATCACTTCTTAATCAGATATTAGAGAGTGTTGAGAAGGAATTGTTAGTCCTTGAATCTCTGGGATATAATGACCTGTGGAGTGATGAAATAAAGGAAGGAAGTCCTAAAAGTGAAATGTACTATCATAAGTCCAGGGTTCCTTTGGCAGAACCATTCAGACAAGTTGACCTACAGCATCAGTATCTCACATATATTAGGACAAAGAAGCTTGTCAGGGAATCAGACGAGTAATTGGGCCACCACACTATAAGTGGAAAACTCTCCAATCATGGTAACAGTGCAGAAAAGGTTAATGAGTTCTCCACATCTTTCTCTTCGCAGAGAGTACTGGAGAAATACCCACCATTCTTTGGTGGTAATATATCTGAAAAACTGTCACACATTAAGATTTCCATAGAATCCCCCAAAGTAGCTAATAGATTAAACAGCAATATGTCACCAGGACTGCATGGCATTCACCCAAGAGTGCTGAAAGAATTCAAGTATGAACCTGCTGAATTGCTGACTCTGACTTGTAGCTTCTCTTTGACATAAGTGTCTACACAACAGGTCTGTAATAACGTTAATACACAGGCCTTCTTTTAGAAAGAGGCATGGACGTGGGGGAAGGGGTACTTCTGCAAACTATTATTCAGGGCTGAGCACACTGTTAGAAATTTTAGTTTAAAGAACAGACTAGCTAAGCACTAACAAACAGTTGTATTGTATTTTGCTGAGAGCTGTAGATAACTAAAGATTGGTGTGCACTCTAGCAATGGGGAACTGATTTCTGATGTGTGTATGTGTGGGACAAACTGCCCCCACCGGACCCTCCATGGGCTGGAAGATGTTAGTGGACACTGGACATGGCAACCCCACGGATGCCAGTGGGCATGGCCGCATCCACTGACATCCGCCACTCCCGCCCATTTTGCCTTCCTCCATGTTGATATAGGCACGGAGCTCTATGCCTCTCTCAGCATGGAGAAAGGGACCCGGCTGGAACTGGGAGGAGCTCCTCCCAGTGCCAGCAGTGACACTGCTCATCCCCTCACCATTCCTCCTGGCAGCAGCTACGAAGGCTCCTAGGGGGGTGCCTGGGGTGTGTGGCAAGGCAGGTGGAAACAGCCAAGCCCTGACAGCAAAGACAGCCTCTCTCCCCTCCTCCAAGAAACTGAATAAATGTTCTGCAAACAATGCACCAGTGACTCAAGCCCTATTCAGGATTTATCAATCTGAGTAGGCTAATCACATGAGGAGAGGGAGGGCACTAGCCCCACCCCCTCCTCACAGGTTTCCATCACCTTGTACTCGTGGAGGGCAGCATTCTGAAGAGGAGAGCCTCCTGTATCCATGGAGGCTCTCTGTGTGATTCAGAATGCTGGAAAACCAGAGTTCTGGATTGTGTGGGGAGCCTCCACGGATACAAGAGACTCTTTGCTCTCCAGAATGTCACCCTCTTGATAATAATGCCTCAGTAGGGCTTATGTGATCTTGTAAATCATCAAGTACTTATAAGATTTGGTGCAACATTTCATTAACCCTGTAGTGTTTCAGGCGTAATAATGTTAAGTGGACATTCAGTATTGCTATTAACCTGTCACCGCTGGACACAGTTAAGATGATGTATTTAAGAAAAAAAATTTACTCTGTATAGCTGCAACTAATGGCTGGCTGGGGCATGCTGGAAGTTGTAGGCCTTTTTTCCTATCTAAACATGCATAGGATTGTGCCTTAACTCATTTAACACAGTGAAGCAAATCTACAGTCATACAGTAGTATATTTGGAAATAGAAGTGAGTTGCTGGGATCAAATGCTACGTTCTTGATAAAGCCATTTTTACCTGCCACAGAGCCATTTGATACCCCAGCTCCTAAAACGAAGACAAGAGACAGTGAATGAATAGATTAAACCTCAAGCCACATCATGTTTGTTAACTTAGATGTCTGATCTGCAACATTTTGAACTAGCTAAAACCAGCCTCCCTAAACTCATTGCAGGTATGCTTGCTAGAAAGGGGGGGGGAAACAATGAGATTCCATCTCCTGCTGCTGGCTTTGTACCCTGGCTCTGAGTTTGGATGCTGCTTTGCCTTGGCAGGCAGGGTTGAGTATGGTGTGGCTGCCTTAAACCAGCATGGCATTTGCTCTTCACTGGCCACATACAAGAAAGTTGTGCCAAGGAACCGCTGTCATCAGCCCCTGAGACAGAAAGCTGTACCATCAATAAGTCTGTCAGAGATCCCTAGTCCAGCCTTCCCCAACCTGGTGCCCTCCAGACGGAGTGGCCATGTGTCCTACCTTACTAAGGACAGTCCTCTATTTGAAAGGTTGTCAGAGGATAGTCCTTTATTTGAAGGCATTCTCTATTTGAATAGCTGCCCATTCTATGTCTGGTTTAAAGATACAGTCATGCCTTGGATTGAGAGCATAATTCATTCCGGAAACGTGCTTGTAATCCAAAACACTCTTATATCAAAATGAAATTCCCCCCAAAAAATCTGTATAGAGATTTTTAATTTAAGCCGTATTACAGTAGTACTTGTCTTGCAAGACGTCGCTTGTATATCAAGTAAATTTTTTTAAAATAAATATTTAAAAATTTGCTTGTCTTGCAAAATGCTCTCAAACCAAGTTACTTGCAATCCAAGGTATTACTGTACAGAAGATAAGAGTGGCAAGCTGGGGCCTTGAGGTTGCCCATCAACAGCTAGCTCCTGGACAGCAAGACTGAGCAGGCACACCGATCACCTGGACACTGTTTTCCCCACGGTGGTCAAATGTATTGGATTTCTATTTAAATTATAGTCATTATTTCTAAATGTGAATCTATGCAGATAAATTAGCATGTGCACATTTTGCATAAATCGCTGTCCTCCTTTGTCCTCTTTTTAGATGATGCATGTCCTCTTTTTTGAAGATGTGTAAGTGTCCATCAGATGTTTTGGACTACAATTCCCAGCATTCATTGACCACTGGCCATGCTGGCGGGGTCCTATGGGAGTCAAAGTCCAAATATCTGGAGGGCACCAGGCTGGGGAAGGCTGCCCTAGTCTGTTCCCTTCAGGCCAGCGAGCTGTGAGAGGGTTTGTTTCCCTTCACCATTCCAATGCCTGGCAGTGCTTGGCAATGTCCTTTATATCTCTCCTTCTCTGAACCCAGGGCCGGATTAAGAGCATTATGGGCCTGGTGCTGAGGATTTTGGTGGGCCTTTTTATGGAAATAAATAAAATGAAGACGCAATTTTATATTAAAACAAATTAAATATTTTAGTCAGCAAAGAAGAACAGTCAGCAAAGAAGTTACACAGTCAACAAAGTTAAGGTCATTCACAAACTCCAAATATTGCTTTCAACTAGCAACAAGCAACCTGCATTTAGCCTTCACACCAGCAACTGGTGTACATAGGCATACTGCCTCCGATACTGGATAGCATAGAGCCATCAGGACTAGTAGCCATTGATATCCTTCTCCTCCATAAATTTGATGGGGGAAGTGTGTGTGTGTGTGTGAGAGAGAGAGAGAAAGACACACACACACACACACACACACACAGAGTTAATCCAAGTCTTTTCCCTAGTCAAAATTGCACCTGAAAAAAACATGTTCATGCTCATTAGCCCCCAAGGAGAAAAAGGTCCTATGCAGGTTTAGACAGAAATAAGGCCTACAACTCCCAGAATACCTCAGCCAGCATGGCCAGCTGGCAGATGCTGAGACTTGAAGGACTTACTACTTCTGGCTAAAGATGCACAGGATTGCATTGTTATTTTTCATCCCTCATCCCTCCCTATTCCTTTTTCCTTGTGTGCTGTGTCTTTTTAGACTGTAAGCCTGCAGGCAGGGACTGTCTTCCTTTACTGATCATATGTAAGCCCCGCCAGGAGTCTATTTGACTGAGGAGCGGGATAACAATACTCTAAAATAAATTTAGTAAATAATTAGTTTGAAATAAAGTCTTTAAAAAATAAAAAGATGAGCATCTATAACCGTGCACCTGCCCATACAGGTGCTCGCAGAGTATAAATTTTTTAAAAAAAAAATAAGGAAGAAAAGGTGCTGCAGCAACCAGCACCAACCTCGATGGGCCCCAGCCTGTCTCCTGAGCAGGATACTGCAGTGGGCTTGGGAAAGGCGTATGATTAAAGTCCCCAAGCACCCTGCAAATATTTTACTCAGAGGAAATGCTACTGCCAAGGCAAGGTAAGGGGGGGGCTGGCAGTGGGTAAGGGGGAGCCCAGCCGCCTCCCGCTGGCTTGAGAGAGCTCCGGCAAGGCCCCCCCCGCCTCTGCTTGTGGGGCCCTCTGCGCTGCTGCAGAACCGTCAGCCCCGCTCCGGGCGACCAGCAGCATGCCTGGGGCCACGGGGGCGTCCAGCGCGCACACACACACACACGCACACACACACCCCGGCTCCCTTGCCAGCTCCCTTGCCTGCGCAGCAGAACCGGCTTGGCAGCATGGCCAACGGGGATGATGGGAGTTGCAGTGCAAGATGTCTGGAGGCCACCAGGTTGGCAGGGCGGGGGCAGAGTGTGGCTCTCGTGGCACCTTAAAACCCGCAGGCTGATGGCGGCAGGAGCTTCCGCAAAAAGCCCCCCCCATCCCTTTGTCAGTCGTACGGGTGCCACAAGGTATCCCCCCCCCCATGTGCAGAAACAGCCCCCACCCCCTGCCAGCCGGTCCCAGCTCCAAAGCGGGACCCTCCATGCGTGCGCACAAGAGAAAATCGCTTCGCTCTCGCCGAGCTCCCTGTAATGGTTCCCTCCGCCGGCCCCCCTGGCTCCCGTCCCACCCGGTTTTGCCCCTCGGGCGTCGCAACCAACTGCAGAGTCACCCTGTAATTACCCAGAGTTCCCAGTTGCCCCAGCTGACACCCACCCCTCTCCCGGGTTGTCCCAGCATCCAGTTACCGTGATGGGGGGGGAAAGAAAAAAGGCCTGTTGTGTTTTCAGTTCCCTCTTGCGCTTCACCTTGCCCAGGTCTGGGGTTTGGGGAGGGGTCCTTTCTTCTGCCTCCGGGGAGCTGGCGCCCTCCTGGGTCAGCTGGGCTGGGGGACCCGCTGCAGAGGGAAAAGAAAGGGGTGCAGGATCTTCCCCACCCGGAGAGCGGCTGGCTGCTCCAAGGGCGCCCTCCCACCGGCCGGGCCCCGCCCAGATGCAGGGAGGCTGATGCCGCCGCCGCCCGCCCGCCCGCCCACCCCGCAGGGGTCTGCGTGGAAGGAAGGAGCCCCGGACGCCGCTGCCGCAGTTCCAGGCGGGCCGGACTGCTCGATCGCGCCCTGGCTCCGCAGCGCTCGGCGGCGTTCTCCGGAGGAGCCGCTAAGTACGGGCCCGCCTGGCCAAGTGCGCGGCGGCAGGGCAGGGCAGGAGGTGCTTCCCGCAGGCCCGCGTCCTTCTGGGCTGCCGCTGCAGGCGCCGCTTCTCCGAGGCCTCTCTGCCGGCGAAGTGGTGTCGCCCCGGTTCAGGCGCTGCCCTGCTGCATCGCGCCGCCCTGCTTTGCGCCGGCGCTGTGTCCGGCAACGCCCCGCAGTGGGCCGATTTTGTGGTAGGGGCCTGGAGCTGCAGCTCCAATAGCCCCTATCTTAATCCGGCCCTGTCTGAACCTGCCAGTTGTGACCTATTTAGATGAAGAAGGGGAAGACCCTCAGGCTAGATGAAGCCAATCATGAAGCCATCTCATGCAATGGCTCAGAAGAGGTGAAAAAAGAAACAAGCCCAGCCATTCTTAGGCCAATTTAGGAAAGGGAACCAAAAATTCCTACTTGTCTCTATTGGCAACTACTGCAATGCGCTCTACGTGGGGCTGCCCTTGGGCCTGGTTCGGAAGCTGCAGCTAGTGCAGAATGCAGCCGCTAGGGTGCTCACGGGGACACCTGTGCTAAAAGAACTGCACCGGCTGCCTATTAGCTACCAAGCCATGTTCAAGGTTATGTTATTGTCATACAAAGCCCTAAACAACTTAGCACCAGGATACCTAGCAGACCACCTTCCCTTATATATGCCCAACTGACCACTAACATAATCAGAGGAGGCCTTGCTGATCATTCCAAAATTATCAGAATGTCACCATGCAATATCTCGACGGCAGGCCTTCTCAGTACTGGCACCCACCCTGTGGAAAAAACTCTCTCGTAGGGTTCGGGAGGCAGGAAAATTTGGCCTATTTTAAACACCTCCTGAAAGCATACCTGTTCACCGAGGCTTTCCCTGGCCCATAATTAAATTAGCTGTGCTGCCTCATTTTTACTGCTCCTGTACTGCAGTGTATTATTATTATTGTAGTTACCGTTATATTGTTTTTAAAATTGTATTTTGAATGTGCTTTTAGATGTGATTTTAATTGTGATTTTAATATTTATATGAAACCACTTAGAGATTATTTTTTAAAAAAATATCTAGCGGTATATAAATAGTGCAAATAAATAAATATATAAATAAAATATTTTGTTGTAATTTTTATAACAGGATTTCAGCAGGCAAACACACATAACAAGGCAGACGTATTCTGCTTGCCTTATGTGGTATGCAATCATCATGGCTACATCAGTGTGAGCTGTTCTCTGTGTGGTCCCAGTTATTCACATGACAGGTAGAGATATATTTTTTTATTGCCTAGGCTGGAATAAAATTATGCCTTTGGGAGGTGCAGGGGGAAAGCACATGCATTTCCTTTACGATTTCATTTTCTACTGAATTATTTTTACTGCTGCTTTTATATGTAGTTATTTCCCCCCATTGGTAAGTCTGGATGAATTGGCCTTTTGTCAGTCTGACAGACCGTTGTGTATATATTCTGAAATTCTAAGAGTAGTAACTTTAATACATTATGCTTTCAATTGAATTAAGCATAAACGGATGTAGCTCTGAGCTATCACTTACTCTCCCCGCCACTCAGACCACATGACACCCTTCCTTAAATCCCTACATTGGCTTTCTGTTGGATGCTGAACCAAGCACATACTGCTTGCCCTTACCTCTCGAGCCTTCCGTGTCCTTGCCCTTCCTCACCTCTTTGTCCCCCAGAAATCCTTACCTATAATTGCTCCTTGAACAGCCACCTGAAAGTCTCCAGCTCAATTAACAGAGAAATACAAACGGAGAGAGAGAGTCAACGGCGGCTGAACTGCCACTTCCTAAGCCCTGCCAGATTAGTACCAGCAGGGCAAAGGGTAGTGGTTTCCCTCTCCCACCTCTGCTTTTTTTTTTTTTTAATTTATTTTAAAATCCCCCTCCCATTGGGCCCAATGGGAGGGGAAATAAGTACACCAGCTCCACGACTCCCCCTACATGTCAGGAGAGAGGGAGAGCTTTGGATCTGGTGGCAACCCAACCCCCTGGAATGCCTCCTTTTTGTCCTCTCTACCTTCAAAAACCTTCAATCTTTTGAAGCCTCCTTTTCTGGGAAGCATTTGGTACAATCCTTGAGCTCTCATTCTCGACTGAAATGATGTCTGTGTATGTGGAACTGAACTGAATAAATGCACTTCCCCTGTTTGTACTTGCATCCCTCTTCTTTCCCATCCACTGCCACTTTGCCTGTTTTGAAGGAAACCAGTTGTCTTGTTATGTCTTTATGTATGTATGTATGTATGTGTTTATTTAAACAGTCTAAATAAATAATAAATAAATAAATAAATAAAGCCATACATCTTTGTAAAGTCTCCTGCACACTGATAGCCCTATATTAGGGGTGGGGAACCTCAATCTGGCCCTCCTGAGGTCCCAGTCTGGCCCTCGGGGGGTTCCCAGATGGCCATGCCCCCTTCCCCCAAACACTGATTGTTTGGTAGTTTCCCAGCCTTTGAACAGTCCCCCCACCTTCTAAAAGATTGAATTGCCTCTCCCAAGGCTTAGCAGTAAGAGCTTTAAACTAAAATATGCAGTTATAGTAATAAAAATAGTAAACCAGATGTATTTGGAACCTTCTGCATTTGAAGTAGTATGGGCATCTGATGTCCTCTACCAGATACCAATTCTTAAATTCATGAGCTGAAATAATAAAATGATCTCTAAAATCCAGCTCGACAAACTGATCTTGGGAATTTCAAAAACAGAACACACTTTCTTCGTAGCTCTCTTGAATCCTCTGGAAAATCCACATGCTTTCAGTCAGAAAGTCAATCTTGAGAACTTTGAGAAATACCATCCCTTTATTTAATTAAAAAAACCCTTCCCCTCCCTAGAGTGACCCCTGTTCTCTTGTTGTCCAAATGTTGCAGGGAGGCATACAGGCAGAGCAACATGGCTTTTGAAGACCCACCAAGGAAAGCATGTGACATCTCTGAGAGAATTTCCAGGAAATTCATGCAATGGACCTAGAAGCTGGCCAAGCTGGTCATATTTTATGCTTCTAATATTCCCAATTGTAATTTAGGAAGGGCATGTTGATTAACCTGAACCACCCTTTCTTACGTAGCGTAATAGAAACATGTGTACATGTCCTTCAGGCAAACACCAAGAGCAAAAGTAGATGCGATGAAGTAAGTACAAGGTTTACCCATGATTCCCTTGGAACACTCATGTTGGAGCTGAGCTGAGGGCCATTTGCAGTAGAGAATTGGTGGATGGGAGCACATAACTTTCCTTGGCCACTGATTCTCCCTGGCAAATGCCCCCTTGCTTCATTTTAAAGCCTACTCCCCAACCTGGGCTGGGGAAAAATGGCCTGAGGAGATTTGGCAGGTGCAGGAGATGTCATGCCCACTCTGGAGGAATCCTCTTGAGAGGATGACCTGGTGCTCCCCGAGCCAAATGTTGCAGAGAAGCAGCCTGTGTCAAGGGAGCTTGAGACAGATCAGGGGGCTCCTGGGAGTCCAGGGAAGACAGCAGTCAAACCTTCCACTCAAGACACAGATAGGGTCTATGTGTTTGCTGACAGTGACTAGTCCCCACCTCCAGTCTGCACCTCCATTTCAAAAGGATGCACAGTTCCTTTACCATTCCTCTGCTATACATCTCTACATTGCATATGAATGGATATTTACACGGAGACCCACTTCTCAACTACATGCATTGGTAAGGTGGCCATACTTCTCTCTCAGTTCCTTACATTGCATTTTACGCTTTTAGATATATTAATAATAAATAATGCCATTTGTCAGGGCATAGCGTATGTGAGAAGACTGCTTGAAGGAGGAGTTTAATAAGGACATACTGCGTGAAGCAGGAGTAGAAGGGAGAGAGAATTGCACAGGTGCACTTGTGCTTTGTGTGTGAGGTTTGATGTGTTACAGTCTGTCAGGAGCTGTTGGGGCTGCAAGTGGGAAACTTCAACTCTCTGTGTAGCTGCCCCACATGGTGAGAATGGTAACTTGAAACATCTTACCACACTGGCCGTTAATAGCCAGCCCCCGGACAGGAAGGGCTATTAAAACAAAACCTTCCTGTTTGCACTGGAGGAATTGGGACCTTGGCTGAACAGCAAGGTCTTTCATGCTCTGTTAAGTTCCTGTGTGTCCCTTGGCTCCGACTCTTAGCTCCCGGCTCTCTGCTCACCTCTGACCGCTGCCCATGGCTCAGTCCTGATACGATCCCCCCAGCTCATGTTGCATGTTGGGACTTGAAAAAGATACTAGGAGAGGATGTGTTGTGGAGTAATATCCTTCCTATCTCACGTTAGTGAGATCAGCAGAGTAGAGTCTCTTTCCAGCTTAAAAGAAGCTTAGATTTGGCTAGTGTTAGCCAGTTAGCATTTGGTAATTCAGGATGCTTTAAGGCAGACTGGATTTCCCTGGTTTCCCCCTTTTCTCTCCCTCAGAACAATAATCAGAGACACAGTCTTGTAAAAGTTAAAAGCAGGGCTTTTTTTCTGGTGGAACTCACCGGAACTGAGTTCTAGCACCTTTTCTTCTATTAATTGCATTACAATTTAATCGCCATCTACTCCAGAGGAAATGTAATCCAAGAGTTCCGGTACCCTTTTCTCCAGAAAAAAAGCACTGGTTAAAAGTAACATTTACTCACTCAGATTATGCAGTTTCATTCAGGCAGGCTTAAAAGACGTTTCTTACAGTTGGTACAAGTACATTTGTAGTTACTTGGGGTCTGAACTTGTGGAGTTCAGACCAGCAACTCTGGTTACATGCTGCTGCTAGAACCATGTGGAGACAACAACACACGTGCCACACTCACTAAGAGTCCCAGCAGAAAGAGGAAGAGCTGATAGCTACGTCCACTTCCTGATGGGGCTCTGTTAATTATTCAATGAGTACCTTCCAGTGAATCCACCCTAGAAGATACCAGTGATCTTAACCATTTCACCCAACTACCTGGTGAAACATGAGCCATAGGTTTTGACTGCAACTTAATTATCCCACATTGCCTATGTTACCCTACAGTTGCTTGCAGCCGTGCTTTCTGGAAGAGGCCTCATTCTGTCCTTCCCCCTGCAATGTCTTGATCCCTTCAGGAATTAAAAGAAGGCTGTTCAGCTTGACCATGCTGTTGTCCAGAATCTGTCACACAGCTGGCTGGCCCTCTGGGCCTAGAGGGACACTAGAAAGGTAGACAAGCTGTGGTGAGGAGGAGGGCTTCAAATAATTAGGGGCTATTAAGGAACGTGCAACCATCCCAGCCTCTTCTGCACATTTTCTGCCTGAAAATAATATGATAAAAAAGTAAATGTGAGTTGCTATTTCAGTAATACTTCATTCTGGCTCTAGCAAGCACATTAAAGAGGCATGGAAATGCCCCTTTAGTTAAGATGAGCTGCAAAAAAAGAAAAAAGAAAAAAAGAGGTTCTGCCATTATAAGCCTCAAAATTCTACTGGTTATAGAAACGACACCTGTCGAGCTAATAACTTGAAACTTGGTGTGCATAATCTACCTGATGAGGTCTACAATTGTGCACAAAACTGATCCGATACAAACAGATACAGCAAGTCAGAAAGTGCTGAAAATGGACAGATTTGTACTTCACATGCATTGGGGTTTTTTGAGTGGAGGAGGTGGTCCAGAAGCAATTGATGGGGACCTGCTAAATTCTGTTGGCTGCTCATCCCTCAAGTCACCAGCAAAACATTGCACTGGCAAAATACTATAGTAGTACAGGGTGTTTAGGGATTATGGAAGGCAAGTGACCAATTTATGTGTGAAATAAAATGGTCCTCAGCAGAAATGGAGATATGATTGGATGTACCAGAAGGGACTGGTTTTTGTTTTGATTTGATTTGTATAAATTAACTTCCTCTTATCTGTCCCTCTTCTATAATTTCTATTGCTTAAATTTCTTTAATAAGTTGCCTGCTCTCCAAATAATTCTTGATGTGTGTACATAATTAAAACGCATATGTAAAACTATGAAGAAATTTTAGAGGATAGATGTTGTACATTAATGTAGGCTTGAGCTGTTTATTATTCGCACCAGATTTGGAAGACTTTTCCATTGGCTTTTGTTGTGCTCTGTCAGCACTTTGAGGCTGTTGAGAAAGCATGTAATTTTGGTCAGGGCATATGGTCACTTATTAAAACACAGATATTTGTGGGTTAAAAAAATATAGTCTTAAGAAAGTAGAGCAAATGCTTTTAGTTTTCAGCTATGCATGCTTCTCAACTGGTCTATACTTATTGTAGGTCAAAGTATATAAATATTGCTTTGATTTTTTGAGAAACAAAGTTTTAATTATCGCGCCGCCCCTGTGAACAGGACAGCAATGCTATGGTTTTCCCCAACCACAGAATTTTATGGTTGGAGATGAATGAACACTCCTGCTAAGGGACTCTGGGGTTCCCTTTGACAGTGCAAAATGTGTGGCCAGGTCTGTTACAGATCCATTAAGAATAATGAGTTAAGAGAGCCCTAGCATTGCAGCAAGGATAAAGATGTCAATCCTGTGCTATGCACGACATGCATAATATATCCTGACAGTGCAATCCTATACTTGTCTGCTGAGAAGTAGGTCCCATTGAGTTCAATGGGGCTTACTCTCAGTAAGTGGGTGCAGGACTGCAGCCTAACAGCACAATCCTATACATATTTACACAGAAATAAGTCCCACTGAGCTCAGCGGAACTTTCTCCCAGGTAAGATTGTATAGGATTGCTGCCTAAGTGATTTATAGCACACACTTCACACCAGTTAATCCTGAGCTATAACTGATTAGCCAATTTAGACCTGCTGCCTTTAATAGAAGGGTTCTGGCTTAATTAGAAGCAGGATGGTTTATCAATCATGTCTTCAGGAGTCCAAAATTGCAATTACATATCTAACTGCATATGCTTATGCTCATTGACTTTGGTATGACTGTGCCCCTAACTGGATTCATGGTTGAAACCTAAGACTAGGTTGTAAGAGACCTATCTCTTTTGCCTGGCTTTTGATCAAGAAGTTGGTTTTCTGTGGTTGCTTTAATTCTGTAGATGTGTTAATGATGTTGTGATTCTGTTTTTGTTCTTAATATTTTTTCTTAATTTGAGGTAAACCACTTGGAACTGCTGGAAAAGTGGTACAGAAGTATTTTAATAAACAGAGAAGTTGTCAAATCATTCATTTGGATTGGTCCCATTAACTTCATCTGAACTTACATATATAGTGAAGTCCTGAAGTCCATGAGTATGTGAATTCAGAGTTGCAGCCTAAATTATTCTATGAAATGACAATACTTAGATGCTCATCACATTGAAAATCAACAGTACTTTAGTTCATCTGAAAATGTGCTTACCTTTGCTTAGCTGTATTTTTTAACTTTATTATCTCAAGTGTTTTCAACTGAATTGCTTGGCAAAAATCAGAAACTCTTACTTGTTGAAGGCTATTTTGCAAGACAGCGAGGTTGAAGCATGCACAGCTGGACCAGGAACTGCACACATTAAAAAATGTGCTCTGCATCTGCCATTGGAGGCTGAGTGCATTGTTTCTGACACTGGGTTGGAAACCACATGCCGAACAGATGGTCAGCACTGAGATATCAGATTTGATAGTACCAATCATCTGCTGGAGGTGAAGATGAAAGGCTGAATTAAGGAACCTCTGTCCCTCCAAACAGGTGATAGATCTTGCCAAAGTTGACATTGCCAACCATCCGTTAGGTAACTTGATCTGTGGCTACATATGTACTGCATATCTCTAAATTGTGGCAAAAATGTCCACAATAATATTTTAAAAAATGGTTTAAGATATCTATCTATCTATCTATCTATCTATCTATCTAATATTTGTGTGTACACACACGGATAGATAGTGTGTCATCATAATTCTCTGATGATGATGACACACTAGCCTTTTGTTATGATGTAGATTTTGTCAGGATGTTCTTCATATGTTGTAGAGAGATACTTTGAACAGCATATTGGGGAAAATAGTATTAAATTAATATGAACCAATGAAGCTGCCTTATACCAGACCAGATTATGGGTCCATCTAGCCTAGTATTATCTATAATATGGTCTCTATACTGACTGGTAAAGGCTTCCCAGGGCTTCAGACCAGGGACTGAAACTGTGACCTTCTGTATGCAAAGCTTGTTCTGCAACTGGGCTATGGCCCATCTTCGTTTGCGTTTGTATGAATAAAACTTTGCATTTCATATACTGGACACTACTCAGGCATCTTGTAATGGAAGTATGAACATCCACAATCTAATTCTCTTGTCCCCGGACTTGCAAGCCCGTTCTTGACATCATCTCTGTCACATACACAAGGATCCAGTGGCTTTTTTGTACAAACGTGTAATGATCTATTTGAATCACAAGGGTCATTTTTGCTGAAAGACAAATGGTTTGCACTGCAGCTCTAGTCATAGTCATAGTCATTTGTTCAAGTCATAGTGCTATGAAAATGTACCAAATATATTCAGGATGAACTTTCATGGTCATATCTCTCCCCCCCCCCCCAGTCCTTTCATCATTGATTAATGGACTCTAATTAGGTCTGAACCAAGAGCACCGCTAAGGGGAAGAACAAGGGCAGTGCTGCTTCTCTAGCTGTCAGTCTGGGCTGAGAATGATTGCCATTCTAATACCCCTAATAATCTGAGGGAAATCATCCTAGCCATTCTGCCCCAGTAAAGGTTTCTGTCTGCTGTCTCACTTATTGATTTTAATTTCAACTGAAATTAAGGAAGTAACATAGAATATAGTGATGCTTAGAGCTATGCACTTGCAGAGTATTTGTGTGCTCTGAATGGCAAAATAGTAGCTGTGCTTAAAATTTATTTATTATGTATTTATTTAAAAGGTTTGTAAGGGTGCAATCCTATCCACATTTTGACAGAAAAAAGCCCTTCAACTCCCAGCATTCCCCAGCCAGCATGAATGCTGGGAGTTGTAGGACTCCCCCCCCCCCCCCGCCCCTGTCTAAACATGCATATAGGATTGTGCCCTTAGGCACCTTTTAGTATAGACCCTCCTAAGGTGCTGGAAAAACAAAATTTACTGTGAGTCACAATAAGACAATGGTAGGAACAACAATAAAAGGCAATGATACAATCAAAATTAACAATGAAACTAAACAGCAGCATACACACCACCATATGCAATAAAATCCTGACAATTATAGGCTAAGATAAAGAGGTAAGTTTTTCAGGCCCACTTGAAGGCTTGTGATGACAGGGCTTGGTGGATATCAATTGGGCAGAGTAATTACAAGTGGGGGGTCACTAGAGAGAAAGCCCCATCCCTCATGCTCGCCAGCCTGATTGTTTGACAGGTGGGCACACAAACTGGGCCTCTAACCTTTATCTCAGAGTGTGGGCAGGTTGGTTTGTGGGTAGAAGCCTGGACTTTGCAAGTTATGCAATGGTTGCATGTTTTATGTTCATATGATGTATAGAATAATTTCAGGAATTTTATGGATGTTTTGTACGACATTAGCACATTTGATTCAGCCAAATGGCTGATATTGCAGCAATGGAAATTATGGCATCGTTTACGCATGCAGGCAAATTATATGCCTTGTGTAGCTGTGGTTCAGCAAAAGGATTAGGGTTTGTTTGTTTTTAAATGGATACTGTTGCCTTTTCCTTCAAATGGAGAAAAACGTTCCCTTTAAACTCAAGTTTCCAGCGTTTTCAGATATTTTTGTATCTGGGTTTAATTGGCACTTTAGTTTAAGTAATCAATTAGCAACTCTCTGGGGGCACATAGCACACCTTTCACTAGCTGATTCTTCTAGAAGCTGAAGAAACTGTTTTGCAGCATTAACCCCAAATATGATGACTGAGTCATGTTATAAGTAAACACTGCAGAATTGCATACCCTTGATTTGGTCATTGCTCCAAGCTGTGAGATGAGTAATCTGAAAATGGCATGGGTGGGCAAACAACCCCATTGTTATGATCAGATCACTTCCTGGTGAGATTTGAACTAACGACAACGACATTACTTCCCTCCTGCAGGGGTGGGCCCCCCATTCAGATGGTCCTTCCCAGGAGACTGATGGAATCCAATTGAGGAGATCCTATAAAGGACCCTGTATCTGAAACTGAGCCGCTGTGCACCAGAGCCACTGGATAGGAGCTAGTATGTGTGACAATGTATTAACATGTAGTATTTATGTGTTCTTCCCCCCCCCCCCCATTTTTTCTTTTTCTTAGTGTGCATTTAATTCAGATGGACTCTGTCCAACGTTGGATGGAAGACTTGAAGCTCATGACTGACTGTGAATGCATGTGCATCCTTCAGTCTAAACCAATCAGCTTAGAAGAAGATGCACAGAGTGAATTTCCCCTTCCATCACAACAGAGTGCCTGTGACAATTTGCAGTTGCTGCTGAAAAGAGCTTGGATTATAAGCACTGAGCTGACCAGGATTGTTCAGAAACTGGAGAAGAATAGATGGCAGAGGGTTCACAGCATGACCGTAAGAGTCAACTGCCATGTCCGATCAATGATCAGTGAATACAGTACATTCACAAGGAATTCTTGGGAAGAAATGCACCAGGTGGGAGTCCTGTGGAAGCTAGAATCATTGTGAAATTATAGTTTGCATCGAGGATCATGCTAATATAAATTAAGGACTTCTTAAAAATCTAGGACCCCATGGAGCTGGAGAGGTGAAAATTCTCCAGAGGTTTTGGCCTACGACTCCCATCAGCCCTAGCCAGCATTAGCCGATGGGTAGAGATGATGGGAGTTGTATGCCAAAACATCTGGAGGGTATTATTGACACTCATCTTGGGGTTGGATGCTAAACTGTTATGTGAAGATGACATTGGTATAGATTTCACAGTCAAAAGGCAACCTTCTTCTTTCTCCTCCCTCCACCCCATCTCATCTGGAGGGCACGTTGCCCACCCCTGAGTTACATCATAATATGGGGCTTCAGGTCATCAGAGAGTAAACGTATGAAGCAGCCTTCTCTGTCTCAGAGTATTTATCCATCTAGCCCAGTCCTGTCTACTCTGATGGGCAGCTGCTCACCATGGTCCCAGGCAGAGGTCTATCCCCTCACCTACCAACTGATCCCTTCTACCTGGAGATGCCAAGGACAGAATCTGGGATTTTCGGAATGAGAATGAAATTTACACTCCACTGCTGAGCTGTGGTCCCTCCTCCTTATGCTGCTACCCCTTTGTGCTCTTATTCCAATACTGACCCGCAAACATTATGTGTGAAAATAACCGTCTCTCTGAATTTTCCTCCGGTTAAGAGCGTTAAAGGCCAGGCTAATGTTAGGTGCTAATATGTGTAACCAACCCCCGCCCCCCTTTATTTTAAAGAAAGGCCTGGGGAGAAGTCACTTAGGCTGCAATCCTGTGGTCCCTGGCAGAGCGTTCCAGGATCCATAGGATTTTATTTTTAATTTTTTGGATCTTCCCCTCCAGGGCAGAGAGAGAGCTCCACCTTTGGAGAGGGGCTCTGGCCTTACAAGGCCTTACATAGCCTCCTCCATGAGGCTATGGAAGGGTCTGCAGCTGGTGCTTCTCCAACATTGGAACATCTAAAAATCTAGGACCCACCTAGCACTCCACAGCCCACGACATGTGCCTGGAACAGGCTTGGGGGTGAACTAGGAGTATGTCATGGAGCTCAGTTCATTTCCCTCCCATTGGCATCAATGGGAGGGAAACCATTTCAGAAAGGGGGGGATAGAAAGGGGGAAAATGGTGCTCCTCTTTCCCTTCTACCCTGCTGGTGTGAAGCTGGCAGGGCTCTGGATTTTTCAGAGACCCCAACTTCAGTGCTGCCACCTGCCCTAGGTAGGATTGTTCTACCGGAGCAGAGAAGGTGGGGGCAGTGCTGTGGTGGTACATGTTGAAGGGCAGGCACTCATCGTGACAGTCCCCCTAGCCACACCTCACAAGGGGAGTCCAAAGATGCAGGCTGCTCAGTTCATCCATAGCAACAAACCATTTCTAGCAGTTTTCATCTTTACCAGGAGCAGACCTTTTGTAAAGCTGATGGGTCGTAAGTGCCCATTCAAGACCAAGCCAGCCCAGAATACCTTGCATTACAACAAGGAACACAATAATTGTTGATGGGAAGGTCCACGCCCCCCTGCCCCCGCTATTGTGAGGATTGCAGCTAAATTCATAGGGAGCAGGGAAGCCTGCGGGGGTGGGGGTGGCAGATGACGTCAGTCTCCCTGCTAATCCAAAAGTCCTGGCACTTCAACCCTTTGAGCCCAGGCTGCACTACTTCACTGGGTAGTGGTGGGGGTACAAATGCTTTCTATGCCCATTGGTTTGCTGCTCTAAATTGCCCCCCAAAGGGAGCAATACTATGCAAGTTTAGACAGAAAAAAGGCCTACAACTCCCAGCATGCCCCAGCCAGCATAGCTGGCTGGGGCATGTTGCGAGTTGTAGGCCTTTTTTCTGTCTAAACTTGCATAGGACTGCACCTTAAGACATGTTTCCCTATGTGGAGTTCCACACTCACCTTGTGCTTATCCATGTTGATCTAGTCAACTTGGAATGAGTTAATATTAGCTGCTGTATTTCTGCCGCAGCCACCGTATCAATGACAATGATTTAAAAGAATCAACGCTCACATTTTGATTCTGCTTACATTATAGCAATTTCATTATTTCTCATATTGCAAAAAGAAACTACCGTATATTTGACATTCAAAAAAGAAAGGAACAAACTCCAACACATTTCTATTTCTTTCCTCTGCAGTATGAAAAACTGCTAGTGGAAAAATGTTCAGAACTTACAACGGTTACTGAAAGGTAATGTGAAATTTTTGTCAGTTATTATATGTTTTCCTTAGGCTGCAATCCTGTATGCATGTATCTGAGAGTAAGTGCCATTAAACTCATTAAACTTCAGAGTAGACATGCATAGGATTGTGCTGTCGGCAGACCTATCTTAAACACTATAGCCCTGTCTAATTATATCTTGAAGAACCATGATATTGTCATGGACTTGAACAAATGGATCTCTTTCCACTCTCAAATAAGACTTGAGATTTACTAACTCTGATGGACACAAGAATGTCTTTGCTGATAGCAGGGGCATGCTGGGCAGGCAGGCAGGCAGGCACAGTGGAGAATCCCCATGCACTTTGTGGAACATTTCCCTTCATAGGGGAGAACACAGCTCCTGTGCATGTAGAGCTGTGGGTCATCACGCCCAATTTGTGTATGTTAGGGTGTAGGAAAAAAAGTCCTACAATTCCCAGCATGCCCAGACAGCCAGGCTGGCTGGGGCATGCTGGGAATTGTAGGACTTTTCCCCGTCTAAACATGCACAGGATTGTGCCCTTAATTAATTTTTATATACCGGTATGTGCTGGAGAGCAGCTATTTGGTCCCACATCTTGATTATGTGAGTCTCCGTTCACATGTTAAAGCAGCACAGGGATGAATGCAGTGTTTTTCTTCTGTTTCCTTTCAGGTGCATACAGATCGAAGATGAACAGATATTGAAGTCTATGAAATCTTGTATTAGTGACACACTAACCACAGTTGCACAGTATTTTGGCCAATTGATCGAACTAGCTTTAACCCATGAAATAAAGGTTAGTACCTCTTTTTTTTTTTAAAACAGTAAATAAAATATTTTGGAATTGTTTAAATTTATGTCTAGGTTTTTATACCCTTCAGATATCCTGAAGTATCTGTCTCCTGGGACTCATAACCAATGTTCTCATTTTGGGGATTGAGAGAGCACTCTGATTGTTCCCAATTTACATAGTCTAAACCAGCCTTCCCTAACCTGGTGCCCTCTTCCCCCAACTCTTCTTCCCAGTTTCAACACAAAGCTTTAAAACTGATTAGATAGATGCAAAACCCTAGACATCACTCCTTCTATCTATGACTGTGGAGGCAAATGACATTTATTTTGCTCTGTGTCACACAGAACCTGGTTAGAGAAATAAACTCATCAGATAATCTGTATTCTGCGGAATCAGCTATAAGCAACTTATTCAGTCTTACCCAGGAAGGATCGCACTTGTGTCGCATCATTGCTAAGGTAAGCCATACTTGTGCTTGGTCAATCTGAAAACTTTTTAGGATTTTTGTGAGCATGTTCATGCTTTTACAGATGGTAGCTCTCAAAGAAATTCCAGGAGGAGTTTTGGATCATGAAGTGTCCAGGAAAGCTATTCTGTGTTATGAGAAGAAAACCAGGGTTCTGAAGATCTATCTATCTATCTATCTATCTTCATTCATTCTAAAAAAAGTTCTATAATTCAGCCCATAAGGGCTGTCATAGCGGCTAAGAATCAGAGTCAGAGCAAATGTAACATGCAGTAAACAATTATGGTATTAAAACCACAAAAACCAAAACAGCAGCTAAGCAATTCAGCCCAGTAATAAAACAGCAGCAGAGTCCCAAGCAACCATCTTCTTAAAGAGGAAAGCTTGAACTGGTCAGATGGACCTCTCTAGGGAGACAGTTTCAAAGGCAAGGGGCCTCCACAGAAAAGTCCCTGCACTTTGCCACTGTCAGTCTTGCCTCAATAATGGCACCGGGGCAGAGCTTCATCTTTCTCTTTCAGGTGGAGCTAGACTAAGTGAAACGTATATAATGGGCAGCTAACACTCTTGATTTCTGAAGCACTGCCATGAATTTGCAAAAATAACAAGTAGGCAGAAGAAAATATCAAAAATTTCAATATGTTTATTTGCAAATGGTGAAAAACACGTTCTTGACATTCAGTTATTTAATATATTGAGGCTAGGTGGATAGGTTTTGAAAGATACTGTTCCATGAACAACCTAGGGTGCAATCTTATGCATGTTTAAACAGGAAAAAGTCCTACAACTCCCAGCATCCTCCAATGGCAGAGTGGGGCATGCTGGGAATTGTAGGCCCTTTTCCTGTCTAAACATGCATAGGATTGCACTCTTAGTCATTTAATGGGGGGATGGCTGAAAGTGCTTTAAAAACAACAACACTAAGGGCGGAATCCTATACATGTTTAGACAGAAAAAAAAGGCCTACAAGTCCCAGCATGCCCCAGCCAACCATGTTACTTGGGGCATGCTGGGACTTGTAGGCCGTTTTTCTGTCTCAACTTGCATAGGATTGCACCTTAAATCTACTTGTGGCTTTGTGTGACTATTTTGTCAATAGAAATGCCTCTAAATTTATTTATTTATTTCATTTATATCCCACCTTTCTTCCATTGTGGAACTCAAGGTGGCTGCATGCGGTTCCCAGGTGGTCTCCCCTCCAAGCACTGACCAGACCCAGACCTGCTTAGCTTCAGCAAGGTGGCTGCCTCAGGTGCCTTCAGACCATGCCCTGGGACCAAATGGCCATTCTATGACATTCTGATCCTTCTGCTATGTTATTCTGAGGGCCAAACTACATACATAGTTTGGTATGGTGTGTATCTGTTTAAAACAGTAAATACTTAGCATCAGGTCTATGGCACACTGGGAAGTGGAGTTAACCCCCTTGAAGCTTCTATGCCTTGTGGGAAGGATATGCCTATTGGCACCAGTGGTGCCTTCCTCTCCAGTCCTGCCAAATAGCAGCTTCAGGGTGTGTGGGTGCATTTCATCTGGTGAATGGGATGGGAGAAATAGATTAACCTGCCCCTCCCCATGCATAGTAGTCCTAATCTTGATCAGTGCCTCCCCCGCTGCTATTTTCAGTTTAAAAAGAAGCTACAGATTGGGTGGGGGGGATTAATTTGATTCACATTTTAACACTTTCTGGACGAATCTGCAAACTGAAATACAGTTAACTTTCACATTTCTCCAAATTTTGTGATGCAGATTTCCAAGTAAAAAAATGTATGCGTTTGAAAAAAGTGAATGCAACAATGTGTGTATTAGTGAACATAACGTACAAAGATTGTTTCCAAGATGTGTGCATTAGGCTCAAATGTGTATATTAGGAGAAATGTGCAAGGAAATTTTCATGCAGACTTTAAAAAAATCACCAACTTTTCTGAAAATGGGACAGAATGAATTTAGGATTAGAAAAATGTGAAACTGACAGAAACGGAAACTGATAGATTCCTCCATCCCTATGTAACAGTGCAAACACCAAAGGATACATTTAATATCACGTGTAGTTTGACGCCAAGATAATTATTTTGGAGAATAAAGTTATCTCATGTCAGAAAATATCCTGAAACACTGGCATCCTTGCAAGTTTGCACAATCTGAAAATACCCCTCCCCCAGTTTGTAAATGAGTATTTACAATTTTTTTGGAGAGTGTTTACTGCTTACCTATTCTCTTTTTTGCAGTTCTTTTGCACTGCACGTGCACTGCAAAACAGAGGGTCTTTGGAGTCTGCTCTAACTAGCCCTAGGCCTAAGTATTCAACCCAGAACTCTTCTCCAATTTCAGGATCATTGTTGACAGGATTATTTGGGGGGCTTACTGGGACAACACAGCCCTTTTCACTTTAGGACCACGCGCATAAACCCTTCTCAGGCCAAGCATCAACACTTGAAAACCTGAGGGGAGGGTCAAATGAAACCTTCCCCCTACTAATGAGGGAAAAGATTAATGCTGGTTATTAAAGATCTAGCTTAAATTTATGATGCTGTTGGTACAAAGGTGTGTGTGTAGATTTAAAAGTAAAGCAGGTAATAACGCCAAGCTGACATGTAGGATTTTGGTTAACAAAATAAAAATAAGTTTATTTTAATTCTCAAAATCTTAGTTCCAGAAAATAAACCTGCCTACACCAAACACTTTGTAACTAACCTAACTCCCAAACTTCCAACTCTCGCCACACACTACAAACACTCTCCCATATCACACTAACTCCAACCACCTAAAACTCTCTAACCCAACTCCACACTCCCATAACACTCAACTCACTACCTCTGACATCACTCAAACACTCCTTATATACTCCTCCCCCCACCCTTTCTAAGACATCACAAACCACACCCACTCAGTTGAACATTCTAGACACTCTAAACATATTAATGCAGACATACATCAGGGAACTGAATTGTGGGGTTATGCTACACTTACCATTACAAGCAGAGCCAACTGTGCCACTTCCTCCCCCCCCATTTTTATTTTTCACCACCCACCCACCTGAAAGTGGCCAAAAATACCCACCTCACTTTTGCAGGGGACAAATGATCCCAAGAAAGTAGGGAGAGATATTTAGCTGTAGCACTATTGGGTCTGAGCAGGAGGCATGTTCTAGGCATTCCCTCCTTGAGTCTGAATAGGTGATTGGTGCTGTCATCCCTAACAATGCCGACTATTGGTAATGCAAGAAAAATATTGTACTTAGTAATACTTAGCATTGATTCAGTAATCCTTACTATAAACCCTGTAAAGTAGGCCAGTATTATCATCCACAGATCACAGATTGGAAGGAGGGACTGGAGACAGGAGAATAGCAGCATTTTAAAGACCAAGTATGTTCATATTTGAGGTGATATGCTCATACACCCCCTGCTCATGCTATTAAATCTCAAGTAGAGGTCATATTAAATGCATCTTTGTATCCTATACTTGGGGATCCCCTCCTCCTCCTCCTCCTCCTCCTCCTCCTCCTCCTCCTCCTCCTCCTCCTCCTTTATAACTAACAATAGGCTCCCCATATCCCCTGATCTAGATCAAGACTGGGAAACAGGGGTTAATCCATCCCTTCTGCTGATTTCTGGAAGAAAATCCAAATCTGCTATTTGCAGAAAGTAGCAACCTAGAGGGGGAGGGTTTTTGTTGTTGTTTTTGTTTTGGGTGGGAAAGTTGCACAAGGGAAAAAGGTTTTAAAGAAAGAGAGAGAGAGAGAGGAGAATTCAAAGTTTGAGATTCAAAGATGTGTTTAAAGTCACATCTAGTTCTTCCCATAGTCATTAAGCTGCACCAGCACCACATACTAGTTCCTTACACATGGGACGTAAGTGCAGTTTTTACACCTCTCCATTCAATCCCATCCAAATATTTCATTTACAGTGCATCCTATGCATGTCTACTGGGAAGAAAGTCCCGCACAGTTGAATGGGACTTATTTCCAGGTAAGTGTGAACAGGACAGGAGTGTAGCCTTAATGAAATAAAAAGTGGAAAGTTAATTCAAATTCCCAGCCTCCAAGTTAGATTACTACAATGTGCTCTATGTGGGTCTGCCTTTGAAGACAGTTCAGAAGCTTTAGCTTGTACAAGATGTGGCAGTCAGATCGATAGTGGGGACCAGAAGGTCTGAACATATAACACCAATTCTGGCCACTTGCACTGGCTACTTGTACATTTCTGAGCCCAATTCAAGGTGCTGGTTTTGATCTACAAAGCCTTTCATGGCTCAATACCTATGGAATGCCTCTCACAGTATGAACCTACCTGCACACTACAATCATCATCTGAGGTCCTCCTCCAAATTCCTTCTCCAAGAAAGGTTCAGAGGATGGCAACAAAGGAGAGGACCTTCTCAGTGGTGGCCCCTGAATTCTGGAATGCTCTCCCCAGTGATGTCTGCTTGGCACCAACATTGTCATCTTTTCGGCACCATGTTAAGACTTTCCTCCACTCACAGGCATTTGACAACATATGATAAGGTTTTACAGGTCCTGGGATTTTTATTGTTGTTTGTGTAAAATTGTTTTATATTTTTGTATGTTAATGATTATGTTGTTACATTGTATTTTTAGGGTATTAATATTTGTAAACAGTCCAGAGAGCTTGGCTATTGGGCAGTATACAGATGTAGTAAGTGAAATGAATATATGAAACTCTAGTTGTATAACTAGTAAATTGCATGATCATTTGTCACAAAAAGATGATATCTTAATTCCAAATGGACACTGGGTTCTTTTGGAACCTTTAAAAACAATTGAATTCAAAGAACTTTATATTAGTTTAATCGATTGCCTCTTCATATCTTTCTCATTTTGAAAGGTCAGCTGACAAAGTATGTTTCAGAAGTCATTTTGGCTGTCAGTCACCTTGATTGAATAATGATCTCAATGAAAAAAAATCACACTTAGATATTGTGTTGGCATCCTTCATAATTATGCAAGATTCCAAGGAGTGGTAATAAAGAAGAAAAGAGCAGCTTTCATACACACACACACACACACACACACACGGTATAGTCACTCTATGATGCCTCAGTTAGAGCAGTCTGAAAATGAAATCTCTTGGAATCCCTTGGACACTTTCTTGGAAATAGGCCCCACTGTACACAGTGAGACTTCCTTCTGAGTTCCTTCTGCATGGGGTTGTACTGTGAGTTCTTTGAATGATTGGCTTATACTAACTTTGCCATCCAGGATTGTGTTCCCACCATACACCCAAGAATGGATCAGGCCAATATTCCAGTTAGTCCAACAATGCATTAGTCTCTAGAAGGTTACAGTCATAATTCTCATAGCTATTACTTTTTGTTTGACTTCATCTCCCGATGCACTGATATATATTGCTCTGAACATGGAGGTTTAATTTTGCTATCATGACCAATAGCCAGTGGCAGATTTATCCTCCATGGATGTATCTAATCTTTTTTTTTGAAGCCATCTATGACCCAGATTTCAGATTACATTGGAAGTATGACTGCCATCATGTTCCCAAAACAGTTCATGTTGTTAACTACTTGTATGAATAGAGGCCATATAACCACACCAGAAAAACACTTGTTAGCGAAGGGATTCTCAGGCATGGGGATAATCAGCTCAAACCATGTGGGGTCCTGTTCATACAAGCAGCCAAATACACCGAGAGGCACCCATGTGGGTAAGTTAGGGCTGTCGCTCAGTGATAGAGCACATGCTTCACATACAGAAGGTCCCAGGTTCAATCCCTGGCATCTCCAGGTAGGGCAAGGAAAGAATCCTGCCTGAAACCCTGGAGAGCCGCTGCCAGTCAGTGTCAGTAATACAGGGCTAGATGGACCAAGGGTCTGACTCACTATATGGCAGCTTCTTATGTTCTTATTATATCCTATTATGATTAAGGGTGCAATCCTTATTGATTGCACACTTGATGCTTGTAAGCCTCTGAACTCAGTGCAGAGCAGGGAAAGCGGCAGAGGCAATCTAGATGGCTGATTTCAGCTGTCTAGCTGCAGCACTTTGGAGTGGGAGGAAGGGAGGCTGGAGTGCCATCAGGATACCTCATCCTGGCAGCCCCAGTCTCCTCCCCTCCCTAACCCCTTTACCCCCTCTCCAAGGTCGATTTTCTGACTTTGGAGAACCAGCCGTGCACTTCTTTTTGAGGGATGGGGAGGAGGATTGGAGTGCGAATCTCTGAACTCGGATTTGGGAATCCGACCTCAGATCTGGGAATCTGAAGTATCCTATGGCCACCTAGACTCTATCCAGGGGCCATAGGATTGCTCTCTAAGTGAACTGTGTATTGTGTGAAGTACTTCCTTCTGACTGTCACTCAACAACCCAGAGTTCTGGTTTTCCATCATACTGCAGGTAGGGATGCTTAAAGAATTCGTTCTTCGGGTAATTCTGATAAGAACTGATCTGATGCGTACTCCCAGAAGTCACTTATCCTTCAGATTTTACAGTTCTGTTTTCTGTGATACAGTTCTCAGCTCAAAAACCCTACCAAAATGTGTATAAAATGCATATTTTAGGAGAAAATATATTTAGAAATGCATATTATGGGGAAAAATACTAACAAAATTATGTATTTAATAAGTGTGAAGGATCAGCACCTGGATCCTTTGCGTGAGTTCGGCGCTTAACGGGTTAACCAGTGCAGCGTTACAGCCTGTACAAGAGAAAGAAACCACCTAAGAGGTTTCTTACAAACAAAAGGAAACTCAGCCTTTGAACTGCCAAATAAGGCTTTTATTTATTTACACAGGATATGGAGCGGAACTAACAGCTTTCTAGGAAATACTACAACGTCAATAAGACCTGACGTGACCTTTAAGTTTATCAGTGACAGGCTCCCAGGCTAGCGCATTTGGATTAGTCAGTCACCTTAGATCAGAGACGTCACGCTAGTCAGTTTCAGCCTAACTCGGGGTCTGTCCGATCCGGGGAAGGAAACAGCTTACTCCAGCCGCTGCTGGAGGGTGGTTCGTACTCAAAAGTACCCTGGGTTCCCAACAACCAACAAAAGGAGAGGAGAGGGGTTTTCTACCTCTGTGTTTCTCGCTCTCCCGCCCCTTAGGTCAGGTGGGGCTATTGCCTGCCCCTTCGTGTTGGGTGGGCTTATTCCTGCCCGGGAAGAAGGTGACGTATTGGATACTTTACAGCTCTTTGAGACTGCCCTGTTAGGTTGATGGTCTTGATGGTCCTTTCCTGGGTTTTGTGGATTACAAGTGAGATCCTCCATTGCTGGAATGCCGGTCTGTCTGGCTGCTTCCCTGTAACCCAATCTCCCCTTCTCGCCCCCCTCCCCTGGAGGACGGAGACTGGTGTGTGCGTGTACATGTATACTCGTGTCAGGCTTTCTCCACAATAAGTATATAAATATTAATGTTTGTGTGGATTAAAAATGAATTTAAAGACGAAACAGGTTTATGAATGAACTCATGAGAAACTGACACAGACAGAAAATAGACAGATTTGTCCATCTTTAACTGCAGGTGAGGAAAGCAGAGCATGACCCATTCTATTGGCCTGTTCTGACCCATTTATATCTTATATTTCTTTTGTTCTATAAAAGTCTTGAGTTTAAATGGAAAGCAGGACACACATATAATACCTAAACAAATTAAGCAGTACATAGTCACTAGAATACATTATAGAATATTGCCTTTATTACAGTTTGCCTGTTAGATCTTCCCTCTTCGACTGTCAGTTTCCAGACTCATAAATCTTACTCTGTTTCAGGCTTTGAGATCACAACTGGACCTCAGTAAAGTGGGGTTATAAATCTTAAGGATGGTTTCTTGTACTTGTGAAAATGGGCTTTATTAAACCAAGTTATAACAAAATTTGTTTCACTTTTGTCACAGTTAAGAACAAAGTGAGTCCATAACCACAACAAATATATTCTTCCTGCCAGGAATAGCTTTCACCAAAGGGACCTACTGATCAACAAAGTGGAAGTGACATGGTTTACAGTCTGATCTCCAAAGCAGTGAAGCAGGAGTTAAGCCATATAAATAACTGGGTACTTATAGTTTTGATTTGTTTTTTATATAATCAGCATCACTTTACAGGTGGCTGGCAGGATACAGAAAGGAGAATATCTCTCTCTCTCTCTCTCTCTCTCTCTCTCTCGGTAGATTTATCTTTCTATTATTACAGACAACACTGAAAATCAATGCTGTTTTAATAAAGGAAGTTGAGTAGATTATGATTTCAATTCTTCTTAGCCCAGTGTCTTTGATATTTAGAAACCTTTTATATCACTCCACCCCTTTCATTCTGTGTCACTGAGGGTTGAACATTTAGCAAGAACATTTAATGCTGAATTACAAGAATGCTTAAAAACCTCAAGCAACCACTGCTGCTGCTCTGGCCTTGAGCGCAAGGTGTTTTATTGTCTAAGGATTACCAGCATTGGGTTGGGTGAGTGTGGAGCTCAATCCGGATTAGGACCCCAGTGTGTGGGATAGTGGGCTTTAACTTTTGGCCCCTGCTGCAGTCCCAATTCAGATATGGGGCCTGCCCCTGCAATTTGTATTGCCTAAAAATGTATCCATTGAAATGAATGGATCCTTTTTTGATAATGCAAAGAGGTGCAGGGGACCCTGTCCAGATTAACACCCACCCCACCCTCACATTAGTCTTGATCCAGATCAGGGGCCCCATGCTGGCAATTTGTAAAAAACAACAACCCAACAACAACCTTGTAGCCAGGTCCAGAATTGCACAGCTAAGGCAATGTTACACGTACTTTGGCCCTGAGTCTCATAGCGCATCAACTCACAGCTTTTCCTCAACACATTCATTCACCTGTCCTTTTATTGTACTCAAATCCAGTATGGCCTGGTGGACACTGTGTTGGACTTGAGAAACCAGGGTTTGAATCTTTGGTGAGTCTGGAGCCCTCTTGGCTGACCTTGACTTAGCCACTCTTAGCCTAACCTACATCAGAGGGTTATTGTGAGCATAAAAAAGGAAATCCACATGCATGCCACCTTGAGGTTTTGTTTTTTTAAAAAAATAAAGTGTGGGATATACCATCCATAAAACTGTGTGTTTTTGTCTTGTCTTCCTCCTGCAATGAGGCAGATCTGTTTCCCTTGCAGACAAAAGGAAAATGGAGGAACATTTGCTACTGAACATGGAGTCTCCTCTCCCAGTAGATTTGCTAAGTTGCAAATGTCTGTTTGCAGTTAATACAGTTAATACACTGTGTGTGATTCTTGCTGATAGTATGTTCACTTTTTATCAGTGGTTGACTAGAACACGGGCACTTCTGGTAACTCGTTGGTTGCAACTAATGCACTAATGTCAGTGGGGATCTCATGGTGTCATCCATTATTATTATTATTATTATTATTATTATTATTATTATTATTATTATTATTTCTATACCGCCCAATAGCCGAAGCTCTCTGGGTGGTTTAAAGCTCCCACTTAATGAAGCTGTAGAGAAGAAAGATGCCCCTTCAGTAAAGCAGGGATGGTCTTGGTGTCATTCTGCACTCCTCCTATTATTATTATTATTATTATTATTATTATTATTATTCAATTTATATCCTGCCATTCCAACAAGAACATGTCACTCAAGAAGGCTTACAATCATAAAAACATTTTTAAAAAATCGTAGTGAAAAACAATAATAAAACAAATACATTAAAAACACACATAGAAACGACTCAAAATTGTATAGGTTTTTAAATGTGCAGTGACTAACTCTACATAGTGACCTGGTTTGCATGACACAACAACCCACAGTGGGTTGTCAGCCTTGTTTGTTTCAGAGTGGCTTGACATGACGTCTAAACCTGGCACAGTTGCTTCGTGGTTTGTTAACCACGCATAAGCCACCCTGAGAACCCATGGCTTGTTGTTCAGTTGTTCATGGTGGCTTGTTTTCAGAGTGGCTTGTTGTGACATGCGAACTTGGCACAATGGCTTGTGAGTGGCTTGTGCCAAAAGGCTACAGAGTCGCTTGGCAAGAGCAGCAGAAAAACTGACCGCTCCGCTTGCTGCCACGCGATCTCGCTAGTTGTATGTCAGGCTGACAACACTTGCCTGATTCACCTTGGTGATGATCACCACTCGCTATTCACAAACAGGAGAATTGTGCAGTGAATGACCATGAAATTTACGGACCATATACTTTACTTTCTGGAATTGTACACAATTTTAGTCAGGGGGAAAAAACCCAGAGACTAAAAATGCACATTTCCTTCCCATAGGCTAAAGCATGAAAATGTGGATTAGGAGGGGGGGAGGGGATTGTGTTTTTGCTTTACTTCCCCCCCACTTTTGGGGAGATTTGCATGAACTAATGTGCATTCGTCAATGTACACTTGTGCAAATGCACATTGGTTAATGAGAATGTGTGCAAATCTCTCCAAAAGTGGAAAAAAAGGTTAAAAAGCTCAAATCCCCCCAAATTTGCATTTTCATGCTTTAACCTATGGGGTGGGGGGAATGCACATTTTTGGTCTCTGCCCCCGCCCCCCCAACTAAATTTGCGGACAATTCTGGAAAGTTAAAAAAAAAAAGTCTGACAATCCATGGACACAGATGGAACAGATTTAACAACATTTTACTCTTAAAATAAAAAGTATGCTGCAAAGGACACTTGCTGGGAATGGGTGGGAGGACCAGGGGGAAAACAAACCATGGGAAAACAGCGTTTTCATTTTCATGGGAGAGCAAAGCAAAGCAAAGCAAAGCAAAGCAAATAGTCCTTGTGTCACTACTATTCTGCATTAGCCCCCAACCAACTTCATAAGACTATTCAAGAATAAGTGGCTTGAGGAGGACAGCTTTTGTACAGTAATACCTTGGATTGCAAGTAACTTGGTTTGAGAGTGTTTTGCAAGACAAGCAAATTTTTAAATATTTATTTAATTTTTTTTTTACTTGATATACAAGCGACGTCTTGCAATACAAGTACTGTAGCACGGCTTAAATTAAAAATCTCTGTACAATTTTTTTTGGGGGATTTCGTTTTGATATAAGAGTGTTTTGGATTACAAGCATGTTTCCGGAACAAATTATGCTCTCAATCCAAGGCATGACTGTATTTAGTTTTCATTCCAGAAATCAACTGAATTTCATTCACTTTTCCTTTGGCTGTTCCCGTGCCAGTAAAGCTTTCTGAACGGCGTTATTGCTGTGTAATGCAAATGAAAGAGGGAAAAGGAGTAATTTCATGGAACTGCAGAACCACTAAAGTTGAGATTCCAAACCCACTTATCTGCAGATGATCAGTACAAAAATGACTAATGACCAGAATTTCTGCAAGGCTAAGCAAAATTAAGTTAATTTTATTTATTTATTTATTTATTTATTTAAAACATTTTTATGCTGCTCTTTGGCTGAAAGATGCTCTCAAGCAACTTCCAACAATTAATAAAAAGACAGTCCCCCAGGTTTAAATCTAAAAGTCACAATACAAAAGGAAAACAGATTGGGAGGGAGGAGGAAAACAAACAAACTCAGACATTAGTTCTTTGTTTGTTCCAAAGTTCTTATAAGTGTTCTTTCTGGCAGGGAAAGGTGAAGCAAGCTCCCTGCAGGTCTCCCCCTTGCTGTGATTTTCCTCCTGGGAGGCAGGGGATACAGCCTCTGAAGGACCACGGGTCTTCTGCCCAATGGATGAGGCCAGAGCGTGCAGTCCAAGAGCAATATGTTATGCATTGCCTACACCGGTCAGTTATTGCTCCCCTTTCCATTATTTGCTGCTAGTGACTGGCAGTGTCAGTCTATGCCCTGGTGCAATTAACGTACAGCTCAGCTTGTGTCTGGCTCCAGGCAAGAAGCTGCCCAGACCTGGTTGCAGGCTGATTTGGCAGCAGCGGCTGGGTCTGAGAAGTTGTCTGGTGTTGAAATGTCCTACCATGCCCCAGAGGATGCTCTGCTGGGCACCCTACATCATGGGGCTGCAGCCACAGATGAATCTAGATGACCACAGATCAGATGCTGGGTGCTGATGCCCACCCTCAACTTCTTCTTTCATTTTATTTATTTATATATTATATTTATATCCTGCCTTTTTTTCCTGCAAGGAACCCAAGGTGCCTTACATAATCCTCCTTCTCCTCTCCATTTTATCCTCACAACAACCCTGTGAGGTAGGTTAGGCTGAGAGTATGGGCCGGTTCACACGACACAGGAACCGTGGGGGAGCAGAGGTCCCCCGTGGTTCCCGTGTTGTGCAAACGCCGGCCGGGGGTGCCCCCATGGGACAGCCGCGTGCGGGAAGCACAAAAAGTGACCATGGGTGGTAGAGGGGTAAGCCCCTACCGCGTGTGGCCACCCTGCCATGCAAACAGCAGGCGGCCATCCCGCGGGGGCCTCCCGTGGCCGCACAGAGGTGGCAGCCCAAACGGCCCCTCTGGGCATCCCGAGCTGCTGCCCCCTAGCGCCAGGAGGCCTGCACTGCGGTGCGGGGACTGCTGGCTCCACCGGTGTCCGCCCATGCGCGCGGGGTGCAGGCCGTCTGTGGCACTCCGCCGGATCCTGCAGACTGCCCCGTGGTGCCTCCCCCGCTTGCCGCCCAGGTCGTATGAACTAGCCCTATGTGACTGGTCCAAAGTCACCCAGTGTACTTCATGGCTGAGTAGGGACTAGATCCCAGGTCTCATGTCCTTGCCTGCTTTCGAAATTTGTTTGTTTGCTTGTTTTTTGGAATGTGGTGAATTTGATGAGTTCAGAAGCAGGTTGTTCTGGATATTTGAAAATGTCCTCCCACTAGTTTCTGAATATTTCCATTATGTGTCCATGTATTCTCTTGCATAGAGACTGACCAGTTTGTTCTAGGTCATCATCATCATCAGGCGATCACTCGTGACCGAGTAAGATTGTCTTCCGGGATAAAAGGAGGAAATTCTAAAGAAGATTGTGTAGACTCTAGCGATGGGTCTGTAAGTGACTGTGGAGGCCAATTCTAGATCCACACAGCTTCCCACATTGAGGACACAGGTTACCAGATAGAAGATGGTCCTGTAAAGGATTCATTTGACGCGCTTTTCGCTTAGCATGTTTCTCCCTTTCACCTTGCACCCGGGCTTCTTCAAAGTCCATGGAACCTTTGTGAAAGGCCAACCTCCATTTAGATCGTTCATGGGCCAGAGCTTCCCAGTTTTCGATGTTTATATTGCATTTTTTTAGATTAGCCTTATGAACATCTTTAAACCTCTTATATTGACCACCGATATTCCGCTTTCCATCCTTGAGTTGGGAGTAAAGTAACTGCTTTGGGAGACGGCAGTCAGGCATTCGAACAACATGACCGGTCCACTGAAGTTGGCGTTGAAGGATCATTTTTTCAATGCTAGTAGTCTTTGCTTCTTCCAGTACACTGACATTTGTTCGCCTATCTTCCCAAGTAATTTGCAGGATTTTCCGGAGGCAACGTTGATGAAACCTTTCAAGGAGGTGGAAGTGACGTTTATAGATAGTCCATGTTTCGCAGGCATACAATAAAGTTGGTAATACAATGGCTTCATAAACCAGTGTTTTGGTCTTCTTACAAATATCCCGATCCTCGAACACTCTATGTTTCATTCGAGAAAGTGCGGCACTTGCGGAGCTCAGACGATGCTGGATTTCACTGTCGATGTTAGCTATAACAGAAAGATAGAGAAAATGATCGACATTTTCCAGTATTGTCCCGCCAAGCTGGATAGATGGCATCACCAAAGGATTGTTCTAGGTAGACAGGAGAAAAAAAGCATTGTTGAGTTGACAAGCGGTACCCTATAAGCACATTGGAGGATGCTGAGCTCCTGGTGATATGGCTGAGGTTAAGTCCTGTAATAGTACTGCACAGAGCAAATATGGAGACAGAGTTGGCATCTGTGTTTGTTGCAGGGCCTAGCCCCTGGGTTTGTGTCTGTGCTAGCTAGCCTGTTGTTGCTGGTGGTTTTAGAGAATGGGGTTGCCTATAATTGAGGACAGGCCTGCCACCAAAGGCCTGTGAGGGGGAAGCACATCATTGTCCAGAAAGGCCTGTGATGACACACTGGAGTGGTTTTAGCTTGGATAAGCTGCACATGTTGAATTCCTGACCGTCTTTCAGCAGGTAGGCATGTAGATTCTGTTAGGGAAAAGAGGTAGAGACAGGATTTTGTCCTTCAAGGGCTATATAGTACATACAGCAGTGGCAGAATCCGGGATGAAAACCAAATGTATCAAGTTCCAGTAGGGTTGCTTGAGGATGTCATTTGGTCTGCCCAGGACCAGTGCAAGGCAGTTTGGTGCCCTAGGCAAGATCAGATATTTAGTGCGCCCCCCTTGAGAGCGCTGTATTTTTTTTTCAAGGCGTTTCTGGCACCCCTTTTAGCCCTGCGCCCTAGGCAGCTGCCTAGTTGGTCTAATGGTAGCACCGGCCCTGGGTCTGCCTTTCAAAGCGAAGGGACCTGATCCACACCCCCCAGACTAATGGGCAGCTTGGAATGCAGCGATTCCTTGGATTTTGCACGTCTTTGAATTTTGCGGCACACAGTTTTTTGCTCAAATAATGTACCAAATGTGTATAAAATATCTATTTTAGTATAAAATACATTTATACACATGTACTTCGAGAGAAAATAAATTATGAAATGAACATTTTGTGAGAAAATATGTTCTAAAATATATAAAACATTAAAAATGTTATATATATATATATATATATATATATATATATATAATATTGATGTGGAAACAGGATGGAATGAATTTAAAAATGAACACATGTGAAACTGACATGGACTGGAAATAGACTGATCCGTCCATCCCTAATTTAGTGGAGTTCTTGATAATGGATAAAGTTTTCTTCTTCAAAGGTGTTCTAGGCACAGCCGTCATGATTGACCCTTCTCTGGGAAAGAGGAAACTTCTATTTCAAAGAATATTTCTGGAAGAGAAAGGCTAAGCCACCCTGAGAATAAGCCACCATGGCTGAATAAGCTGAATAACCCACAGTACTCCTGTCCTGACAGATGATCAGGCTTGCCATCATGGCTTGTTCTCCTCCGTCACCCCACTGGCTCTAGCGCATATCCCAGCCAGGTTCCTTTTTGGCAGAAGTTCCCCATTGCCTCAGTCCCTACATCAGCACCCTTTCTGCAATTGATCTGTTGGGGTTGCAGAATACTGAGGGAAACTCCCCCACACATACACAGCAGCTTGTCAAATGGAATAAATTTTATGAGCCCTTAGGAATGCAGTAATGCGTTCACTAGCTCCCCCCCCCAGGACTTTCGCTGTTTCGCAAGTTCACCTCTCCGATATTTAGCTAAGCATCCCCATATTCCCCTCTTCCACTTCTGCATTTACATGCTAGCTATTGGACACCTTTCCCCCCCCTTTTTTAAAAAGAGGCTGCTTCACATTACTCTAAAGTAAGTGCACCCACCCCCAACGTAAGAACACCCCCCCCCCCGGCAAGCTCCTTCTCTCCAGCTGCTTTGGGCTTCCTGCTTCTCGCTTCCCTCCGTTGCTAGCTGTCACATCTTGATATGGGTTATAGAACAGTGAGCGGGATCGGGAAGCATACACAGATGTCATGGCAAAGCAGTAACACCGAGGTGGAAACGTAAAAGCAGCTATCAGCTGAGAAGGGATGAGGGAGGATGGCGGCAGCGCAAGTGAAGTGAGATTGCAAGCAGCGGCAGGGCTTTTTGCCCCTCTGGCCAGGTGGTTCTCTAACCCACGATAAAATCGCCCTGACTAATTCAGGTGACACAAGCCGCCATGGGTACAAACAACTGTAAACCAAGCCATGGGTTCTCAGGGTGGTTTGTCTGTGAAAAATAAGCCACCCTGCAGAAACTGTGCTGGGTTCATTAACATGACATGCAGAAACTGTGCTGGGTTCACAGGACACGACCACCCACCATGGCTGATCCCCCAAGGTGGGTTGAAGTATCATGCAAAACTGGTCATTATGGGGCGGCGGGGGGGAACAATACCCCTGGATTGATCACATCAGTGCTTGGGAAATAACACTGCCATAATAGCTGCTTGAAATAGTTCTCACTGGTGGCCAGTCCAGTCTCCTTCCAGTGTAATTTGTTTGAAGAACAATTGGTTAAGAGAGCTACACATTGTGTCAGATCAAAGTTGGCTAGAGGTTGCTTGGGATCCTTTGCTTCCAGAGTAGGGTTGAGGGAGGAATTCATTCCATTCAAATTTTAATGTGAACTTTCCTAATTTTGCACTTTCAAATTGATATGTGAAGTGAAACTCAGTTATTCTGTGAAATTCAAAATTCTCTGAATGTTGCTATGGAGTCCTCAATCCAAAATGTTTACAAAAATGTGCATATTAGGGGAAAGTGCACACAAAAAATACATATATAATCATGTTAAAATGCATTATATTAGGAACATTAACTGTAAAAAAATGTGTATATTAGTCAAAATTAGGTACAAAAATGCATGTATTTGGAGAAATGCACATGAGAACACGTACAAATTTTCATGCAAACTTTTTTTTTTTTTTTTAAATGATTATGTTTGGAATGAATTTCAAAGTTTGGGACAAAGAGAACCTAAGATTGGAAAAACGAGAAGCTGAAATTGACAGATGTCTCCGTTCCTACTCCAGAGGTCTTGACATAGTACTCTTCTGACTTCCCCAGGAGGTAGTTGGTTTATAATCAGCTTCCACTGTAATATTTCCAGATCATGTCGTAATTCCACAATGGGAAATGTTAATGGCGACTCACCACCATATTTTTCTTCATCATCACTTTGTAAACACTCAGCAGCTTGCCTGCATGGTTAGCTCTCAACATGTTTTTGTGGTGACTGGTACTTAGAAGAAATTACTAAAAGAACAACAATCAATCGGGAAATAAGATGTAATGCGCACAATAATGGACCGCAGGGCAATTTACTTTTACTTATTTACTTCCCAATAGGAAGGAGGCATTGTTGCCCTCTTTAAGATCTGCCGCCAGGATTGCTTCAGGTGCCTATATCCACAGACGCTCAGGACTCTGGCATCTGTATGCTGCGTGGAAGAAGGAATCCAACAGCTGGAAAAGGTATGACCACCTCCACACGTTGTCTCTGCAAAAGCAATGTATGCTCCTTGGTCATTTGTTACTATATGCATGAGCCAACCCAGGAGATGGGGGCTAATGGGTAACAGTCACACTTTCCAGAAAGGGATGCACCCCGAGAGGCTTCCCCCCCACAAATGCTCAACTTTTGGCGATCAATTTTTCATGAGACCATCCTTTTGTGTCGGAGTGGCAGATATACGTAGCTTAAGGTTGCAGGTGTGATTCCCTTGAAATCAATAGCAGACCTCCCATTTATTTTCATGGTTGGGGACAGCACTGTGTCTGTAGATCCTAAGCAGCTTACAAAGATTCATTCCTTTGCTGGGTGTTCCTGAATCCTCCATTTTTTATTTTTTGTAGCAGAATACTGTAGCATTGTGTCAAAGAGAGACTGAGCTAAGAACTAGGAAGTCCCTGGTTCAAATCTTGCCTTAGCTATGAATTCACTATGCAGCTTTGGGCAAGCTTTTGGCTTTTAGCCTCACCCCATGGCCCCCATCTGCAGTATGTATAATAACCACCTACCTTACAGAGTAGTTGTAGGATTCCTGAGATGATTATCTACCTATCTATCTATCTATTACATTTTATCCTAACCTTCCTCCAAGGAGCTCAGGATGGTATACATGGGTTTACCCCCCCCCCCCCCCAATTTTATCCTCACAACAACCTCACAATTTTATTCTCACAACAATAAATATCCATTAACTATCGTCCTTGATGTGTACTGGTTATGCAAAAAGCCATGAGAATACGCAAGTCCCTTCCTCCTTGCCTGGTTCTTAACACAGTCTTAACACAGTCAAGTCATTGAAGGCACACTCATTAGACTGGCCATCCTTTTGGTCAATGAGGTCATTGGATGGCATGCTTCTGGTGGTTCAATATGGACCTATGGCCTGATTGGAGTCCACCCGGAGAAGAGCCTTCAGCGTAGTGGCTCCATTTCTCTGGAACTCCCTGCTTCTGGAGGACAGGCAGGTGCCAACATTGTATTGTTTTCAGCACCTCCTGAAAACACATATTTCAGGAAGCCTTCCTGAACTAACCAGCCATGGTTTTTTTTTTTTTTTTAACATATTGTTTTATTCTTTTATCTGTTTCATCTTTTATTGTTCACCATTCTGAAATCTCCATACCAGAATATGGAGCAGTATATAAATCTTGTAAATAATAATAATAATAATAATAATAATAATAATAATAATAATAATATAATCCTAGTGCCCTAGTGAGGAAAGCTTATGTCTGACTCTGAAGCAGTGTGCCAACCACTACTAAACACATCAGCACACATTAGCATCCGTCAGTGTTAGGGACCTACACTCAAAATATGTGCATGACCCTCCCTTTCCACTTTGGGGAAAAGTTAGTTCCTACTTGTGATTTTGAACCTCTTTCCTCCTTTGATCCAGGAAAACTCCTTTCCTCACATACAGGGTGGCCAGTATGGCCAGCCTGGTTTAAAGATGAAAAAACTTAAGAAAGGAGAGCAGCTGGGCCTTAACGCTGCCCATCAGCAGTTAGTACCTGGAGAGCAGAATGAGCAGGCAAACAGGTCACCTGGTCACAGTCTTCCCCACTAGGATGAATAGTATATCTATTTAAATTATAGTAAGTATTTCTAAGTGTACATCTCCACATACATATTAGCATATGTGAATGGTGTACTAATCTGTGTCCTCTTTTGTCTTCATTTTTGGCGATGCATAATTGGCCATCCTACTCACATGACCAAACCCTTTTAACAATCCCCAAACGAGACCTCTGGTGTAGTTTGACTTGGGCAGTACTCAACTCTGCTCACCCTCCTATCTATCTTTTCCCTCAAGTTCCCATTCCCTGCCTCCATCTTTATTATTTTGTACTCAGTTTTAGTCAGAGTTCCAAGGGAACACACAGCACTATCTTCCTCCTCCAGCCTTCACCTCAAAAACATAATAGAGCACAAAGTTAAAGAGATCTTCAAGGGCTTTATTTACCTCACTTCCCTGCCAACTTTGGCATCATGGCACTAAAAGATAACGCCCAGTTCATAACACCCCCTTGAAGAAAAGCTTCTTTTGCTCTCCGCCTTGGGATAGGTAATATCTGCACTCTGATTTCCTTTCCTCCTCTAACTCTGTTTCCTTTCTCCCCTTATGGAACTCTCAAGCAAGCTGCCTTCTACTAACTCAAATGGCCTCCCCACAGATCTATCTGGCATCTGTCACTCTCCCCTTTCCTTATTTGGCATCTGTCTCTTCCTATTTCCTCCTGAGCCACTTGCACACTATCCTGTCCCTCTCAGCTTCTCCATCCCCTTGTTTCCCTCTGCTCACTTACATTTAATCATATAATTGCTGGTCCAAATTGAATGCTGTCTCTGTATATACTTTTGCTTTTTCTGTAATACTCAAATACTCTAAACACTGGCTTCTTTCTAGTTGCTAATTCCCCCTGCCCTGCTAAAAAGACCAGTTTCCCCATGACTCTTGGTTCAAGACCCAAGCACATGTTCCTTGTGCATACGTGTGTAGATGAGAACATGTGGTAACACTATGAACACTCTGATGCACTTGTTATTATTTTATTAGCTTGGCAGACTTTAGGAAATCTCCCAACTCCCTACACACACACACATACACACACACTGCCACAAAGTTGCCTAATCACTATCCAATGGTATATGAACAATGATGGACAGGTTCCCTACGTCTGGAGGCATCCAGAAGCTCCTTCTATCCAGTGATGGAACTGGATGTTGATGTAACAGTCCACCAGAGTCTATTAACTCTCTGAGTTGCCATCAAGCTCTAAATAATAAATTACCAGCATTTGCTTTCCCTTTTTTTGTTTTCAATGATTATAATCAATTCCATTTTCCGACACCAAGCACACTTTCGTTCTTTATACTGTCCCATTAGAATGATAACCTGTTCAATTGTCTGCAATAATAATATTTCTAAGTAGTTACCATTTACATGGGGAGAAGTAAATATAGAGTCGTCTGACAAGAACTATATGAAGTGATTATCTCTGAATTTGTTAGGTGAGTTTGTGTAGAAATTTGTGCACTCAAAAAAAAATATCACTGAAATGTGGAGAGTTTTAAATAGACTAAGACCTTTGCCTGTCATCTCTGCAAAATGTCATATTTGGAGGTGATGAAGTGACACATAAGGGACAGAATTGTTCTGGTTCTGAGACAAATATAACAGCTGAAAATCAGGAAGAGGTTTTCAGCAATGTATTATGCAAGCTAATTTTAACTCTCAGAGGTACATATTTGACAAACTCTTTGGCTAAACATGGAAATACTACCACTTATGATTTCGATAGCTCATAGGCCCCTTTTCTTCCCTCAAAGTACATTTTTAAACTTGGGAAAATGAGCACTATTGCCAGTCACTAAATCATGACCTCATCCTTCATATTTCATAAAACACATCTTGTATGTTTGAACAATGTGCCTCTTCAACTTAATGATAAATGATTATTTCTACTTTACAATGACATGCCTTGTAATTTAGTGCCTAGAACGGTTGCAAAGAATGACAGAACATCTGCAGCAAAAAGTGAAAACTGTAAGCCAATTGTCAAGGAAGATTTTTCCATGTTTTTGTTGGGTTAGGTGTTAATGTCGACAGAGATCTCCAGTCTCCAATATATTTCAAGTAAACTTACAATGTTTTTGAAGATCTTTATTTATAAGATTTTCAGTTACGGATGGGAGAACCAGGGATGTTCGAGCTCAGTGAAATTTTCCAAACTTCACTTCGAAGCTCAGTTTGCCTTGCTCCTGTTTTGGTTTGTGATCTGTTCTTTGTTTTGTTTGAATGGGGAAAGTGTGCATTTTGAATGGGGAAAGTGCACGTTTCTGGGCATGTTTTCAAAAGTACGCATTTCCCCCCATTGACTAAAGTATGAAAATGAGTATATATTTTTTTGAAAAACATGCACATTTCAAAGTGTGCATTCTTCAAAAGAACAACAAGTGTTTCAAACAAGACTGCAAGTTCAGGAATGTGCCTTTATTTTTATTTTTTTAAAGCTCTCTTGTTTGCATTCAGGGTTGCAAATGGGGCAACTGAAGCCAAATTCTTAGCAAATCATTTTCTTAATAAGTATTTTAGTAGAAAGTCAACGAATTAAAACCAGAATTGCTGTAGGGGTCTTTGTGGCATGAATGTTAAAGAAATACAATGATTAAGTCCATAGGTGATTTCTGCCACAGCTCTTGTAATTCCTTGGTTGTCATTTGTTCACTCCTACATATAATCGGTGTTGCTTGAGGTGCAATGATGAGAACCCAAGTGCAAGATCATGGCATGGACGTCCGCACTATCCAGCTTCCTTTCTGCTGGGGCAATGACAGAACGGACCTTTCTCCACTTTGTGTCCTGTTTCCTTTCCTAAGAAGAAACGAGAGAAGAGGGGTGCAGAACTATTTGTACTTATGTTTGCTTCAGAAATGTATCTAAGTATTATAAAATACAGGAGAAGAAATATTAAAGCACAACAGTGAAGAAGAGATGCATTTGTGCTTATGCCAGCTTGATGAATGCCACTGACCACAGGAGAGGGGCTCAGCAGAAGAGCTCATGGTCGAAAGCATCTCCAATTTAAAGACTAGATACTTAAATGCAGAAAATGAAAGAGTCCCCCCCCCCCCTGTTCCACTTTCCTATGTTCTTTCTGCTCCTTTCCTGTGACCATGGGAAAAGTAGTTTTGCTGCATACATATCCATGTAAAATCATCAGCCACAATAAAATGTTATGCATGGTAACCAAAGAATTAAAAAATAATGAGTTGGAATTCTAGCTTGGAAATATTGTTGTATTTCTGTGTGTTTCTAATAAGAACCACAATGTGATGCCAATCAAAAGTGTAATGGCCGTGGTGTTTCCTCCAGCCGCATGTGAGGAACCATACACTAGCCACATGCAGGCATTCACAGTGGTGTAGTGGAGCCAGGGCTCATAGGGATGCAGCACCAGCACTTTTTGAGTAGCAGGGTCACTGATGTCACCTGCCACCCCACCTAGAATTCCCCATTGCCTCTCAGTTTAGCTGCAATCTTCACAGTGGCTGGGGTGGGGTGGGGTGGGGAGATATGGTTTCCTCAGCAACAATGTATTATTGAGAGAGATCTCTGTTGAAATGCAAAGCATTTTGGGGTGGTTTGATCTTGAATGGGCAATGAAGACCAACCATTAACTTCACAAAAGACCTGCTCCTGATGGAGATGAAAACTGCTAGAACTGTTTTGTTGCTATGGACCAACGGAGCAGCCTGCATTTTTGGATTTTGCTTGGGGGCATGGCTAGGGGGACTGCCATAAGGACTGCCTGCACTTCAGAATGTACCACTGCCCCATTGGGCGTTCAGCCTGCTCATGTGTAGGCTAAAAGTGTGGTGGTGCAAGATCATGCATGGAAGCTCCACCCCCAATGCCCCCAAACATCCAACTCCTCTTTAGTAAACACACAACAGTCAGAAGGGGGGGGTTGTAATCAGGCCTGGCTGAATGTTCTTACAAACCTCCATATGACCAGGAAACCAGGAACCCCCCTTCAGATCTTTGTGTTAAATGTGCAAAGGTCTAAAGAGGAACCTAGCATATGAGGACATGGGGGGGGGGCTTATGTGCCTGCCTTCCCCCAACCCCACCACACTTTTAGCCCTCATGTGAGCAGGCATATGGCTATTGCCTTGGGTAATGAGGAATCTAGTTGTTGAGAGAAGTACTTATTTATTTAATGGATTTATATCTCACCCTTCATCATAAGATTCCTCATTCAGGCAGTTCAGCAGGCAGTTAGCTGCTATACGAAGCCATTAAAACTTTCTGGTTTCCAATCACCAAGAATGCCTAGAAATTTCAGTCATGAGAAGTGAAAGAACCATGCACTCTGCAGTTCTATATGCCAGCCTGAGCCTTTCCCAAGCATGGGTCCCCAAATGTTGTTTGACTACAGAGCCCATCACCCCTGACAGTTGGCCATGCTGGCTGGGGATGATTGGGGCTGTAGATCAATAAGATCTAGGCACCCAAGTTTGGGAAAGGCTGCTATACACACTTACTTGGGAGTAGATCCCATTGAATTCATGGGACTTATCTTGGAACAGATGTGTAGGATTGCACTGTGAATTGCAGTAGCTCTTGTGTGCCAATTCCATTTTAACATGATTTTTTGTTTTTTACAAAGTCATTGTGATACAAAATTGCATTCATATTTTTTTTAATTCAAAGACACTTGGGAAACTTTGAATACTGAAAATGTAGAGCATCCCTGTGAAATTCTCAGAAACATAAACTGGAGACAGCTGATCTGCTTTCAGGAAGAGATTTGCAGCCACCTCCCTTTCTACTTTTACAAAATGTCATCCCAGGAAGCCGCTGCATCTTCCCGATGTATAATTATGTGGTGGTCATGTTAATTTATTCCATAGTACATGTGATCACATCACACAATACCCTAATAGTGCATTAAACTTCAGAACATCACTGTAAGTGGCAAACAGATCTGTGAAACTGGAAGTTGTTTGTGGACAAAGCAATGAAATTTAGACAACAGGTCAAAAATGACTTTCTTGCCAATTAGTTTTCTAAGCCACCAATGCTTAGACAAGACCATTTAAAATGATAAAACAGGCTGTATCACCTAATGGGACATTTAGCGCTGCTGTGTTGTGACTGGGAGTGGCACACTCACTGAAGAGACTGTGATGGTTATTACAGGGGGTAATAGAAACGTTCTGTATGAGTTGCTCAAGAGGTAGAATCTTTTTTTTCTTTCTTTGATATTCCTCAGACGTTCTGCCTGAAGAGGAACCTTCTACAAAAATATGCTAAAGATATGCACAAATTAATGGAAACGGATTTTAGTCTGTGGGTACTAGTCCAGATGGCAGCTCCTACGGTGCAGGTTGGGCACTCTAGAATGCTAATGGGACTGTGGGATGTGTCCTGGGAAGATCAGGATACCGTTTCCTGGGACAGCCCTGACCTGGATTAGTTATTGCATATATTAGCCCAGGGTCCCCAACCTTTCTGGGTTGGCAGGCAAATTTGGAATCTTGAGAAAGTGTCGTCTGAGAGACAGTGATTTCTCCAAGATCACATAGGGCTTCTCTAAACGAGGCATTTATTGTGCGCTCATGATCCCTCACTCATGGATGTTTTTGGGTCCTTTACACGATGTCGTCATCCTCCAGGGCCTCTCCCATGTTTTCCAGCTGTTTTTGCAGCTTTTTTTTTTAGAGCGAAGAAAGTCAGGCATATCCTGGATGCCGCCATGATTCGCTATCCAAGCCTTGTGTATGTTGGCAATTCCACTCTATACCACAGCGCTGCCTCGTGTTGTGTAATGGAACACATCGAAACATACAGAAAGGCAGAGAAGACCCCCCCGGGGGGGGGAGAACCTTGTGTAAAAGGACGCTCTTCCTCCCACAGAGAAAGCGGAAGAAGCAGCCCCGGTAAAGTGCTGGGTTAGCTTAGATGCCTCATGTAGAGCAGCCCATAGGCTGAGCTTCATGGCTGAGCAGGAACTTGAGCTCAAGGCTCACTGGGCCAAGCCAGCATTCCATGCACTGCACCACACTAGCACTCTCACTATTTTCATCCTTGTGCACTACATATAAAGGAAGTGTAGGCTCCAGAAACTTGATTCCAGTGCTCTGAGTCTGAAATATTATTTTAGCCCTGGTTTGGGTGTGCTCATTCAATGCCCTCAAGAAGACCAGCAAACCAAGTGCACTCCCTACATGGATCTGCCCCCCGCCACCCTGGGCTGTGGATGAGTAACGTAGTTCGCTTATGTCTGCACTGCTGTCAGGCAAAGGTGTACTGTTTCCTAGCTTAGTGGTAAAGTGCTGAACCCTGGAGCACCAGATTCACAAAAGCGGAAACTAACTTTTGCAGCATGGTGAGATTTGGTGCATTTTTAAATTTTGCAATAAAACCTTTGGAATTTGGGTGGGCACATTGGTTTTTTCAGCTCTGGGATGCAACCATGTGGAAAGGCTCTAAGAGTCATATCTCCAAGTGTGAACATGTAAGAAGGTTCACACAGTGGCAAAGTGCAGACAGGAAAGAAGAACTGAATGCAACCACAAGCAGTCAATAACCTAACCCTAGATGGATAAGTATATAGACCAGGGGTAGGCAGTGTCATGCCCATTGGCACCAATGTGCTCCCAGGCACCTTTCTTGGCACCCATGAATATGCCCTACCCTTCCTGCTTTTTTAAACATTTTAATTAAAAAAAATATCTTACTGGCAACTGGGATTAATGTGAAATAGGTTTCTGTTGGTGCTGAAAACTGGCTTCAAAGGGGTTCTTTAGTGTGTTGGCGCTCAGACCCCACTGCTGCCTTTTACTCAGTATCTGGGCAGGCTACTTTCCTTTGCCATGCCTCCCATGGCAGCCATTTGTGGTGGTTTCCAGGACAGTTTCTCAAATTGTCAAATTTGCTCACGGCCCATATACCCCTGATATAGTCCAAGGATTACCAAATAGAATCCTGTTCTGTGCCGTTTTCATATTCTGAGAAAGCAGGTGTATTTGAGATTAGTAAAAGAGGACTGAAGGATGTGGTCTTCTGAGTAGAATACTTTCTGACAGGTGGGATGCAGATAAGCAATAGCTCTATTGCTAAAATTAGGGCATCTGTCCAGCACATTATAGACCCACAGCAGAGCTTGGATGATGCCAGTAGGGCTTAACTGACAATTTCTTACTCAGGGATAATGTCTAATTAAAGTAAGAGGAATGCAGTACCATGCCAGTAATGAATACCAGTTACTGCAATATAAATTAGCACCTATGCATTGTGGGATAGCAGACAATGCATTCAATAATCCTATCTTCTCTGACATCTATAATCAAAGAAGCTCCAGTGTATTATCATTGGAAATGTTAATTCAAACAGCTGCCCAAATATTATCATTGAACAATTTGTTTAAAATGTCACAAGGAGCTCAAGCCCTGGATTAAATGGGAAATGATAGGTGGAAGAGAGAGCTGTCTGCTATAGAAAGGGTGATCATGGCATTTGCTGTTCCCATGTTCATTAGGATATAGGTGACTTAATAAAGGCAGGGACTAGAGAAGGGGAACAGAGTGAATGTTTTAATGTTGTGGACTTTGTTAAGTTATTCAGCTGTATTTGATAGTTACGGTAGGGCATGGGTTGTTAGACCCCAATATGGGAGCCAACTGGCCAAAAGAGTGTTGGGCAGCGCCATCCTATGTGGGTGCCCACAACCCTCTGAACCCGGAGCACGGGCATCCAATTGAGTGTGGGAGGAGCATGGTGGATAGGATTGCCACTGTGCTCCCCTCACCCTCAAAAACATCTAGACGGCTGATTTTACACCTCCCCCTGAGGAGGAGAGGCTGAGGCACCACCTGGCTTCTGTGGAAGCTGAAGACGCTGCTCCCCTCCCTGCCCCTGGGAACCCCTCCAGGCTGGAACCAAAGACCATCTTCCATCTTTGGTTCCCAGCTGGCGTGGAAGGCTGTGGTAAGGTACAAATCCTGGAGTGGCTTGAGGTACCTCTCTAAGACAACCTGGAAGAGCTGTGGATGGATTGACCTTGTGGAGACAGGGATGAATGAATTGTAAGAGGAATGAAGTGGTCTTGTGATAGATCCAAAGAAGAGGGTTGTTTTGTTGTAATTTGCAGTGTAATCCTATATATGTCTACTCAGAAGTAAGTCCTATTGAGTTCAATTGGGCTTACTCCCAGGTAAGTCTGTATACAATTGCAGCCTAAACATCTACTGGCCACAGAAGGCTTTTCATGTTTTATTTTATTTATTTTATTTTTTATATTTATACCCCGCCTTTTGGATCCAGGATCTGCCTTCCATGAGAGTAAGGGACCTTCTGTGAGAGGAAGGATTCTGCTCATGGAAGGCCCCTCCACCCAATTTTGGGGGATCCTCCTCCCCTAACACCACAGCTCACCCCATTCAGCAGGGTCTCATGACTCTCTATGTAGCATTTTCAGGGGGCTGGAGGGGCTGTCCTGGGAAGAAGGGGACGGGGAACTCCAGCTCCACCAGCACAGTTGATTGATTCAGCTTAAATCTGGATACAACATGTTGTGTAGTTCTGTAACCTTCCTTGAGCACTCAGGATCAGTAAAATACACATTTAGATACATAACACAGCTTAAATAATTAAATACAGTAATACCTTGGATTGCAAGTAACTTGGTTTGAGAGTGTTTTGCAAGACAAGCAATTTTTTAAATATTTATTTAATTTTTTTTTACTTGATATACAAGCGACAGTCATGCAATACAAGTACTGTAGTACGGCTTAAATTAAAAATCTCTGTACAAATTTTTTTGGGGGGATGTCGTTTTGATATAAGAGTGTTTTGGATTACAAGCACGTTTTCGGAACGAATTATGCTCTCAATCCAAGGCATGACTGTACTTTTAATTTTTGTTTTAAACACCACAAAATGGAGACCAAAATAGGAGATTTCAATTACTATAGATGATTCTTACAGCCAAACAATATGTTTGGTAAAATATTGTCATCTGTTAGGGTCAAACTAAGAGACATAGTATGCAGCTGTGTATCTGTTTTTATTTTACTCTGAACTAAATGCTCAGGGATCCAATCCAGATCAGGACCACCATGCAGTTGCTTCCATTCCGAGATGCAGCCCCCCACACACACAACATGGCCATTAAAGAAAGGGGGGGAAGCCTGCATTGCTGTACAGGGGGAAGTTTCCAGGGGAATGTGCACTTTGGCTCTCATTGTCCATTTCCAGGTTCAGTGTAAAGTGTTGGCTTTCTTTTTAAAACCCTTAATAGTTTGGGACGTAGGGATGGCCAGATCTGGCCATTTCGCTTTCTCCTGCATTCCAAATGTTAAAATATTAAGTTATTTCTCTCTCAAATATGAAGATCTTGAAGAATGTTGGTAAATTCTTATTAAAAAATTGAACTGAACTGAAATTCTCACCCATCCCTGGGACCAGTTTACCTGAAAGATTGCCTTCTTCCATATATACCCACCTTTACCTGAAGATCCTCTTCAGAGATAATAATAATAATAATAATAATAATAATAATAATAATAATAATTTATTTATAACGCCCCTTACACCAAAGGGCGGGACAAATAACGTATACAGTAAACATAACAATACAATAAAATAACCAACACCAACCACTTACTATGCAGTATTGAATCCCAGCAACCACCACATTAGCCCAACCACTCATTCTGGCTGACTAAAAGATAAGTCTTTAATCCCGTACGAAAGCGGGAAAGATCCTCCTCCAATTGGAGGTCCACGGGAAGCCTGTTCCACAAAAGTGGAACCAGGTCCTGAAAGGTTCGCAGCCTTGACAAGGCAGAGCATGTCGGTGGGACCGCTAATAATCCCTGGCCCACTGATCTTAAATTCCTACCAGGAACATACCAGGAAAGCCTAGATGCTAAGTAATGAGGGACATTAGAGCGCAAAGCCTTGAAGGCAAGAACCAATAATTTAAATTGGGCCCTAGTCCGAATGGGTAGCCAATTAAGATTCCTACGGGCCATAGTAATATGGGAGTTCAGAACAACACGAACAGCACTGTTCTGAACCAGAACCAGGGGAAGAAGCACAGAAGAGGGCAAACCAGCTATTAAGCTATTACAAATAGTCCAAGCGGGATACCACCAAAGCCTGAACAAGCAGATGGGCTGTTTCAGGAGACAAAAACTTGCGAATCCTGCGAATGTTCAAAAGGTGAAAATTACATGCCTTGGCAGTCCTATTAATAAAAGGACGCAAGGACAAACGATCATCCAGCAAAACACCAAGGCTCTTGGCAGCTGAAACTGGGGCCACCACTGAGCCCTGGATATGCAAAGAAGGACATAATAAGGGAGCTGACACACAATCAGATTGAAATACCAGAATTTCAGTCTTATCCATGTTCAATTTCAGATGATGTGCGGTCATCCATGAGGAAATGCCTGACAGGCATTCCGTCACAGACTGCCACACTGCAGTATCAATGGATGCAAAGCTTCGATATATCTGTATATCATCTGCATAGGTGTGATACTGAAAACCCTGATCAGAAACCAAACCCAAGAGGACAAGTGTACAATGAAAAAAGAAGAGGACCCAAGACAGAACCTTGTGGAACTCCCACTAATAAAGGGAAAACATCTGAAACTGAACCCTGAAACAAAACAGAACAGGAGTGATTAGAAAGGAAAGAACCAAACCAAGACCAAACCAAGATCCTGCTCCATGTGCCCCCACCAAGTCCAGTGAGGCTGGTGGCTGAGAGGGAGAGAGCCTTCTTGGCAGTGTTACCTCAGCTATGGAATAACCTCCCCAGTGAGGCTTGGCTGGCACCTTGATCATCCTTCTGGTGCCCAGTCAAGACTTTTACAAAATCACTGAGGCCTTTTAAACAACTTGTGTTGCAGCCTTGTGGGCAAAAGCTTTTTAGGCTGCAATTTACTTGTTGTTATTGCTGCTGCTGCTGCTGCTGTATTTTAAATATTGTATTGTATTTAATATTAATATTAATAATAGATTAAGCTGCCCAGAGAACATATGTGGATGAGCTGCCACATAAATATGGCATATAATTAAATAAATGTCATAGCCTTAGCTTGACAAGTTGGTACTGCTGATCTTGAGTTATTACACATGTAGAATTACCGAAGAACATCACTACCAATTTTCAAAGCTAAGAATATTACCAATAATGGGAAGATGTGACATAATAGTCATTTATGTTAACTGACAAGGAAGTCTTTATTTTCTTCTTCCATGATGCTATTAATCAAGCCTGGAGGATCTCCATCTGATCATCAGACTGTGTTAACCATCCACAGCTGCTGAATGAGTCTCACCACTTCTTTTGTTTCATATTACATAGGTCACAACTGCAAAGGGAGACTCAGACTGACACACCCAAAATGAGGCATTTAATGTGGGAGGATGATGCCTAAAGTTCTTGTCCCTTCTGAAACAAGCCTATTTAGAATGCAATCCTATTTTTTTCTGTTTAGACAGAAAAAAGGCCTACAACTCCCAGCATCTCCCAGCCAGCATGGCTGGCTGGGGCATGCTGGGAGCTGGGGGGGGGGACTTTTTTCTGTCTAAACATGAATAGGATTGTGCCTTTAAGAACTGACTCTGTGTGACACAATCAGACAATCTTAAAGACCCAGCCTCATGGCTATCATTTACTGGATGCTGCCTCCCTAAAGGCTTCTTCAATTAATTAGCGGTGAAAAATGTGCTGTATTTGGCAGATAGTTGTGTGATTTATTTTAGTTTATGACCTGGATGTTCATATATGCATTTTCACTCCAAGTTGCCCTTTGTCATGGGTTTTGTAGCTTTTAAATTCCTGTTCCTCTGACTTGGAATGGAGCCAAAGTAAACTGAGCAATTAATGTTTCAAAATTTTAAATAGGGTTTCCTGTTGCAAAAAGGTGATCTCGTGGAGTTGGATGAATTTACTGGAGGTGGCTTGGTGCAAAGGGCTTTAAATATCACCAAAGTGATTGCTGGTGGATATTGAAAAAACAGGTGCCCTGAAAACATCTAGGATGAACATGCCGCAGAGTTGATACAAGCATTCCAGATTTTTAAGGTTGCATCAATGTTTGGAATAATACCCAAACTGACAGAACTAAAGATTGTGATTCATATGTTGTTACTGATACATTTTGGTTAAAATGCTACTAATGAAAACTGATGTGCTGGTCCATGAGAAAAAAAATAAATCCAAAATCCACAGTTGATCAAGGAGTTAACTGGTAAACATAGTTGCCTGTAGGATTCCTGACACAGTGGGTGTGTGTTCTCTTTAGAAGAGCTGCAAGAGGACTGTTCTCTATTTAAAGATGTCTTCTATTTGAATGGCTGTCCTGTCCAATTCTGGTTTAAAGCTAAAGAGCCCTAAGAACTATTGCCCACCCACAGTGAGCACCTGGACAGCAGGCTGAGCAGGCACATGTAGGTCACCTGGCCATGATCTTCCACACTATGGTGAGATGTACTACTTTATTTCTATTTAAATTATAATAATTATTTCTTGATTTTCATCTATACGTAAAAATTAGCATATGACAATTTTATGCAGATGGTTGTCCTCTTTTGGTGATGTGTTTCCTCTTTTTGTGTGTGTGTGCAAAAAAAAAAAAACACAAAACCACAAGGAAGTGTCTTCTGGCAACTTAAAGACTAACAAATGTATTATGGCATAAGCTTGTATATATTTGTAAATGTATTTATAAAAGTGGACTACAATCCACTTCATCAGATGTACTGAGTAGTATAGAGAGTTTCAGGTGTTTTATACAGTGCATATGGTGATGGGGGGGGGGGGAAGGGGAAAGAATTGTAAATGGTGAGGTCAGAAGGAAAGTCAGTGCAGAAACTACTGATGGTGACAATCACATTATTAACAGTGGTCATTTACAGTAAAGCTGCTGCTGGGTTTGTTTGTTTTTTTGATGATTCATAAGCAGGAACGGTGCAGGGCTGTTTGGCGCCCTAGGCCGAATTATATTTAGCGCCCCCCCTCGTGCCGTGGGGGGGGGGCTCCGGAGCAAAGCAGCCCTGCTCTGCAACGCCCCCCCCTGCGCCGCCGCCGCCGCCGCCACCACCACCACCACCACCTACCAACTCCTCCGCAAGGGCCACCAGCCGGCCCTGCAGCTTGGAGGTCTTGGCGCTGAGCAAAAAGCAGGCGCCCACCGAGAGGAGCGAGAAGAGCAGCGAGAGGATGACGGGGGCCCTACCCACGCCTCCGGCACACCGGCAGCCGCCTTGGGGCGAAGCCGCAGGCTTCTTCTTCTCCCGAGGCTCGCTCATTGCGCGCGCGCGCTCTCTGCGGGGGGGAAGACGCCGCCGCCGCCGCAAGCGCTCAGGTTCGCCCCTAGGGAGCGAGGGGGTGGGTGGCGGCTCCTGCAGCGCTCCCTCCGTCCCTCTGGCTCCGGAGGGAGGTGCAGCAGCGGCGGCGGCGGCAGGCAGGGCAGGAGCGCGCCGTAGGCGAGGAAGGGGCGCAGAAACTGCGCCCTCTTCCGCCACGCGCCCTAGGCAGTTGCCTGGGTCTGCCTAGCGGTAGCGCCGGCCCTGTTCATAAGTGGCTTCCCTAATTCCTAGTCTTTTTTAGACTTCCAGCAATGAGTTCATTCATATTCCATTTCAGATATCCAGTGCCTGGGGTTGCAGTCCTGCATATACTTGCCAGTAAGCCCCATTGAAATCAGTGGAGTTTACTTTTGAGTATACATGTATGCAATTGTGTGCCATAATTTATGTAGGCAAAGTATCTTTACTGATCTCTTATCCCACCCACTCCTGCTGTCCAGCTGCTTGGGGATCTCCCTCTAAACACTGGCCCAAATATCCTAGCCCTATACTACAGCATGGCCACGGCCATTCCCAGTGGAGTCTGGTGGTTCCAATGCCAGCAGGGCTGTGTATCCACGCTGGATTTTACTCTGAACTTTTAAGGAGCTGTCCATAGTGCCAAAACCTTTTGGGGGGGGGTAGGGTTCAGCACCATAGATAGCTCCTTTAAAGGTTGGAGTAAAATCTGGAGTGGATACACAGCTTCCACTGGTCATTACCCTATTCTGCTCCTGAAACCACCCACAATACTACTACAGTAAGTGATTAAAAGACCCTCCCACCACAACTACCACTCCCAAGCCATTTACACTGGTGAGAGACACCTTAAATGACAAATATGATAGCTTTGAGCCTCCTCACAGTGAGTGACCTTAGACTCATTCCTCCTCCATTCTTTCTAACATAATCCCTTGACTACTCCCTCTCAATCAATATTTGAGGTTTTAAAAAGATTCCTATCTCCAAATCCAGTTTAAATCCACAAATAAAAGAGTGAGCAAGAATGGAGTGTACTGTTTAATTTAACATTGGTTTTAAACCAAACATCTTCTTAACAGTGTCCAGACTGTACCACTTTTGGGCTACATCCATGGAGTAATGGCCTGCTACAATAGGACAAAGGCCAGCTGTAGCTTGACAAAAGGTTTCTGTTCTGAACTGGAAATTTGCTGGGAGGGAATTTAATAAATTAATTTGGTAATATGGTTGAAGGGCAGGATATTAATTAATTAATTAATTAAACATTCCTGGTCTGGATTCTCCTATTTTTGGCCACTTCCAGGCCAACAGGAAGTTCTTGTAATTTTAGAAAAGAGGGGGAGGGGCCAAACCCATTGAATGGAAACAAGCAGGTAAGAAGAGATCTTTTGTAAAACTGTATTTTCCCTAAATCCTATTTTGGAAACTGTGTTTGAGGCATTTGGGAAAAGAACCCAGCGTTCATTCATACTGTATGGCAATTTTTTTGGTGTTTTATGCTGTGGATTAATTTTTGTCCTGTACTTAATATTTTATTTTGAAGAACTGCATCTAGTACTGGATTTATGGCTGGGAACTCCATCATTATGGGAGGATGTTAACAGGCTGCTGTGAATGAGAAATAGCCAGCAGTCACCTGACAACGTTTTGGATTTTATTTAGGGATTTATAACAATGGATAAAGTGGAGGCAATAATCAGGTTTGACAAATGGTTCACAATCAGCATCTGAGAAACCAACTGCGATGTGACTAATGATAACTTTGTTTTATTATAGCTCAGGGAAACCCACCTGGCAAGCAAGCTGACTTTTCTGAAGCAAAAGGAAAAGCTTGCTCAGCTTTTAAACTCCGGGCAGCGTTAAATGAAAATCAATGAAGAGATTTACAGCAGCAAGGCCTAAATGTTTCCCTTCCCCCTTCAGCAGACAGCGGTGGAAACTGAGAGAGATCTATAGGACCATAAGCAGAATATATCAGCTTTTAGAAATGCTTTATATTAGTTTTTTTACCCAAGGATAGGTGAAAAACACAACAGGCCTCCTCTCCATTTGGGTTATTTATTTATATTAATTAAAATATTTATAATCCTAATTAAGAAACATGTGGATGAGCCCAATAATGTGTGCACATCCAAAACTTCCCTAGTTAAGCAGCAATGGAACGCGCATGCACAGAGGGTTAACATAACAGGCCAAAGTGCAGAGCTGGCGTAGACTTGTGAATCTGGGTCCTGCACATTAGGAGCATTAGCCAAAGGCAGCTGGCGTGTCTCACAGGGCTGATTGAAATAGTTCATAAAGAAAAAAGCATGATCAGTTGGCACAAAATCTCCTTGCCAAAACATATTCTGTACTGGAGCCAAACACACTACTATAATGAAGTAGACTTGCTGACATGCTCGCTTTGTCTCTCACTACAAACCAAACTGCTGACTTTGTGATTTATCCAAAAATATATATCTTGAGACATGGAGGGACAGCCTGAGCCTGAAAGTCAACTCAGATATAATCCCCTTCCTTGATTTTGGCCATGTAGAAAAGCCCCTTCTTACGCTGCTTGGTGCATATTCTACATGATTTCATGAGAATGTACACAGCCACTGGGGCTTCTGAACAGGCGGCCACAGAGCCCTTGCCAGTGGCTAGAGGACTCTGTTGGCGTCCTCCGTCCAACCCTGGCCCCCAGAGTGTCCCTGGAATCAGGGCCGGTGCTACCATTAGGCCAACTAGGCAGCCAGCCTAGGGCGCAGGGCTAAAGGGGGTGCCAGAAACACCTTGAAAAAAAATACAGCACTCTCAAGTGGGAAGGGGGGGCGCTAAATATCTGATCTTGCCTAGGGCACCAAACTGCCTTGCACCGGTCCTGCCTGGAATTATGCTACATTGTGACATAGCATCATGTTGAAGGGGCCTCTGGGCAGGGGGAGGGTTTTTAAATGGCAAGGAGAGGATTGTTTTTTGTTTTTTTTTAAACATAATAAAAGGAACTGCCCCTGCCAATGTAAGCACAGGTCTGAAACTTTAAAGGAATTTTAGCCCACCATTTCATTTCTAAATGCTCACCCCATTTCGGCTTGGCTCAATCCTAGACAGTGACAGGGTCCACATGAACGGAACAGCCATCAACTCTCTTTTCCAATGCTGATAGACAATTTGTTTGGATCTTAGCTCATACGAAAACCCATCTTGTAAAGACCAGGAGATTCCACCTCAGTAGATTTAAGAGAATGCTGTTTTTAGATAGTTTAGTCAGCCTCCCTGGTTCTAGAATTCTAGTGCAATAATTGGAAATACAGGAATAGGCTCCTGTCACTATCAGAAGCACAATTATCCTCAACTATCCAGTGACATCCAGGCTGGACTACTGTAATGCAGTCTATGTGGGGTTGCCCTTAAAGATGGCTTGGAAACATCCGCTGGTAAAGAATGTGGCCGCCTGCGTACTGGGGTGGGGGCATGGCTGGTTCATGTGACTCCTATATTTCACCAGCTGCTCTAGTTCCCAGTGCTTTTCTGTGTCCAATTTAAAGTGCTGTTTTTGATCTTTAAAGCAGGCGTTCCCAACCTTTTTTGGTCAGCGAGCATATTTGGAATTTTTCTCTCACAAAATGGCTGCCATGTGGGGATTTGTCCATTCATAAAATATTTGCCATCGTGGGCATGGCTAGGAACAAAACACTCATTTCCTTGAGGTAAACTGATGAGACTAAAAGAAAAGTACGGTAACTTGCAAGAACCTAATTTGCAAGACACAGGTGGGATCTCCAAAACACTAAACCAAGGTTAAAGCCTTAAATGGTCTGGGTCCAAGTTACCTGAAAGACTGCCTTCAATCATGCATATCAGCTTGTCCACAACAAGATCAGCAATGGACACTCTACTCCCTTGCCCACCTTTGGTTGTAGTTAGTCTGGTGGGTATGAGGGAAAAGGCCTTTTTGCAGTGGCCCCACTCCTTTGGGATGCAATCCAATCTGGGGTCTCTTAGGTGAAAAACCCTGAAGAGCTATTTCTTTTCTTTGGCTTTTACTTGAGTTGTATTTTATTTGGACTGTTGATTGTTCTTACTGCTATTATATAAGAACAAACATCCAGTCCAGGGATTTTAACATTCCCTGGACTGGATGTTTGTTCTTTTATTATTATCGTTGGCTTTTATTAATGTTTGATGTTTATTATCACATTGGATTTTATTGTGTAAGCCACCGTAAATGAATAAATGGCTATTTCAAATCAAAAGGGGGAACCGAAGTGGTATTCCCTGAAGGGCATCCAAGGGCTCTAAGGATTCTGTGCTGAGCTCTTCCCAGTTAACTGAGCTCAGAGCCCTTGCAATACATTCATTTGCTTTGTGGCCAAATCCAGCAGGTTCTACTCTGCTAATCAACAGGAGGACTTCAACTCCCATCAGCCCCAGCCACCAAGGCAAATGGTCCAGAATTCTGGGAGTTGTAGTCCAAAATATTTGGAGCGCACCAAGTTGTGGAATATCGATTACCTTGTCACCTTTGTTTGATCATCTAATGAATTCCTTGCCAGCTCTAACTGAAATAAAGATGAATAGGGAAGGCTAAATCTCCACAATACATTTCAGGATGCCATTCTAGTTCTCAGGTGGAATAGTTTCCATTCAAAGATTTCTTGCTAATAGATGGGGATATGAGTGGAGGCACTTGGAACAGTGACTGGGGCTCCAGCAGAGGCGGCGGCGGGGGGGACGACGACGACGACCCCTCAGCGTCAAATTCAGCCTGTTGTCTCTGTCAATTATATTTTGTAGCATTCAAAAATGTAGGGCTGTGTAACAGTGACATCCAGTGGATATGTGCACTGCAACAGTTCTTAATATATACCGGTAGAATAGTACTCTACTACATAGAGTTGTGCGAACAATACAAGCTCAGCCAGGGTCCTGTGGAGCTGGCAGAGCACAGAGTGTCAAACACTTCTGATGACACTAAAGTGGGACGTCCACCTGTGATTACTGAGACCCCCGTAGGAAAGGGAACATAGACAGTTACCATATATCAGCTCTGATTATTTGTCCATCTAGCCAAGTATTGTCTTCTTTATCAGCAGCAATCCAGGATCTTGGGTAGAGAAGGGTCTTTCCCGTCACCTGATACCTGATTTTGTGTTTTGTTTTAAATTGCAGATGAAAGGGACTGGTCTTGGAGCCTTCTGCATGCGTTTTAGCACTGTGCTAGGGTCCCTCCCATCACTCCCTTTGCAGAAAAATACTGAGGAGTCATGGGCAGTGGAACATCAGCATTTTCCACACACACACAGGAGCAATAATGACTACAATGGAGCTTCTTACAGCAGACACAGACAGTGGTCTCCATTTTCCCCAGGATGCCCCAGATGTAGGGTCATTCCAGGACATTCTTGGGGGAAAATTGCAACTACCACAAAAAAGGTGTCCTCTGCTGGTGGCCATTTTTCTTCAGAATTTTCCAGATTCTGTCTAAGGCGTTCTGAGGGGGAAATGGTGGCTTCCAGCTGGTGGCTGTCAAGAAGAGTCCCTTCACTGCTGTTGTGGTGGCAATAAAAATTAACTTTTTTAAAAAGAGAGAAAATACCTACTGCTGATAAGCCAATCACATTATGAAGCCTTAGAAAATTTCCAGTCCCGTTCTCTGAAATCACTCCTAGTTTTGGGGACTCCTTTTTGCCTCATCCCCAAAATTCAAACTGAAAGTTCTCCTCAGAGAATGTTCAGCTCAGCCTTATTAAATACGGTTGCTGGAGAAATGGGATATGTGTGTCTTTGTTTTTGCCCCACTCTCTCACAGTAAAGCACATAATGCTATAATGTTGTCATTTTGGAGGTTGACATGATTCCGGCAAATTAAAGTGTGCTGCTGCAGTGTCCCTTCCATGGGTTTGGTGACAATCCATTGCGTAGTTTTAATGTTAGAAGAATAAAAAGTTTTGATTTTACTCGGTGGTGAATAATGTGGGAGCAACTTATACAATGCAAGTGTTTTGTGGAGGCAGAGTGGGAGCAGGAGGGTGGCAAGCAGCTGCGCACAAGGCCAGTTAAAGGCGATACCAGCATTGCTGTCTATGAGGAGAAGGTGGCAGCAGAGCAAGTAAGGGTGCAATCCTATGTCCCTCCGACCTTGTCTGGGGGGGAACATAGGATTGGGGCTGGAAGCCCCTGCGGCCTTGGAAGTCTTTTCCAAGGTCACAGTGCCGTGGAGCAGCTGCCCCCCCACCTCATAGCTGGCACAGTTCTTTCCGTGCTGGCAGAGAACTGAAGATGGTCTTCCGTCTTTGGTTCCCGTGTGTGTGTGTGTGTGTGTGTGTGCGTGTGCGCGCGCGTTCCTGGAGGCAGGAAGGGGAGGAGTGAGGCTCTGCCAGATTCTGAGGAACCGCAGGGGCACCTCGGCCTCTTCCCCTCACAAGGAGAGGAAAAATGTTGGCCATCTCTAGATGTTTCTGAGGGCAAGGGGAGCGTGGTGGCAATCCTATCTACTGTGCTCCTTCCGCCCTGCATAGGATGCCTGTAATCCTCTGGGTTCGGAGGGTTGCGGGCACCCTCATAGGATTGTGCTGCCCACTGCTAAAATAGGATTACAGACGACAAATGGCATAGTATGATTGAACTGAAATTACTCAGGTTTGTTTGCATGCAGATTATCAAAAGTGTTAGAAAATAAGAACATCAGAAGACCCATGCTGGATCAGAGCAAGGTCTATCTAGTCCAGCATTCTGTTCATACAGTGGCCAACTAGCCACAGGAAACCCACAAGCAGGACATGAGTGCAACAGCATCCTCCCACCCATGTTCCCCAGCAACTGATTTACATAGGCATACTGCCTCTGACACTGGAGTTAGCATATAGCCAGCCACTGATAGCCTTCTCCTCCATGAATTTGTCCAATCCCCCTTTAAAGCCCTCCAAATTGGTGGCCATCACTACACCTTGTGGAAGAGAATTCCATAGTTGAACTCTGTACTGTGTGAAGAAGCCCTTCCTTTTCTCTGCCCTGAATCCCACACCAATCAGCTTCATGGGATGGCCCCGTTGGGTTCTCGTATTATGTGACGGGGAGAATGTTCCTTGAGAATGTTCACCAGTTCATTTACATTGACCAGACTTGCTTTCGCTCTCAGGCTGGAGACAAATACAAAGAGCGGGAGCATCACATATTCCGAGTACTGCAAGCCAACTTTAGGACGAAGCACTATCATATCAGTAAACTGAATGCTGGTTGAAGCCCACCATCTGCCTTTCCCTGCTTGGTCCTGCCTGCTGCCTTCATCTCTGCCCAGCAAAGTGCTCCCCCAGCTGGGAGACTGAGATGGGACCGCAGGTTGCTTTGTAAACTTCCCTGAGCCTGAGGCAAGGGGCCGGTTCACACGACCCAAGCAGCCGGCGGGGGAGGAACCACGGGGCCGTCTGCAGGGTCCGGTGGGGTGCCGCACACAACCGGCGCCCCGCGCGCGTGGGCAGACCCCGTAGTCCCCGCACCGCAGTGTGGCCCTCCCAGTGCTAGGGGTGGGGCCCCGGGAAGCCCAGAGGGGCTATTTGCCCCTACAGGCTGGAGCGGCGGCGGCTCCGGCCGCTCTGGGCTGCCGTCTCTGTGGGGACCCCGCAGGACGGCCACCCGCTGTTCGGACGGCACGGTGACCACACGCGGTAGGGGCTTACCCCTCTACTGACCATGGTCACTTTGCGTGCGTCCCACCCGCGGCTGTCCCGCAGGGGGGCACCCCCGGTCGGCGTGCACATGACACGGGAACCGCGGGGGACTTGCGGTTCCCGTGTCGTGCGAACAAGCCCAAGGAGAAAGCAGGAGGGCTTCTTCAGGGTCCAGGGAGGCTGTCAGGTTTTGATAGCTTTCAGTTTGCTAGTATGCTTGTCAGTTTAGATGTGAAAGCATGGTTGCAGTGCAAGCAAAGAACACACTGTGCATCCTCTTTTTGTATCATAGAAGTGGGACCTGCAACAAAATGTTGCAGGTTGGAGTGCTCATCCTGTTCAGGATTCCCACTAGCCATTCCACCTCCCTCCTAGTTTTCCATTTTTTCTACCAATATTAAGTAGGCGTCCTCCTACTGAGCATGCTCAGTTCTCATGGAGCTGTTTGGGGTTTTTCTCCTTAGGGTTTTTTGTCCCTCTAAATATTATTTTTACTTCTGCAAACCTTGGGATTTCCCCAAACCTGCTGAGACCTCCCTCTTGTGTGTAGATGGTGCCATTTTGGCTACATAAGGAACCATGCTCAGAGAATGAATTTGCTATTGGTATATAGGATCTGCCTCTAGCCTCAAGAGATTTCAGTTGCCCTAAGTGACATCATAATGTATCCAATGTGGATTCCTATTGTGATGTCATCCAGTTTACTGTCTCTAGCAGGGATCAGTAAGAAGAGCCCTGCTAGTTCAGACCAGAGGTTCTTTCAGTCTATCATCCTGCTTCCCACAGGAGCCAAACAGACGCGTCTGGAAGCCTACAAACAAGGGTTGATAGTGTTAGATATCTCCTCTCAGTTATTCAGTGGTACAATGCCATTGAACATGGAGATTCAACATTACCATCATGACTAATGGCCTTTGCCCTGTGCTCCATGAATTTGTCTAATCTCCTTTTAAAGCCATTTAAACTAGTGGCCACCATCACTGCATCTTGTGGTGATTTATCCAAAAAGGAGAAAGAAGCACTGATCAGGATTTTTTTTTTTAAAAAAGTAAATATTCATCCAAAATATTTTGCAGGATGTAGTTCTTTCTTTCCAAAATTGTAATTTTTGACCTAAACAACAAAACTGCTGAATATTCAGCACAGCTCTAGCTACACTAGCGTGTGCATTGTTGTACTGACATATTCCTGACTTCACTGGAGTGAAAGTGATGCAAGCATAATTGGTAGCAGAACATTTGTTCTTATGCTGTCTCTGTTTTAGCGCCATCTGCTGGTTGACTAAATGGCAAGACAATAAGTATTCATAAAGAATTGCACCGCTGCAAAATTGTACTGCATCCAGATATTTCCCATTAAAATAGCTCAGTGCAAAGATTTGGATCCCCCCCCCTTTTCTGTATTTTTGTCAAGGGGTGTGGGGGTTTTTTGGTCATGTTTATCCTCTGTATTTCTATTTGTCATTTTTGTCTGACATAAACATATCTTATATGTTATGTAATGATAATAAGATCTTTGTGGGTCTCTTTGTGGAACTCTTTGAGTTAAAATGGAAACTTTACAGTTTACACTAGGGTCCTGTACAGAATTAACCTAAGAATATTTCTTCAGAGGGAAGTCCCACACTTGCAGCCTGAACCTTTTAAAAATGTTGCAGGAATACATTCCAGTATAGCAGCCTCCCCCAATCTGGGGCGTAGACTTCTCAATTTCCGGCGGGGGGGGGGGAGATGGGACTAAACAGCTGGTTGCCTGGAGGGGGCTTTGCCAATTCTGGGAAATCCCAGAGGGGGCTTGAGCCCCCCCTGTAGTTTACATCCTTGTACTCCCCCTTCTCTTCCCCCCTCTTTCCTACACACTTTCTTCCACCCCTTCTCTCTCTCTCTCTCTCTCTCTCTCTCTCTCACACACACACACACACACACACACACTCCCTGGAGGTAATTTAGATTGGCCCTCAAACATGTAACAGCTGGTTGCCTGGAGGGGTCTTTGCCAATTCTTGGAAATCCGGGGGGGGGGGCTAGAGCCCCCCCCATAGTTTACCCCCCCTGCTCCAGAGGTTTTGGACTTCAACTCCCATCAGCCCCAGCAAGCGAGGTTGGGGAAGGCGGTTAATGGACTGTTTTAACTGCTTTCCTAAGTTGGTTCCTCTAGGTTTCTTCTGCACTTGATTTTAACTACTCTAAGGGTTTTTGTGGTCAGACATTGGGATACCTACCTGGAGTCACTGGAGTAATTAAGAGTAAAATGACAAGGAGATGCAGCCAATAACTGTAAAATGGAGTGGGTGAAAGGGAAAGAAACAACAGCTTATTTATCTTTGACCATTAGAAGCTGTGGTAAACAGTAGAATAATAAAAAGTTAGAATGGGGTGGTGCCTTGGAGGTCATCTAGTCCAACCCCTGCTCAATGCAGCGTGCAGCTACAGCATCCCTGATAGATGGCCTATCAGCCTCTGCTTAAATACCTCCAGTGAAGGAGAACCCACCATCTCCCAAGGCAGTCTGTTTCACAGCTGAATAGCTCTCTCTGTTAGGAAATTTCTCCTGGTGTTAAGCTGAAATTTGCTTCGCTGCACTTTCTACCCATTGGTTCTAGTCCTGCCCTCTGGAGCAACAGAGAACAAGTCTGCTTCATCATCTTCTGCATGATGACAGCCTTTCAGATAGTTGATAGGGATGTGCGAGGATTTCGTTCGGGGGAAATCCGGTGAACTAGCTGGGCTCGACCCCCCGAACTCCATCCCGCTTACCTTCTTCCCCGGCTCGACTCACGTTCTCCCGAGTCGAGCTGGGGAAGTGGCTTCCGGTTCCCGGTGGGCCGCTGTTTATGTAGAAAATGCCATAAGATACAACAAAAGCAGCAGCAATTTGCAAATTGCGAAAATTGCAGCCGCTTTTGGTGTATCTTACGGCATTTTCTAACTAAACAAAGGCCCGTCGGGAACCCGACTGGAATTGGACAGGATAGACCTTGAGCGTCGACGGCACGGTGCATGTCCACTTTCAGCCCGGCTCAGCGGGTGCAGCGGCAGCATCCTCTCTAAGCCAGATGCAGGTCGGGTCGTGGAGGATCACCCACCCCTATATTTGAAGACCACTATCATGTCTCCCCTTAAACTTCTCTTCTCCAGGCTAAACATGCCCAGCTCTTTCAACTGTTCTTCATAAGAACTGGTTTCCAGATCCCTCACTATTATCCTGGTTGTCCTCCTCTGGACATGCTCATTTCCCTACATCCTTTTTACAATGTGTTTGTGTGAATGGATGGGTGCTGAGTTTGTGTGTGTGTGAAAGAGAGCAAGAGAAAGAGGTGGTGGTTGTGGTGGTGGTGATGATGATGAAGGGGGGAGAGAAGGGGAGAGAGAATTGCTGGTCCTGCTCACCTTTAGCTCTGATCTTGTCCAGTTTTGGTTTTGTGCTTTGGGCCTGCCCACCACCAGATCTGGCCCTGCCCACCAAATTATTTCCTGAGAGAATGTGGCCACCCACCTCGAAAAGGTCTCCCCACCCCCTGCTCATATTTCTAGGCTTGGTAATAAGAGTCTTGGAGACTGATAATGTTCACCTCAATATGTGGCAATTCTAACCCCATCTTCCTCTCCTCCTACCCAGCCAGCCAGCCCCAAACCCACAGCTACCCACAATCCTCCAGCTCGCTTTCCCCTTCCATCCTTCCCACTTATTTGGCTGAGAGGCTGTGGCTGCTGCTCTGACAGTGGAGGTAAGCAGGAGGCAGGAAAGGAGGAAAGGACATTCAAAGTAGCTCTCAGTACTTCCCCACACATCAAGCATTGGAGGGGAGAATGAGAGAAAGACCTCACTCCCCTTTCCTCCCACCTGCTTGCTGACTGTGGAGCAGCAGCAGCAGCAGCAGCAGCAGGTAACAGGGAGAGAAAAAAGGAGGGACGAGATTTGGAAGATTGTGTATGGGTGAAATGAGGCTTTGGGGGATGACAACGAGGAAAGAGGCATGGAAGGGTGGGGGTCAGACATCTTTGTGCTTTTGATCAGGGGCATGACAGGGGCCAGACAAATCAATTTGGATTGCCCTACCTATTTCTGAACATACTTGGGAAATAGCTTGGTTTACTCCAAACCAATTGATTTGAACCTGGTGGAGCTTACCCATCACTACCTCCCTCTGACCCCAACAGAGCCTGATCATGAGTATCCTGTTTAATAAGGAGTTTTCTCTCTGCAATGAAGGCCTGCAAAATTGTGTCCCCAAAAGCTGAATAGAGCCCATACACCATATATTTTGGTTTGGTAATCCCCCTGTTCTTATAGGCCTGGACAAGAAGCAACACAAAGCAGGAGCTTTTTGAAGCCCCTGGTGGACAAGCAGATATGGCTGGGCTATGTTGAGCTTGGTGGAGCACAAGAGGCGAATGCTTGGTCTCCCACCAGGCGAAAATCTTAGGTCATTTGTGGCAAATCACATGGGCCTATTTTGGACTGGGACCGGCATTTGCATTCTCTCCAGGTCCAGAGTCTGTGACTGATTCATTTTTCTAAGTGTACAGAAAGGTACGTTGGGAAGGACAAGCCATGTATATTCCACTTAAGATGGCTACCATGCAGCAGTGAATGGGGTGGTTCCATTATGGACATCCATTTGGCCCTCTAAATATCAAAGATGGGCATGGCAGTGGGACTTATCGTAGGTCCAAATTATCACAGAGCATTAAGCAGTCAATACACCGTCACTCCGCAAGCATGGCTGGTTTAAATCAGCAGTGGTGGTGGCTGGTTTGAACCAGATGTTTATAATACATGCCTATTTCTTTCGGATTAGATTGTAGGAGCCCACTTCCTGTTCCTACAGAAACATCTTATGTCCCTGAGGCCTACTTCATACTTACATTATGTAAACAGTGTGGTTGCCACTGAAAACTGCCTTCAGCCTGCTCATGTGAGGGCTAAAATTAAGGAGGGGATGGGTCCCTACCCACAACATCCTTGTCCTCACCCACCCACTCACCTTCCCATGCTGTGGAAAAAGGTCTGAAGTGGGCTTCTACTCAGGCTTATTTGAGCACAAGTAGAAGGCTCCATGTGGTTGAGAACTCTGCCTTCCAAGGGCTCCATGTTGCCAGAGGCTTCTGCTTACCCCCACTTCAGACCTCCCTACTCAATACAGGATGTTCAGGAACTGAGATGTTGGGGACAGGGTTTGCATGGATGCCCAGATCCCCTCTCTACTTTAGACTTCACATTTAGCAGACTGAATGGCAGCACAGGACTATTGTGAGGGTCCACACATCATCGTGCGCCTGTCAGGTTCCTGAGAGGACAGCCTTCTGGCAGGCTAAATTATGTGCAGGCCCCCCTGAACCTACAGATGAGTGTGTGATGAAGGGTCTTGGAGAAGGGAGGGATATCTCACCATAGTGCAGAAGACTGTGGCCAGGTGACCTGTGTGCCTGCCTGTTAGTCTGCTGCCAGGTTGCTAACTGTGGATGGGGAATGGTTCTTATGATTCTTTACCTTTAAACTGGAATGGACAGGATAGACCTTGAAAAAGAGGACGCCTTCAAATAGGAGATGGTCCTCTGGCAGCCCTTGAAATAGAGGACTGTCCTCTGTAAAAGAGGACACGTGGCCATCCTAGGAATGATGTAGGAAAGTGGAACTTTAGAAGGTTCCTTTCAGTATCAGGTTAATGAAAACAATTCATGCAGGTCTACTTTATATTATGGATCAAAAATAATTTTGAAATCCTGTACTATCAAAGTCTGGAATTTGGGCATATTTGGGTTATATTTGAAGTGAAAGGGGCATTGGATTCTGTTTTTTCTTCAGGTGCTAAATAACACTTTAATTTTCCTTTTGGATTGTTATCATGTTTCCTTCTTCAGTTGTGCCCGCACCATAGCTTGTTTCTTCCCCATCCCCATTACTGAAACTTGCAAAGCAAATCCTCTAGTAGTGTGTGTGTGTGTATTTTTTTCTCTTCTCTTGACAAGAAGGGGCACACTGAACGGCACTTTTCCTTCTTCTTTTGCCTGAAATGTGGTGCATCACTCAAAATGTTTAAAAATAAAAATCTCATAAAATAGTCAGCTGTTGCAATAATGTTCTTCTTTCTAAACACTAAGTGCCAGATGTTGGATAATATATCCTCATGAAATTGAGTTTGGTAACATTGTTTATTTAAAACGGTAAGATCATAATACGTTTCTCAGTGAACACATCTCATTCTTAAGGGTACCATCCTATGCATACACTTACATCTTTCTGTATGACTGTTCTTTGCTGCCGACCGTCATCCCTCAAGGTAAATAAAAATGAGGGCTATGTGGGAAGTTCTAATGCTTGGCCTTTGTTCAGCCTCAGGTTTCAGGTCCATCATTATTATGGGTTTCCTGAAAGCTTCTCTCATTGTGCTTTCCTATGTCGATATTGATATGTATGCTTGTGAATGCAGGCAAGGAATATAAAGTAAAGCCTTATTTATTATTTAAAAAGAATCACCACCTCTAACCTGTACAATTTTGAATATAGTACGTTGCCATATTAAGTCAAAGAATACAAGACATGCAGCATGCATATCTTGTATTGCCTATTGTCTGGAGACAGACCGTACTTTTTAAAAGAATGTTGAAAGTGGCTTGAGAGAAGCTTGGGTTTTCATGATGTACATACATATTTTTTTGGTCCAACTGTTGCCTTTGGTCAAACAGGTTTTGTAGGATTTCAAAACAACACAAAACCCTGCAAAACCTGTTTACCAGAGGCAAAAGTATATACACACTACTTAAACAATATTTTTCCAAAATGCATTCAACTCTCTGAAAAAAATACTGTAACAACATAAGAAGATCAAAGGTTCAGCATCCTGGGTCCCATGGCAAGCAGCCAGATGCTTTCGGAAAGCCCATCAGCAATGCATGAAAGCAATAACCCATCCCCACTGCTGCATTCCAGCAACTGCTTTTTAACCTAACACATCCCTCTGAACCTGGAGATTCTATTAGCTATCATGACTACTAGCCTTTGATGGACATATCCTCCAGCAATGTGTCTAAGCCCTTTTTAAAGTCATCATTCTGGTTCTTTCTCTTCCCTTACTATCTGGTAATATTCATTCTGGTCTACCTCTTGATTTTGGACTGTGTATTGCTAGAAATAGGGCCCATATATCCAAAGAGCACGGCCTTCCTTTGTAGGCCTTGTGTTGTCTGGACTTGCTCATTTTGTTTTTGAACGGCCATAACTAGACACCATATACTAATCTATTTATTGAATAGGAAGCTGTTGGGTAATTTGTAGTCTTCTGTGTACGCTAGAGGAGGGAGCCCCATTTCATAGATCATAGAGTTGGAAGGAGCCTACAAGGCTATCGAGTCCAACCCTCTGCTCAATGCAGGAAACTAGAGGAGGGGTCTCCCATCCAAGTAATAACCAGGCCTGACCCTGCTTAGCTTTCCACGCTCAGACAAGCTGAGCCAGCGTGAGCCACAGGCCTTATACATAAAGGAAGTAGTAGTATTAAAAAGGTCTGTGGTAATGGCAGGGGCATTGCTGTTAGAGAGTTTGGCAGAGGGTCAGAGAGAGCAAGTGCCCCCAACCTCTAAGGGGATTGCGTAGAAGTGATGTGTAATGGATTGTGTTCCAAACCTTGTAACAGGTGTGATGGCTGCATTTATTGGAGAAGGCCATCTTACCTGGAAATTCTTGGTACTTTTTAATCCCCGACATGACTAATGTCACAATCAAGCTTTCCCCTCACAATATTCCTCAAATGCAGAGTTTCTGTAGCATCCTGTTGCATTCATAGAATTCTTTCGTTTGTATTATCCAGCTGACCCATTCTCTTGTATTGCCAAGGCACTGAACGCATTTGACATTTTAGCTGATTACTTCCCCAGAATTAAGCAGAAAGCAGGGCAGCAGTCCAAAGTTCCTTTCAGTGTGAAAGCTAATTATATAAATGCTTTGAACAGCAATTTCTTTTTAGATGTTAAAGTGCTTTTATTAGATTGTTCCCCTGTCCTCTTTAAATTTATTATTGGACACTTATAAATGGTGTGGCTTGGTGAAGCTTTATTCCCCCCACCCCTTTCTGAATCAGACCAAAATAGTATAAAGTACACCTTATTGCATATAATAAGGAGGGGGCAAAATATCCTAACAGTAGTTATTGTGGACCTAAAACACTGCTTTCTTGCTGGGGAAGCTGAATAGGACCATTCTCATAGATCCATTCTCACTATTAAACCAAGCCCTTATTTCTAAATGCCACATGTCAGCAAATCTGTCACCTCAAAGGAGATGTCCCTGAATGACTGAAAGGGACCGTTTTGTTCTTTTACTTCCGATCCCTTTCTGATATGTAAACAGCAATTGCTGAACAAGAGATCCAATCTTATAATAAACTAGACTCCGGACTTGCTTTGTGAAACAGCAGGACTCTTAAGTAGCATGGACTAAAATTCTGGCACAGCCCGCTGGAGGGGTCATGGGCATGGCCTCTCCTCGTAAGAGCTTTTTTGATCCAGATACACAGAACTGTTTGTGATAAACAAATCCATGTCATTTCACCTCAAATCACAAAATGTGCTAAATTCTAGGCAATTAGCATTAACCCAAATCTCTGGGCTGTTACAGGGCTGCCACCATTGTTCTACCCCATCCTGGCTTCTCTTATCTTGTATCCGCCTTCTGTTTTGAAACTGAGCTGCTGCCACACTGTTCTGCCTCTTCCTCATTGTCTTCTAGCCAGTAGCTCAACTGCCTCCCCGTCTTCTTCTAAGGTGGCTATGTCATTGCCTCCTTACTTCATAGAGGACAGTCCTCTATCAACAGGGACTTGTACAAATCACCATCACTGTCAAAGGCTTTCTTCATCAGATTTTTGACAGTCTGGACATACCTTTCTACATGTCCATTTGACTGAGGAAAGTGAGGGCTAGTGTGCTGAAAATCCAAGTCTTTGGCAAACTGCCTGAATTCAGCACATGAGAACTGTGGAGCATTGTCACTGAATACTGCATCTGGAATACCATGCCTGGCAAAGATCCCTTTCAGGCTGGCACTCACTGATTTATTGCTGGTACTTTGCCAATAATCCTAGGCCAATACATCACCTCCTGTACTTGGTGGTGTTTTTTGTTTTTTTTTACATATCTCAATGGCTATATTACTCTCATGGATTTTCTGCAGCATCTTCCTATGGAAGCTCCTTGATAGGTCTGGTTGGACAGAACTTTAACACTGGCTGGTTTGTTAAGTGTTGCTTTAAAACTTTCCAGGAGGCCTCCTGTTTTGCACCCTAGCACCATTCATTCTTCTGTTCAGGAAGCCTTTGAAGAAGGGCTGCTGCTGTGGACAATTTGAGATAAATTTCCCAAGATAATTCACCATCCTCAAAAATTGCTGAACATCCTTCTTTGACATGGCATCATGTTTATAGCAATTACTTTCTTCATGTCTGGTTTTACACCTTCAGCAGAAATACTGTCTCCCACAGATGTCAGTTCTATATAAACCAAAAATGCATTTCTCCCTGTTCAGTTTCAGGTTTGCAGATCTAGTCGCATTCAGTCAGGACTTGCCGTTGTCTTTGATCATGCTCTTCTTTAGTTGAACCCCAGATTATGATGTCATCCATGGAGGTGTCCAAAACCCACTGATCATAGAGCATATGTATGGTTTTATGATAGACATCGCGGGCAGACACAATACAGAACAGTAAGCACAAAAATGTATAATATCCAAATGGAGCATTGAACGTACACAATTTTGAGCTTTCTTCTGTTAACTTCAATTGCCAGAACTCTGAAGAAGCTTCTAGTTTGCTAAAAAGAAAAAAAAAAGAAGCAGCAGCAGCATGCATTTGCAAATTGAGCCATTATCTCCTCACTAGTTGGCAATTTGAACTGCTCTATTTTGATTACCTTGTTGAAGTCCCTTGGATCTAAACATATGCACAAGTGGCCATTGTGTTTTTCTACCAGCACCCATGAGCTTACCCAGTCAGTTGGTTCATCTATTTTATTTAATTACTTGTAAGTCCACCATCCTGTCTAGCTCACTTTGTAGTTTATCCTGAAGAGTAGATAGCACTTTCCTGCATGGGTGAGTAACTGGAGGCACTGCCTTATTAATCTGGATGGAGTGTTCACCTGGCAAACAGCCCAGTCCTACAAACAAATCCTTGTATTCCTCTATGAGCAATGCATACCCTTGGTCACTATGGTCCTATAATGCAAATATGCATTTTACCAGATGTAATTTTTCACAGGCTGCTAGACCCAGGATGGGTGTCACATTCTTGGATATAACAAGGAACAGAAGCTTGTATGTAGCATTTTTGTACCTGACCTTAGCAATACATCTCCCCAATACCAGAATATTTCTTCCATAATAACCAGTAACTTTGATATCCGTTGGTACCTGTATTGGCCTTATAAGCAGACTTTTATAATCCTTTTCAGATAAAATATTAACGTTAGCACCAGTGTCCAATTTAAATGAGTTAAATGTCTCATGCACCTGCATTGAGATGATCTAGTCCCTTTCACCAGTCCTTCTTTCTTCTGCTACATCAACATAAAACTCCTGATCAAAAGTATCATGAACATAACCTTTTTGTGCTTTGACTTTGCAACATCTTGTAAAAATGATTATACTTCCTACAGTTAAAACTGAGTTTTCCAAATACACTACACTGTTTAGGACCATGCTGCATTCTACAATTTTTGCATGCTTGTCTCTTTTGTATTCCTCTTCTCACAGCTTCTTGGGAAGAAGGTATTTCCACTTTTGAAACTGGTTTTCTTACACTCTGTTCCTTCACATTCAGAGCATAGACAACACCTTCTGCTGAATTCAGATCTTTTGGCTTGTGCTTTCACACTTTCTGAAGCCCTGCAAATCTGAAGAGCTTTGTCCAGGGACAATCTCCCTCATGCAGCAGCCACTCTCCAAGGACGTTATCTCTGATACCACAGATAATTCTATCCCTGATCAGAGCCCCTTTCAAGTCACCAAAACCACAATTCTTACTCAGCCTTCTTAATTCTGTTTCATATTGATCCACCGTTTGATCTGCTTTTTTTCATGCACGTAAAAAATGTATTTCTTTCAAAAGTTTCATTCTTTTTAGGTATGCAGTATTCTTCAAACTTATCAAGTATTTCAGTTTCGTATTTTCTTCTTCAGCAAGCCCAACGTTATTATAAATGTCCAAAGACTCCTCTCCTACCACATGAAGAAAAAAGGAGGATTTGATCTTATCAGTTTTCTCTTCTGCTCCTATTGCTGCCAGTTCAAATCTTTGTCTAAACCTTTTCCAGTTATTATCTGCAATATCCCCTGACAACTGCAGGCTTGGCTGGGGTTGCAACATCATCCATATTTACAAGGATCCCTCCTGTTTAATAAGCATTTACATACAGGCCTTATCTCTTTCTCTGGGTGTGGTTCCCAAAGCTGCTTCTCTTCTCTTTGTAGCTGTACAGCCAGAAAACTGCAGCCAGTTAATTCAGAGTACTCCTCATTCTCCACTTCTGACACCATGTATTGTTTCTTGGTCCAAAACAGGCTAGAGGAATGAGGAATAATTTAAAATATAACTATTTTAAGGAACATCTAAGAATCTCCTGTACAACAAACAACCTACAGGCCTCTGCAACTGCCCAGGTCATGTGACTTTGGGGCAAGTCCTCAAGTTACCAACTCTGTAATACTAAGGGAGTGTCACTAAAGTATAAACTCCACCATTACAAGGACTAAGCCCACAATCATTGACATCGACAATGTTTGATCTCTCTTGAGGGGAGTACGTGGCTATTTGTCTGAGCTTGAGAAAGCTAAAGCAGGTCAAGCCTGGTTTACTTGGATGGAGAACCTATCCTGTAGTCCCTGCATTGAGCAGGGGTTGTAGTGGTGAAGGAGTGACCTGTGCAATACTGGACAATATAGCACAGCTAGAAACAGTATGTGATAAGAAACAGACCAGGCCAAATTGTAGCCCAGTTTGCTGGAGGGGGTGTGCCTTCTGCAGGTGTAGGTAGGTAGTTATACCTCATTGCCTGTGTGGTGGGGGGAACCAGGTTGCCTTCTGCAGTTGCAATTTTCTTTTAGTGATCCAGCTGTTCTTGAAGGTCCTCCTATATAGCCCAAACCTCAGAAAATAATCTATCTGCTGACAGAGTGTTGTTGGTTGTTTTGGCATCTGGGAAATAGAATTCCACATAGGTGAAAAATGTTGGGTTGAGGTGTGTGCTGCGTTAACGTAGCCATGCTCCGTTAGTAACATCCTGCTTGTAGGAGTAGCAGCATCAGAGGTACTGCTCCAGTGTGTGGTTGTTCTGCTCCAAAGATAGCTAGGCCAAGGGTAGATGGACCTGTACATGGTAGATGTAAAAATATCCACTGCCATGTGTGGCTGGTGGGAACGTGCAGCAAGGCGTTTTGAGAGAGCCAGCCTTGAATGGTGTGCTTTGCCTCGTGGAGTTCCCGGAGTCTTATGAGGATGACACTTTTGCTGCTGACAGTCCCAGGCTTCTAGGAGGTCCAGATCTTGTGTGGTTGCAGTGAAGTATTCTGGTTGCAGGACGGGCTGAAATTGGGTCCTCCTGACGGTGCTATAAATATTCCTATTTATGTGATAGCACATCAGCACTCCAGTTTCGTGGCCCAGTTCAGATGCTGCAACAACCCAAGCTTTTTTTTCTTCTTCTTTTTTTTAAAGCCCCTCCTGCTTCCAGTGGGAGCACTTGAACAGCAGGGACCAGCGTGCTCGCTCACGTACTCCCGCTTTGTTCACAACAACCCAGGGTTTTTTTTTTTAAAAAAGAGAACTGGGTCAATATATCTGGAAGTTGTAACTAGAGTTTGTGCAAATGGCCTCTCAGAATCAGTGCTGGATCCAGGTTTTGAGGGCTTATAAGCAAGACACACTCAATGTCCCCCCTCCATGAGTGTGCCTACCTTCTCAACCTATTTATTTATTTATTTTTATTTATTTATTTATTATATTTATACCCCGCCTTTTTTCCTGCAAGGAACCCAAGGTGGCTTACATAATCCTCCTCCTCCTCCTCCTCCTCTCCATTTTATCCCCACAACAACCCTGTGAGGTAGGTTAGGCTGAGAGTCAGTGACTGGCCCAAAGTCACCCAGTGAGTTTCATGGCCGAGTGGGGACTAGAACCCGGATCTCCCAAGTCCCAGTCCAACACTCTCACCACTACGCCACACTGGCTCTTTCTCAGCATTTCTACCACTTGTTTGCTTGACAGGCAGTGAGCCAGTAGGCAGTGCCTCCTTTTCACTGCCACTGTTGTCTGGGCCAGAGCGAGAGACAGAGGAAGAAGCGGGTTGCAATGGTGAAGAAGAGGAGCAACTCCAGGGGGCTCTTGCCAGTGGGCCACTGCTGGGGTGTGGGCCCTTGGCAGGTGCCCAGCCACAACGCCAGCCCTGCTCAGAATTCCCCACTCTGTTCGCGGGCAGAGAAATTGGTGATGAAATTCTCCAACATTTTCCTCGGTTTGATCAGTTCCTCTGCATAAGGATTACTGTTCCCTTGCCGTCACTTTTAATGGCGTAGTGAACACAGGGTCGTCATTTCTTTAAAGGATTATTTCCTCCAGTGCCTCTTTACCTGTGAGCTAGAATACTTTGCACTGTCCCCTGGGAATCCAGGATAATTCCACATGTGCAGAGACTAATCTGCTCCTTGTGAGCCTTTGCCATCCTTTACCTCTCCATCCATGATTCAAAAATGGCCACGGACCCATTTGGCTCCAAGGGCCCCCTTCATCTTCCTACTCCCACCCTTTCTTCTCATTGCCAGGGCTGGCCTGGCAACACCTGATGGGTGTTGAAGTCCATCTGGAGGGCAGCAGATTGGGGAAGGCTGTTTTATACTGTCCCTACCAGTCCATTCAGTGCATTTATTGGATTCTACTATCTCAGGAATAATACAAATGATACAACATGGTATCTCAAGACAAGTGAAACAAATTAACAAAGGAGTCTTGACAGCCCCAGAATTTAGTCAAGCTATTCTGCTCCCATACAGTAGACATGCCTGATCCCTTCTATGTTGTAGTTAGGGCTTTTCTACATGAGGCTTTTAACCTGTCACTGTACTGAGGCTTCTGCTTCCGGATTCTTTGCGGGATTAAGATCAGCTCCTTTACACATGGTTTTTTCCTGGGGTTTTCTTTCTCTGCCTTTCTATTTGTTCCATTACACAACCACTAGGTGGCACTGTGGTATAGTGGAATTGCACAAATGCACAAGGGTTTCATGCTGCCATTCACAGATAATACCAGACTTTCCTCAATCTAAAAAAAGCCATGGAAATGGTTGCAAAGAATGGGAGAGGAATGGGAAGATGATGACATCATGTAAAGCACCCGCAAATTACCTTGAGTGAGGAAGCATGAGCACAGAATAAATGCCTTGTGTAGAAGGCTCTTAGTGTAGTAGTCTGCATGGCAATGTTATAGATGTTATTCACTTACCCTTGAGCAAATGTTTTGGGTCCAGACTCAATTTTGATGCTACCTGACTCCAAGGTGACAAACCTGGGGCCTTTTACTCTTATAGTGGCTAGTGCACATATCTGATGACAAATAAATCAGCCAGTGAGGACACAATATATTGTAAACTTCTCATATGCCTTGGAGCAAAGTGAATTATGCAGACAGCTGGCTTTGACCTCCAGTATCACCATGACTAAAGAAACATCTCTCGCACTAAGTAGAGATGGATGCTGAAATCTTGTCAAGAAAAATGAACACTGGAAACATAATTTCTTTTTCATTTCTGAATATCATATGCTGAACATTATTTGTATTCTGGAAAATAAATATCCCAGTATTATATTTATCCTTGCTGTAATCATAACAGTCTCTAAGATAACAGTCTTTCTTTTTGTAAGCCTGATAGCATTCCTCATAAAATGCTCTTACTGACAGCAGAAACCAAATGCTCTAATTTATGTCCAGCTAGGGACATTTAATTAAGATAACTTGGCATTGTCTATTAATAAATAACTGAAATGAGAGCAACTAAAGCTTTAAACAAACAATTTAAGAGATGAATGGCAGAACATTAAATATTGACAAGGACTGAAGACACTTTGAACATATGCATTGAATACTGCATGATGAACAGCTCCCTGCATACTGAAAGGACGTGGCAAAGGAAGACTGGGGAAACAGGTGTCAAGGATGAAAATGCCAATGAAGTTCTTCTGAGCCTGGCTCAGAAAAGCACTTTGGGGGACTCATTAAAGCCCACCTCAAAGGAGAGGCAAGATTTAAAGGCACCCAAACTCTTCAGATTAAAATCTGATCTGGAGAATTGCCAGCTTCTCCCCTGCAAGGTTCCCCTTACCCCCATGCAAGCTAATGGAATGGCTTCCATGAGGGCGGGGCCCCCCTGCAGAGGTGAAATCTGAGGGTGGTATATGGGGTCCAACCTCCTGCTGAGCACCCATCCCCCCCTCAGATTTTGCCTTCACAGGGTTCCACTCCCCCATGGAAGCAGCTCTGTTAGCTTGCGTAAGCGGGGCGGGGGAAGCCCTACAGGGGTAAAATCCAAGGGTGGGGGAAAGGGCCCACATCCTGCTAAAGACCAATGGGGAGTGGAACCCCTCCTATACCCTCAGATGTCACCCTAGAGGGTTTCCCTATCATGCAAGCCAATGGTTTGTTGTTAGCTTGCAGAAGATGGGGGTTTAAGTAAACCCTGCAGGGGTGAAATCCAAGGAGCAGGGCTACTACCAGCAGGTAATTTTTCTGAGTGCTCAGATTAACTCAGATATTACCTGTGAACTCCCCCCCCCCACACACACACTATCAGAAGATCTTTCCCAGTTAATCCAAGATGTGCTCTGTAGAGGTTGCCCATTTCTAGGTAAGAGTACAACAGAAAGTATTCCAGATCACTCCTGATTCCTCTTCTTCCTCCTCCTTGTCAACCTTGCTCTTGGTAAACAATAGATCAGTGAATAAGGCAGTTCTTCAAGCTCTTGGGTATTACTAAGACTTGATATCGTTGTCATATTACTGGGATTGTGACAGGGATGTTGAAGAGTCCTTGGTCTCGAGTCACGAGTCGAGTCACGAGTCTTTGGACCCGAGTCTCGAGTCCGAGTCCGAGTCCTTGGTCCAAAATGGTGACTCACGAGTCACGAGTCATGAGTCACTCCCAAAGCTGACTCTGTGAGTCCCTATTAAAATCAGTGGGTTTTTTCCCCAACAAAATAAGGCTATTTCAGATGTGTGGCTTAAATAAATTCTAGGCACAAGTGTGCCTTTTTATTTCAAAACTCTGCAACTGATTTTGGCAAGAACAGACCAGGCAGACAAACCCAAAATAACCAGACAGGCAGAGGAGGCAGGGAACCCCAAAGCAGGCAGGCAGAGGCCTTTGTCTTGGACAATTCAAACTGTGGAACTGGTCAAGAAGAGACCAGGCAAGCAGGGGAGGCTGGGAACCCCAAACAGGCAGGCAGAGGCAGCCAAACCCAAAATGTCTGAAAGGTTGCATTTTAGGGAAATGATTTTAAAAAATAAACTTGCTGTACTTCCTAAAACCTATCCATGTTGCATTTGAGGAACACGATTTTGGAACATGGGTCTCGAGTCGAGTCCTTGGTCTCGAGCCCCGAGTCGAGTCTCGAGTCCCATTAAAAATATTGGGACTCGAGTCTGACTCGAGTCAGAGGGGGGACTCAGTCCGACTCACAAGTCGAGTCCTGGAGGTCCGAGTCCCCATCCCTGGATTGTGATTTCATAGATTTCATAGATCATAGAGTTGGAAGGGGCCTGCAAGGCCATCGAGTCCAACCCCCTGCTCAATGCAGAAACCTAGAGGAGGGGTCTCCCAATAGCCAGGCCTGACCCTGCTTAGCTTTCCACGCTCAGACAAGCTGAGCCAGCATATGATGTTCTGCGTCCTGTAAACTCCTCTGAGAGGATTCTGTCCTGAAAGCCCCCTCTGGAATCAGCTTCCACTGGGTGTTCATCGTCACGCCCTCTCTCTGTAGATCTGCAGGAAGGCTCCGAAGAGCCACCTGTTTTCACTGGCCTTTCCATAAGTTCTTGGGCTGCAGGTTTTATTGGCGTAATCTGTTTTTATAGTGTGTTATAGTATTTTATTGTATATCTATTGCCTATTTGTATACTTTTTTAAAATCCTGTATGCTGCCTTGAGAGGGTTTTATCCTTTTAAAGGTGCCCTAAAAATAATTTTAAATAAATAAATAAAGGTGGCCGAACAATATCGAACATAAATAGAAATAAATGTTGGGAAAGCATTGTTGACATTCTTCATGTTCTGGAAGCTGTTTCCAAAGAAATCTGATACTTAGTATATTTCCTTATCCAAATTTGCCCTTGATAGCTTTGTTTCCCTTTCCCTCCTAGGTTGATGGAATATTATGCTTAGCTGACATCCTTACGGACAATACCCACTCCCAAGCTACCCATGCAGAAGCGGCAGCAGTAATAGCTCAGATCACATCTCCTCAGATCACCTTCACGCAGCATCTCAGCAGCTTCCTGGAGAACATGGAGGAAATTGTCACAGCACTTCTCAGTACGTAGATCTGAATGCTCCCTGTTGTGCTGCACAAACTAGCAAACAAGGAAACAGGGCACTGCTTTTATGAATATAATTCTCTATTTTACCATTCACTGCAGTAATTTCAATCATAGCTTGAGTGTCAGAGGTCAAATGTAATTTCTTTGAAAGAAAACAACAGGCTTCTGGGATGCAAATATTGAGCCAGATGATCAGAATTTCATTCAGAGAGCTGGGAAGCTAGGGGTTAAAACAGTAGAAAATGCATATCAATGTGTACGCTTGACTTTTTTGTTACCCCCAGACCCCAATGTTCATCCCTTCGTTCCTTTCTTAGTGGGAAACAGTACATGTTGACCTTCATTGCATCCCGCCTGATATCCTGATTTATTTATTTATTTATTTATTATTATTATTAGTGGTGGTGGTGGTGGTGGTGGTAGTCATCATCATCAGGCGATCACTCGTGACCGAGTAAGATTGTCTTCCGGGATAAAAGGAGGAGATTCTAAGAGATTGTGTAGACTCTAGCGATGGGTCCGTAAGTGACCTGTGGAGGCCAATTCTAGATCCACACAAGCTTCCCACAGTGAGGACACAGGTACCAGATAGAAGATGGTCCCTGTAAGGGATTCATTTGACGTGGCTTGGTTCGCCTGTAGCACGTTTCTCTCCCTTTCACCTTGCACTGCGGGCTTCTTCAAAGTCCATGGAACCTTAGTGGAAAGGCCAACCTCCATTTAGATCGTTCACATGGCCCAGAGCTTCCCAGTTTTCGATGTTTATATTGCATTTTTTTTAGATTAGCCTTATGAAACATCTTTAAAACCTTCTATATTGACCACCGATATTCCGCTTTCCATCCTTGAGGTGGGAGTAAAGTAAACTGCCTTTGGGAGACGGCAGTCCAGGCATTCGAACAACATGACCGGTCCACTGAAGTTGGCGTTGAAGGATCATTTTTTCAATGCTAGTAGTCTTTGCTTCTTCCAGTACACTGACATTTGTTCGCCTATCTTCCCAAGTAATTTGCAGGATTTTCCGGAGGCAACGTTGATGAAACCTTTCAAGGAGGTGGAAGTGACGTTTATAGATAGTCCATGTTTCGCAGGCATACAATAAAGTTGGTAATACAATGGCTTCATAAACCAGTGTTTTGGTCTTCTTACAAATATCCCGATCCTCGAACACTCTATGTTTCATTCGAGAAAATGCGGCACTTGCGGAGCTCAGACGATGCTGGATTTCACTGTCGATGTTAGCTGTAACAGAAAGATAGCTGCCAAGATAGAGAAAATGATCGACATTTTCCAGTATTGTCCCGCCAAGCTGGATAGATGGCATCACCAAAGGATTGGCTTGCACTTGCTGATGAAGCACTTTGGTTTTTTTGATGTTAAGTGAGAGACCAAGTTTTTCGTATGCTTCTGCAAAAGCATTTAGGATAGTTTGGAGATCATCCTCTGAATGTGCGGAGACCACATTATCATCAGCATACTGAAGTTCCACAACGGAGGTTGTAATTACCTTACTTTTTGCTTTCAGCCTGCTGAGATTAAAAAGCTTTCCATCTGTTCGATATATAATTCCCACACCGGTGGGAAGTTTCCCCTCGACAAGATGTAAAACCATGGCGATGAAAATGGCAAATAATGTTGGGGCGATAACACATCCCTGTTTAACACCTGATCCCACTTTAAATGGAGCACCATGAGAGCCGTTGTTGTCCAAAACCGTTGCCGTCATGTTGTCATGGAGAAGTCGCAAGATATTCACAAATTTATTGGGGCATCCAATTTTCATAAGGATAGTCCAGAGAGCTGTACGGTCTACAGTATCAAAGGCCTTAGCCAAATCGATAAATGCCATATAGAGGGGTTGATTTTGCTCCCGGCATTTTTCTTGGAGCTGACGTGCAGTAAAAATCATGTCTACTGTCCCTCTAGAGGGGCGGAAACCATATTGAGTTTCAGGGAGGATCTCTTCTGAAATAGATAGAAGACGGTTTGCGAGAATCCTAGCAAATATTTTACCTGCGGTTGCTAAGAGAGAAATGCCCCGATAGTTTCCACAGTCTGTTCTATCACCCTTCTTAAAGAGGGTGATAATTATGGCATCCCTGAAGTCTTCTGGGATCTCTTCTCTTATCCAGATTTTTTCGATGAGTTTATGAAGATGTTGTACAAGTTCGGGCCCCCCTTCTTTAAAGATTTCAGCAGGAATCCCATCTGGTCCACTAGCTTTGTTGTTCTTCATTTGATTAATGGCTTTTTTTACTTCATCCAAAGTGGGGAGTATTGCAAGTTCCTCTTTAATTTGTTTTTGCGGGATTTGCGAAAAAATCTCATTACCCACCTTAGACTTACGATTTAAAAGGTCATAATAATGCTCTTTCCAACGCAGTGCAATAGACTCTTTGTCTTTTAAGAGTTTGGTGCCATCTTTTGATTGTAAAGGGTTTGTACCATAGGTTTTTGGTCCATAAATGGCCCTTGTGGCCTTAAAAAAGCCCCGTGCATCATGAGATTCTGCAAGTTGTTGAATTTCTTCAGCTTTCTTTTTCCACCAAGCGTTCTTAAGTTCTCTTGTTCTTCTTTGGACCTCAGCCTTTGCGCTAGCGTAGGTTTTTTTCTTGGCAGCGCAGTTAATATCATTTTGCCATATTTGGAAGGCTTTCCTTTTTTGGTCAATTATATATTTAATCTCATTGTCATTTTCATCAAACCAATCCTGATGTTTCTTAGTTTCATATCCAATAGTTTGTTCACAAGCTGCAGTAATGGAGGTTTTCAGCTTAGACCAATGGTCCTCAATGTTGTCAGGAGGTTCCGTAGGTAGATGTTCCTTAAGAAGTGATTGAAGGTGAGTTTGCTTAATAGGATCTTGAAGGACTTGGATGTTCATTTTACGCCTTGGTTTCCTTCCTTGAAGCCTACGTTGGGGAGCAATGTTGATAACCATAGTGGACCGGATTAGTCGGTGGTCTGTCCAGCAGTCGTCGGCACTCACCATGGCCCTAGTAAGAAGTACATCGCGGCGATCTCTAGCACGGACAATTACATAATCCAGAAGATGCCAGTGCTTTGACCGTGGGTGCTGCCATGATGTTTTAAACTTATTCTTTTGTCGAAAGAGCGTGTTTGTGATAGTGAGATTATGCTCTGCACATATAGACAAAAGTAAGAGTCCGTTCGGGTTGCTATTACCAACTCCGTCTTTTCCAATAGTTTCTGGCCATAAATCAAAGTCACGCCCGACTCTTGCGTTAAAATCGCCTAGGAGGTATATACTGCCCAATAGCCAAAGCTCTTTGAGTGGTTTACAAAAGATTAAAACTTTAAAATACAATATAAAACATAACATAAAACCCACTTATATGCAAAACAATTTAAAACACTCCACAATAAATATCCCACGACTGTTTAAAAACCTTATCATATGCTGTCAAATGCCTGGGAGTAGGGGAAAGACTTAACCTGGCACCAAAAGTATAACAGTGTTGGTGCCACATAGATTTCACTGCGGACAGTGCTCCATAATCGGGGGACCACAACCAAGAAGGCCCCCTCCCTTGTCGCCACCCTCTAAATATCACTCAGAGAAAGCAACTGGAGGAGGGCGTCAAACAACGAATATAGAGAAGTAGGATATTAACGCAGGCCTTTGGCATGTAAGTTGGTCTGTCGGGTGGGTGCTGTTTTTATTCTTTTACTATTGTGTTTTTTAATTGTGTTTTTAATATATTTGTTTTATGATTGTTTTAACAAAAAAAATATTTTAAATTTTGGTTCTTATTATTGTTAGCTGCCTTGAGCACCATTTCAATGGTGGAAAGGAAGGGTGTATGTCAAATAATACACCTTTTATCGTGGGAAATACATACATACGTGTGGAGAGAAAGCCAGGCCAGGTACACCCACACACCCCGCCATCGCCATCAGGGCTTCTGCCTATGGCAGAAGCAGCTCAGTTCCGAGCAGTCATTTGCATCAGCCTTCATTTACATTCACCTGAATGGGACCCATCCACACACACCCCAGTAACTTCCCCTGACAGTTCACAAAGAGCTGCGAAGCACCCTCAAGCACCGAGGGGCTCCAGGATGCCCCGGCAGTCTCAAAGAGCTGCCAAGTACTTTCAAGCACCCAGGGGCACGGAGGATCTGGCAGGAGAAACCGGATCTTCCCGTCAACAGGAAGGGAGTGAGGAGGGAGTGAGGGGGGAGGTAAAAGAGGGGCACCAAGCCCTGGCGGGTTGTTGAACGCTGGGTGCAGGACTGCACGGACCATCCCCGACTTTGGTCGGGAATCAACCGTGGGTGACGCGTCCGGTAATGGCAAGAAATCGGCAAGACTTCTAGGGACTCGCTTTCAAGGAAACAAGGTACTTTCAGGGCACTATTATACCTGCCTCTCTGCTAACTCGGCTCATATGTGTATTGAGGCTTGCCCGCCTCATTAAGTTTTATGGACTCCACTGTGTTTATAGTAGAGTTCTTATCTGTTTGTTTTGATACGCTTCATTAAACGTACTATCAACAAGCTTGGTATTCTTGTCAATTTCACTCTCTCATTCAGCGCCAATTGTAACGGTTACATTTTAAGTGCCCGGGAACTGCTCAAAGGGAGTTTTCCAACTCTGGTTAACCCATTAACTCCCGAACTCACGCAAAGGACCGGCGGCGGTCCTTCACAATAAGTAAATAAACAAATGAGTAAAGCTTCCTATTGTGTTAGTTTCATAGGCAAGTTCCTAGCCTTCCCCAATCTGGTGCCATCCAGATGTGTTGGACTACACATTCCATCATCCCCAGACATCATGGCCATGGGATGATTGGGATTGTAGTCCAACACATCTGGAAGGCAGCACATTGGGGAAAGCTTTTCTAGGCGTTTGGCTAAAGGGCTAGGTATTCATGTCTTCAGTCTTTATTTGGAGTTGGCTGTCTATGCCTTCGGTTGAAGAAGCTAGCTGCCCATGCTTCCTGAAGTTCATGCTGTTCCTCTGCCTGGAAGATAGATGAGGTTGATTTAACTCAATGGTTGTTTCCTAGAGTGGATCTTCCGCAGTTTTTAAAAAGAAAGTAAATGCCTATGCTACCAGCTTAGCTTTATTTGTTTGTTTAATGGGCTGCAAGGTTTTGCTGCGTGTGTTCTTGTTAATAAACCTGCTTCTTTTGGTCTTCATCTGGGCAGATTCTGAATGAACCTCTTTCTCCACATGAAGTTGTAGGCATCTCAGCCAAGCTAATGAACATGTATATGTTAACTCTTTAGATCAGGGGTCCCCAAGCTTCTTGGGCCTATGGACACATTTGGGAATTTGAAAAATTGCTGTAGGCACAATGGCTCTCTGGAGGATGTGGCATAATGGCTGCCGTGGGGACCTGAATAGTCGAAAGAGGTGGTGTGGGAAACAAACAGCAAGGCTAGAGACTCAGTTGAAGCGGGGAATAGTAAGTCAAAGGGGTAGAAAGGAGAGAAAGAGTGAGGCTAGAAGCTGGGAGTGGGGAGAAACAGCAAGATGAAGGGGTGAGTGGGAGAGAAAGAGCAAGGCTAGGGACAGAGAAAGGAGAGAAATGGTGAGGAAAGGGGTTGGGGTATAGAAATAGCAAGGCTAGAGCTTGGGAGTGGAGAGAGAGAGAGAGAGAGAGAGAGAGAGAAGGGGAAAGGTGTGTGTGCATGGTAGAAGATTGTGTGCAGCCAGAAAGCGACTCTTTCCTTCTCTTCCTGGCTGCTGAACAGCTAATCAGTGGCAGGTTCAGGAACAGGAAGGGGAACCTGATGCCATAATGTTTTTCATGTTTTTTATTTAAAACAAAGTTTTGAAGGGGGCAGGGAGCGGAGAGCTTTGCAGGCGCCATTGCAGCTTTGCCGGTGCTGCAATTAGGCTTTTTAAAAGCCTCCTGGTAGGGTGGTGTGGTATGGCAGGAAGGCCTCAGGCTAGTTGGGAACACTCCACTGGCCAGAGGTTTCCCACCCCTGGCTTGGGCCTTAAAGATCAAGACTAGCACTTTGAATTGGGTCTGGAAGCAAATTTGGTATCCAGTGGAGCTGGAACAACTTTGGAGTGATATGACCCCAATAGTGGTATAATTGCACTAATAACATACTTGGAGATACCCATGTGATGATCCAATTTACCATCCAGCTTTTCTCCATATTCAGAGACATCTTCTATTTCATAAATGTTTCCTTCTGACAAGTAGATATTTGTGCTACTTCAGCAGCAGGCTGAAAAGAACTCTAGCCTAGATTTTGTACTCTAATTTTGGCGGATACTCTTTGGCTGTAAAGCCGCAGACCACAGAACATAGGTTTTTAAGCAATAAACTACACATTTGACAAAGTTATGGGAGCTGGTAATAATGGGAGAAAATAGCCGTCAAGGAAAGGTAGTTTAGCAGCAATTATCTGTGATAATATTTTTTGCAGGTTGAACCCCATTCTTTACTTATAATTGTAGATATCAGGGGATTAGCAGTAAGCCTTGTAGAACACTGCCTCAACAGAGGTTAGACACACATAAGGCCATTGAAATCACTCAGTCAACTTAAATGTGCTTAACTCTGTGTTGGAGTCTGATCATATTATAAAGTAGAAGTCTTTCTATGCATAGTCAACAGAAAACACTATTAACCTTTGAGAGGAGATGCAGTTACCTTGAAAAAATATATGGGCATTTGGATAATCTCTTTTCTTCTAATGTTCTGATTTAATATATTTTTAATTCTTTCTAATATATTCTATCATGTATTACTATATGTTGTTGTTGTTTGTTTGTATTTTGTTAATGTGTGTGCTTATATCTTATTTGAGATATGCATGACAATCTAACACAGTTCAGCTGCATTCTTATACCCAAGTAGCTGAGAGTAAGACCTACTGAACTCAGTGGGACTTACTTCTGAGTAGATATGTGTAGGATTGCGCTATTATGGTAATCTCAAGGATTTCAATGGCTTTAAAAAAATGTTAAAAGCCTGGATCCTGGTCAGAGTGCTTCTGTAAAAATAAAACCAAATTGGACAAACTCACCTGTGCTGTGGGCATCAGTGGTATTTCTCCAGCGCATAGTTTAAAATCTTACAGTAAAATCCTATGCATGTCTACTCTGAAGTATACTCACTGTTCAGTGGAGTGTATTTCCAGCTAAGTTTTGATAAATCTCATTAAATTCATTTTTTCTTGATAATGCCCAAACTGGCTTATTGTTGCACTAATTAAAACATTTTTAGGGTGTTATGTACTCTTCATATTAGCCCTTAGTGTCTAGGTCAAAATTCTATAATTATTTCTAGGCCAGCTTTATTTATTTATTTATTATATTTATAACCCGCCTTTTTTCCTGCAAGGAACCCAAGGCGGCTTACATAATCCTCCTCCTCCTCTCCATTTTATCCTCACAACAACCCTGTGAGGTAGGTTAGGCTGAGAGTCCGTGACTGGCCCAAAGTCACCCAGTGAGTTTCATGGCCGAGTGGGGACTAGAACCCGGATCTCCCGAGTCCCAGTCCAGCACTCTCACCACTATGCCACACTGCCTTTAAGGGGGAAGGCAGAATATAACTCAGAAGCTTATACATCCTTGAATGCATATCCGCTCAACAAGATCTGCCACAGACAGCCTTCTCCTTGTCCCTTCAGCCAGAGCAGCTAGACTGGTGGGGACGAGGAAGAGGGCCTTTTCTGTGGCGGCTCCCATACTGTGGAACTCTTTCCCGAGTGACCTCTGCCATGCCCCCTCTCTGCTGAGCTTCCGCCGTTCATTAAAAACCTGGCTGTTCAGGCGAGAATATGGGGTGGGTTAAGATTTTTTTAAAAAAATTATAATGTTTTAAATGTATTTTATCTTGTTTTTAGCCTATGTACATCGCCCAGGGTGGCCGGTTGCTGGCCAGATGGGCGATTAATAAATGATAATAATAAATGATGATGATAATAATAATAATAATAATAATAATAATAATAATAATAATATAGCTCTGTGTCCGAGGATTTGTTGACAGAACAGTATGGCATGGGTGTAATCCAGTGGTATCATTCTGTTCATGGAACAGCATTTGATCCAGTTTTTAATCAACTCACAGAAGAGGACAAAGGCATTTTTTGTTGATTCTCCCTTTCTGCACGCCCTGAAAATCTGTTTGAGAGGGTTGGCAGACTCTCCAGAACAGTGTAGATGGTGATGCAGGGAAAGGGGGAAATTGGTGACCTCTTCCATTATCGGAAGTATCCTCTGGATCAAAAGCCATTCCACACCTTTGGATTCTGTGCCATGTTTCCATTTTCCTTTGTATTTTGAACGAAGGATGCAGCTGCCTGTCAATCAGACATGGTTTAAATTTAAACACATCAGTTATGGCTGTGCTGGAGCATGAGGTACTGTCGTCAGAATCATGATCAAGATGTAGGCATGGCTGTTTGCATATCTTGGGAAAGATTTAGATATGCTTCTATTGTTGTTACCACCAAAACATCTCCTCGTTTAGACAGGTCTGGTTATGCCTAAGTATAATTAGAAAGAAAAGACTGCAACTTTGAGCACGGGGGAATCTTTCCACTAATCAATCACCAATTTCTCTATAATATTTATCGCTGAGTAATTGAATTACTTTTCTCATATATTTAATCTTTAAACCACAGTGAAATCAAATTGCTGGCTGAGTCAGACCTCAGTTAAAATAAATGTGTACAGGAATTAAAAGGCACTTAGAAGGTTATGATAATAATAGCTGTGTCTGCAGCATTTTAAAGAGGATTTCAGCAGAAAAAAAAGTATACAGGATATTCTTAGGTCCCAAAGACGTGGCTGTACTGATAGCAAGATAAATTGCAGAATTATACTCTCTCAGAACAATTAGTTTTCACCATCTGCCCATACTATCTCATTTTATTTAGTAATATAACATCATCTTGAACAACATCCAATGTAGACTGCTAAGTGTACTAATGAAGTGAATACTCACTGAAAGTTTTGTTCTTGATTTATCTTCTTATTGGTACAATCAGTGGCAATACCTGATCTCTATAATAAATATTAATAAGCAATTCAGGAAATGAAAATACAATATGTTTGCTAAGTGGTAGACTTCTGGATGGATGGTGTAATTTTTAGTGATAAGTGCATGCTAAACACAAGTAAATGTGTAGGGGACTTTTAGAGTGCAAAGATTTCAATGCTGGACAAAGAAGTGATTTATTTTACTCAAAATCCAAAAGAGCTTCCATGTTAATGTTTAGGTGGTGGAGGAGAGACAATATACTGTGCCATGACTGGGAGTTCCATGTACTCAGGGATCCCCATTTGTTTGAACGCAGAGACTCCATCAGCTTCTATATTTTGTGAGCATGGATTTGGCGTCTCCATTGAAAAAAGTCCTTGTAGTATGGCAACTCTGTGTCTGCACTGGAGCACTCGTGGCCATAAATAATCACTGGATTGGGTATAAGGCTGCAACCCAGGGGTACAGGTAAGTCCCCTGGAAATTGGCGCAACTTCAAGACATATTTACGCTGCTATCCTATGGTCTCTGGAAGGGTGTCCCAGGGGCCATAGGATTTGGTGGATTTCCCCTCCAGGGGCAGAGAGAGAGGGGTCTTTCCTTGGAGGGGGAGATCTAATGGTGGATTCCTCCCCCAAGCCACCGCAGACATGCACATGGCAGTTCTTTTCCAATGTCAGAACTTCAACGTCAGAAAAAATGGTAAAGGAGGTATGCCGGGGCTGAGCCAGGGAGCAAGCTGGGAGCTTTCCTGGCTCCATACTGGATGCTGATCTCTATGCCCAGCATGGACCTGGCATAGATCAGTTTCCTCCCATTGGTTTCAACGGGAGATAATTCAGCTAGTAAAAGTGGAACAAACAAACAAAAAACTGGCCCTAGGGAAGGGAGAGAAGAGTGGAAATGCTTGTGCAGGTAGAGCTTTAGATTTGTCAGTGGCTCTGATGTCAGAGCTCTCATGAACGGCAAGTAGGTTTGCCACGTTAAGCATTTAAATACAGTTTGCTTTAACATTCCCTATGTTCTCACTGGTATATTGTTACAATGTACATGAACTTTCAACAGCAGCATGAACCTTGGTGTCATGCATCACTGAATGCATGAAGCAGACTTAAAGAAGGGATTAGCTATACATGCTTTGAGCTGCTTTGAAGGAAAAATTAAGTTAACAAGGTGAAACATTAATGGAATATGTAACTTTTTTTGTAACTAAGAACCGGTGCCTGCATTTGCTTTTTTCCTCCTCCCTTTTTTCCTTTTGTGTCATGTCTTTGAAATTGTAATCCTGAGGGCGGGGACTGTCTTAGTTTTTTATTAATCTGTAAGCTACTCTTGGAGGGGTGTGTGTGTGTGAAATGCTTTAAATGAAATAAATAAATAAATAGATAAATATTCTCAGTTTGTGTTTGGATGATCCAGTGGTTTTAATTTAGTATTTTTATGGTGCTGTTTTTTACATATCTAGAACTGTGCCAAGAGGCTGTCTCTGGAGAGGTTTTCCTACTGGCTTCAGCTGCACTTGCCAACATTACGTTTTTTGATACAATGGCCTGTGAGATGTTGCTCCAGCTGGATGCGACAAACATTCTTATAGCAGCTTGCTGTGACAAACAGAAAGTGGATAGCCCCTATTCCCGAGATCAGGTAAGTGAACGCACATTTATACATTGCTATAGAAGCTGATGTTAATGGCGGCCATAGTTCGAAGTCTTGGGGCTGGTTCACATATGCACCATCAGGTGTTGACTTGCATTTGAGAATGCAATAGGAAAGGCAGAAATTCTTCATCTACTCTTCCTTCTCCAAAGTAAGAAAGTAAATTTGAAATATTTATTTAATGACAAATGATAAGAAGTGCAGACTCAACAATGAGATGTGAGAACAGTGTATAAATGCAAAAGTAGATACTTGTAATATTTGACTGGAGGGGAAACTGTGAAAATGTAAACAACAGAAAATTCATGTAAGGGACCAAAAAGTACAATGCAGATATAAAGACAGCAGCAATTTGCACAAAAATAACCAAATGACTAGCAATAAATCAAGTATATTATTAAGCTCTAAATTACATCTACCTAAAACATCCACCAGTCCAAACTAGTTAAAGCTTACTATGTGTGAGGGGGGGGTGAAAATCCGATGGATTTTCACGATTCAGCCCCCCGGATTCCAGTTTGTTAGCCCTGCTGCACTGGTGCCGACTTGCTGTTATGTGAGTCGATCCAGCTTATGGACTTCAGACTCAAAAGACAGGCCACAGTTTGCATATTTATTTTTTAAAACACTAAGGAAATTTGCGCAAATCACATAAATTGCACTATTTGCACAAAATGGAAGCTGAAAACTATGCAGTTCTAGAGCAATTTGCGCAAATTGTGCTAGAACTATGTAGTTTCCAGCTTCCAATTTGTGCAAATAGCACAAATTGCAAATCCTTAGCATTTTTAAAAAGTGGTCAAACCGCAGCCTGTCTTAGAGACAGGTGTCCATGGAAAATTCCCCGATTTGGCCTGCTTCTGATCATCGGATCAGAAGCAGGCAGGAAGTCCATCAAGCTCAAGCAAGCCGGTCTTCCCAGCATCAGCACATCCCTCCCTACACTGTTAGACTGTTGGATATGTTAATTTTATTTGTACTAGTTTTGTGTACACACATTTTCTTTAATGATGCCAAATAAGGAAAATATGATTATTTCCCCATGAAAACACATGCAGTTGTTACTATCCTTGAAGAAATTATTCTGAAATTTCCATGCATTGGTTCTCCAACTACTATACATGGAGTGAAATTGGAGCATACATACAGCAGTAAGATACTGTGAATGTTGCCACTGGTAGAAAAGAGGTGTGTGGGTGTGTGTGATCTTATCTTATTAGGGGTAAATTAAAGTTTATATATGGTAAGTACAATAATGTGCTCTTGTATTGAGTCTGTGGTTATAAGTATGTATTCCTGTTACATTTCTGTGTTCCGTGTTAGGTAAATTCAGGGTGAGTGAGAAATGATGGGCAGGAAGAATGGTGTATTTGCATACGTGAGATGATTGGCTGAGAGAGTGAGAAGGGGGGCAAAGCCTGTGCTATATAAACTGTGGTTGGAGTTGTTGAGAGAGTTTGTGGAGTTGAGTGAAGAAAGTGGAATTGACTGGAGAGAGAGTTGAGAGATTGGATTAGGATTGTTAGGATTAATATTTTGGGAACAGCTGGAGAGGGCAGATTAGAAATAGAACAGGATAATACATTAATTAATATTTATTTATTTATTATATTTATACCCCGCCTTTTTCCCCGCAAGGAATCCAAGGCGGCTTACATAATCCTCCTCCTCTCCATTTTATCCTCACAACAACCCTGTGAGGTAGGTTACGCTGAGAGTCAGTGACTGGCCCAAAGTCAACCAGTGAGTTTCATGGCCGAGCAGGGAATAGAACCCGGATCTCTCGGGTCCCAGTCCAACACTCTCACCACTACTTACTTCAAGAAACTGTTATATTTTTATATAAACTTTACTTTGTTTATTGAAGCAACCTGTGTGGGAAGCTGTGCTTTATATTTGGTCAAAGAGGTATAAGGTAGGGATAATAGAAATCCCAAGGTCTGTGTGAGAGGTGTAAAGATAAGGGTTAGAGAGAGAAACCCCCAACCTTACGTAAGGGCACCCCTAGCTCCAAAAAGGAGGCAAGCTTGAGGGCCCTATGAGGGGAGGGGTGTGACAGGGAGGATGGGTGATTTTCTGTTGTAGCAATTATACCTGAATAGTGTATTGCCTATTGTTGACTAGTTTTTGATAGCAGGCTGAATGGAGAAAAGTTTGGCATAGAACATGCAGTTAAAAGAGCAGACTTTTCATCTGCAAATAAGCTATTTTTTCCTTAAGTGAAATCTGAAAAACCAAGATTTATTCCATGCAAGTTACACACATTTTGAACCATATGTTCTGCTCTGGGGCTTAAATTGGGCAAAAAGTGTGCAAGTAATAGCCCCAACCTTTTACACTGACCAGGTACAAAATTTGCTTTTAGGGCTGTTTCTTTAAATGTCTCCTATCACAAAAACTGCAGGAAGATTTGTGGAGTACTTTTAACACAAGGTCTGAGGGGCTATTGCCTACACACAAAAATGCAGTGTGTGTACTGTAGTCCTCACGAAATGGCACAATAATGGACCTCACCTCACAGCCCACATTTGACACTCTGGTGTAACTCTGGGGTGATTTCAGACATCAAATAAAAACAACCGTTAAAAGAAACAGCCTTTGTAAGATAATAAAAAGGCATTGGTTTTCTACAGCTTTACTTCCATCACAACTTCCACATTTAAACTATATAAAATTCTTTTTCTTTGAGCTGTTAAACATTCTCTGGAAGGCCTTACACTCAAATGTAAGTTTCAGTGTAAATCATTCTGGCAGTTCATCCGTCCTTCTGTGTCTGGGCATATAGATATGGGCTTGCAGGGTACTAAAATATACATCTGTGAGTTTCAAGAAAGCCCCACAAGTCTGAACAAAACCTGGTTCAACCCCCCACTGAAGCTTAATTAATGACTATCATTGACGTCAATGGGCTCCAACTCAAGAAGCCAGCAGTCTACAATCTCTGCTGGCAACCATCAAGCAAGTACCGTAGCTTTTAATTTATTCTCTTCCTTGTAGCCCCCCCCTTTTTTAAAAATGAAACACTGCAAATGAAATGAGAAAAATGTTAATACGTCATTATGGTTGAAAAAGCTGTATAAAAACAAAAACATCTTCCATGTTTCTTTTGAGCAATGGGTCTACTCTACACCTTAATTGTTGCTATAAAGCACCATGAAACTGTGGGATCTGTTACACCCCCCATAATGTGAACGATCATCTAGAGCAGCGGCCTTCCTCAACCTCCAGAGGTATTTGACTACAACCTCCATCATGCGCAGCCAGCACAGCTTGGCACTGTCTGGAGAGGCACAGGTGTTGGCAATGGCCAGGAGTGTGTGTGGGTTGTTTTTTTTTGCAAGCTCTAGTTTGTACATTAGCTGTGGTCCTCTCTGCAGCAGTGGGACCTAGTCACAGTTACTCATGCTCCGGTTACTTCCAAACTAGACTATGTGCCTTATGTGGGGCTGCCTCTGAACATAGTCCAGAAGCTAGTAGAGCTGGTGAAAATATGACTGCCTGGATGCTGGTAGGGGCCAGAAAATCTGACCACATAACTCCAATCTTGCGTTAGTTGCACTGACTATGGGTGTGTTTTCAGGCTCAACTCAAAGTGGTGGTCTTAACCTTTAACACCCTTAACAGTTTGGGACCAGGTTCTCTGAAGGACCACATTCAGCCATATAACTCTGCCTGTATGCTAAGAAGATCAGTGAGATTGGCATGCCCTAGAGCAGATGTTGCTGGACTACAGCTCCCATAATCCCTTGCCATTAGCCATGCTGGCTGGGTATGCTGGGAGCTGTAGGCCAGCAACATCTGGGGACCCAACGTTGGAGAGCCCTGCCTGTGGCATAACCCCACAATTCAGTTCCCTGGTGTATGTCTGCTTTAGTATGTTTAGTCAGTATAGAATGTTGAACTGAGTGGGTGTGGTTTGTGATGTCTTGTAAAGGGCGGGGGAGGAGTATATAAGGAGTGTTCGGAGTGTGTTTGGAGTTGGGGAGTTGGGTTAGGTGGGTTGTTTGTGTCTTGTCTGTCAGGAGATTTGAGAGAAATCAGATAGTGCTTGTATGAGGAGTGAAAGTATTTAGAATTATAGGGACTTAGGTTAATTACAAAGTGTTTGAGGTAGGCAGGTTTAAAGTTATTTTCTGGAACTAAAATTTTGAGAATTAAAATAAACTTATTTTTATTTTGTTTGCTACCCAAATCCTACGTGTCAGCTTGGCGTTATTAACCTGCATTACTTTTAAATACACACACACACACACACACACACACCTTGGTACCCACAGTATCATAAAGTTAAGCGAGATCCTTAATAACCAGTATTAGTCTTTTCCCTCATTGGTAGGGGAAAGGTTTCATTTGACCCTCCCCTCAGGTTTTTAAGTGTTGATGCTTAGCCTGAGAAGGGTTTATGTGCCTGGTCCTAAAGTGTAAGGGACCGTGTTGTCGCACTGCCCTAGAGTCATGGCCTTCTCAGTGGTGGCCTCAAGTTTTTGGAACTCCCTTCCAATAGACTTATGCCTTGCCCCTTCTACTCTAGCATTTAGGAGACTTGAAGACCTTCCTCTTCAAGGTTGCCCCTGATTGATACCATAGCTGATGTCACAAAGTAATTCTGGACATCTGTTCTGATATGATCAACTTTAAAGCATCCCCCTATGTCTCATTTCTTTTTGTACGTCATTTTGGAAGGTCGTAGCTCTAAATAGCGGGTTAAAAGTAATTGAAATAAAGCAAAATAAATCCTCTTTGCTGATGTGGGGCCAAACTAGACAAGATGTCATATATACAATTAGCAATGGTGCGAATGGCTTTAAAAAAGTAAAGAGCAGGGGCTCCCTATCCAGTTTAGGGCCCAGAGGGTAGGAGAGGCTTCCACTCTTACCCACACCACGATCCTGATCTGGATCAGAGGTCCTGGCTGCAACTTCCCTTTGCATTGGCAGAAAAGTTTACATTGGCATAAATGGGGGCTTTTCTTCCAATGCCAATAGCAGGCCTGGGGGAGGAGAGCGATGATAATCCAAAGTAGAACCTGGGCGGGGCTCAAGAGTTAGACACACACACGCACACACCCCTTACGCTGCCATTTACTTTTAAAAAACCCATTCACACAATTGCTAACTTCATGAATGGTGTCTCGCCTTGTTTGGCCTTCGGGCAGCCAAGCCAGCCAGTGGTAAGAGAATTTGTCCCGAAGAAATTTGGTCATCTGCTTGTGCTCTGTGTAAAGCCCTCCAACATCATGGGGGAGAACTTGATCCTTTCCGTATTTCCCCAGGTTTCTGACCAGGTGTTAAAATTACCTGTTTGGCAAGGTGCTGCAGGTGACAGGCACACCAAGTGGTTACAACATGCAAACTGTGGTATATATAATCTATATTGCCCCCTATTTGATATGAATATGATTATTTATATCTACCAGTATCTTTTTAAATGGGTAACTGTTCTCTTTGATAGACCAAATTGCTCCATTCAGTAAAATGGATATAGATCTGCCATGCCAGACTCCAAATATATTGTAAGTTAGAAATGATTAAAAGAGCAAGTGGACAGAAATGACATTTTATCCTATGAGTCATTTTGCCAAAAATGGAAGAGTGATAATTTAATTGAGATCAAATGTTATCCAGTATTTCCTCAAACACAGCAATGATTGCTTCTACAAAGATGATAAATTTAAATAAAGCAATTTTCTTAATAGAAAATGTACCACAATTTGTGTTTTGTTTCTTTTTGTGGCATCATTGTTGGCTTTTGGAAAATAATTTTCTCAAAAAAAAAATAAATCACGTTTCAGACAGCATGCAGGTGATGGTGTACTAGGTAGGTGGTCTAGTACTTCACAGCCTGACCCACAAATAGGAGTACTTGGATTTGTCCATTTTATTTATATTTTACTCCCCCTCTTCCTCTTCTTCTTCTTTTACAAACTCTTTCCACAATTCCTTTTTGCCCTCATGCACCTCTTTCTTGTACACTTCTAAGTATTAAAACCACAGCATCACTCCCTATGGGGAGGCAGTTTGCAAGGATGACAGGCCTGTGAAGTTTGTGATAGCCCTAAAAAGCCAGCTGAAAACGAAGGTCTTGCCATGCTTCTAAAAATGTTCCAATTTTTGCAAGTTTTAAGAGAAATTCCACACTAGTGGAAAAGCCACTGGGCAGCACTCTCTCTCTCTCTCTCTCTCTCTCTCTCTCTCCTCTCCCCCATCATCATCATCATCATCATCATCATCATCATCATCATCATCATCGAGGATTTGTGGCTGTCTGCCCATCTGTCACTGCCATAGCATGAATACTGTAAAACCTAGACACCTGAAACTTGGCATATATACTAAGAATTTTGAATTTTCAAAAAAATTCAAAAAAAAATTCAAATTCAAATATATACTAAGAGGACCTTGGGATTATTTTGTATTTAAAACCCATTGATTAACCTTCATTCATTTTAATGTGTCTGTGTGGCTGAAGCCTGCAATAACATCTTCAGCCACTGGATATATACTTCCCTAACTAGCACATAGCTTTGCAGTCCATACAGGTTGAAGCGGTGGCGGCGGCGGCGGCGGCAGCGGCGGCAGCGGCGGCAGCGGCGGCAGTGGCGGCAGCGGCGGCAGCGGCGGCAGGGGGATTAGTCAGCTGAGGGATAGAAGAATGATATGCCTACCCTCTCTCCACTGCTGTGGGGCAGCCCCCACCCCTGAGAAAGATGGAGTGGACAGACCCCTTCAACATTTTCAGTCACTAGGCGTAGACTTCCCTATCCAGTGTATAATTTTGCAGCCAATACAGTTTAAAAGCTGTGGAGATTAGCAGGCTGAGGGGCACAGTTATATGCCTGCCCCTCCCCACGGCCATGGTGCAGCCCCCTCAGGGGAATGGAATGGGAAGGCTTCTCTCTCGGGGGGCTGTAGGGATACACCATGGTGGGGGCCATGCCTAGAGGTGCCAGTGGGTGCATGGGTGCGTGTGTGTGTGTGTGTGTGAGAGAGAGAGAGAGAGAGTGCACACACACACACACACACACACACATATATACATGGATAGTATAGTATAGAAAGCAATCTCAGTACATTCTGGAGACTGTGATAAATCCATCCTCCCCCGTCCTTTACAGAACCTGGGCAAATGAGATGCCCAGGTAGGTTCCCCCCCCCACCCCCCCATGAGTCAGCCTTATATTACATAGGTACATGTGGTTCATGCCTTGGTCTCCTCTTGCCTGGACTACTGTAATGCGCTCTACGTGGGGTTACCCTGGAAGACGGTTCGGAAGTTGCAGCTGATACAGAATGCAGCAGCTCGCCTGGTTAAAGGCTGCCGGCGGCGTGATCACATCACTCCAGTGCTCAAAGAATTGCACTGGCTACCAGTTGTTTGCCGAGCCGAATTCAAGGTGTTGGCGTTGACCTTTAAAACCCTGTACGGCTCCGGTCCAGTATATCTCAAGGAGCGCCTCCAGCAACATCAAGTAGGCCGCTCAACAAGATCCACCACGGATGGCCTTCTCCCTGTCCCATCAGCCAGAGAAACCAGGCTGGTGGGGACTAGGAGGAGGGCCTTTTCTGTGGCAGCCCCCAATTTATGGAACTTCTCTCCCCAGTGACCTCCGCCATGCCCCTTCCTTGATTAGCTTCCGCCGGGCATTAAAAACGTGGCTTTTCAGGCAGGAATATGGGGTGGGTTAGGATTTTTAAGTTTTGTTCTGTTTTTAATTGTGTTTTATACTGTGTCTCTCCCCCCCCCCCCCGTATTTTATTGCATTGTACATCGCTCAGAGTGGCTGGATGTCTGGCCAGATGGGTGATTCATAAATATAATAAATAAATAAATAAATGTAGAGGAATCACCTGAAGGATGTATGATCAAGATTGCTTCAGGCTATTGATGGATCTATTTGATTTTCTACCTTCTCTGTGGGGGTTCCTGCCTCCCCAAAATAGAAATACCCTCGACTGTGAAATCCTGCTTTGCCTTCAAGCGGCTGGTGAAGAATCAGAACTAGACTCTTCCACGCTTTGGAGTCTCAGGTGCCAAAAGTGAATAACAGCACACTCCTATGCAGGTCTACTCAAATGAAAGTCCAGTTGAGTATAGGACTGTGCAGTCTAACTTGCTTTGGCGAGTTAGGATTTAGCGAAGTCTTATAAGTAAAGTCTTAGTTAATTCTAGATTTCATTTTATTTTAAAAGCAACTGGCCATTTCGGAGCTTCTCTCAGCTTGGTTCTTGGATAAATATATATAATTGGAAACTGGAGTTGATTTCATTCTTTTGCCTAGCCTGAGGTTGGTCTTCTTAGTCCTACAGTAGACCACTTGGTGTATTCTGTCATGGTTTCAAGGAGATTGAAGGAAACTCTGGAAAAGGGTCCTATCTTTCTCCATAGCTACAAGCCACATAAGCCTGGATTTTCACGTGTTCAGGCTAACAGTTATTATTAATCATGAGTGGTGGCAGCTCTACCTGTTGAAGGATACAACAAAGGATCTCTTGCAGCCTAACCCTACCTTGCAGGGTTGGAAGTGTAGAGTCCTATTTGTCACAGAGACTGATCTCTCCTATCTCCTGTCTCCAGCCATTTTGGGTCAGTTCACACATGATGGCTGAACCATAGAGGATTGTATAGGGTCGCTTTTGTTGTGCGCGTTGTGTGGTAATGATTGTGAGACCTGGCCTCCATGTCGGGAGTATATACAAAGTCATGCTTCCCTTTCATATGGGAGTCAGCATCTGTGTGAGCATACTCATATTTACGGTATTTAGGGCTCAATCAGTTTATGGCTTTCTGGGACAATACAGCAGCAGCTAGAAGGGTGCCCAGAAGCAGTGCTTTTTTATTTTTTTGCAAACATGACAGCATGTCTATTGGCTGAAGCTTGCTTTGTTTAGCTTGAACATTTTGCATAATACATCCTGGCATGTGTGTGACACAGTCATTTACGAAGTGACTGGGCTCGCATTTAGAAAACGACTTCAAAAGCATTGCTTCCATAGTAAGCGGGTGAGGTAATCATTTTGTCTATATTCACAAAGCTGAAGATGACAAATTACATAATTAATTTGTTCAAAATACTTAGGAAATTAAACAGATGGCACAAATGCCAGTAATGGAGATAAAACTGAGAGCAGGACAGAGTTTGGGAACCTGGCTTTTAGGAACTCTAGCAATGCAGTTCTAATATTGCTATCCTACATAGTTTTGCATATGAGACCATAAGTAATTTGTATCTTTGAAAGTGCTCATCCATGCTATTTACATACTTGGTTTGTTTACAAAAAAAAAAACCCAGAAGGGATTCCAGGATATGAAATCGTGTCAAGAAGACAAATGACAGGAGCCCCCTTCAGAAGTTGTCAGCCATGGGTTCCAACACCACATGGACTGGGGAGTGGGGCGGCAAGCACCACCATCCCTGTTGGCGTCACTCCCAGACTTTGCACTGTTCGGCAGAAGGGGAGACCAAACTGTGTTCAGCTCAATGCACAGACGCTCCTCCATGAGTGGCCAGGTTTCCCAGTTGCCTGGCGGAATCTACACACATTCAGCCAACCGCACATAGGTTTTCCCCTTCAGACCTTCTGGGGGTGAAGCCTGTGGGGGGAGGGAATTTGGGGCAGGTGTGTTAACTTCTGAAGGGGGTTTAGGTAGGGATGTGGGACTCAGCAACACTCAAACTCTTCGTGGTTCTCCGAATCCCACCTCAAAGCTTGTGGCAACTCATGTCCATATTAGATTGCAAGCTTCATTTCCCCCCCATTTTTGCATGAAAAATTGTGCATATTTTTGTACACATTTTTCCAAATGTGTGCATCAGTTGTGCACATTTTTTAAATGTACACATTTTCTCCCATTGATTAAAGTGTGTTAGTCCACATTTTTCAAAAGTGTGCATTTTTTTCCATGTGCATTTTTCAAATGAATGCATTTTAACACATTTTGGGGGGTTCCACAAATCACATTGCAAGCTCAGAAATGTACGGATTCAACCAGTTTGTGTTCAGGTTCACATTCAGCTCTGGGAGGTGTGAATTAGGTCAATTCTGATAAAAAATACAAACAGAAATGAATATCTCACACACCTCTAGGTCTAGATAGCTATAGCATTTGTGTAAAAGCCAATATAGTAGAATCATCATTATGAGGATCCCAAAGTATCAAATACCTTACTCAGGATTGAGTCCATATGGGCTAGGTAGAATTTAAATTCAGAGATATATGAAGTATCATGACTCACTATTTTAGGTGCTTAATTATTGGTGGCAACTTAAGACTTCCAACGTATAAGGGCTCTGATGTGTTTAGCTGGTAAAAGCGTCATCTGAAGTGTGTGTGTGTGTTTTGGAGAAGGGACTACATTTCAGGATAGTTTAGTATTTATAAATAATCTCTCTACATAGACACATCCCTGAAAGGATATCAAACTATATAAAATACCATATTCCTTTAAACACTGCAACAAAAACTCTCAGCCATTATTATACTTATTTTTTTAAAAAGAAAAACCTGCACTAGGATCTTGCATGCTAAGCTTCCCTGGCAAGGGCATTCCAGGAGGACAGCACCTGCACCACCAAGAAAAGGCCCTACTCTGAGAAAACCCCATGGACATAAAGGGAGCATAAACACCTAAATGGGAGCTCAAAGTTACTGTTCTAGCTGAATCAACATGAACCATTTTGAGTGACATTTGGAGTTGTTCAGATCAGAAGGGATTTTAGGATTAGGGCATTAGAAAGCTTAGGATCCATATTTTCTCTCTCTTCCTACTGCAACTGATTTTCAGGTAGTTTTGCAGAAAGTGCTTTTCTTGACTTCAGGTTTGCCCTCTTTAAAGGCTATTACAGTCAGAGCATCATCAACGTGTAAGCCCAGTAAGATTTCTGCATTTCTTTCATACATAGCCATTCAATCTAACATTGATGCTTCTTAGCAAAATGAAACAAAAAGAATGCATAGAGAAATAAGAAAGAAGGATTTATTTACTGTAGAAAAGTGGTGACATTTCCCTATATTCTCCCTCTCTCTCTCTCTCTCTCACACACACACACACACGGCCACAGATTGGCCTTGCAAAAGGGAAACCCCCTAACTAAGATAAGAGTAGCTGACTTGATCAAGTTGCCACCTGAAATGGAAGACTACTTTGTACATACAGGGCACATTCCTGTGCAAGTTTAGACAGGAAAAAAAAGCCTACAACTCCCAGCATGCCCCAGCATGGTGGGAGTTGTAGGCCTTTTTTCTGTCTAAACTTGCATAGGATTGCGCCTAAAGGCTTTTTACTGCCTCAGATAGGAAACGTCTTTCTGGGCAAAATCCGATGTCACATGAGCAAATTTATGCTCATGCAGCATTAATTTCCCCTCCTCTCTTCCCTCTTGCAGCCCCCATGTCCGTCCCCCCCAATCTGCTCCAGAGGATTGCTTCCCTCCCTGTACAACTGACAGTAGCCATTCTGTTGGTGGGAGGGATTAACTGTCTGGATACCACTTTCTAAAATTTACATGTGGAAACCCAGTTCAGTAATTCCTTTTTCAGTGTTCAAAGACCCTCAGATCTGTGACAGGTTGGCCAAAACATTGCAAGTCCTTCTTAACTGGTCTTTATGCAATTAACTGAATGGAAATAAAGTGTATCAGAAAGTAATTTTGCTTAGCCATGTATTTAGATGATAATTAACTAATATCAGCACTTTCATATTTATGCGATTTGCCACCTAATGAAATGACACAGTAACTTTTGTTTTAAGATTGAAGTTTTCAATTCATGTTAGTGATAGTAATAAAAGCATACGAAAAGCTGTTTTCTTATGACTAATAAAGTTTAAATTAGCAGAATGATTCCCAGCTCTGCAGTATGAGATCCGCCAGAAAAGGAGGACCTTTTAACTGTTGAAATGTGAGATCATAGCGGGGTGGGGCCAGATTCCATTATTTGCCATTCTCAAATGCCTTCCATATTTCCTCTCTCTCTCTCTCTCTCTTTCAGATTCCCCCCAAACTATCTTCTTAGTAAAACATACCTTCATTTTAAGGGCCATTTTGTTGGCATGCATATTTTACATGCATGCAGCACAGCACTGAAATGAGCCGTAGATTTGTTTGTGCCCAACCACCACATGCAAAATAACAACCACAGCCCATTTCTGCCCTTTCATATGTGAGTAGTCCCTTCCATATAATCTGCCCCCTCCCTTGGAGGGGGTGCAGAGAGATGGTGAGTGCAACTGACTCATGCAAATATATGTGCCTTGGTTCTCATTAGATGATATATCCAAAAGTGTGTTGAGGGGGTCAGAAGCTCAAGGCCAAGTGTACCCTGCCATGAGATATCAGAGATAGTATTAGAGGCAGCCTGCCTATGTATACCAGTTGCTGGGGAACATGGGAGGGAGGGTGCTGTTGCACTCATGTCTTACTTGTGGGATCCTGTGGACAGCTGGTTGGCCACTGTGTGAACAGAATGCTGGACTAAATGGACCCATGGTCTGATCCAGCATGGCTCTTCTTAGTACTTCATGCTGGGATTGTATGCTAACTAGCCACTAGGTCATATTATATTATAGTTTAGTTTTTCCACTATTATATACCATTTTAGTGTTCGGTTTTTACATGGGGCACCCAGGTTCAAATTCCCACTCAGCCTTGGCAGTCAGTGAGTGGAACTTGAGCAAGACACTCATAGAGCACAGTCCTAAAAGTGAGGGGGTGCAGAGGACGGAGCTCCCCAATATCAGAGACTCCGATCTTTCCTAAACCCTAATCCAGCTTGTTTCTCAATAAATGAGAACTGTAAACCTGTTTCATATGTTAGTTGGGAGGGTAAATACAACAAAGGTGGTAAAACAGCTTGCAAAGTGTTTTATAACATATCCACACCAATCTCCAAAATAATCATAGTACTTCCAACAGCTTCCTCCTTCATTGTTGTTTCTATGATCTCTTATCCCTAATTTATTTCTCCTCTTTTCCTTCTCTTTCTGTTTCCCCAAGGGAAATTCAAACATCAGTGTAGCAATGGTAGAATGTCCTCTCCTCTTTGCAAACAGTGACAAAACTGGAGTAGTCCTGAATGTGCACAGAGCCACCTACAAGCCATTTGAGCTGTACTGTTCCTTCTTGCTGTAGTGTGGCAGGGAGGACATGGTGTACTTTTCTGTAGGCTGGCCATCAGACCTAATAATATGGTTGCCCTGGAGATCAGGCTATTGGAATTGTGTACTACGGTTTATCATAATGTACAATTACTGTTGCACAGCTATTGTACTGTGCAGTTATTAGTCATTCGTTTCTCAAAGAGTCCAACCCGAAATTCAGAGGTACATTCCAGGGTGCATAAAGAAGGTTAATCAAAGTTCTCTATGTACTGTGACTTCTTGTCACTGACAAAAGTACTAATGGTTGTTAAGCACAATAAATGCAGTTAAATGCTCTGACCGACTAGATAAGCAATTCTAAGGAACTAATAGAGTGTAAAGTTGGATCCTGGATGAAGGTTAGTGATTTCTAGACATTTGAATATCAGGCAAGTCTAGGATTGCCTGAGCCCAGTAACTCATCATTACTCCAATGTTAGGACACAGGATTCTGAGTGTCATGGACCATTGGTCTGACCGGGTATGCCAAGTCTCATGTTTGTAGTTTTAATTAAATGAAGATTTAAACTGAAGAATTTTTGTGCATATTTGTCCAATCCTGTACATTACAATCATTATTATTTTTTCTTTTTAAGATTTATACAAAATGTTGTGTTGAATAAACTCCTGGGCTAAAGGATTAACTAGCACCATCTGTGATCACTGAATGTATGTCTCACAAATGGAGAGGTTTTGATCATTAGGGAAAGGGGGACTGGGCTGATTGAAGTGATATAAACCCATCACTCAAATAATTTGCAACACAGAAATACACACAATATAAATATGTGTCTTAATTTTAAGAATGTTCATTAGATAAAATAACTCAAAGGAGTGGAATAATTGGCATGTATACAAATTGTCCTTAATTGAATTCTTCCTCTTTTGCTTAGAAAGCCACGTGGGGTATAGGCTCTGCACGGAGTAAGTAATTTTCATTAACAGGATATAATTTAGAATGAAGGAATACATACATACACTACGGCTGAAACTCTGTTAATAATTAACATTGAATAAATACATAGATGTGTCTTGAGTTCCCATTTTTCTACCTGTCACTTTTGGCATTTCGTCAAGTCATTTGCATCCCAAGTTGGTCTGTTTATTCAGAGCAATGACAACAAGAGACACCATGGCACTTTCTGAGGGAAGCAGATGACCTTTGTGCCACATAACCAAAAGCAAATCCTCTTTGTTACTATAATGACCTAGCAAGAACCAAATTGGTGCAACTTGGCATACTTGTATCTGTCAGTGAGTTTATTTGTCTGAATACACAGGCTACAGCCTCAAGCTATGTTATCCAAATGTTTGTTTCACTTGTGCATTTCCTCTACAATAGCATACCACGAGTTTCAACAAACATCTGTGTTTACGTGCATTTAATTATTTACAAATTCTCACACTTGCTAATTTGCAAGACACCTCCTTAGTAACACTATGTATCATTTATTTCGTGCATCAGTATGCTGGGCGTGGAACAGAACACAAAAGTGCCACATTCTCTGCTTACTGGGCTTTTGGGTTGAATCTATCCAATGATGTTCTTCCATTCACGGAGGCTCTTTGAACCAATGGTGGCTTCTGTGAATGAGAGGGGGAGGGAGACAAATTCCCCCTTTCTCTTGCAGCTCCCCACACCACTCCCCACACTGTTCTGGAGGGTCCCCCAATCCTCTGGAGCAGATCTTGGAAGGGTGCAGGGGGCTTCAGAGGGGAGGGGCAAATCGGCAAAAATTGCCTCCCTGCCTTCCATACATGGAAGCCTCTCCTGGATCAATGAGCCTTTCATGAACAGAAGGACAGCGTTGGATACAATCCTGTGTGTTTGAGGTCTTGTGAGGTGGTTATCCAAGACCTGTCTGTGATTTTATATCTGTGGTAGCTCATTCGCATACGCAAGTCATCACCTGACGTTGTAGTCACCGAGGGATGAGTATGCATATGTGAACCAGGCCCAAGTAACATGGACAGAAGGGTGGAGAGAGAGGGAAGCATATGACAAAGGAGCTCTGATTGACAGGAAGTTGGGACAGGCCAGTAGCAGACAGTACAAAACAGGCAAGGCTATCCAGAAAAGATAGGTTTTAGCGGGATTCAAGAAGGAAACAATGTTTACATGAAAAGTGGAGACTCTTACAGGAGCATTGCCAGCTCCAGGTTTTGGGGGCCCTTGGATAAGATGCCCTCGTTAACGGAAAGGTTTTTGAAATTATATATGCTGCTTTTGTTGATTAAATAAGTTTTGGATTTGGCTTGCTTTATATTGTAATTTATTATAACTTGGTCATGTTTAAATTTGTTTATTTATGATTTTATGCACTTGCTGCATTGATATTGAATTATGTGTTTTATAATGTAAGTTGCCTTGGGAAGACTGCAGTCTTGAAATGCATCAACCCAGACCAGACAACACTGCCCATTTTGCACTCTTACTCAGTCCACACCACTGTCAAGAGAGAGAATAGGCAAGGGAAGTGGAACTGTGCCTTCTTCTTGTCGTCGTCTCTGCCTGCATCAGGAGGGGGCAACTTCCGACCCTCCAGATGGTTTGGCCTGCAATTCCCATCAGCTCTCACCAGTATAGCTAATGGTGAGGGATGTTGGGAGTTGCAGGCCAAAACATCTGAAGGACCACAAGGTGCCCACCCCTGCTTTACATGCTTGGAGAGGGCAGTTGAGCATCCAGTGGCATTAAGGAGGAGGAGCAGCAGAGCCAGAGGGCTCCAGGAGTTGGCAGTGGGTGTCCTGCTGGGGAGTGGGCCCTGGCAGCTACTTAACAATTAGAGGGGCCATTTGCCCTCTTTTACAGAGGACAGTCCTCTGTTTGAAGGCATCCTCTATTTGAAAAGCTGTCCTGTCCAATTCTGGTTTTTTTTTTAAAAAAAGAACCATCAAAACTGTTGCCCATTAGCACTTAGTACCTGGAACAGGGAGGCACACAGCTCATTTGGCCACAGTCTTCCACATTATGGTGAGATGTACTGTGTTTCTATTTAAATCATAAAAATTATCTCTAAATTTGCCTCGATGCATATACATTAGCATATAGCTTAGTGAATGAGTCAGGGGCAATACAATATTACTGTTTAGAGGGGCCATATCTAAAGACAGTCTAGCCATGATGATGTCCAACCTCTGGTAGGGGAGGAAGGAGAAGCAGCAGCAGCAGCAGCACATGCACATTTTATGCAGATTTGTACCTTCTTTTATCCTCTTTTTTGGTAACACATTTCCTCTTTTTTGGCAAATCATAAGTGGTCACCATACTAACAATGCTGACCCTATACCTCCACAGAAGGCACTGTGAGGTCTCATTCCGATATAGTAGCTGGGGTGGGTTTCTTGATGCGGGGGAAGAGCAACTAGCCTTGCTGCTGGTGGATGGCCAGATTTGCATTTGCAAATTGTGACTTTTCCCCCCTTTAAAAAAACTTAGCAGTGTTGGAAAGAGGAGGCAAATGGCATTAAAACATCACCAGCATAGCTTAAAAAAAAAAAGATAGTTAATTTTTCAGGAGGGTAGATTTACTGGTGTTCCTGAGTTGTTTATACTCACTTGATTGTGACAAAGAAACATTCAGTTTCTCTGCTACATTAAAATGAAATATTACAGAACTTCACAAAATGATTAGAGCTTGGGAGGCAGTTGTGCCACTTGTCACCAGTGATTCCATGGGTATTGTGTAATAGGGCTCCATCATAGTGCACAGCTGCAGTCCATATAGTAATAGTACTGGCTGGAATAAGAGGGGAGAAATATGGAGAAAGTTCATATGTAACTGGGAGTATAGATTTTACACAACCTGTTATGGTAAGAGTTGTGGAAACTGGAAAGTAACGTTTTAAGCTGTTGACTCTTCTTAATTTAGGTTGTGACGACATTAGCAAACATGTCTGTCCTGGACCAATGTGCTTCAGAAATAATCCAGGGAAATGGTATGTATTCCAGCATTTAAATGGTAGGTTTATAGGTGTGGGATACAGAGCAAGTTCACACCTTAAGGTTTGCTTCTTTTAACTGCAGGGCAAATTTTAATGTTACATCAGTACAAGTTAACCATGTCTAATAGCCTTTATTCTTGAGTAGCTTTTCTTCGCTTGTCCATACAGGGTGGGTTTTTTTTCTGAGCTCACTAACTGTACCTAAGTCATGAACTCAGGCTGGGGCTACACCTGCAGCAAAATGAACGGATAGAATATAAAGGTGATGGAATGGACTGATCACTTCAGGCTGCAGGTGCGGCAGGCCGGGGGAGATATTACTTATGAATGCTCCTCCACATAAAAACGCCCTGCAAATAGAAAACTAGCACACCAGGTAGAAAAGTTCTGGCACACCCTTTCCCCTTTTGTGAGCGTAAAGGTGAAAATAAGGAGTCGAGACAACACGATGGGATTTAAATGGGCCACGTTTATTGATATTCAAGGACCTGCAAAGGGATGGAGTGTGGGTTACCCTAATCCGGCCCCTCCTGCATTGGGCGATGCATCAAAAATCGGAAGGGTGGCGCTACATTTCACCACCGCCCCATTTTACACTATCACAGTAGTGGGAGGCCTTCGCAGTATCGCCTCGCCTCCTCTCGGAGTCGCATGACAACAAGCTGATGAGTTACGAAGGCCTCACAGGCGGTCCTGATCTCCAGCAGACCGAGTCTAAGGACCCAGCGACGTGAAGCCTCAGATATCGCCTGCTGTCACCTAAGAGGTGCCATGGATGCTCACCGGACCCTATCTATTCCCTGAACCCGCACTTACACGCCTACTCTCCAAATGTGACAGAATTGAATGGACAATGAACCTTGCACAAAAACAACACCCTGATCTTGCTACAGTGTGGAGTAGGCAAAACACAGACACCTCCCTTTAAGGCCAATCAGGGGGATGAGCCAAAATTCATACTCAGCCCCCCTAACGGGCGAGCAGAGAAGCCCACACTGTAAACAGGGGAGGGAGGGAGCTGCGAAAGGACAAATAAGCTGTGGGTGGGGCTACCGGGTCTAATATTGGCCCGTGCCACCCCGCCCCTTATACTTGTATTGGCCCCTATGCAATCAGGTGAGTCTCCATTCCCGCCGCTCGCAAAATTCTCCCAGCCCACAGCCGCGTCTGTTCCGGGGGGATTGTGTTTGCAAAGGTTGTTTTTTTAAATGTGGGGGAATGGAGGACATTAAAAAAAAATCCAGCCCCCCCACCCGCAGCCTGATGTGGTGCAGTCCATTTTGCCACTGCAACATTCTTCCATCTCATATTGCTGCATGTAGACTGGTGGTCAAACAAGACATGGTGCTAAACGCATGGCTTGCTGCTGCATCCTTTTCTCCACCCCCAACATATAAGTATGGGGTTTGTGTGATTTTCAATCAGCCTGTGTTCTGCAGGGAGGGGGGGGCATTCCTCCTCCACTGTAGCCCTGACAAAGATTGTCCATCCTCCTGCAGGTGCTATTAGTCCTGGGAGGAAAAAGCTCTTTTTGGTGGTAATGGAAGCCTCCCGATCAGGGCAAATAGGAGCTACATGGGGGAGGGGTATTTTTGTTGGGAGCATGACAGGGGAGGAAAGGGTTAATTCCTCTCTCCTGCTATTGTATTTTTTTCTAAAAAGACACAGCAGCAAATGTCACATCTTTGTCACATCCCCTGAATTTTGACTGAAACCTTGACGCAAAATGAAAGGAGACCAGTCCTACCCAAACCTTTAATCAGAATCCTGAAATTGAGTTCAGAGCTGTCACTTCAATTGAGAAAGCATTTAAAATCTGAAACAAATGTTTCTGGCTCAGGGCTGTTAATACTTGAAACGATCTGTATTTCTGATTCACAACAAACACTACCTGAATATTAAATTGCAATCACTTCCTGGCGTGTGTGTTTGGTGGGATTATTGTATGCTTTTTCTGTTAAATCTGTTTACAAAGAGAGCTGTTCTAATTTTCTTGATGAATTTTGTTTTTAATATTTAAGGTTTTTTTGGGGGGTAATTCCCTTCTGTGTTGTTGTGAGTTGTTTTATTGTTTGTTTATTTATTTATTTATTTAATACATTTTTATACCGCCCAATAGCCGAAGCTCTCTGGGCGGTTTACAACAGTTAAAATAATAAAACACAATATAAAATATAAAAATTTAAAACTACAGATTAAAAACAAACAGCAGAGCTAGCAGCAGCAGTTACAATAACAGAATTAAAAACAATTACAAGATTAAAATGATTAAGATGATTAAAATGATTAAAATGTCTGGGAGAACAGAAAGGTCTTCACCTGGCACCAGAAAGAATACAAAGTAGGTGCCAGGCGAACCTCTTTGGGGAGCTCATTCCATAACTGGGGTGCCACAGCAGAAAAGGCCCTCCTCTTGGTAGCCACCTGCCACACTTCCTTTGGCAGATGTTTTCTGTAATGTTATTTCCCACTAGTTGGTGGGTATAAAATTAATTAGCCACAAGTACAGAACCTGTTGAGCAAATAAATAAATAAGCAAACGGGAGAAATTGGGAATGAAAATGCTATAAATTTTGGTTACAAAGTGCCTTTTGCACAGTTAGAGGGTTTTGATTATTTAATCATATCAGCCCTATTCAGGGCTGGGTTCCTGACCTGGGTATAGCAAACACGTGAAAAGGGGGAGCATGCTAGCCCTCCCACGTGGTCATCACATTTGTCGCCCTCTGTGGAAGGTGACTTTGGGAAGAGGAGAGGGTCCTGTTTCCAAAACACTGATTTTTGAACATTTTGAATGCTCATTTTTAGGGGTTAATGAGAGAACATTGCAGAGGATGTGGCCTAGGCAAAGCCCAGCTGCAGCAATTACAAATAACTATGCAAGGAGAAGTGACATAATGTTACTGTTTCACCTGTTCTCATCAGAATTGTCTTCTGCATTGTCAACTACATGAAGATTCAACATCTGAATCTCTACATTCAACATTTGAAGGTACAATGCAGAAGACATTTTTGAGGCCACAGTACTACCGCTGGTTTTTTGGTCAATGCCACAAATGCTGCTTCATTTTAAATTCCACTTTTTGCGCTGAAGAGTCTTCCTATTGTCTGGGACAGTTGTCAACAATATTTCACTCCTTTGCAGGTGTTCAGGTTTTAGTGGAAATGCTGTTGGAGAAGTCATCATCTGGGAATTCGCCAGAAGTAGCTGCTTGCGAACGTGTTCAGCAAAAGGCTGCGGTTACACTCGCCCGGCTGAGCCGTGATCCTGAAGTGGCACATGCAGCCATCAACCTCAGCTGTAAGAATTTTAAAGCTTAACACTCTAGCACAGTGTAAAATATGTAAAGCACTGCATCCTACTAAGCAAAGAAGCGGCAGCTTGGATTGTCTCAATTGAAGGGTTTTCTTTTAGCTCAAGTTGTTGTCCACGTGCTGACTTACCAGTTGTATTACATCTGAGGGCCAGTCTATTTATTAGTCTTGGGGCTTCTTTATACCCAATTCATGTAGGATTTCTCTCCCCTATGTGGACTGAATACATGCATCTTGAACCAGTCCTGTGAATCAGTTGGTGCTCGTCCAAATCACCAGTGTGGATTTTTTCATGCTGTTCATGACAATACACTTCATCGTATCATATTTTCATGATACACTTGTGGTGATCGATAGACAGGCCTGTGGCTCACGCTGGCTGAGCTTGTCTGAGCGTGGAAAGCTAAGCAGGGTCAGGCCTGGTTGTTACTTGGAAGGGAGACCCCTCCTCTAGTTTCCTGCATTGAGCAGGGGGTTGGGCTCGATGGCCTTGTAGACCCCTTCCAACTCTATGATCTATGAAAATTTATGAATTCACCTGACCAGTTCACCCAGTGGTGCAGCCTGGGGGCTGAACTGTGGGGCTGAAGTCCGGGCCAAACAACTGGGGTGGGGCGCAAATGACCACTCTGAGATTGGCAGGTGATGGGAGCAGCCGCCGCCGCAACTGGGCTATCTTGGGCATGCCACGCGGCCCACTGGGGCTGACACTGCTCACTGCAACATCCTTCCTTCTCATTTTTAAAAACATTTTCATTTCATTTGTACACTGCCCAATAGCCAAAGCTCTCTGGGTGCTTCACAGAAATCACCATCCAAAATACATAGAAACATAATATATAAAACCTTTAACATACAACATTTTTTTGAAACAGTTTAAAACTGCCAAAACAGCTAAATTTAATAGTCAGGGGGCTGTCGGCTGGGCAGGTTGCATGATTACATTACAGGTGCTCATTTTATTATTTTTTCTTTAACATATATTTATTTAAAATATATGTTCTACAGCAAAATGGTGCTTGTTCCCAAGTAAAAGTGTTTAGCATCAAGGCAGCAGAAGCAAACCGCATTTCATTCCCGTAGTCATGGTGGTGCTTTGATTCAAATGAACTTAACATGCTACATGATTTGAGTATTTCTTCTTTTTTAATCAGTGTTGGCAAATAGTGGTTTGGTTTTTTGGTTTAGCTCTAACTGTAGAATCAGTTGTAAAGAATGGACTAGGGGGGTGAGGGGAGAGAGGAGAAATGTTAGCTGTGCGCTTCATAACTGAAGGAATCCACATGGTCTTTTAAAAACACCCCCCCCCCAATAAAACCATTAAGTCCAGGGTCTAAAATTACCTAGCTGCACCACTGAGCTCACCATGCGCTAACCCAAATGCTCCAAAAACATTGCAGCATTGTTCAGACAACTTCATTCTGTGGACCAATCCTTCTTATTCATCTTTAGATCCGGTGCCCCAGCATGACGACCAGTTGTGACAGAGTCTACTTTTTAAGCATTCTCTGCCTCCAAAATGAAAACCACTTACAATGGTCTTCATTTAAAAAAAGAAGAAGAGGTTATGTTATTTTTACAGTATTCATCAGAAGATGATAGAAGAAAACATATTTGTTCTTGCTTTGCAGTCATTCAGTGGCATAGGTTGGGTCTTCCAGATGTGGGAAAATAGGATGTAGGATTCTATATCCTTTAAAATGGAATTATCATTAATAAAGGTACATAAGTGCGGAACATGCCTAAAATAATGATTGCTGGCCTTGAAAACAGAACTATGAGTGGCCTTTGAGCTATTCAGCTGTACAGTAATACCTTGGATTGCAAGTAACTTGGTTTGAGAGCGTTTTGCAAGACAAGCAAATTTTTAAATATTTATTTAATTTTTTTTTTACTTGATATACAAGCGACGTCTTGCAATACAAGTACTGTAGTACGGCTTAAATTAAAAATCTCTGTACAATTTTTTTGGGGGGGATTTCGTTTTGATATAAGAGTGTTTTGTATTACAAGCACGTTTCCAGAATGAATTATGCTCTCAATCCAAGGCATGACTGTAATTTGTTGTAAAAAAAAAAGGCATCACATTTCACAGGTCTTTTTAAGGCACCTAAGGGAAGTTTCTTTCTTTTCTATTTTCTAAGGTCACATTTTATTGCATCAATCAGCAAATGGATAAATGTAGACAATAGGCCATGCCAAATCAATGCAGATGATTGTAGTGGTTTGAAAATACTCTTTTTCCCGATTTTTTTCCCCTTCTCATTTCTAGGTATTCCACGCCTCATAGAGCTTTGCAGGTCTCCTACCGAAAGAAATAACAGTGATTCTGTTCTTGTTGCATGTCTGGTAAGTGCATCTAATAATGATTCCCTCTTTACCATACTTTTCCCGTGGGCTTTTTATACATTGGGTTGGATCCTGAGTTTTATTCCACTTCTGGGAGTTCTGCCCAGAATGCTCCTGCTGGTGGAAAAAGCGGGGGGGGGGAGACGATTTTCACCAATTTCTCCCTCCCCTTGGGGCCCTAGTGTCACTGTTCTGGAGGGTCCCCCGTGTGCATCTGGAGCAGATTTTGGGGGGGACCTTTGGGACTCCAGGGAGAAGTGGGAATTGGCAGAGGTCCCCGCGATGACACGGTCCCTTACACTTTAGGACCAGACACATAAACCTTTCTCAGGCTAAGCACCAACACTTAAAAACCTGAGGGGAGGGTCAAATGAAACCTTTCCCCTACCAATGAGGGAAAAGATTAATACAGGTTATTAAGGATCTATTTTAAATCTATGATACTGTGGGTACAAAGGTGTGTTTGTGTGTGTAGATTTAAAAGTAATGCAGGTTAATAACACCAAGCTGACACGCAGGATTTGGGTAGCAAACAAAATAAAAATAAGTTTATTTTAATTCTCAAAATCTTAGTTCCAGAAAATAACTTTAAACCTGCCTATACCAAACACTTTGTAATTAACCTAAGTCCCTATAACTCTAAATATTTTCACTCCTCAGACAAGCAGTGATTTCTCTCAAAACTCCTGACAGACAAGACACAAATAATCCAACTAACCTAACTCCCAACTCCCAACACACTCTCTCAAGACACTAACTCCCAACACCAACCTCAATACTCAACTGACTCAAACATTCCGTATATACTCCTCCCCCCACCCTTTCCAAGACATCACAAACCACACCCACTCAGTTCAACATTCTATACTCACTAAACATACTAATGCAGACATACACCAGGGAACTGAATTGTGGGGTTACACCACAGTCCCCTCCTCCTCCCTTGTTCAGCCAACAGGAAAGCTCTGCTGGATCCAAAGCCTTCTGCTGAGACAGAAGGAGCCATTCTGCCCATGGGAGCCTTTTGCTGAATCCAACCCCTTGGCACAGTAGGGTCAGTTTCATAGCATATTGGATCCTTGTTTTGCCCGCTTCTCATTCCAAGGCAGAACCCACCATGCATTGAAGTGGGCAGCCCCCAAACACACTTTCCTTTGCATGGGTTACAATTGAAGTCAGCGGAGAAGCTTCTGTTGGCGGGAGAGCTTTGTCTGTGCCTCAGAGTCCTTCTCCCTGCAAAGGATCATCTGGTTATGGTGCCTGGATATTTTTAAAAGGCACCACCACCACTGAATAGTGTTCCATAACTATTGCAGTGGATATGCCAGTATTAAAGATATTTAAGGATGTGGTGCAGCTTACTAGAGAGTAAGGGGCCTGCAAATAAGTAAAATAAAATAAATAAGTCCCACCAAACTGAGTGGGAAGTACTTCCCAGTAGCTATGCCTGGGATTGCACTGCACAAAGCGTGTCTGCCTTTGTAAAGTCTGTGCTTAAACAGAGAGCATAGCCAACGCCACTTTTATACTTGCTGCATATATTTTCAGGGGAACGGTGAGACAACACAACACAGACTGATTTTCATGCTTATCTGGCTCCAGTATTACAACACTCGTGTCGTGTCATATCAGAAAGTGCCCAGTTCTCTTGCTAAGTTTAATAAATAAAAATAAGCATTGGAAAGTAACTGCCCTGAACAAGTGATAAAATCCTCAGTAATCAAAACTCTCCTTACCGGTCGTTTCCACCTAGTGAGCATCTATATGGTCACGGCTCTTCACACTCCCAGATAAAAGGGCAACCACCATGGTAAGTACAGGATGTTTGCCGATGCAGATGACATGCCGAATCTGGCTTATCATGTGGCTTGCTCTCCCCCTCCCCTCATTCCTTCTGCGATCCCAGGGCACTGTGGAGAGGTGGATGGGCTTCTCCGTGACAAAGCCATTCATGCCGCGTCAAACTGCCTGAGTGCAGGGGGAGGCGAGTGCCCTCTTGAGGGTCACTCACAGCAGAGACGGGGTCCGTTTCTCCTCTGAGTCTGTATGATCACCCTCCGAGAGGTTTACTCACAGAGCGGCGGGGAGCACTTCCATGTCACTGGCGCGCCTGCACTGATAACAGAGAGAAGTGCCCTGCCCCTCCAGCTTGTCCCCGCCCCTGAACAGTTCTCTGCTTCCCGGCCTCCTCCTCAAGAGGTCTACGCTCGAGGAGGAGGCGGGAGGCAGTGGGGGGTGCCCGATCTGCTCAGAGCCGCTGCCCCAAGGAAGCAGCGGCACTGCGGCAGTGCTGAGTGGATCGCGGCGGGCTCCTGCCTTAGAAGTCTGCTCTTGGCCAGGAGGTGGGGGGTGCCTGATCCACTCCATAGCTTCACGGTGCAGAAGCCGGAGAAGCCTCTGACAGCTGCCTCCTCGTGCTGTTTGGGCACTTTGGGGTCAGCTGCGCTCTGTGGCTAGCCACTTTGCAAGAACAGCGGCAACATCCGCTCTTGCCACACGGCCTCACTTGTTCTAGCTAGGGCTTGTGCCATGATGGGTCATGTCGTCCGAGTTTGGACGACGCGGCAAGCAGTTGTGTGTGGTACAAGCAAACCCTAGAACAGATCATTGTGTCTTATTGTGGTTGACAACCACGAGGACAGGAGTCACAATGGTCGGTCACCACAATGGGGTTCGCACGACACGGGTTGGGGAACAAACAACGGTAAGAAGCAACCATTGCTTGTCGTGTGTGTCCTGCGAATCCAGTCCGAGAGAGAGGGGTCTTTCACATCACATACATTTTAGCTGGGGATGCTGGGGACTGAAACCTGGGATCTTCGGTAATCAAAGCATATACTCTACCCTGAGCTTTGTTCCCTTGCTTGGGAGAGGAGAGGAAGTACATTCATCTTTCACCCCAGCGGTGCCTGTAAATGAACCAGTTTCCGGCCTGCAATATTCAGGCCCCACTTCCACTTAATCCCCTCACCTGTCACAGTGATCAGTACTTTGCCGGCTTATTTAGAATGGGCACATTTCACATCCTGCTTATCAATGAGCCCATGTGTCTCCAAGCTTTATTATGATCTGGCGCTCTTTTATTTCCAACTCTACTGAACAAATATGCCCCCAGGATGTTACCAGATGTTAGAAGGTACTGAGGCTTCCTAGTCAGGAATCTTTTTTTCTTTGAAAAGGCAGTTAGCCTTTTTAATTTTTAAATTTATGATCACATTGCCACAAGCGATATACACAGTACTTTGCGACTTCCCCTCTCATGATGACACGATAAAATAATTTCCATGATTGCTCTTACTGTTTTTAATGAAGACAAGTGGACAATATTTCTTTGTGCAGTGGAGTTTTGCACTCACATTTTTGTCCCCAAATGGTTGGAAATCATGTGATTTATTATTTGTAATACGATGATGTTTGCAGACACCAATCAAAATGGAAGCAGCCGTATGCTAAGTACTATGCAAAGATAATCCCCATGTCAATTTTAAGCCTTAACAATTTTAAGTAGAGAGATGAGGTGGCTTGCCTGAGGTCACACGATAAATCTGCGCAGGACTCGAGAACAGAATGGTGAAGACTGACCCTGAAAGTGCTTCATTGGCACAAGCTCCATAGAAACAGATGTGCCTTATGCCAGCAAAGGGATTGAGTCTGAGACAAGGAATACTTTCGGATGGCATATCTTTAAGTTATCCTTTTGAAGTGGGGCTTTTCTTCCTTGCATGAATTCAGTTTAGTTTGTTCAGTTGGAACATCATGCGGCTTTCTATTCCAGAATTAAGCCAAGGCAGCTGAAGCATAAAATTGTTGTTTTTAAATAATGCCGGTGCACATAACAAATGTGATAGTCCTCTTTTGACTCCTAGTGGGAAGTAGTCCAGGAGAAAGGTAGATTGAGCTGACTCTAAAACGCTCCTTCACTGGGATTGAGGAAGGAGGGGGAGTTTGGGGGAAAGGATACAGTATGAGAGTTTGGGGATTGGAGATAGAGGTTTTTTTTACTTCTGAAGGAAAAGGGGTAAGTTTCTAGGTGTTTGGTTTACTCAGCCTAGCCTGTTTGCTGAAGCTGAAACATACCCTGTATGAGAGTTGCCTTATGAGACATATGAGAAGGGGATTGTTCTGGGAAGTAGAAACCTATCAGGGAGCAGACTGGCTGGCCCTCAGGATTAATGGCTATCCATCTGTAGAAATGTCAAACAAACTTCTTAATACGAGAGAGGATTTTTTAAACAAGGGCGTGCTATGAAGAGACCATTAATCAAGCAGTTGGAAACAAAAGATAAGGAATTTCTGCCTTACAAACCTGGGATGATTTGGAAGGTTCTCTTCAGAGAAAAAGTAACAAAACAATATGGTTTTAGCAATATTTTTGCTAAAGAATGTGACCCACTGAACCTTAGTGCCAAAGCAGACATTACTTTAAATGTGTGTCCAGCAGCTATGTTTTTCTTCCATCATTACTCTAGAGTAGGCACAGGTCCCCCAATCCAAATCTTAAAAGCCCCCCTACCTCCTACAATAGGGTCCTGATCTGGATTGGAGGCTCTGCACCTACTCTAGAGTAAAAAAAGAAAAGACATAACTGTATAACACACATTTAAAGAAATGTCTATTTTGGCCCTCAGAGTGCTCATAATGACAATTATCACAGGCTTATTTAGGCTATCTGTCTGCTTAACATTCATTCATGTATTCATTCCAGGGCAATTCTTCCATATTGGCTAACGTGTAGAAATGGAGCGCAACAGGGTTTTTTTTTGATAGAGTAAACATGCCTGACCTGTGCATTAAAATATAAGCACCATATGCACTGCACTTTTTGCTAATTGAAGGTATTGTTGTGCCCCTTATTTCCATGGCAGTTCCTTGCTCTCTTTTCAACAACCGGTTACTGTTTCCAAACTGGTTCACACGACCCAAGCAGCCGGCGGGGGAGGAACCACGGGGCCGTCCGCGGGGTCCGGCGGGGCGCCCCACACGACCGACGCCCCACGTGCGTGGGCAGACCCCGCAGTCCACGCACCGCAGTGCGGGCCTCCCGGCGCTAGGGGGCGGATGCCCGGGATGCCAGAGGGGCCGTTTGCCCCTACAGGCTGGAGCGGCGGGCGCTGCAGCCGCTCTGGGCTGCCGCCTCTGTGGGGACCCCGCGGGACGGCCGCCTGCTGTTCGCACGGCACGGTGACCACACGCGGTAGGGGCTTACCCCTCTACTGACCATGGTCACTTTGCGTGCGTCCCGCCCGCGGCTGTCCCGCGGGGGCACCCCCGGTCGGTGTGCACACGACACGGGAACCGCGGGGGACTTGCGGTTCCCATGTCGTGTGAACCAGCCTGTAGTCTCATGCCATTCTGTGCAGCACCAAAAGTAATTTGTTAGTGAGGTTTAGCTAAAAGAAGGAATATGGCAGAGATGTAGGGATTCCCTCAGGGTGGCAGCATCCAGAAGGCAGGAACGTGAGTCAGCACACACACACACGCTAAAGTGGCAATATAGGTTATAAAACCTTTTGGGCATGGAGGCTGTCATTTAATAATGAACAACTGCTGTTACCTATCCTGACCCCTATAAGTCTAAACATGTATATCCATTATACAATGATGATGTATTGTTTCCGGTTTTTTATACAATATATGAGCCTAACCTGATCTTTAAGTAGACAAATAAGTAACTATTTTTATTCTGAAATCAATTATACATCACTATGAGAGTGACTGTTAATTAACGATCACTGAATCAAGGCCAAACCACATGTTGCACTTAATGCATAGTGTGTACCTATGTCTGTTGTTTCATTTTAATTAATTACAGCTGCAGGAGGGCTTGATTTGATTGCTATTGGGATCGCAGGATGTAGGGAAGGGAGTGTTATCCTTCCCCTCCCCAGGTGCGACCCAAACATAAATCACCAACTAAGCCCCATGGTTGGGGGTGCAATTTTCAGGGGAGTCACAGCTGAGGAGGGAACAGATAAGCCTCCCCTCGCCGACATGCTGCGATCCCAACAACAACCCCCTTCCGGTCGGCTATAATTCATTAAAGTAAAACAACAGTAAAACAACAGATCAGCAGGCCTTCCTTTTATAACATTCTATCATGTGATGTTACTATGGAATTTTATTGTTTTTATGGAATTTTAATGGAAATTTATACTGTTTTTATGTTTAACAGATTTTTATTGTATATTTATCTGTTTAATTGATTGTTATTTTGTACGCCGCCTAGAGTAATAGTATATAGGCGGGATAGAAATTGAATAAATAAATAATAAATGTTGTTCCATGCTACGCATGAAGCATAATGTGTCATTTGGCCTTGAGTTGGATATAAATGCTCCAGGGGATGTCTGCCGAACCTCAGGCTATACGTCATTCTGAACAAGTGATGTTTATCTAGCTTTGCATAAAGCCGGGTTTTTTTTATCCTAAAACATGGTTGTCGTCACATTTTCTTGCAGGCTGCATTACGGCGACTAGCTGTGATGAGCCCTGACGGCCTTCAGGAGTCAGATTTCCAGCAGTTGGTAAAGCCCAGGCTTGTGGATTCCTTTTTGCTTTGTACCAACATGGAAGAGAGCTTTGTATAAACAAATAGAAATACGCGAAATGAAGCAATCAGCACTATGCAGGATTGTGTAGCTAAAATATTATTTAAGGGTAAGTTATTCTAAGACCACAAAGATGAGCATGGAAAAAATGGCGCCATTCTTTTCTGATCCCTGTGGGTACAGGACTGGGATCCATAGAACCCTCTTTGCCCTCTCCTCTGGGTTTGTGCAGCAGTGCACTGGCCGTTACACAGAATGGGAGGCCTGTACACACATCCCATATACAGCTGTCTCCTCCTCCCCAGGATCCTGGCTGACAAGTTATTAAGGATCTGAACTTTGGGGAGAAGAAGATAGCTGCTGGATGTGGGAGGCATGCCCATAGTGGGACTGTGTAGTATGCGGGGTTTATAAACTGCTATATTCCTCTAAGCAATATAATACTCAATACAACCTGTACTCAAAATACTCGTTACATGCAAACATGTCAGGAACCACTGACAGCCTTCTACAATCAAAAGCAGCCTTGAGAGGGAGAGTTTAAGGATAAAAGAGAAGCCCTGCTGGATCAGATCAAAGGCTTGGCTAGTGGTTGGCCACTGTTTTCCACAGTGGCAAACCACTTTTGAGTGGTGGAGGGGGAAGCAATTGCCTTTTTCACCATTACCACCCAGCTGCTTTTCCTTTCACAGGGTTTAAGATGTGTGTTTACCCTGTCAGTGTGCATCCGGAACCTGGTGCAGGGAAAAGTAGTAGTGTATTTTAGGATTTGGAGTGGAAAAAATACCAGGAGAAAAGGCCACACACACACACGCACACCCCTCCTCCACTCAAAATTGACTTCCTAAAATTGATCTTCATTTAAGAAAAAATGGCACTTGATACTTCCATATAATTGTAAAACATAGCTTCATAGTTCCACTGGAGAGAATGACATGGCAACAGACTAGGTATTCATCATGATGTTTTAATATGCAGACTGGAGCAAATTCTTCTCTGATTAATATCCCTGGGAGGAATATCTGCAGCTTCAGGGTAAAAATGTTTACCATGATTATTTTTTTTTAATGCCAACTTTATATAATCACAGAGTTGATTTATCAAAATATATTCACATTAACATTAACAATTAAAATAGTCAGAAACAGAGAACAATATATGGTATACTAAATCTAGCTCTTATTTAAGTCAGTGGCAACATCTAATGGTGAAAATGTAACAGCTTTATATCCAAAGTTGGATTTTATGTTAACAAATGCAATGCTTGATATAAATGATCTTGAAGAGGAGAGTCTCAATGCTGGTGAAGTTTATCGACATAAGTGATAGAGCCAGTGTGGCGTAGTAGTGGTTAGAGTGTTGGACTGGGACTCAGGAGATCCGGGTTCTAGTCCCCGCTCGGCCATGAAACTCACTGGGTGACTTTGGGCCAGTCACAGACTCTCAGCCTAACCTACCTCACAGGGTTGTTGTGAGGATAAAACGGAGAGGAGGAGGAGGACTATGTAAGCCGCCTTGGGTTCCTTGCAGGAAAAAAGGCGGGGTATAAATATAATAAATAAAAATAAATAAATAAGTGAGAACAGAACTAGTTCTTTCTGAGGTCTCCTATAGCCACACTGACTTCAGTGGAGTTGTGGGTCTACTTCAATTGAGAGAGCAATCCTAAGGGCAAGGAGGCCATATTATTATTTATATTTATTTTATTAGTGACACTTCTGTACTGCTTAATATAATAAAATCCCTAAGCAGTTCACATATAAAGGAGAGTCAGTGTGGCGTAGTGGTGAGAGTGTTGGACTGGGACTCGGGAGATCCGGGTTCTAGTCCCCGCTCAGCCATGAAACTCACTGGGTGACTTTGGGCCAGTCACTGACTCTCAGGGTGGGAGGAGCCAGGAGGCGGGCTCCGACACTTAAAAATCCCCTCCAAGAGTGGAGCTTTGACTGACACCTTGGATGGGGACGTTTCCCTGAACCATTCTGTAGCCCTTTGGGCACTGTCTAGGGACCACAGAATTGCTCTCTCAGCTGGCTATCTTGCATCCAGTGAATTCGGTACTATTGAGGTTGGTGGGATTTCAGCATACATACACGGGAGCACGATTGCAGCCGAAGTGTTTAGAAGGATTGGTGGCAAAATGCCAGGCATTTAGTTCAGCTCTTGTTTTCTGAGTGGCATTTGTGCCAGAAACATTCTCATATCAGTGATTTTCTGTCAGGTTATTGGAAATGTTTTTAATATATATTTAATTATTGAACAAACCTGGCCTGAACTGCAAGCATGACAGAAAGTCTTCTTTTGCACACCATATGATATTGGCATATGTACTAGAAATGTGAATTCTAAAAATGACATTTAATTTGAACTGTTTAAGACTGTTTCAATACATTTGAAACAGCATTTATTTGCATCACCATCATTACTATTTATATTTGTTTTTGTCTCCAGTATTATTAAAGATTATTTGCATTGAAAATCCCTGGTCTAATATTCATTTGAAGTAAATATTTTAACCTTCAAAATGGAAACAAGATCTTTGTTAAGCTGTGGTCCGGGTCCGGTTCTGACTATCTTCTGACAAGTGAAATCACTGTAAAATACACCTTGTGTGGAGGATCTCTATGTGTGTACATCAATATGCACATTAAGCCTAGACTATTGCAATGCACTCTACGTGGGGCTGCCTTTGAAGACTATTCAGAAGCTGCAGCTTGTGCAAAATGTGGCAGCCAGACTTATTACGGGGACCAGAAGGTCCGAGCATATTACACAAGTTCTGGTCCGTTTGCACTGGCTGCCAGTATGCTTCCGAGCTGGATTCAAGGTGCTGGTTCTAGCCTATAAAGCCCTATATGGCTTAGGACCACAATACCTGATGGAACATCTCACCCAACCGCAATCTGCCCGGACACTGCGTTCAACATCTGGGGCCCTCCTCCGACTGCCACCTCCAAGGGAGGCTTGGTTGGTGGCAACAAGGAGGAGGGCCTTCTCAGTGGTAGCCCCCCAATTTTGGAATAAGCTCCCCACTGAGGCCCGCCTGGTGCCAACCTTACTATTTTTTTGGCGCCAGGTAAGACTTCCCTCTATGCCAAGGCATTCAATAGTTAAGAGCTCAAAATAGCACATGGGGGTGGGGTGGAGGGGATTGTCAACTGTAGGCTTAGTTTTATTCACTTTTTGTATTATCATTTTAAACTGCGCTTTTAAATTTGGTTTTAATCTTTTTAACTATATTGTTTTATTGTTGGTTTTTATGTAGATTTTATTGTATAAATTGTTGTGAACCGCCCAGAGAGCTTCAGCTGTGGGGTGGTATAGAAATGAAATGAAATGAAATGAAATGAAATAAATAAATAGATGATGATGATGACGACGACGACGACGACGACAACGACAACAACAACAACAATAAGCCTTTCCCCACACCAGCCAAACACGTAGATGGCAGGAAAATATTCATGCATCAGTGTTCTTGCAACATGGGATGGCAGGAGAACATATGAACCTCCCTTAGGTATCTTGGTTATATAAATGTACAAATATATTTATATGTTGTTCCCTTTAAGTAGAATTGGAAATTATATGCAAAACTGTCCATCTCCTGACATGAAGCTACTTAGCATAATTACAGTCTTTGCTCAGTAACTGGACAAAATTTCAGTTGATTTCATGAACAGGAGATGATGGCACTCCACTTACTGGCACTCCCAGAAATTGCAGCAAGTGGATGGGGTGTTTGTCTAAAGTGGATAATCCCATTCTTCCATTTCATGAAAAGGATGACTTGTACTGCCCTGATTTTTGAAAGAAACAACCATAAGAATAGGAACTGAAAACATTTTCTTACTCATTTGTCATAACAAACCAACATTTCTACTGTCCTCACTGTGAAGACTTTCTTACGTACTTATGCAGCAGCAACTGGAAACATTTTGTTATTTATTAGTCATAGCAGATGTACATTTCACTTAGTACATCCTTGCCCTCCTAGAATGCAGGAGACTGCATCCATGCAAAGAAATAAATTCATCACTCCTAACTCGGGCAATTTTAAAAAATTCTGATGATGATTTCTTTAAACTGCCTGCACCAAACAACCCTTTGATAATACTATACTCAGTTCCAACTTAATTCATGTCATTTTTCTGATTATGCAAAGTATATTAGCTGAGTCAGCTGGTAGCAGAAGTATTCATCATACCACCGAGTTATTGGGTAGTCACCATAGCAGGGCTTTATTTGGTGGTGACTCATAAAGTGGCCTTACGACTTCAAATATTCCTCATCAAGTGCTAGAACAACTGTTAATTGAAGCAGAACATGAACAACTGGAGAAAGAAAGCCATCAAAATGATGGATAACCAAGCACCGCATTAGAAATAGGTGCAGTTGGTCCTGGGCAAACAATAGCTTGATTCCTGGAGTGAATACAACACTTCCTTAGTCTCCTGGTTCTAGGATTACATTTGAGCTGGCCAATTAGGCATAACAGAGCCATGTTTCTGATGGACAATTAGGTAATGCTTTAACCTAATGATCTATTTGAGGGCGAGGATGCTTCAGGATTGGAAGATATTCCCCTCCTCCCCACCCCAGGTCTTTAAATGGCCAATTCAAAAGTTAACCTTTGAGTGGGGTCACTATGATAATTAGGAAGGCATCTGCATATGTTTATTTTTATTTATTTATTATATTTATACCCTGCCTTTTTTCCTGCAAGGAACTCAAGGCAGGCCCACACAATCCTCCTCCTCCTCTCCATTTTATCCTCACAACAACCCTGTGAGGTAGGTTAGTCTGAGAGTCCATGACTGGCCCAAAGTCACCCAGTGAGTTTCATGGCTGAGCGGGGACTAGAACCCGGATCTCCTGAGTCCCAGTCCAACACTCTCACCACTACGCCACACTCCGGAGTTCTCATGCTTTGCAAACTTGCATGAGGGCAACTCCTGCTAATCCAAGAGGAGTAAAGGACACACACGTTATAAAGCATATTTATTAGATGCTCATAGTTCACATACTACCATCAAGAACCTTTTGCTCTTAGTTGTCATGAGTCTCCTATTCCAGCAGCCTTCAGAAACAACATAGATAGTTTGGACTAAGTACTAGTGTAGGGGCCCTGTGAACTTGTAAAGCTTATAAAGGAAAAGGTCATATTAGGCCCACCAAAGAGGTCTAGCTTTAAGAACAGCTGCTTAAACTGCATGCTGAGCCAAAGTTTGCTTGTGGCCTAGTCTGCCAGTGTGTAAGGTCACCTTGGGGTGGGAAAAGAAGATCAAACAGCTGGACAGAAGTGACCACAAGGAACAAATGGAGGAAGTTGTGGCTTTCTGCAGAACTGAATAATAAACAAGTTGTGGCCATAGACCACAACTAGATCATTAGGTTGAAGCATTACCTAATTGTCCATCAGAAACATAGATGGCACCCTGGTTTTGAGGAAGGGTCTCTAAGGAAGCTAGACAACCCTATTATTACCAATCAGCAAGCTTAAAGCATTAGAATCCCCATTTATAAAAGAAAAGTGCCACCTGAGATACTGGGTTGTGCCTTTACACCAAGCCAAGCATCTTCTTTGGCTCCATTCGGGAGATCCTCAGTTGGAAGCAGAGCCTTTGCCAGCAAATATTGTGAGCTTAACTTAATTTTTCTTTTATTTCTGTAATGAGGTTGAGTGGTATGTGTCTGTCTGTGTGAGTGAAGTTGTCTTTCTGATCAATAAAAGCAATCTTCTCTCTTTCTAAATCATTGTTTGTGTGACTTAGTGTGTCCTAGCATCAAGACAAACCACATCTCTAAAGCCCAAGCCAAAAGTTAATCAGTAGAAAGGGCATGTTACCAGTGAGCCAGTTGGGCAAATTAATTAGACAATGTTTTTCCCTTTACACTAGGGTGATGACCAATAATAACATGTAAAAGCCATCATGGCTGAGCTTCTCAATAACATTATATATCACCTCCCATTCCGTTTTTCCATTTGATGATCAAAAGGGTGATGAGAATCACCATAGCACAGATGGAAGGGCTGCTTCTATCTGTGGAAAGCTTCTGATCCAACAGAGCATTTCTGCTGATGGAACAGAGGAAGGGGCAATTTTTGCTAATTTCCCCATCCACCTGCAGTCCCCTATGCCCCACAATCTGCTCCAGAGGGTTGGGGAACCCTCTGGAACAGCATGGGAAGTGGTGCTGGGGGCTGCAGGGGAGAGCAAAAATAATAGCATCAGCCAGAGCATCCTGAATGGAACTCCAATCAGGAAATTGTCCCATGCAAATACTAGAGTAAATTTACTGGAACCAACCCTATGGAAATACAGGTTAGAAGAATGCAGATCATTTGACCTCCAATAACAAATGTCTAGTTAGTACTATCACAACTTATTCTGTAGTCCCATTCAATATTTTGTATTAATACAACACGACACATATTTAATGGAAATTTGCCTTCAAATGTAATGAAAGCACACACATGGATTAATTTCACTTGAAGATTTAAAAGTGCACAACTATAATGTGGTTGCTATTTCCAGGACATTTTGTTTTTGTAAGGAATAACGTCATATGTGCGGCATTCTTCTGTAGCGACGCGTAAGAACAATCTGTACAATTTTAAAGAACACACGATGACTTATAACAGAACTGCCACCACATTGTGTCTGTACCTAAGCATGAAAGCAGAGGCATGAAACTGGGGCTGCGGGTGGGGAGATTCAGTTTGTTCATCTGCTTTACAATAATATCATGCATTACAATGATATTATTGAGAAATACATTTGGCACTATCAGTTGATCTCATTGGTTCCTACCCTGGTGTATGGTGCCTGTCAGTCTCAATGACTAAACTGGGCTCATGGGAAATAATACATATTTGTATGAAAGGATTCCATACCATACATTTTGCTGATGTACAGAGTTTGCCCACTGTGCACACATATACAAATTCAATCGTGAGCAGGGTAGACAGGTGCAGACAGTATGTGGAGCACAGTGCCGATCATCATGGGGCCAGATTTGCACTGATGTGGATCCAGCTTTCAGATTGGCATCAGTGCAAACATGCCTTTTAGCTGATCACTTAGCAAGAGTTTGTTTAGGACACTGCTTCTGGAAAAGTTAGTAAGTTCCACCTGTTAGGTTTACTTATTAACACGGCAAACAGGAGATCCACTTTGACTAGAAGCATAATGCATGTAAAAGTGCCCCTGGCTTTGAAGCTGGTGTGAAGCAGATCACATCGCAAACAGAATGCAGCTGGGATGTGTATTATGTTTTTAACTAAGCTTATGTGAGGATGAGAGAATGGACTTCACCATGGAGACATTACAAAGATGGTAGTAAGTCAGTGGAGTGTATAAATGAAAACTGAGCAAGCAAAGCTTCTATTTGAGAAATATCCTTTTGTACATTGCTATGAAATTTCTTTTAATGTAAGTGATTCATAAATACAAATAAATAAATACAAGTTTAAAAAAATGTAGAAAGCCAATGTGGTGTAGTGAGCCTCGGACCAGTCCTGCTTCCTAATCCGCACACGACAATAAAGCTCACTGGGTGACCTGGCCCAGTCACGGCCTCTCACCCTAACCCATCCCCTGTTTCCAGGCTGGCCCTGTCATTCGGCAGAGCGAGGCAATCACCTCAGGTAGTAGATGCTGGAGAGCAGCAGTGGCAGCCCTCCCATCTGTTTCCTTCTGTTGGAGGACAGAACTGTGTATGCCACACAGCCTGTCCTGTGCCCCCTAAACCAGCCTGTTGCCTCAGGTGTAGCGGAGGACATGATCCCATTCCAGTGTGGAAGTAAGATTCAACTGTCAGTCCAGCTGGCTTCTATACACAGAATGGGTAGGGGCTGCCAATTAGGGATGGGCGCCCTGCCCGGCACCCGACTCGCGGGGCGCTTGGCGAGTGCGTGCACTGCGTGAGCCGAGCCAAGCCTCCAGCGAGCGCCAGCTGAGGTGCTTGACGAGGTGCTCGCCAGGCTTCCGGGTTCCCCGGCTCTATGCCGTTTACGTAAAGTATAGCGCAGTATAGGTAAAAATGGCTGCAGTTAGCGTAAATGCCGTTTTTACTATATACTACACTATACTTTATGAAAACAGTGTATCTTATGCCGTTTTCTACATAAATGAGGTAGAGCTGGGAAACCCGGAAGTCACGTTTCTCTGGCTCGGCTCGCGAGATTGCGAGTCAAGCTGGAGAAAGGTAAGTCGAGCAAAGCTGGGGGGGGGGTCGAGTGCGGCGAGTTCGCCAAGCCCCAAGCTTCCAATAGGGGTGTTCACGTACCTGGGCGGGGGCGCCCTGCCTCTCCTCTCCGTGGCGGCCCCCCTACGCCGCTGGATTCTCAGCGGTGCAGAGCGATTCTCCGCGCCACTCGAGCTGCCCACGACGGACACAACGGGACCCCGAACCAGTGCACCAGGAGCCCCACGCTGTGTATTTTCCATAGAAACCAGGGCAACAGGGCTGTTTTAAGCCCGGTTGCCCTGGTTTCTACGGAAAATATGCAGCGCAGGGTCCCGGCGCGTCACTTCTGGCCAGCCGGAAGTGACACAATGGGACCGCCATGGCTGGTAAGGCCCGCTCACCTCAGGCAGGCGTGAGTGGGGCCAATTTTGGTCCACTACACTCGCTCGAGGCGAGCGGATACATCCCTAGCATCCAAAACCCCACCCATTCGAGGTCCATGCACATCCCTGCCTGCCATCTTGTCCTTCACCTCAGGCAGCAAAACGCCTTGGGTTGGGCTGGCCCTGTTTTATCCCCTGTTGCGGAACCCCATGTATGCTTATTAGAGACGAGACAAAGCTCCTTCATGTAGAAATTCTGAAATTCATGGGATTCACAGGTGATATTTAAACAGAATATTCAGGGACCTGAACAGTTAGAAATGAAATTGCGGCAGCTCTGCCTCAGTTTAAAGGCTGGTTCCTGCATATATGTCCCCACACACACACATACACACTCCATATGAGAAGTACCAGCTTTCCCTAGCTACACATTTGCATAGATAAAGGTAATGTGGAGCTGGGCCATCATCATCACTGGTAGCAATTTCCATGATCACAAAACAAGAATTGCTACTGGCCCTGTCCTAGAATTTCCCCATTCACATGTGAAGTTTTTATTCGAATGAGGCATGCATTAAAAAGGGTCTAATCTGGAGTAGGAACTGCTAATGTTGAGTAAAGATATAGCATGAGGATCTGAATTTGCTTAATCAGGAGTCATTTTAATCACATGTAAGAGAAAGAAAACCAGAAGAAGAAGAAGAAGAAGAAGAAGAAGAAGAAGAAGAAGAAGAAGAAGAAGAAGAAGCAGCAGCCGCCTCTCACGGAATACACCCACTGCCCACACACTTCCCGTTTAGGTGCCCATTGGTCACAGACACACTGGTGGACGTAGATTTGGCATTAGTGAGGCAGGTGCCCTTGGTGTCTACACCTCCTACAACTGATCAGAAACCCTGGCCAATCAGGATTCCTGATCTGGTGAGGAAGCCCTATGTACATACAGATGTATATGAATGGGATCCCTTTATGATTAACATTATATGGTGCCAAGGGCACAGCCAATGGGACTGGTGGTGTGGGAGGGGTGTGGCCAGTGGGTGAATGCCTACTATTCCCTCGCATGTTCATTGAACATGTAAGGCAGTGAGAGGCGCCCCTTTTGGGCTGCGGGCACATTTGGCAACTGGAGAAACTGTCCTGGACGCCACCACAAAATGGCTGCCATGGGAGGTATGGCAAAGGACAAGTAACCTGCCCAAAAGACTGAGTACAAGGCAGGGGTGGGGTCTGAGCCCCAACACACTAAACAACTCCTTTGAACTCACAGTATACAGCACCAACAGAAATCTATCTCATATGATAGCAATTCCAGCTGCTGATAAGAAAATGTGCTGTTGCTTTTAGTGGGAGGGGCAGGGCACCTCGGTAGATGCCGAGAAAGTTGTCCAGTGATGCACTGGTGCCCATGGGCACCATGTTGCCTGCCCTGATGTAAGGAGATTGGTAGGAACACCTCTTATTTGTCATGAAATAACTTCCTTCGGTCACATTTTCTTATAAAAAGAATCGAAAAGCAAAGATAGAAATGTAGAACTTAAGAAACTGATTCATAAAGATATCAGTAATGACTCATATTAGAAGCCAGAACATAATCATATTGTACTTGACAGGAAAGCAGTTGTTCTCACCACTGACTTCAGCTACTGGTAAATATGGTCTTCCAAATGTATTTCATAGAAGTTGAAGGCTAATACATGAAATTCTGAAAGCAAAAGATGATATTTTGTGCAGTGTTCAAATAAGTGGAAATTGCTTTAAATGAAAAAGAAAGAATGCCTCACTGATATGAGAACTTTTTATTAAAGTTGTATTGACTTTTACTGTTTCTAATACAAAAAAGCAAATTAAAAAGAAAAGGATTTAATCATTAAAAACAACAACAACAACTTGCCACCTGTGCATCCAATATAATACTAAAATTCTTGGTGTTGCTTTTTGTGTTGTCTAAAATTATGAGAAAAGATAATGTGAGAATTACATATGTATTTCACTTAGGACAAGTAGTCCCACATATGGCAAGACTCCAGCAGCAGGAACTCCTCAGGGTTTTATGGGAGCTGTTGTAGATTATACTTAATATTACTGTGACAAATGAAAATAAGAAATGAATAAACCTTAAACACTATGAAATAAGTATAATTCCAAAACATCATTATAGCATTACCTTTAACTTGTAAATGGATTTTAAAATATACTTCTTGCCACAACAGTTGAGGATGTTGAAGGGTTTATTTATTGCTTTGTGTGTGTGTGTGTGTGTGTGTTCCTTTCTGCTCCTTTTTCTTATGGGAAAGTGCAGAGTCCTAGATTTACTCCAGTATGCACATGGAGCTCATAGCCTGTAGATTCCCCCCACTTACAAATCAGTGGATGTTACGAGGTGAGCGGTTACATCCCTACTTATTGCAAGACGTATTGCAAGACGTCGCTTGTTTATCAAGTCAAAATTTATTTAAAAATTTTGCTTGTCTTGCAAAACGCTCTCAGACCAAGTTACTTGCAATCCAAGGTATTACTGTACAACACACAAATACAATATATAAACAATGAAAATACATGAAAATAAATTTAAAAGCTTGGGAGAATACAAACATCTTTGCCTGGCACTGAAAGATGTTGGCACCAGGCGGGCCTCTCTGGGGAGGGAATACCACAGATGGAAGCCTCCACTGGGAAGGGTCTCTCTCCGGTCACCACTTTCCCTAACTCAGATATTTAGATTTTGCTGTAAAGTGTGTGTGTGTGTGTGGTGATAAGATCTGAGATTTTTAAAAAATGTTTTGACAGGGTTAGACACAAAATTGTGCTTCCTTCTTCACCTAGTTATCTGATATCCTTTATGATATAATGTCTCCTTCTGGCAAAGTCCTTTGTGTTTTAGCTCACAGTATTAAATGCCTCTTCAATAATTACTATAATTTTTACTATATCTTTTTGTAACACTCAAAGAATTTGGTGTTAAAAGTTTATGTTCTACTGACAGGAAACTCTATTTGACTACCTAGGAGAACAAGAAACAGATTACATACAGAACTGAAATAATAAAACTAATGACCAAAGGTGGAAGCATGTTCTGAAATAAAAGAGATTTATAAGGAATTGACTCAGATAAACATCATAGTCAGATATACCAGAAATCTTTGAAATGGTCAGCAGAGTTGCATTGAATAATTATACTAACATGTCCTTTTCCTGATCAAAAATGATGAAGACCTAACAGGACTACATCATGAGGTTTATACTGATACCCCCTATATTTATATACATCTAGCATTTTGATGAAATTTGCCCATGTCCTGAAATTCAAGTGAATAAGGTATGGTAAACTGACAGAATTTCTGACCTATCCTCATCATAATTGCTCTTAACAAAAGTGGCAAAAGTCTATTTCTGCAAGTTTGTTAGTATCATTACATATAGTTAAGTGCAAACATCTGAAATCGGTATTTTAATTTTTCATTTTCAAAAATGTCCAAAATTGCTTTTGAACGTTGAGAAATATCAGCAATGTATAAATCTCACCTTGCAGGTTAGCTTTAAGTCAAATGCAGTTTTTTTTTCACCTTGTCTTTTCCCCAAACAAAAAGCAACCATAACTAAGAATACTGGGGTGCAGGGAACTGATAAGGAGAATATAAATTAGAAGTGTAGAGCATAATCCTAGCCCACTGGTATTGGTGGTTGCAAGGGGTTAGGATAGCATTTTGGTGCTTCTCCACCAGTGTGTGTGTGTGTGTGTGTGTGAGAGAGAGAGAGAGAGAGAGAGAGAGAGAGAGAGAGAGCTCTGATACAGCGGAGGCTCCACTGCACCCAGGCAGGTAGAAAGCTCCCATTGCTCATTCTTCCACTGTCAGTAGCTGGCAGGAAACCCCTCAAATGGAGCATTCCATGGGTGGTGAGGCATTGATTTTGTATCTGCTAGATCCTCTGTTCCCTCAGATGGACCTGTTCCATTATAATTACATGGATCTGCTGGCTTGAACAGCCTGGCAACCCCCCCCTCCCCACACACACATTTTGTGGGCTGGCAGGCTGTGGGATGAAGTGGCAGATCCACTTTGTTGCTCCCCACTGGCCCTACTCAGGATTGCTCTGTTAGTTTTTAATTCCTCATTCAGTTACCGTCTTTTGTTGTAGCTTCATAATACATTGCTCTGAACTGAGCATGAGTTTATGTATGTCTACTCAGAAATGTAGTAATAATGGTCTTTAGTCATCAATGTTGCCTCCGGAAAATCCTGCGAATTACTGGGGAAGATAGGTGAACAAATGTCAGTGTACTGGAAGAAGCAAAGACTACTAGAGTTGAAAAAATGATCCTTCAACGCCAACTTCAATGGACTGGTCATGTTGTTCGAATGTCTGACTGCTGTCTCCCAGAGCAGTTACTTTATTCCCAACTCAAGGATGGAAAGCGGAATATCAGTGGTCAGTATAAGAAGTTTAAAGATGTTCTTAAGGCTAATCTAAAAAAATGCAATATAAACATCAAGAACTGGGAAGCTCTGGCCCATGAACGCTTTAACTGGAGGTTGGCCTTTCACAAAGGTCCTATGGACTTAGAAGAAGCCGGAGTGCAAGGCGAAAGGCAGAAACGTGCTAAGCGAAAAGCATGTCAAACGAATCCTTTACAGGACCATCTTCCATCTGGCAACCTGTGTCCTCACTGTGGGAAGCTGTGTGGATCTAGAATTGGCCTCCACAGTCACTTACGGACCCATCGCTAGAGTCTACACAATTTTATACAATTTCCTCTTACACTGACTGAGAGATGTCTGTTCCTCTTCTTCATTCTACTTGTTCCTGGACATCATCCACATGTCCAGAGTTCTGATAACATTTCTGCTGAATTTTGGTGACTAGAAATGGGGAACTTTCTTGCTTCCAGTACCGGTTGCCTTGTTTGAAGGACCAAATGGATTATTCTAGGGGGAAAAGAATGACAATGCTGTTGTTGCTTTTGCCGTTCTTCCTTCTTTCCCTTGAAGTATCGTTTGGAACCTGAACTGAATGAAGTCCCAAAAGCTTATTAGTGATGGACGCAGGAAGCCAAGATAATCCACCAGCTCTACAGAGACAACACGTTTCAGACAAATCCTTAAAATGCAGTTAATTATTAGCCTTGTCTAGGTTGTTCCATGCTTATTCAAATTGAAGTACTCAGATTGGAGTCAATTTGCAAAGCAAAAGTCACTGTCACAATGACACCATGTACAGGAGTCCATATTCTTAAAGAAATACAGACCTGCTTTTCTACATGCCAAATATCTGGTCTAAACTCTTCCAGGCACCAGAGAAGTCATGTGGTGGTTATTAATTTCAGCTGAAGCAATGTTACTCACTGGATGTTGACTTATTGGATGGAAGGGTTATTTTGTGTGTGTGCTCTTGAATAGGCATTTGATAGAGGAGTGTCTTTACTGAGTTGCCCTGTAGACATCTGAACTTTCTCCAGAAACTTGAGAAGTGCTGCTTTTTCTCGGTCCACCTCGTAGCAGCTGAGAGACACCGCTTTTTGGAGGATTTTGACCTTTTTAGCATACCTCATCTCTTCCCCACGATTTACTGTCCTTGCCCATTTCAGAGCCATCGTGTCTTCCACCTTCGTAAGAGACATCTTCTTTACTTTTTGTTTATTCATACTGGAAGCTTCTCTTAATCACAGCACAACAGCCAAGGTCGACGAAGAATCGATGGCTTAGCCTCTTCCAGATAGAGGGAGTTATTAGCTGCTTCTCTTTTCTTTCTTTCTTTTATTAAAAAAAACCCCCTGTATTGCATGCAAGTTTCTGGACGCCTTACGGTTAATAATTAACCAATTTTCTCAGGGCTGGCTGCTCGCATTGTTTCCCTACTGTGCCATCCTTTTAGTTGATTTAATAAACTGCCTGGAGAGTTCAAGGGAGAAACAACCTTTAATTTTGTACCTGCCTTTGAAAATAATTTTTAATTTAAAGGCACTGAGATGGGAGCTCACTTCTTGAAGAGGTTTTTTGGAGGTGGGGTGGGGTGTGGATGGGAGGTGGAATTTGTCCACAAGGTGGTCCTGATAAGAATCATTCTTGTTTTCTCCTATTTTATTTTATTGTATTACTACCTTTTATCATACCCTTCATCAAAGTAGCATACATGGTGCTCCCCTGCATTTTATCCTCATGATAACTCTTGGGACAAGTTAGGCTTTTGTGGGGGCTTGGTCTTGAATGGGCAATTAAGACCTATTAGTTTTATATCAAGACCTGCTCCTGGTGGAGGTGAAAACTGCTGGAATTGCTTTATTGCAGTGCTCTCCAACCTTGGGTCCCCAGATGTTTTTGGCCAACAACTCCCAGCATGCCCCAGCCAGCAACTCTGGCTGAGGCATGCTGGGAGTTGTAGGCCAAAAACATCTGGGGACCCAAGGTTGGAGAACACTGCTTTATTGAGACTGATCAACACACCTGACTGTGCTTTTGGCCTCTCCTCAGGGGCATGGCTATGGGGGCTGTCATGATAAGCACCTGCACTTCGAAATGTACCACCACATCACTGGATGTATAGGTGGGTCTTCTCTCAATCGAGGTGTGGCACTAAGTTGGCAGTAGGAACCACATTGTGAAGTCCAACTTAGAATTAGGCTGCAATCCTATATCAACTTTCCTGGGTTTAAGCTCCATTGAACTCAATAGGACTTATTTTTGAGTAGACATATATAAGCTTGTGCTGTAAGACAGATTAGCCCCCCCCCCATCTGCCAACCTTGAAGTTTCGACATCTCTCAACCAACCACTACTTCACTCATGATGAAAGGACAAAACATGGTAGACATATGAATCTGTGCCTTCATTCAGTGGATATTCCTGATATGTGCTAAAAGTAATAAAATGGCAGAACCAAAAGTGCTTATAGGCATAAACTGTGGAGCTCCCCAGTAGTGAAAGACTGGAGGGGAAAGAATAAATATAAATATACCAGAAAATGTATTAAAGTGAAAAAAATATTTTAAAGAAGCAATTCTGCATGGGGGCGGGGATTGCATTCATTAATTATTTTTGATGGATTGGTTATTATTATTTTTACCTACCCTGCCCATCTCCTTATGTAACACAATAGTGTGAATGCCACACTTGTGGCATTCTTTCTGCAGCAAACTATTTTTGAAAGGTGGTTGAGAAACGACCCTAACAGGGCAGTCCTCCTAAGCCCTTATCTCAGAGAGCTCTGATGTTGGAGCCTTCATAGAATCATAGAAAAGCAGAGTTGGAAGGGGCCTACAAGGCCATCGAGTCCAACCCCCTGCTCAATGCAGGAATCCTGACAGATGGCTGTCCAGCCGCACCTTGAATGCCTCCAGAGGTAGTTGATTCCATTGTCTTATTGCTTTGACAGTCAGGAAATTTTTCCTGATGTTTAGGTGGAATCTAGGTTCAAGCTATCGAAAGCTCTACCAAGCTCATGCCAGCAGGGCAGATGCTCTACACACCAGCTCCAGGGCCAGCGTTGATTACTGGCTGGTTTGGGGCCATGGCCAGGAGCTGGGAGTGCTGTGGATTATTATTTTTTTTTGGATCTACAGCCTCTCCCGGACATCCCTGCAACATACCACTGGCACGACTTCTTTCCCTTATCTCTGATGCCAGAATCCCAATGCTGGAGAGGTGAGGGGCACAGATGTTTCCACAGGGGGAGATTCTGAGATTTGATGCTCTTTTTCACCAGAGATCTTTCTCTCCACCCTTGAAGGGAAAGATTTCTTGTATTTGTATGCTATGGTCTGAGACACCATCCCAGGGACCATAGGATTGCACCATAACAGTGCAATCCTGTGCATGTCCACTCAGAAGTATGTCCTACTGAGTTCAATGGGACTTACTCCCAGGAAAGTGGGTATAGGATTTCAGCCTGAGGCTGAGGAGAGTTCCTGCAGGTCAACCCCAAAACCCCATTGCAGGTCCCCGACAGTTTCTCTGTTGGGGGCCTCAAATGAGTCAGACAAGAGCAAAAGCACTCACCTCACTTGTTGTTCTGCATCAATAATCATTTCATCGAGGTCTGCTCTGCATCAATAATGAATAAACTTTTTTTAATGTAAGAATGTTGGCTATAAATGACTTCATTTTCATAAAGAGAAAAGCTTTGGTTCACAACATTTTAATCTTTTGTTTAAAAAAATTGCTAAAATTAAAATCCTCACAACCAAACTGGGAAATGTCTCCCTCCCTGCCTGACCCTCTCTTGCAGCTTCTAAATGTTCTTTAGTTTTTCTCAGCTGCTTACTGAGAGAGAGAGAGAGAGAGAGAGAGAGAGAGAGGTGCTGACATCTACTGGAAATGTAAAATGTTTCACTTTGCATTTACAAGTCAGCTCCCTAGATGTCTTTGGGCTGACATCTAGAGTTTGATGACAAATGAATACACTTTTGAGAAATCTTGATTATTTTAAATTGATTTCCTCCATTTCCTTTGCATCACAGTCTTGCTACTTTTTTTTTTTATTAGGGTGGCCACTTAACCTACTAAAAAGAGGAAATGCATCACCAAAACAAGAGGACAAAGGAAGATACGAGTTTGGGTAAAACTAGCATATTCTAATTATATGTATACATGCAAATTTGGAAATAATTGCCATAATTTAAATACTAATACACTACATCTCATCATGGTGAAGAAGACTGTGACCAGGTGCCTGCTCAGTCGGCTGTCCAGGTTGGGCAACTTCAAGGCCCCTGTTGCTCTCCCTTCTTGTGGTTCTTGACAGGCCTTCAAACTGAGGATACCTTCAGATAGAGTACTGTCCTCTGCAAAGTAGGACACTTGGCCACTGTACATTTTATATGCATAAAATGGTGTCCATAATGATGGGAAACCACCTAAATGGTGGGATGAAGGGGAGTAGGAGGAAGACATCATGATGGTGATAGGAAATACATTTCTGTAGTGGAGGTTGTTAATATTGGACTGTAATATTAATATTGGACTCTGGCATTCAGCTGGGACCAGTTTTGCCCCATCCCCTTGGAGACCCAGATGGACGGTGTAGCATTCCACCCACCCTCCCTGTGCAACAATAAGGGAATAACTAGCCACCCTGTGGAGGGCTGAGTAGCATTTATTTTTTTGCGGCATCCCTGATTGGCTGTTGGGACACTTCCCCCCCCCCCAACTACTCTTTACTGTTAGGCGCAGGTTGTGGTGTTTGATCTAATTTGACTGATTGGCTTTACACTTCAGTTTTGGACTCAGTTGATAAGTAGTGTGGGCACCCCCAAAGAGCTGAGGTAAGATACCCTGAGGCACCTGGAGGGTGAAGGGTTACTTACTAACCTACATCTCATTTCTAGCCAGCCTGAGGGATGGGGGAAGTGAGAAGCCCTTGGCCCCTGGATGCTTTAGCTTGGGGGAGGGCAATATGTGGCCCTCCAGATATTGTTGGATTGCAACTCCATCAGCCCTAGCCAGCATAGCCAACAGTGATGGCTGATGGGAATTGCAGAGCAACAACATCTGGAGGGTCACAAGTTGTCTCTCTCCCCCACTGCATAGCCTCCTCAATCAGTTGGCCATGATATTGAGATGAGACCTCCCAAGCTATTGATCCTGCTGTTGAAGTGTCATGGAATGTTTATGAACATTCGAACAACCAAGAAGTTTAAAAGTTGTCATTGCTAGGGATGGATGAATATGTCAGTTTTGGTTTCTCGAGTTTTTTAAAAGTCAAGTTCTTTCCATCCTGTTTAGGAAGTAATTTGTGAATTTTTATAATGTGAACCAAATAATATTCTCACCCATCTGCACCAGCCAAATTCAATAGGTATAGTTATTTCAAGCATGGAGAGGAACACATCATACCTGTCTGCCATGAAAGATGAGAAGTCTGCCAGGAAAAAGAGGTGGCAGCCCTAATTTGGCACTAACATGGTCGAATACCCAGGGATTCAAACCGATATTTTAAGAGCAAAGCACTCAAAGCCCTTGGCCTGGATAGACGAATATGTCTGTTTCCTTTCTCCTACATTCATTTTTTAAAAATCTCAAGTTCCTTCCATCCCATTTATGAAGAAATGTGAAATTTGATAAGTTATTTTTTAAAAAATGAACCAAAAGAAATTATCTCCCATCCCTAGCACTGCACCAGGCCTAGGGAGAGATGATGGGGCTCTGTGCTTTTGGGACAGAAGGGGTTCAGCAGAGAAGGGAGTAGGAAATACTTCAGCAATTTTTTCATCTCTCCTCCTGTGCCACCTCATAAGTTTTTATTATTACATTTATATCCTTTTGCAAGGAAACCAAGGTGGCTCACGTGGTCCTCCTCTCCATTTTATCCTCACAACAACCCTGTGAGGTAGGTATGGCTGAGAGTGACTGGCCCAAAGTCACCCAGAGAGCTTCATGACTGAGTGAGGATTAAAACCTGGATCTCCCAAGTCCCAGTCCAACACTCTAACCACTACACCACATTGGCTCGCTTCTCTTTCCCTTGTATGTTTGGACCATTTCAACCACTAGCCATAGGATACTGATTGGAAACTCTTGGAAAATATCCCCATAATGTGCATTTAATTTGTGCTAGCCTTATTCTCAGCAACCTACAGTTAAAAATAAGCATATTCAAGGCTAGTGCCACATATTCTAAAGGGAGGACTCCAGAATGGCATAATGTGATGTGAAACAGATTGCAAGCACGATGTGCTACATTATGTTCAGAACTGGAACTGTTTGGCTGTCGTTCAGCATTAGAGTGAGAAGCTCTGACATGACAGTTTTCTGAGTTGTATTAATATGTTTTAATCTTGCAAACTAATTTCACTCCTCCAGCCAGGCATTCTAGCATTGTGTTTCAAATTTGCAAGGCTAACCGGTTTCTATCCACCCATCAATCTTGTTTAACCTCTTTGCGGCTGTCACCAGTTGTTCACAGCCCAGAAAAAAGTCCACCTAGACTCACACATTCTCAGACAAATCAATGTCCTTATTTCCTGCTGACCGTGCTCAGGTCCTTTACCAACATAGATCCTTCCTTGAATTGTATTTAGCTGGAATTTCAGGGACTCATTTCATAATAAATAAATAAATAAATAAAAATAAACTGCCTGTCCCTACTACTCTACTACATTTATATCCTACCTTTTCCCCTCTTACAAAGAACCCAAGGTGGCTCACATGGTCATCCTCTCCATTTTATCCTCACAACAACCCTGTGAGGTAGGTTAGGCTGAGAGTCAATGACTGGTCCACAGCCACCCAGTGCTCTCCATGGTTAAGCAGGCACTAGAACCCAGATCTCCTGAGTCCCAGTCCAACACTCTCACCACTACGCCACACTGGCTCTCACTATACTAGTGAGATGACGAGTGAAGTGATGGGAATGGTTATGGAAAGACAACCATCCGTTCCCAGCTAGTTTTGCCTTACTTGGCCTCTACCATGATCATTATCCTGTGGCTTGAACAGGGGCAAAGGTTGGGTTTCCCCACCCCTTCACCACACTGTCTGTGTTAAGTAGCTGACTAATACAAGCAGGTCTGTGTGATCACCCAACAACTGCATTGTGAATGGCCACTGTAGGCCCTTACATTAATAAGGCAATGATCACCGTCTGTACTTTCTGCATTTAATTTCCCTCTGATGATTTCACTGTTTACAATCCCCGCTCCCAACCATGTGTGTGTATATATATATATATATATATATATATGCACTTGTAGCTCAGGTTAACACATCACGCATCTGATGAAGTGGACTCCAGTCCATGAAAGCATATGACGAAATAATGCGTTAGTAGTCTTTAAGGTGCTACAAGACTCTTTGTTGTTTTTACTGCACCAGACAGACATGGCTGTCCCTCTGGAAGTTATACCATGATCATGTCTTTCACTTTTAGAACCACTGCTACTCAATGCCTTCTTCCCTTAGTCCCCTTGCCAGGTCCAGCATCAACACCTGGCATGGCAGCACAAATGCCAGGGGTGTACAGGCATTGTGTCCCCCCCCCTGTTTTTGTTTTGATGTTGTTTAAAGGTTTTACCCTTAAAGGCGACCTAACATAATTCTAAAAAAAAAAAAAAAAAAAGTTTCTTTTTACAGAACATTTCTTAGGGCCCAGCACCCTGAAGAGAAGCACTGCTGAATGAGGTGGCTGCAGCCACCCCACCGCCATCTTCATTTCCTCGATAGTTGCTGCTGCAGCTGCTTCCTCTTCCTTTCCTAGCCCCATAATTGCCCCTGCCCCGGCCTTCTTTCTCTTGGCACAATGCCTAGCTACTTTCTCTGATTCAGGATAAGAGCACTCTGACAGTCTGCAATATTGATTTATTTAAAATATTTATATCTCACGCTTCTTCAAGAAATTAGGGCAGCTCTCAGAACTAAATACAGCCAACGTTGTACAGACAGAGCACAATACAGAGCACAATACAGCCAGAGTTAAGCACTTAAAAGTCCCACTGATTCAATAGGAGACTAACAGCGCAATCCTATACATGTCTACTCAGATGTAACATGTAAGTCCCTCAGTGGAACTTACTTGTGAATTTACTTCACTGAAATCAGTGAAATGTGATGTCAAGTAAACATGCATAGACGTAGACTGGGCCAAGCGCTTAACTTTTGTTGGATTGTGCCCATAATCCTTAACCCATCAAGCAGCCTATATTTAAGAGATAAACATAAATATAAGAAAGAGAGAGAGGTAGGCCAACATATTAGATCAGTGTTCTCCAACCTTGGGTCCCCAGATGTTCTTGGCCTACAACTCCCAGCATGCCCCAGCCAGTAGGTGTTCTACAATACAAGTAAATGGGGTTTATGATTCCAAAAGATTTCCAGATATGCACAATCAGTCAATTAGAATATAAGAAGAGCCATGCTGGATCAGAACAAGGGTCCATCTAGTCCAGCATTCTGGTCACATAGAGGCCAACCAGCTGCCCACAGGCAACCCACAAGCAGGACATGAGTGCAAGGGCACCCTCCTGCCCATGTTCCCCAGCAACTGGTGTACATAAGCATAGTGCCTCTGATACTGGAGGTAGCAGTATCATTGGGATTAGTAGCCATAGGAAGCCTTATCCTCCTTGAATTTGTCCAATCCCCTTTTAAAGCCCTCCAAATTGGTGGCCCTCTCTACATCTTGTGGAAGTGAATGCCATCATTTAACTATGCTCTGTGTGAAAAAGTCCTTCCTTTTATCTGCCCTGAATCGCCCACCAATCAGCTTCATGGAATGACCCCGGGTACTAGTATTATGAGAGAGGGGGAAAATCATGTACACAATTAGGCACACACCATGCCTAATTTTGTACACCTCTATTATGCCTCCCCTTTGTCAACTGTTGTGTTTTCTAAGCTAAACAATCCCAGATTTTGTTACCTTTCCTCATAGGGGAGTTGCTCCAGCCCTTGGATCATTTTAGTTGCCCTTTTCTGCACTTTTCCCAACTCTACAATTTCCTTTTTTAGGTGCAGTGACCAGAACTGTACACAGTATTCTAAGTGTGGTTGCACCATAGATTCATATAAGGGCAGTATTATTTTCTTGGCAGGTTTATTTTTCCTTTCCTAAGTGTGCTTAAGGAGTTTGCCTTTTTCACAGCAGCCGCACACTGGGCTGACATTTTCATTGAGCTGTCCACCACAACCCCAAGATCTCTTTCTTTGTTAGCCAGCCACACCACTAGCTGAGATCCCATCAGTTTATACTTGAAGTTGGGATTATTATTTTTTGCCCCAACGTGCATCTCTTTACACTTGCTTACACTGAACTGCCTTTGCCGTTATGATGCCCATTCTCCTATTTTGGAGAGATCCCTCACAATCCCTTTTAGTTTTAACCACCCAAATGTACTGCTGCCTGGAACATGATGCTGGAATGAGCATCTCTGCTCTTTTGGGGGCTTGCCCCTGGAAGTGCTAAATCTCTGTTGCACAAGTGATAGGCGCTGCTTGCACAATGGAATAGGTGGGGCTGGCCACTCATGGAACAGAAGCATCGGTGGGCTCTGCTTACAGGCAGGCAGTGTTGGATACTCCCCCATGGTCCCGATGAAAATTGCCTCTTGAAGCTACTATTGGCCACATGCGGGGAGTCGACAAAGGGGAGGCATAATAGAGGTGTACAAAATTAGGCATGGTGTGTGCCTAATTGTGTACATGATTTTCTCCCTCTCTCATAATACTAGTACCCGGGGTCATTCCATGAAGCTGATTGGTGGGCGATTCAGGACAGATAAAAGGAAGGACTTCTTCACACAGAGCATAGTTAAATGATGGCATTCACTTCCACCTTTCCTCTTGCACCTTTGGGGCTGCCTGATTTTTGTTGGGACCACAGTGTGGGGGAAAGGGTTAACACCACCTCCCAGAACTCCATCGTCCCAAACCTTCCCTGTGGCCACTATTTTTCTTTAAAAAACAACAACAGATATGTTAAATGTGATCACATACAGGAGGAACTATGGCTCAGTGGTAGAGCACATGCTTTGCATGCAGTAGGTCCCAGGTTTGCTCCCTGGCATCTTCAGGAAGGGCTAGGATGAATCCTGCCTGAAACCTTGAGAAGTCGCTGCCACTCTGTCAGTGTGAATAATAGAGGGCTAGTTTGGTGCTTAGATTTAGGTCTAAAACATGTAAGTTGCAAAGTCGTCCTAAGTTGGGCTCTTTAAAAAAACCACCACCACCACCATCACCACCCCTCCTCCCCCTCCTCCTCCTCCTTTATGACTTTTTATTTTTTTCTGCCTTTAGAAAACTTAAAGCATTCTTCTTCCTTTTTCTTATTTCAGTCATGTTTCATTGACTTACTCCTGCACACATTCTAAAAATAAGAGAAAACACAATCCACCCACCCACCCACTATCAGGTGTGTTGTCTTGGTGGCAGGACTGGGGCTAGCAGCCCTGGCCTCTGGCTTCTTGGACTGGTGGAGGAGCGCAGTCCACAGACAATGAGCTCATTTTTGCAGGTGGAATGTTCAGCTGCGTTGTTCCGTCAGCCCCCCCAGGCTATTATGGTATTTGTAGAAACATTGGCTCTGATCTGAAAGGAAATTGTTCTGCTTTTCTAATAGTTCAACTTGCAAACTTTAATAACATTAACAAAATGAAATGTTAAATCAGGAGGCAACAAACTCTATTAGGTACACTGTAATTTCCTAGAAATGGCAAATACAATCAGCAAAATACTGAACTCTTTTATTATGTAATTGTGTTTTCAGGGAGTCAGCCAGTCTCGCTGGCTAAGCTGATGTCAGTTCTAAAATATGTGTATAGCGGACTTCGTGCATCTGTTCAACATAAATTTCATGGGCAATGCTGGTGCCAAAGTAAATTCATTGGCTAACACATTGTGCGTCTGCTGCACTGATATTGCATGGATGGAAATAAGCTCGATGTGATTATTTAAGAGCAAGTAGTTGGAGGGCTGCAAAACTGTGCTACTCTCCTTGCGGCTTCATGCATGCCACTTCAATCATGTGCAGTAGTTTGCCCTCGGTACAAGTCTGTTAAACATTGATGTCAGTGGTTTAGGGACTGGGATTAACCTGAAGTTCTGAACATTATAACATACATATTCTCAATACAAACTGCCCCAAATTTCGCTAGGAAGCAACCTGGATACTCTCCTATGTTTTCACACTCCATGGGAACCTTAATGCTGCTGCTGATGTGAGCAGCTTTTTTACTGACAGAAAAGCTGCTTGGATTAGGGGCCGTGTGTCAGAAGCAGCAGAAGAAGCAGCCAAGGAGTCAAGACATCATAGGGAGCACTTAAGTGTTCCATGTAGCGAGCGAGCGCCCACACCTTTGGCTCCACTGTTTTGTATGCCTGTATATCTCATCGGGTATATATACTTCTTTACACAGCACATGGTTTAAACTATGGCATTCACTACCCAAAGATGTAGTGATGGCCACTAATGTGGATGGCTTTAAAAGGCTATTAGATGAATCCATTGGGTTGGATCCAGACTTATGCTGGGTCAATTGTGCTGATAGAAGTGGACTTCCCTGTCCCCCACTGCCCATGGCAGCCACTCCAGCCCCCTGAAGATGCTAGAGAGATGCTAGAGAGAGTCAGGAGGAGGCCCTGGTGAATGGGGTAAGCCATGATGTGGGGAGGAGAAGGGGGATCCCCAAAAATCAGGTAGAGGAACCTCTTGCAAGCAGAGCCCTTCCTCTTGTGGAAGGCAAGTCCTGGATCCAACCCATGGAGGATAATCTATCAGTAGCTACTAGTCATCATGACTATATATTACCTCCAGTATTAGAGGCAGTATGCCCATGTACACCAGTTGCTGGGGAACACAAGCAAGAGGGTGGAATTGCGCTATTAGTGGGCTTCCCATTGGGGCATTGGTTTAGCCACTGTAAGAACAGAATGCTGGACTGGATAAGCCTTTGGTCTGATCCAGCATGGTTCTTCTTATGTTCTTTTGCCATAGTGTGGACTCTCTGGGAGCAACGTGAATGCTCTATAGAGGTGGTGGCTTTTCCAACATGGTTTGAGAGGACTGCCAAAAAATTCTCTGCAAGAGGGGTGGCAGTTTTCAATCTAAGTGAAAAGGTAAATCAGAAAAAAAGGTAATTATACTTCAGCCCCTAACTGGTATCTATTTCCTCTCGTATATGCAGACTATCCCATTTCCTAGGACATTGGCAATGGGCAGGACTGGTCTTACCATTAGGCAGAGTAAGGCAGCTGCCTCCAGCAGAGGACACTGGGGTGTGGTGGTGAGGTTTTCGATTTGTGTGGGCCATGTGGCCTATTGTACTTTGTATGATATCCAGTAATAGGGTTGTCAGAGTTTTCGGTTAGGAGGACCTCTGTAAGCAAGGAACCAAACTGTCCAGATATGTCTTTCTGTGGACAGGGTTCTTCATAAGGGGCATAATGCAATAGCTATGCAGTTTAGAAAGCACTATTGGTTGCATGAGAATATGGAAAGCTGCTGCACACCCAATATGTATGCCAGCCTTCCCTGACCCAGTACCCTCCAGATGTTTTGGACTACAACTCCCAACATTCTTGACCATTGGCCAGGCTGGCTGGAGCTGATGGGAGTTGATGTCTAAAACATCTGGGGAGCATCATGTTGGGAAAGGGGGGTATATGCTGTTCTCCCCTTCCGCGTCTTCCCCTGAACTCTGATGCAGCTCTTTTTAAGGAATTAAACTGCCTGTTACGCAGAATCTATTTTTAGAAGCATAATTTCTTTTAGAGCATTTTCTGAAGAAATCATCGCAAAAATGATCTAGAACATGTTGTGAAGTCAGACCTTAAAGAACCACTATCTATCACCAGTTCGTGCAGAACTGCTGACAAAAGAATTCCCTACTGGAGTTGTCTGCCTCAGAACAAATCAATTATTTACTTTACACCATGCCAATGGATAAATACCCTTGTTGGTAACAAGCTTATGAGCCTTGGCAGATGTCTTTTGTAATTACTTGATTTTATAAATACCTGCTACAAGATGCAGACACTGAACAGTAGATATAGAACACCCCATTGTTTGTTTTTGTAAAGGTTTTTTTTACCCTCATAACAAGGACATACATACTGTATGTAAATTTAATTTCCTGACTTAAAAAAAAGAAGAAAAGAAAATTGTTTATTGCAGAAAGAAGGGCAGATCAAGTCCGATCGCTCCACAGATGCTAGTTTATTAAACTCTAATGTCAGAAACTGTCGGAGTGGAATGGAATGCTCACTTTTATGAATTTATCTTATGTCATTGTTAAAGAAAAATGCACACTGGTGTAAATATTCATTGTATAGCTTAATTGGCTTGATATACTGTAGCAGCATGCATGTTGTCAGATGCTTGTTATGTAGGTCTTCGTGTTGTTTCAAAGTCTTTATTATAATGACAGCAAAGTCTTGTTCATTAAAGTTTCACAATCCATTTTCATTAGGATGAAACTGATGCTGTAAATGAACAGTTGCTCTGAAAAATCAAACCCTTGCAGCTATCACAGGGGAGGTACAAAGTCTGTATTAATTATCAGGAATATGGTGTCGATCGAAGATGTTAATTGCCCTGATGGTTAGTTATTTGGGGAATTGCCATGCATTTCATGCAGGGATAATAAAAATGAATTTTTAAACAAAGAGATCTTAAAATAATATCTAATCTGTGGAGAATACCGACATCAAAGGCTTATCTCAAAGCTTTGAATTTTATCTTTGTGGTCCAAAATGTTAAAGATGAACTGAGCGGTATTTCAGTTGGTTCAAGTTTTTTGAGACGAAAACAAAACAAGAGTTAATTAACTGTTATTACAAACCTTTTCAACTTTAATTTGACTTTCAAATATTAGCATTTATCTCTGAACTATGCTTCTGGGTTTGACAAATTAACTTTCACAGAACAAGTCTAATTAGGCTTCATTGTGCTTTTATGTCACTTTGCACAGCTCCAGACAATGAATGGATTAACTTATTAAAAGTCAGATGCTTAAAAGATTTTGTTGCATACTAAAAAGGTTGATAATGTTAAAAAAAAGAAAAGAAAAGCCAGAGCTTTTTGCGAGCCAGATGTGAGTGAGATGCATCTTGTTTAGAATCACAGTGTGCTGCATCCTTTGGCAAAGAACAGCTGGCACCAATATACAAAGCCCTATTTAGTTGTTGTAAGTTCCCATGGGCTATTTCACCCACCTGCCACACTAAAAAGTGTGGGATATATGTTCACTACCTGAGTCTAATAGATTAAAAACACAGAACAAAAGCAACAGCTACTGGTGCACACCACTTGGGTAGATGATACATAACTGGAAAAGGTGGGATATTTTTTGTAATTATGAACTTGCTGCTATAACTGCATTTTTTATTTTTGGTCAACTTGCCATGGCTAATAGTTGTACTTTCAGGCTGCAATTCTAAATACACATACGTATGTCCCACTGAATACAATGAAATCTACCGTACTTCCAAGTGAATATCTATACTATTCTATAGGATTGCACTGTTATCTTTTCATCTAGAGAGTAATAAGAACAGGACATTATAAGACAGCATATGAATAAAAACCTACAAGTAAAATGCCGAGTTGGGCCACATGCAGAGGTAACACTTAACCGTGGTTTGTTTTCCTTAACCATGGTTCAGCATTTCATCTGAAGTGAGCACCTAAGGATTGGCCTTCGGGATCTGAAATCATGAGTTGAAGTAGGTTTGCAAATCATGCTTTGTGTTAACCATCTTTAAGCGTTACATCTGCATTAAGCAAGCCAGCCATTGTTTAGGCAGTTTCTGCAGCTCTCCAGACTCGATACTAGCAAGGTGACAAGCCAGCCCCTGGATCTTAATCAGGGTTAAGGCATCAATCCATGACTAGCGCTAATCATGGCTAAATGTCATGTCTGCACCAGGCCTTGCTTAGTGTGAGCAAGCCATTTTTAGTTAGGATTCTCCCGTATTTGTTTTCATCTGTTAAAACTGTCCTAATTTCTCCTCAGGCAGTTCACCCTTCATGGAAGGGGAAGTGAAAAAAAGCTGACTCCTCCATCCTACGTTCCTTGTGCACAAGATTCAGGGCCGGTGCTACCACTAGGCCAGCTAGGCAGCTGCCTAGGGCGCAGGGCTAAAGGGGGCGCCAGAAACGCCTTGGAAAAAAAATACAGCACTCTCAAGTGGGAAGGGGGGCGCTAAATATCTGATCTTGCCTAGGGCACCAAACTGCCTTGCACCGGTCCTGACAAGATTCGGGCCAAATTTTTATGTAGTCCAGCCCTCCTCCTCTTAAGCTATTGTGCTCATGTCCTGCTTGCAGACTTCCCATGGGCATCTGATTAACCGCTCTGGGAAACAGGATGCTGGGCGAGATAGGCCTTTGTTCTGATCCAGCAGGGCTCTTCTTAACTTCCCAGTTTAAAAGTGGAGGAGAACTCACTTTGGCCAAGGTGCAACCGTGCAATGAATCTAGAGCCCTATTCAGGCATCACTAACAGTGTTAAACTCATCACACAAGCAGGGCTGTGCCCATGCCGAGTAGTCCTGCTGCCCTCGACATCACATGTACTGTGTACAGCCATGCCTTGGACTGAGAGCCTAATTCGTTCCGGGAACGTGCTTGTGATCCAAAACATTCTTCTATCAAAATGAAATGCTCCCCCCCCAAAAAAAAAATTGTACAGAGATTTTTTAATGTAAGCCGGACTACAGTACTTGTATTGCAAGACGTCGCTTGTCTATCAAGTCAAATAAATAAATATCTAAAAATTTGCTTGTCTTGCAAAACGCTCTCAACCCAAGTTACTTGCAATCCAAGGGATTACTGTAGCTCTCTCCTAGGTATGCATGTGTTGTGTACAGCACTTAGGCTTGCAGCAGGGAGGCCTTAGCTAGCATAGCTGTGTGCATAGATTTCATAGACCATAGAGTTGGAAGGAGCCTACAAGGCTATCGAGTCCAACCCCCTGCCCTGCTCAATGCAGGAAACTAGTGAATGCCTCCTTGCTGCAGGTGTTTGAGCTGTATATATGGATGCCAGAAGGCAGAGCTAGGTGGTGGCATACAAGGGCAGGGCTTAATGCTGGAATGAATGTAGTTTAATTGGGGGAGGGGGAGGGGCCTGTTAGAAATGGCTGGAACCCCCTGCTCCCCAACTCCAGCAGCATTGCACTTTAATGAAATGACATCATCTTCAGGGATCTGATTCACATCAGTCTCTTGTGTGCTAAACCCATGTATAACAAAGCACGTGGTTTAAAAAGATCAGTGTGGCATAGTGGTTAGGGTGTTGGACCGGGACTCGGGAGATCCACGAAACTCACTGGGTGACTTTGGGCCAGTCACTTCCTCTCAGCCTAATCTACCTCACAGGGTTGTTGTGAGGATAAAGTGGAGAGGAGGAGGAGGAGGAGGAGGACAATGTAAGCCGCCTTGGGTTCCTTGCAGGAAAAAAGGCGGGGCATAAATATAATAAATAAAAATAAATATAAACATTTAGCAAATGGGCAAGCTGTAACTGTTTCATAGTTTGCAGGTAGCATGGCATTGTATCATGTGCTACATTTTTTGGCGAGGTCATTAAATCACAGCCGGATACCTAGTTGCAGGGTTCAGCAAAACAGGCATAATGTGCTTTCATGACAAAGTGCATTAGAAATGTAAAGTGCATTAGCAATGAATTGTATGATACTTGCCTTTCAAATTATAGTGAAGACAATGATGGCCATATGTGTGAATGCAATTTATGTAACCAGCATATCGCAGATGAATGCCTGAGCTGTAACACTTGTTGTTCATTTCTGTAAATGTTAACGTATCAGGGTTTATTTTGACACACCACTAAGGTGAGTGCTAGAACTGATAGCACTAATGTTTGGTTTATAGCCTTCATTCTGCCTTAACATCAGTGCACTCACATTATAACATAGATTATTTTAATAATGCCAGTGTTTAGCAGAGTATTCAAGCATTTGTTCTGTATCTTTTGCTGCTTTCTACTGGTGATTGCCAGTCTGATCACAAATTATTATTATACTGTACTGTTTATTTTATGATACATAGGATTTGTCAAGTCATTTCTATGTCCTGAAACTTTAAATTAGTATTCACATAAACAATCCTTTCAATTCAGCAATTTGTATGTGTGCGCATGTTGTGAGAATGTTAGGAGGTTGCTGAGAGCATCTCTATTTTAAGTATCATGCACACTGAGATGAAAAATTATGGATTGATTTTATATAACCCAGTAAGCCCCATGAAATGTGGATTCTTTGATGAGTGATAAGTGTTGAATCTTTGCACGAGATAGATGTACTGAAGCTACAGATCAGAGTCCCAACGAGAACTGCTGTTCTTTGGATGGTGAAATACACTTGCAAGAGCTCAATCTAAAATCCACAGTTATACCAGTATACACTTATACCAAACTTATACTCTCTCTCTAAGCGGTTACATTGGGTTGGATCCAGAGCTGCTCTCAGCAGAGTTCCCCTGACCCTTATGGAAGGGGGTGGGGCAGCAATTTTAGAGGATTCCTCCTCCTACCACCCTCTGTGCCCACTAAAAAGCTGCTGGAGAGGGTTGGAGGATCCTCCAGAACAGCGTGGGAGGGGGAACTGGAGCCTGCAGTAGGAAGGAGGAATCAGTAAAAATTGCTACCCCACCTTCTCCCTTAAGGGTCAATGGAACTCTGCTGAATGCAACTCTGAAGCCAACTCAAGTTAATTCTAGAACTGATAGTACTAATGAATGGTTTATAGCCTTCATACTCACTCAGCATCAGTGCACCTATAATGCAAATTACTTGACTTACTCCAGAGTTTTCAAGCATTGCTGCTATATCCATTGCTTCTTTCTATTGACTATTTATAGGGATGTATGAGAAATTCATTTCAGTTCATTGTTGATCAGGATTCACCGAGTTCCAACCTTCAGGACTGAACACAGATTTGGACACAATCTGCGGTCAAAGTCTGTACATTTCAGATCTTGCAATGTGATTCACGGACCAAAAAAAAAATGATTTAGACAGCATGCGTACATTTGAAAAATGCAAATGAAAAACCCCCCTACACATTTTTGGAAAATTCGCACAAATATGCTTTAATCAATGGGAGAAGAATGTGTACATTTCAAAGATGTGCATAATGGATGTGTACATTTGGAAAAATACACATGAAAATACACACAGATTTTTATCCTAAAAGAAAAAAACAAAGCTCGCACTCCGATACAGACTTGAGTTGGAACAAACTTTGAGATGGAATTCGGAGAACTTTGGTGAGCTCAGGTTTTGCTGATTCACAAAGCATTATTCTATCATGCAGTTTATTTTATGATACACCAAATTTGTCAAGTCATTTCAATGTTCTGAAAGGCTTTAGATAGCATTCATGTAAATAATCCAGTGAGGAGCCTCTGCTGGATCCTGGTTCCCTCTGTAAATAGAAGGAGCCCTTTCATTTGCAGAGAGGCAAGTCTGGATCCAGCCTATTGGTAGGGGGAAGAGCCATGGCTCAGTCAGGGGTAGAGCACATGCTTTGCATGCGGAAGGTCCCAGGTTCAATCCCTGGCATCTCCAGGTAGGGCTAGGAAAGAATCCTACCTTGAGAGCTGTTACCAGTCAGTGTCACCAATACTGGGCTAGATGAGCCCAGTGCTTTTTTTCTGGAGAAAAGGGTACCGGAACTCTTGGATTACATTTCCTCGGGAGTAGATGGTGATTAAATTGTAATGCAATTAATAGAAGAAAAGGTGCTGGAACTCAGTTCTGGTGAGTTCCACCAGAAAAAAGCCCTGGATGAGCCAATGACCTTACTCAGTATAAGGCAGCTTCCTATGTTCGTATGACTGGAATAAGTGCATACCACAGCTGCTGGTGGCCTAATCATGGCAGTTCTCTGCAGTGCAGAGATAACTGTAATGGCTGAATTACTTTCACATGGGAAACCCTTCCAGGATACAGCACTGAGATCAGGGTCTCAATACTGTCGCTTCCTACTGGAGGAGGACTCAGGCTGTTAATTGTTCATCTAAGTTGCTGGCAATTTCAGGAAAGAATCTAAGGATTATCTGGGCATAAATATTGAACTATCTTTTGATTCCCACTGGTGAGCTCCTGCTGATAAAGATGACACATTAGTAGGGCAGCATAAGGAGCCTTGTGCTGCAGCTACAGTTTCCTGTATTTATTTACAATTAAATAATGCATTTATGTACAAGATAACCATTTTATCTACTATATAAATGTGAATGTTTGTCCATCCGTACATACGTATGTCTGTACGGGTGTTTGCGTGCGTCCTATAGGCTCCTACACGGTTGGACGGATCCGCCCCAAACTTTGCACGTATACTCTTCATCACCCAAGGACAAAGACTGGTGGCTTCAAATCTCCAACAAGGCCCTCACTGCACCTGTATAGCCCAAAATAGATGAGAGCCAGTGACGTCACTTGGAATGTTCGCAGGGGCCATTCAGGAGGGGTTATGCAAATCGCTCCACCGGCATTTAGAATGTTGGTATGAACTGCCGCCACAGGGGCACAATCAGGAGCGGATATGCAAATCTCTCCCACGTCCAAACAGAACGTTCATATGAACTGCAGCTGGGGCCTACATGGGGGGGGGGGAGCTGGGATTTCATTGTTGGGTAGTCCCCCCCCAAACTGGGATTACATTGTTGGGTAGTCCCAGGGGGGGAGAGCTGGGATTTCATTGTACAGTACTGGAGGGGGGGAGCAGGGATTTGATTGTGTAGTCCGGGAGGGGGGGGAACTGGGATTTCATTGTTGTGCACTCCCGGGTGGGGGGGAAGCAGGGATTTCACTGTGTAGTCCCAGGGGAACAGAGATTTCATTGTGCAGTCCCGGGGGAGCTGGTAGTCCCGGGGGAGCTGGGATTCCATTATGTAGTCCCCGGGGGACCTTTCCTATGGAGGGATTCAAAACAGCGGACAGCTACCTTAAGGAATTTCAAACAAATAGTGCCTATAGGAAAATGACGACCCGTGCAATGCTGGGTAAAAAAAGCTAGTTGCATATAAATTTGGACAAAACCATAAAATTGAAAATTCCAAAATCTATGATCAGGCAATACCTTCATAGTTGGTTCCAATGAAGATATTGCCAGACTGGGTTTAATTTTTCTTATAGACCAACATGACTTACTGTGTCTTATAGACTAGAAAGTGACCAAAAAAGAAAAACATTAACGAAAAAAGAAAAACCCCAGGCATAAAATCCTCAGAAGCGTATTGCACATCAGCAGAAAAGACATGGTCAGAACACAGTACTCTCCAGAGAACTAACCACAGGCCTGACAAAATAAAAACACCTTAACAAGGTTCCTAAAGCTGCAATGCTATGCAAGTTTATTCAAAAAAAGGCCTACAACTCCCAGCAAACCCCAGCCAGCATAGCTGGCTGGGGCTTGCTGGGAATTGTAGGCCTTTTTTTGTGTCTAAACTTGCATAGCATTGCAGCTTAAATATGTGCAGTGAGGCAGTTTGCCAAGGTTTGCCATAACTGAGGAGGCCAGATTTCCAGTGCTCATCGAGTTGACCTCCAGACAGCACGGCAACCTGAACCAGGCACCCTACAACAATCTGAAAAGCTGAGGAGGCGCATAAGGGAGAAGGCACAGATATCAACCTACAAAATGAACAGTATGGAATCTTATAGAAGCATTAAATAAACACTTCCAAATTAATTTCACCTGCATTTTGAATTCCTGATGTATTGGCATTTTTAAAGGAAATGGAAAGGCAGGCTATACATGGTGAAATAAATAAATAGAAGCCAAAACTTCCAGTAAGTATTCACTATTTAGGAAGGAAACCAGAATGTATGAGCGCTAAGTGCAATGTAAGTGTTCCCATAATTGGATCCAAGGAAACGAGAGGGACTATCTGTAGATATTATTTCTCAGTCCTTACATACAAAAGCCTTGCATCTAAATACTCCTATTAATCATGTTGTTTATCTATACAATAGAGTGACCACTTATACGCATTGCCAAAAAAAGGAGGAAATGCATCACACACACAAAAATGGCACAGATTTATGTAAAATGGGCATATTCTGATTTATATGTGTAGATGCAAATTTAGAAATAATTACTGAAGTGTCAATAGAAATACAATACAGCTCACCCTACTGGGCTGGGGACATCTGTGACCAGGTGATCTGTGTGCCTGCTCAGCCTGCTATGTAACTGCTGCTGGGCAACATCAAGGCCCCTGCTTTGCCCTTCCTTCTGATGGCTCTTTATCTTTGATCCTGACTTGGCCTGGGTGCAGCAGTTCAAGTTGAGGACATCTTCAAATAGAGGCCTGTCCTCTGTAAAGTAGGACATGTGGCCACCCTTCATACAATCCTTCCAGAATGAGATGTATGGGAGATCTTGAATCTCTTAATTAGCTCCCTCCCACACCCTTGACGAAATAATAATGAAGCGCTTTCCTGGAGTGTAACATTACTCCAAGCAGGGACTCTGCTGTGTGCAAACCGAAAAAAGAACAAAATGTTCTGAGTTCTTCTAATGAAGTGGATTTGGAAGGCAACTGCATTCTGTGGTATCTAAATATAAAAGTCGTATTCAGCAACAATACCAGTATAGTTACAGTGGAAGCAATTCTCTTTGATTTTTTTTGCATGGCAGTACTAAATGTTTTCCACAGAGAAAAGCCAGAAAGAAGGGGGGGGGGGAACCCTCCAGTTAAACCAGCATTGGGAGAGAAAATTGAAAAATGATAGTTAAGACAGTAACCACAAAGAAACAAAGTGAAAACCTGAGAGAGCATGCCAGGCAAATTAGGGCTTACAAATGAAATGCTTGGTAAGAAAGGCTGTGGCACAGCCCTGGGTGTTCTCCTTGCTGATGTTTTCAGGCAATCCTTGAAGATTAGGGATAACCCTGAAAGTAAGGAACCTATGTCAATCCTACATGTTCCCATTGAGGAGTCTTCAGTAACTTACCAGAAATGCTAGGCCATGAGATTTCTTCAGGAAGCAAATGCTATCTACCCAGATTTTGTATTGACCCAACTAGCAAAAATATCTCTATCTGACAAAACATAGTCCAGATGTACCAGCATGATGGAAATATGTCCAGAAAACAGGACACCTGGCCTCATGATATTGTTGACATGAAACTGATAATTCTGAATTAAATAGTTTCAAAAAGAAAATAATCACCAAAGTTCCTTGACTTAATTACTAGGTCCAAGGCAACCATTAGCCTATGTTTTCATTTTAAACATGTAAAAACCATGCTATAGCTACCAAATAGGGGGTTGGACCCAGCAAAAGCCTCCCATGGATGGAAGGGCTGCTTCCATCAGTGGGAAGCTTTTGATCCAACTGAGTTTTTCTGCTGGCTGAACCAGGGAGGAGGCAAAATCCGCTAATCATCTTCTTGCAGTTCCCTATAACCCCGCCCCCTACATCTTCTCTGGAGGGTTGGGTGACCCTCTGGAACAGTGGGGGAGGTGGCACTGAGGGGGGAGGGGAGAATCATCAAAAATCCCCTCCCTTTCCACCAGCAGGAGCGTTCTGAACAGAACTCCACTCAGGGACAGTCCTGTCAATGGAATAAAATTCTGGATCCAACCTAGGGTGGCCAGATACAAAAGAATCCCCCCCCCCCAAAATTAAGGTTTCGCCAACGGATGTGTGAAGATTGACCCCGAGGTAACATAAGGCTTAATGGCTGAAATTGCTGCCAAGTATACCCTTATGGAGGATGATTTTAAACCTCACACCATCAGAGCATACAAATATTCTAGTACAGTTTGTACTGTGCAGGATTTAAGATTTTGTTTACATTTCCTAGCATAAGATGCTCTCGTGTACGGCTTGTAGGCAGCTTGCAGGACAGTTTGTAACGGTGACGGTAAGTCTTGGGCTAGAATAATCGAATCTGCCATGCCATTAATGCTAGGCTATCCAAATCTGGGTGCTGGATGTTGCTTTGAGCTTGAGTTAGCAGTGTTGGCACTATCGGGAGCAACTGGTATTCTCCTTCGGAAAGGTGCAGGAGCTGGGGGAACCATGGTTGCCGTGGCCACCACAGTGTTACAAGAATGCAGTCTGCTCTGTCCCTCCAGATTTTTGAGATGACTCACATCAACAGAGGAAGAGGTGGAAACATGTAATACAGATGACCCGCCCATTTCATCATGAAGGCATCTGTGATGAGATTGGGATCCGATGTTGCCCTGCTGCAAAAAAGATGGTAGGCCATGTTTTTGGAAGTGACAAAAAGATCTACTTTCGGTTGACCCCAGATTGAGAAAATTCAACTGCGAATCTCTGCATCCAGTTGCCACTCGTGTGACTGCATGGAGACTCTGCTTAGAGTATCTGCTAGTGTGTTGTTTTTTCCTGCGATGCGAAGCACCATGAGAGACATGGGTCTTGGAATTGTCCAGTTGAAAATTCTGAGGGTCAGCCTTGTGAGTTGCATCGACCTCGTTCCACCCTCTTTGTTGAGGTAGGCTACAATGGTCATGTTTTCTGAGACAACCTGGATGTGTTGGCTGTGAAGAAGAGACTCTAGTGCCTTCATGGCATTCCACTCTGCCATCAACTCCAACATACTGATGTGCATCTTGCACTCAACAGAGTTCCACGTGTCTTAAGCTACGTGGCCTGAACAATGCGCTCCGCATTTCAGGAGGGAGGCGTCTGTTGTCAGAACCCTCGGAGTTAGTGGATGAAAAGGCACTCCTTTGATGAGAACGCTCTTGCTCATCCGCCACAACAAAGATGTTTCGGTGTTCCGTGGAATGGTGAGGTGAGTGGAAGGTGCCTGTCTTTGCAGGTCAAAGGAGCGGATAAGCCAGTTTTGAAGAGTTCTCATGTGAAGGTGGGCATAATGCATTACTTGCACAGTTGATGCCATATGGCCGAGAAGACGTTGGATCAACCTTACTGAGGACAAAGGAGCTCGGTACAGGCATTCCGAGATAGTAAGTATTTTGTCTACTCTGTCTTGAGGTAGAAATGCCCAGCCATCCTTTGGATTGAGAACTGTTCCTATGAAATTCAGTTCCTTTGTAGGATCGAGGACTGACTTTTTGATGTTTAGACATAAGCCGAGATCATCGAGCATGGACAAGGTTGTCTGAAGTGCAGACTGAAGACGTAGTCTGGATGAATAGACAACCAGCCAGTCGTCGTGTCCTGTGTATTTGTCAAGGCCAATGTAGTCGCCAAGTCCTCTAAAATTCGAGAGGAGTCAAGAAACTCCGTTTCACAGAAGACTTGGCTTTCTTAGGGCCTTGGTAATGAAACTGCGGGAAGCATTCCTTAGTCCTGCAGACTGACTATCATGTGAACATGCATCTTGTCCTCCCATTTAAAAAGAGGTTGAAAAGGAGCTGTGGAAGATGTGAACCTATTCCACTGTCACGGCTTGTACTGCCTATGCCTTGGCAGTGTACTGAAACTCATCTTCTGGGCATTGACCCTAGCCTTTTGGATTGCGTCCAAAGAATCATCCATATTCTCATGGAATAGACCTTCCTCATCAAACAGGTCTTCTATGTGAGCTTTAACATTTGATGTTAGCCATACATGACGTCCAAGTGAGATGGTACTAATCAGAGACCTGACATGGCAATCAGTTTGGTGTCTGGCGTTATTCATCTGCAGGGTTGCCATACTGATGACCTCCGCTTGTAGTACCCTTGCCAAGTCTCTCTTTTCCTCTGGGAGGTAATCACAGATGTTCCCTAACTTTCCAGTTAGGGATAACTGATACCTCACCATAATTGCCTGGTAGTTGCTACCGTTAGTAGAATAGTAGAATAGAGTAGAATTGACTCACCTGCACCTCTAATAGCTGTGTCGAAGGGGGAATTTCAGCAGGCATAACTTGTCCTACTGAAATTCTCTTCTACACAGCTACAGTATTAAAGGTGCAGGAGCCTGGTCCTCTTTTGCACCTGATCCCCCCGCAGCTCCCAAGTGGCTTCTATTCTTTTCTCTCCCACCCCCTATTTATTGCCCATTGGCATCCTGTTTTTGCATATAATGTTCAAATCAGTTTACACAAAGGTCTGAATAAAAAAGCAAAATAGGAAACATGTAAGTGTCAATGTTACCATATCCTTATGAGTGTCCCAGCCCAGCTGTCACTAAATCCTTGGGGTTCCATTCAGGCCCACACTGGTGGGGAGGGCTGTCATATCTGAGGCATATATGGTAGGTCTGCTGATAGCGGTGTAGATATACGAGTCCATGTGTTCTTTGGTTCACTCATAAGAGTGATTCTTAGTTAGTTTTTTTTCAGGCCCAAGATAGTGTGAGGGACCCAATGGTTGGTTGCAGCACTGGGTCCACCTCCTCTTGTGTTCCTTCAGCAGTGCCCATATGCATTGCCTCACAAAAGAAATAGAATCTCTGTAGTTGACTTATACTGGGGAAATGGCACAGGGAAACTGTGTACTCCCGCTCCCTACTGGCTCTGATCCAGTTTGGATGCCCTGCTGCCACTTTTGACTTTAAACAACAAATAAAAATAGGAGATCCAATCATGGACACCCTGCATCTCATCTAGTTGCACCCTTCAAAGGAAAGTTGCAGGCTTGCTTTCCATATACCTCATTTTATTACTATTTGTTTCCAGATTTCTCTTCATCTAGTTAGCAGAGTGACTCTTCTGAATTAAGCACATATAGTGTTTATACCTAGCCTGCAAGATGGTTGGAAAGATGTTGCGGGAAAGTAGTTGGTTGGTTCAAGTAAGCTTGAGCCTCTTTTAATGAAAGTTTTGTATCTGGCTCAGAGAGAAAGATGGAGAAAGACCTTGAAGCAACTGCATAATTTAAAATATTAATGGTGTACATTTTCTAAAGCCTCTAGCCATACACCAGGCTTCATTTTTTCTAATTTACCGAATGTACTACATTATGCATCTTAATGAAAAAGTTCTGTGTTATTTGCCACTTAAAAAAATGATAGTATACTTAGTACTGTATCCTTGATTTCATTCCCAGCCACCTTTCAAAGTTCAAATGTATGGCATTTCAAAGTGTACCTATAAGACCATGCAGAGTGAATGAACAAAGGATATCAAACTCAATGCATTGTTGTGAAGCAGGACCATACATCTACCATCACCTTACATCCATCCATCCATCCATATACATCCCAAACTATACCAGGGATAGGCAACTTGTGGTCCTACAGATGTTTTAGCCTACAACTCCCATCAGCCCTCGCCAACATAGCCAATGGTGTGGGACCATGGGAATTGTAGGCCAAAACATCAGGAGGCCACAAATTGCTAACCCAGGGCCCTCCAACCTTGGGTCCCCAGATGTTGCTGGACTAAAGCTCCCAGAATCCCTCGCCATTAGCCATGCTGGCTGGGTATGCTGGGAGCTGTAGGCCAGCAACATCTGGGGACCCAAGGTTGGAGGGCCCTGTGCTAACCCCTGATCTATACAGTCCAGACCCCAGTGTTTCACAAAATGAGAGACGGCCCATTGCGAGAAGTACAGACAAAGCAAAATGTCTAGATGATTTCTGCAAGCTAAGTTGCATGCTCTACAGGCTCATAAAGCATGAACATGAATCTGACTGTGCAGAGGTTGTCTACTGGATCAAAATGCAACTTATGTGCCTTGGATGGCACACTGACCCAACACCCCAACCTCAAGAATTATTGGGGTTTCCCTCAGTTATAAATTAAGCCACTAAATGGTACACTGAGTACTTTCAAGAGAACAGTTGGCAAAACACTTTGCAGTATCAGCCTTTTGACTTTCAAAAAGTGGCCTTATTTTGACATTTCTTTCCAGGTTGTAATCAGTACATGGTGAAAGTTTTGGGGTTGGACATGGTTCCCCCCCCACCTTACCCCCTTACCTTGCAAAGAAGGTAAGAAGTGAATTGTGCAATACCGCCTTTAAAACTTGTGGTCTTGGATTGAAATAGGATCAGGAACATCTCTTGTTCAACCAATTGCAATATCGACGCACAATTTTGTTCCAGAAGTTCCCCAAATCCTCTGGAGCAGATTTTTGTTGAACACAGGGGACGGCAGGGGAAGGGGGAATTGGCAAAGACCACCTCCTCCCCTGTTCAGCCAGTGGAAACACTCCACTGGATCAAAGGCCTCACATTGGCGGAAGGAAGTGTTCCGTCAATGAGATACTTTTGCTGACCCCAATGCTGAGACTCTTACTGGGTTAAACTTTTCCACTGAAAGTATCATCTGTTATAGGCTTGTTGATAATTTGAACTGAATCCACCTAGATGAAGTTTCTCTTACCAGTTTGGTGGTCTCATTTTACTGTGCAGTCCCTGTGGTGCAGTTACTTTCTGTCTTTTTCGTGAGGATAGCTGTTCATTTGATATAACATTTACCTTGTTTGTCATTCCCTAACCTGTCCCAAAAGAACTAGTTTGAACTTCTACCGTGCCTTCCCAATGTTGTGCTCTCCAGATGTGTTGGACTGCAACTCTCATGATTCCATGCTGACTGGAAATTATGCAAGTTGCAGTCCAACACTTCTGGAGGGCACTAGGGGGAGGCTTTCCTAGCATGTCCCCCCAAAACTGGAAGAGTTTGTCCCTATCATAGATAATTTTTGAAGGAGCAGATGCTTCTCTTTGTAATTATATATATATATATATATATATATATATATCAGAAGAGCTAATTCTACTATTTAACTCTGACTTGTTTTTGTCATATTTGCTGTTTCAGTTATTGGTTCTTTATGTTGTTTTGCAGTGCAATGCTGTGCATATTTACGCAGAAGTAAGCACTGCAGTGCTCAGTGGGACGTAATCCCAGGTGCATAGGATTTCAGCCCAAGTCACTATTCAAATTTATTTTTATTTGTAAGCCACCTTGGGCACTTTTGTAAAGTGGAAAGGCAGGCATAAATTATTTAATAAATAAAACAAATATGTTCTGATATTAGTAGTATTTGCATATTGTCATTTCCTCCCCTCAGGATGGCTAGTGCTATGTTCTGCTGCTAAATGTCTCTGTTTGCTGTTGTTTCTCTTGCCTATAGGGGCTAATGTTGCACTATGTAATGTTGAGTCCTAGCAAAAATAAACCAGGATCAGATGTTCCTGTGCAGAGAGAGGATGCATATCTAAAAATGGAACCCACAGAGGTCTGCTCCCAAATCCAGCTAAGCATCCATGCAGCAAAAACCACACACATTGGTTGTAGAAACTTTCCCCTAAACTCTGATCACCAAACCATTCTCTCAGAAATAGTTCCTTTCATTTCATTAATCTTTGATTTAGTGATCTCATTTTCTGGCCAGGCTTACTCCCCTAGTTTGACTTCTCATTTTTGGGACCTCGATTTTTCTAGAAATTTCTGCAAGATGTGTCTAATCACAGCAATGTGTTCTAATGCCACATGTTTGGTTAAATTTCCATTATTTAACCTTTAAAGCCCAAACGGCTTAGGACCTGACTATCTAAGGGACTGTCTGTCTTGTTATGAACCTGCCTGGTTATTAAGATCTGCAGGAGAGGTCCTCTTGAGGACACCATTACCCACAGAGACCCATTTGTTGGGCACGTATGAATGGGCTTTCTCCTGTGTTGCCTTCAAACTATGGAATGCGCTCCCTCAAGAACTACAATTGGCCCCCAGCCCACTCTGACTTTTGGAAAGGATGTGAAGACACTTTTTTTTTTAAAATCTAGCCTTTGAATGATGTCATTTTAATTTCATGTTCTAATGTTTTACTGTTTTCAGTGTTCTTATTTTTTTTATTGTTTTACAGTTTTATTGTCTTAAATTGTTGTACACCACCTTGATAGCTTTTGAGAAAACAGGGCAGCATATACTTGTTAATAATAAATAAATGATAATAAAGCATTATTGTGTGTTTATTTTAAGGACTTGTATGCCTCTTTTCAAGACTAAAAGTCTTCCCAAAGCAGCTCACGCTAAACAAAATGATATACGTAACACGACATCACTATCTAACATTAAAATCAACAAGTATTTAAAATCTTTAAAACCGAAACAACTGACAGAGCAGCTCTCCAAATTCAGGCAAAACTATAACAGTGTCCTCTCTGCTGCCAGGTTTTCCACCCTCAGCTCATTTCCCAGGTAGAGGGTGACAAGCTTCGGCTTATATATCAGCTGTGACCTTACTTGGACAGAAATAGCTTGGCTACAATTGCCAATGCTTCGGTAACGTTCATTTAGGCAATGACAATGCATTGCAGGCGTGGTTGCCTTTACAGATGGTTTGGAAAGTTCTGTTGGAGCACCCAGATATACACATATTACACCTGTGTTAAAAGACCTGCACTGGCTGCTTGTTAGCTACTAAGCCATGTTCAAGGTCTTGTGGTTGACATACAAAGCCCATAACGATTCAGGACCGGAATACTTAGCTGACTGTCTTCCCATGTACCCTGCCCTATATATACCCTGTCAACCCCCCAAGATCTTTGGAGGAGGCCTCATTGGTCATTCTGCAGCCAATGGAATATCACTAGGTAGCGGCACATAGGTGGGCCTTCTCAGTGGTGGCACCCACTCTTTGGAATACTCTCTCATGTGAAGTTTGAGAGGCAGAAATGGTAGCTAGTTTAAAATGTCTTTTGAAAACACACTTCTGTTAACAAAGACTTTCGCTGACCTATGCGGGACTCTGCTACTAACCTGTTTTATTGCTTATTGTGCTATAATGTTCCTAATGCTTTTAATTATGTATTATTTTTTATCTTGTGTTTATCTTGTTTTCTTGTATTTTATTGTGAACTGCTGAAGGATTTTCCTATATTAAGTAGTATGAAAGTACTATAATGAAATAAATAGAGCTGCAAGATTATTGACTGGGACTGGGAGGTTTGGCCAAATTACACCTGTGCTTTGTCAGCTGCACTGGGTCTAGGGATGTGCAAATCAGCAGAACCCAAGCTTGCCAAAGTTCTCCAAATTCCATCTCAAAGCTCACTCCAACTCGAGTTGGTATCACATTGCAAGCTTTGTTTTTTTCATTTTGCATGAGAATCTGTGAATATTTTCATGCGTATTTTTCCAAATGTACACATCAATTGTGTGCACCTTTGAAATGTATGTATTCTTTTCCCATTGACTAAAGCATATTTATGTGCATTTTTCAAAAGGACACATTTTTTTCATGTGCATTTTTCAAATGTACATGTGCTGTCGAATGCATTTCTTGGGGGTCCACGAATCACATTGCATGCTCAGATGTATGGACTTGGACCGCAGATTGTGTCCAAGTCTGTGTTCGGTCTGGAAGGTGCAAACTCGGTAAATCCTGATAAAAAACAAACAAATTTCTCATACATCCCTTTGGGTCCCAATCCATTTCCAAGCCCAATTTAAAGTATTAGTTTTAACACTGAAAGCTCTTAATGGCTTATGATCAGGTTACCTGAAAGCCCTCCTTCTCCCATATGTACCTACTTGAACCTGAAGATCTTCTTCAGAGGCCATGGTCTCAAAGTTTAGGCAAAAGGAAGTGCGGCCTTTTTGGTAGTGGCACTCTGGTGCCACTACTGAATAGCCTTCCAGAGGGGTTCCCCTGGCACCATCTTCATAGCCTATTTGGCACCAGGTGAAGGCCATTTTGTTTATGCAGGCCTTTTAAATAATTTGTGTTTATGGCTTCTGGTCCTCCTTTTTTTTTTTTTAAGTGTTTTAATTGTGTCATTAGCTTTTAATGTTCTTACAGAGTGATCCTATGGACCCCTAGATAGTGTCTAGGGGGCCATAGGATCCTTCGGATTCATAGATTTCATAGATCATAGAGTTGGAAGGGGCCTACAAGGCTATCGAGTCCAACCCCCTGCTCAGTGCAGGGAACTAGAGGAGGGGTCTCCCATCCAAGTAATAACCAGGCCTGACCCTACTTAGCTTTCCACACTCAGACAAGCTGAGCCAGCATGAGCCACAGGCCTGTATTTAATTATATATATTTAATTGTATAATATTTAACTGTATTTATATTGTAATTTTAATTGTTTATTTTTGCTCAGGGAACCTGTATTATGGGGCAACTATACCAATTTAGTGAACATAATAAAGAAGTCATCTTCTGGTACTTGAGCAGCTCGGTCTTCATCCTTCTTCAGGAAATAGCTAGGGCCAAACTAAACTGTGACATTAAGCACAGCACGTGATTGGCTCTTGCATGATTGTTTTTTTGCTACCTATCATCTAGAACAGCCATTTGTGTGCGTGCACGTGTATGATTTGCTGTAGAAAAATGGTAATCATCAGGAGGGAGTGTCTCATTCTGCTCCACATTACCTGATTGGTCACTATTTGCACTCTGCTTCCCATGATTTTATCTTGTACCTTGTTAAAGAGATACATGTTTTTGCAAATCTTATGTTGCCCCTCTTTCTGCCCATCAAGCTTCATTACTGAAGGCCTTTCCTCATTTTTTGGAGAGCTCACAGCTATGCAAACATGGAACATCATATTAGTTAAATCACACTGCTGCACACTCCATATATGAAAAAGCCATTCAGGTCAGGGCACATAGATTTGCAATGTTTAAGAAGACTTCTCACCCAAAGTAATGATTCATAAATCCATCTTGTTGGGCTCAAGGTGTTGTGGATATAGTAAATCAGGCTTGCTCACATAAAAATGAAGCATCATACACATGTCAAAACCTTACTCTCTTTGGCAATTCATATCTTAATACTATCTTCCATAATCAGCTAGAATTTCCCCCATACTTTTAGAAGCCTGCAGGCTAAGTGGAATTGAATGCCATGAGCATTATGTTCCTGATTATATGGTATATCCATTTTCATATCGAGGATGTCTGACCATAGCCTCTGGGCATCAGCACTTTAGGAGGAAACTAACTTGTACATTTGTTACTGCTGTCTATTGCCATATTTTATAAACTCTGGAGCGTTTCTGCCATTAAAAATGCTAGGTGACAGTTAAGAAGTATTACAATCATCTGAAATGTAATAGTTTATTCTTCTGGGGATAAGCGGCATTTTTGAATTCCGGATGAGCTGTTAAAGAGTGTCCCCTAATTTTCTCCACACCCAGGAAACTTTGTCAAAACTTCCCTTTTTAAAGAGGCAAGCCCCTGATAAGTACCAAATCTTCTAAATAAATGGTGCAGTTCCATTGGATGAATTCCTGTTAGGACCAACACACTTTTAAATTTTAACTTAATAAATAATATTTATTATAGTGGGGTTTTGTTTTTTTTTTTTTTAAATAAAGCCATTAGAGTAGCAAAGCCAGTAGGCAAACAAAAGGTCAAAATCACAATATTACCAGTCCAGAAAAAGGCCAGTCCCAAAGCAGGGTCTTATCAGGAGTCCAGAAGTCAGTAATGTGAGAGGTAGGTCCAAGGAGAAGCAAGATCAAGGAAGCCAGGTTTCAAGGTACTGAGAGCTAAAATAAAGGTGTTGTTCTAGCAAGCAGCAGATCTCAACTGTGTGAGTTTATAAGCAAGCAGGAGCTTCCAGAGCCCCACCCAGGACTCAGCTGCAGCATACCGGAGGCTTCTGGTGAGGGGGCCTTTCTCACAAGGAGTCCTTTACTCATTTCGAGCCTTTCCTTGCAAATGGGCCCTCCTTCTCACAGGGGTTGTTCCAGCCTGCCTCTTGGGATGTCACTGCTCTTGGGGGCTAACTGGTCACTCAACCTTTGTCTCAGAGGTGGAGTTCACTGCCTCTTGTGGGAATGGACCCATGGCCATCTCCTCTGAGGACCCAGGCTCCTCCTGTTTTTCTGGCATGCGCTGCTGCTTGATGTCATTTGTCTCTGGGAGCTCCAGCTCCTCCTCTGAAGGGGACTCCTCCAGCAGAAGCATGACATCTCTGCCCCTTTTCTCAGGGATGGGGACTCGGACTCGAGGACTCGACTCGTGAGTTGGACTGAGTCCCCCTCTGACTCGACTCGGACTCGAGTCCCAATATTTTTAATGGGACTCGAGACTCGACTCGGGACTCGAGACCAAGGACTCTTCAACATCCCTGGGCTGTGCCAGAAGGAGTGGAGAGGAGCGCGATTGCCGGCAAAGAGTGCATGGAAGCGAGGCACGCCGCTGCTCGGCCACTATGGACAGCTACCAGGAGCACAGCCCCAACGATATGTTGAAATTTATTTTGATTGATGTGTTGTTGTGGGGGGTTAGGGTCAGACATTTTGGGTTTGGCTGCCTCTGCCTGCCTGTTTGGGGTTCCCTGCCTCCTCTGCCTGCCTGGTCTCTTCTTAACCAGTTCCACAGTTTGAATTGTCCAAGACAAAGACCTCTGCCTGTCTGCTTTGGGGTTCCCTGCCTCCTCTGCCTGCCTGGTTATTTTGGGTTTGTCTGCCTGGTCTGTTCTTGCCAAAATCAGTTGCAGAGTTTTGAAATAAAAAGGCAGACTTGTGCCTAGAATTTATTTAAGCCACTGCACATCTGAAGTAGCCTTATTTTGTTGGGGGGGAAACCCCATTGTTTTTAATAGGGACTCGTGGAGTCAGTTTTGGGAGTGACTTGGGACTCGTGACTCGTGAGTCACCATTTTGGACCAAGGACTCGGACTCGAGACTTATCAGGTACCAAAGACTCGTGACTCGACTCGTGACTAGAGACCAAGGACTCTTCAACATCCCTGCCTTTTCTTCTCTGCATGTGTCCTCTCTAGTCTGCCTTCCTGTTGTTGTTGTTGTTTTTAAAAAATAGTGAAAACTAATGGTATAATGAAATGGGGGGGAAATTGCACACTGCACTGGGAATGCTGAATAATACTGCTAAGCAGAGAAAATGCCCAATTATTTTAGGCAAGCAAATTCATAGTGGAATTTGCTCAAGAATCCCCCCCCCATGCCATTTTATCTTGATCAGAGAGTGAACACACTGTTACTATATGTAACAATCTTTTACATCATGCTATAAGATAAGTTGTGTTTCTCTGAACTAATACACCCAGTCACAGCAGCATCATTGGCCATCTCTGTTTAAGTTAAAATCCATGGGTTAAAACTGGCACTTGGGGAAAAAATATATATATTGAAAAGGGGAAACCAGTAGCGGGAAAAATACAGTGCAATCCTAAGCAGGTTTACTCAGAAGTCAGTCCCATTGATCTCAGTGAGTATCACTCCCTAACACGTGTATTTTGAAGTGCAGTCTGAAAATATGTGATGGGATCATGTTCTGCACATGCACTCCCACTATGGCTTTTCTGACCACCCCCTTCCTATTGTATCTTCTCACATAGCCCCCAAAGCTGTTCCTTAAGGGTAGAGCAGCGTTCAGTGTTGGGTGAGGGAATGCAGCTGGAAAAGAAAATTGGCATCCTTTCTCTCCCTGCTCCACCCCGTGCATGCATGTAAGTGCTTTACACTTGCGCATGGGGCTCTTTGGATCTCGGCCATGAAATACATACAGAGACAGTACAGTATCTCAACAATACAGTTGCTGTTATTAGCAGTAAAAATAGGCTCAATTAGATATTGTCAATGCTTTGTTCCTATGCAGCTGCCTACTGAATTATGACAATTTTTGAATGCCATGGAAGTTCTAACGAAATGCACTGAATTTATTAACACTTTGTTACCGTACAAGTTGTTGTAGGGGGGGGGGGATACAGTGAAAGCATCTGATATCTTTTGTTCTTTTTATTTTGATGACATATTTGGAATTGCATCCCAGCTAGAGTGCTGTAATCTAATTTTAATCATACTTACAGGGACTTATAAAGTATTGTTCCTATATATTCATATTCCAAGGAGAAAAGCATAACACATAAAATGTGAAACTGATTTCCTCAAAAAAATTAATTCATACTTTTATTCTTGTAACCAAAAAAAAACAAAAAACCTTTTATATTCCATATTCCCCCAGGAAAGGGGCATCATTGTAGAGATTTCTTGGTTCTGCTTTCCAACACTATAATTAGCTACAATCTGAGAATTTGCATACAGAGTATATAGTGTATGAATCTCTTTCTCATTGCACACTTTAATGTATGCACTTTGTATTTGTTTGTGCTCCGGCTCCTGCAAGAGGGACCAAATCCATGTTTGGGGATCCTGGGGGTATAATAATTAATACTAATTTTTGCATGCAACATCAGCATGTAACATGATGAGACAGTAGATCACATCTGAGAGCAAGCTATAGGGGATTAGTTAAAATAAAAGTGGGATTTCCCACTTCATCTTTCTGGTTATGGGTCTGAGCACATAGCATATCTATATCACTGGGGTCTTTGAATTCAAATAACTAGGGGTCCCAAAATTACCCAGACTGCTTACCTGGGACAGTGGATGGAACATGCTGTGTGATCTTATGTTTCAGATGTCTACAAATATGTCATGTTCAGGCCAATAACCAAGCCAAATGAGTCAAGATAATTTGAGTCTAGGCATGATGTGGATCATTGTGAGGATGACCAGTAGTGGAAAAACTCAGAGGGAACTCTTCAGAAAAGGGCCATTGTTCAGGGGTATAACAAATGCTTTGTATATAAAAGGTCCCACGTTCCATGCCTGGCATTTCTGTGTAGGGCTGAAAAATGCTCCTGTCTGAAACACTGAAGAGCCTTGACTAGTCAGTGTAGACCAGGGTGGGTAGAAGGTAGATCTCCAGATGTTTAGCACTTCAGCTCCCCAAAGACTCTGCCAACATAACCAATGGTCAGAAATGCTGGGAGTTGAAGTCCAGAACATCTGGGTTCTACTTTCTGCCCAACCCTGGTGTAGACCAGCCTCCCCCAGCATGGTGCCCTCCAGATGTGTTGGACTACAACTCCCAGCATCCTCCAGCCAGCATGGCTGGCTGGAGGATGCTGGGAGTTGTAGTCCAACACATCTGGAGGGAACCAGGCTAGGGAAAGTGGGTATAGACAACATTGAGTTAGATGGTCTAACTTGGTACAAAGACGTTTCTGTGTTACGGATGGCAAGAAAAAGCTGTACACCAAGTTGGGATTAAATAGACTACTGCTTTATTAACTTTAAACATATCATACTGTTCAACACCAATAGACAAGTGATGAAGAGAGTGACATCAAAGATCTTTATGTCGTGGTGGTCTGGCTTGGCTGTCCTGCCACAAATGTCCCACCAGACCAGTCAACCGAGTCCTGACCTGAGAATCTTGAGTATCTTACCCTCTCTGGAAAGGTGGGCAAGGTATCACAAAGCAGCCTCCACCCTGTCCCTGGCACCCTGCCCCACCTCACAGGGGATCATAAAAACTCCTGGCTTGATTTCTAAAAGGCTCTATTACATTTGGACTGCCCCCCCCCGATGGTCATTCTGAATAGCTCATCCTCCATCACTGGTCCACGGCCTACCCCAGCTGTGATGATGAGACAGCAAACAAATCAGCCAAACAAATAACTAGAATTTTCAACCCTGTTTATTTATTTATTTTTGCAACCATTCATGAGCATGGAGGAGCATAAAGAAATTGCCTTGAAAACTGGGAGAGGCAGGAGCAAGACAAATTTCTGACCAGGGCGGGGTGCAGGTGGGTTTACCTTAGTTATTAGGATGAGGTGGCTGAGGGTTTCATTTATTTTCTTTCTTAAACACTTTTTAAAAAAAAAGCCTTGTTGACTGCTCCTTGCAGACAAGGAAAATGCTCCACTGCAGCGTCCTGCATCAGATCAAGGAAAGGATATTGCGACATTCCCAAAGTTCTCTATGGTGTTGTATATTCAGCAATTAACACTAAAATAAAGGTGCCCCAATTTGGATCGGGACCACAGCACATGAGGAGGATTAACCCATCCCTCCCCATATGCTGCAGTCCCAATTCAAAACAGATCCTCCATGTGTGGCAGCTACACTTAGGAAAAATGTCCCATTCGCAGTTATGTGGGAACTAATTTGGATCAGGATCATGGCTGGGGAGGGAAGGGTTAACCTTCCCCTCTCCCTGTGCTGCAATTATTATCCAGATAAGATCAGCTTGTCTGAGCATGGAAAGCTAAGCAGGGTCAGGCCTGGTTATTACTTGGATGGGATACCCCTCCTCTAGTTTCCTGCATTGAGCAGGGGGTTGGACTCAATAGCCTTGTAGGCTCCTTCCAACTCTATGATCTATGAAATCTATGAAAACCTAGGAAAGCATGTCCCATTGCTGCAAATAGGACATCTTTTCCTAAGTGTAGCTGCTGCACATGGAGGATCTGGCCCACCCCACTCTGTTCAAAAATGTCTCAGAAATTTCTCCTCCCCTTATGAGAGCCATCACCACCACTCTTTTGCAAACAGTCAACCTGCAAAAACGTGGGGAGATCTGGAAAAACATGCCCAAACACAGCCAATTGGGTGGGTGATCATTAAAACAAGCAAACAAACAACCCTTTCCCAGCAAATAGTTTCCTCAGAGCAACCACTGTAATAAAGGGTTGGTGGGCGGGCTGGAGTGCTTGCTGGAAACTAGGCTTATATAGCACCTTTCTTGCCTCTCATCCTGAACATCGCACAATGACACGTTAAGCCCATTATCAAAATGTTCCCAACTAGGGATGGATGAACCTGTCAATTTTAGTTTCTCTCAGTTTATCATTTTTCCCATTTTTATTCCAGTTTGTCCCAAACTTCTCTAGTCCTAAATTTGGGTCATCCTGTCAGGATCTGCTCAGCTGGGAAGGGCTGCAGCTCCATCTGGTGGCCACTTTTCAGAAAGCAGCCCAGCCTACACTGCTGTACTTGCAGGGTTCAGCCCCAGACCTCCAGGTGCTCCCAGGCTCGCTATTGCAGACCAGCTGGGAGCTGCAGGAAGCTTCCCAGCTGGGAGCTGCATAAAGGCTTCCTCTTCCCTCAAGCCTTTACCACAACAGCACAAGTCATTGTAGTGCCTGTAGCTGGTTCCTGACTCTGGTGATGAATTCTGATCCTTGCTTTGCCCATGTTTGACCTGCATCTGCCCCTGACCTATTCTTCTTGCCTCTGGCCCCACCTTGCCTGATACATGCTGGACCTCTGCTTGTCTCTGGACTTTGCTCATGCCTCTGGCCCTGTGTATGTGTTTGACCACTGCTTGCTCTGGACTCTGCTTTGTCTCTGGCCTGCATCTGTCTCTATTACCCCTGGCCCTGGCATTCCAGCCCAGGACCCTTGCTGCTCATGCCCTGGAGCTAACACATCCTGAATTTTGAGAATTAAAAGCACACATAAGATTTTTGTATACATTTCTCCTAATACATGCATTTTTGTATGCGTTCTGCTTAATATGAAACAAGAAGGGGGTGAGTGCCCATCTCTTATGACCACTGCCATCCACCCTCACTCCACATACCATGCTGTGGAAATGAGCTCTTCTCCTTTTTGGAGAAACTGATTCCCATTTCTCCATTTTGTGAGGCTTGTTCACCTTCTCCTATTGAGAAACATAGGGCTGATTCACACGGGTACTGTTTTCACCCAATGCCGAATCACTTGATTGCTCTCTGGCTGGAACTAGAGGTTATGGAGGGAGTGTGGCTCCTGCCCCAAATGGTAGCCCCTCCTCCACTGCTCCCCTCCTCCAATAACATTGGGTAATATCACATTGCACACTTCGTATCATTGTGCCCACAGTTTACCCTCTCCCACTAGTGGCAGCCAACAAAGCAGGGCAGGGATGGGAAACTTGGAGCATGTTGACATCACATCATATAATTTGTATGACTAGACATGATGGAGGAGAGAGGAGAAACAGGGCTGCTGTTTTCAGCAGCAAGCAGCTATCCTTGCCTTGCTTATATCTAGTTCTACCCTCAGCCAAATGTATGAACTGTGTCTGTTCAAAAGTATTGTTTTTGTATTGGGTAATGAGGTTTTTTAATGTGAATTTCACCAAAACAAAGCAAAAAGCATTAAAGGGGGGGGGGGAGATACAGTTTTCTTACGGAAATTAAGATGAATCACAGTAAATGTGTATGAAATGTATGTAGTAATGCAACTATCAGTAAAAGCAGTTATGCATACGCTTCAGAAAAAGAAGACCAAATATCCATATATTTATTTGCAGGTGGCGTCTAAATACCACCCATTCAAATATTGAAAGCGTTGTTAGGTCCTCAATCCATTGTGTTATAGGAAGTGAGTGTTTATCTTTCCAGTGTTGTAATATCAGTCTTTTAGCTGGCAAGAGGGCACGGAAAATCCACTTGCATGGTCCTTGTGATAAATTCAGAAGGGTAAGGGGATGTCTGTGGTGCCAGTCCAGATGGACAATATTGGGCTAGATGGACCAATCGTCTGACTCTGTATAAGGCAGCTTCGTATGCGATTAATCTGCAAAGGTTCATTCACAAATGCAAGACATGACTTGCAACTACAGTCGATGAGTGAAAAATATGCATGTGTGAATCAGTCCACAATCATGGGATCCTTGTTGTTATCTCTGGAATCCCAAATGGATTAGAGTACAAATCTCTGGATTGTGACTGCAATCCTTAGGTTGAAAAAACACACCAGGAATCATAGAATCATAGAAAAGTAGAGTTGGAAGGGGCCCACAAGGCCATCGAGTCCAACCCCCTGCTCAATGCAGGAATCTAGGTCAAAGCATCTCTGACAGATGTCTGTCCAGCTGCACCTTGAATGCCTCCAGAGTGGGAGAGCCCACAACCTCCCTAGGTAGTTGATTCCATTGTCTTATTGCTCTGACAGTCAGGAGATTCTCCCAGTTCCCTTTCTGCAATTTAATGGCATTTTCTGCTTCTATTTTCAACATTGTCCTGTCCTGTATTATGAGATAAAGTAGAAATAACAATGACAGATACCCTCTGAAAATGATGAAGGATGCACCAGAGTACCAATGAGTATTTAAGTATTTTTTAAAAATTAAATTTTCAGGCTAAAAGGAGGGAACTGTTCCCTTGTTAAAAAAAAAAATGAAATGGAAAAATGAATATTGAAATGTATTGGCTTGGGACTTTCAGCACAGTTTAAATAACTAATTAAGAAGAAAATTTGCAGGGAGGAAAATGTTAAAATGTGCAGTAATTTATTTTTAATAAGTATAAAAGAGATTATTTTAATTAACACGTTTTTTTAAAAAACATAGAGGGTAAATATAAAAAGGTTTTAAATAGTCATTCGGAGACATGCAGAGTTGAAAGGTTCCCCCCCTCCCCCCAGTAGTTGGAAACAGAATATGTAAATAAGGAATTAGTTGAATTAATGGAACCCTTCTTGTAAATGATCTTCCTCATGTATCTGTAGCTTCTAAATGTTGGGTTGGGTCTCACCTGTGGATAGTTTGCATGGCTTCCAGCAATGGCTAAATTGGGAGCGAGCAATGGGGCACAAGGAGATCAGGGGCTCATGATGACCTCTGGTCAGGGGATGGAACTGAAAGTTGCGGTTCACCACTAGCACACTGGAGTCTGATAGTGGCTTCCTACAGTACAGAGTTGGAAAATTACTGGTGTGTCCCACTGTGAGTGGACTAGGAAAGAAATAAGCAGGGATACTCTCCTAATTGGAGGGTACAAGGTGCTTAAGTTTTAGAAAAAAATATGCCGGGGTTCAAATATATCTAGAAATAACTTCTGGTTTGGCAGACCTGCTCTCTAATCTCTGATGTATGGGAACTCAATGATATTACTCAGTGGTGGGGGGAATGTACTCTGCACCTGCTCAAAGGCATTTTCATCTTTCTTTCTTTCTTTCTTTCTTTATTTCATAGATTTATATCCCACTTGCCAGTGGGCTATCAAAGCAGTTTACAGAAATGCTAAAAACAGAAAATATAACAGTAAAAAACACAGTAAAATCATTACTAGTCCACTATAGCTATACTGGCTGGGACACCCTTCAAGGAAAGCCTGCATGAAGAGGTGGGTCTTGAACAGATGCCTAAAGGTCCAGACTGAAGACGCCTCCCTGCTGTCCAGATGGTGGGTGCTGCAACACTCTATTGCAGCAGGTACGGATCTCAGGAGCAAGTCTTCTTCTTGAGGACTGCAAGGACCAGGTGAGGACGTATGCTGTAAATTTTCACATTACATTCTAAGTTTTAAGATTGGCCTTTGTAGAGGATGCCTGGAAAGTGGCCAATGTAACACTAATTTTTAAAAAGGGATCCAATGTGTGTGTGTGTGTGTGTGTGTTTGCATGTGGAGGGGGGGGGTACAGGATACAGGAAATTACAGGCCAGTTAACTTAATGTCTGCTCTGGGTAAATTGGTGGGAAGCATTATTATAGAAAAAATTATCAAGCATATGGAAGGATTAGTCTTGCTGAAGAAGAATCAATGTGGCTTCTGCAAAGGGTCTTACTGACCCTTTAGATAGTGTCAATGAACATTTGAATGGTGATCCAGTAGATATTGTTCACGTTGGTTTTCAAAACACTTGTGACAAAGTCCCTCGCTGAAGGTTTCTGAGCAAGCATAGTAGTCATGGGATAATAGAAAGGAGTCTGTTATGGATTGGTAACTGTTTAAAGAGAGTAGGAATAAATGGACAGTTCTCGCAAGGAAGGGATGTAAGAAGTAGGCTCTCCCAAGAGACCACTGAGAGACCAGTGCTTTCTAACTTGTTCATAAATGATCAGGAGTTAGGGAAGAGCGGCAAGGTGGCCAGCTGCTGATGTCACCGAATTAATTAGATTGGTTAAAAAAAAGAAGAAGAAGAAAAAGAGGGATTGCGAAGAGCTCTAAAAGAATATCTGCAAAATGTGTGAATGGACACACAAAAATGGCAAATATGATTCAATGTGATTAAGTGTAAACTGATGCACACTGAGTCAACCCCCACCCCAACTTCACATATATCTGCTGATGGGGTTTGAGCTGGAAGTAACTGACCAGGAAAGGGATCTTAGGGTCATGGTGGATAGCTCTAGGAAAGAGTCAACCCAGTGTACAGCTGCTGTGAAAAAGGCAAATTCCATCTTGGGGATGACTGGGAAAGGAATTGAAAATAAAAATTCCAATGGCACAGTGCCTTTACACAGATCTATGGTGTGACCATACTGGTGGGAATATATGTACAGTTCTGGTTGCCACACCATGAAAAGAACATTGTAGTGCTGGAAAAGCTGCAGTAAAAGGCAACCAAAATGAACAGGGCTAGAGCAATTCCCCTATGAGGAAAGGGTAAGACATTTGGGTATTTCTAGATTAGAAAAAAGGTAAGTAAAAGGGAGACATGATAGAGGTATATAAAATGATGTCTGGAGTGGAGAAATTGGATAGAGAGAACCACAGTTTCAAGGTGGCTTGTTTCAAATATAGTTAACATTAAGCACAGTTTGTTGGTTTGGACGACACAACAAGTTGTGGGTAAGCAGAAATGGAAATGAAAGTTTCCAAACTCCTCCTCCTGGCTGCACCAAAGGAGCAGAGTTGAGGGGGGAGCATGTGAGCCCATAGCTCACCTAGGCTTGTTCTCATCATGCTAAACTATGGTTTAGTGTGACATTCAAACGTAGTCATTCTGTGGATTGCCTGCACAGGGACAAAGGGGTCGGCAGCCAACTACACATGGAGCGTAATGAAAAAAATTGGCCTTGCATGAGGTGATGACTGGAACATGTGCCTAACTTCTTTCTTTTCTTCTACCAGTTCCTCAGATAGATGATTTGCAGGGCCAGCATCAAGCATAGGCATGGCCTGGCACCTGCCAAGGGACTACACGCCAGCAGGGAGGGACCCACGGACAAGAACCCCATGGAGTCGCTGCTCTTTTTCACTGTTGCAACTTGTTTGCTCACCAGCCTCTCGCTCTGACCTGACAATGGTGCTGAGGAGGAGCAATAGATGCTACTGCCTATTTGCTCATTGGCTCTCTGCCTGGCAAGCAAGCAGGTGGTAGCAGGAGAGGTAGGAGGAGCATCTGGCATCAATGCTGGCAAGGAGAGGGCCCCCCACTGATGGTGTCTTGCTCAAGGGCCCTCAAAAATCTGAGCTGGCAATGATAAATTAGATCTGGATTTCACCTGTATACCATTGTTCTCCTAATTTACCCAGCATATATGTGTAGACCCAGTTCCTGTTCAATGTGTTAAACTCAGTGGCTGATTTATCTCTCTTAGCTGCTGCCCTTTCAAGAAAGGAACAAGCATCGCTCATGGATGCCTTCTGAGATGACCGCTAAAAGGTACTGGAGATTTACTTTGCTTGCAGTTCATTTAGCAAAGTTGCTGGTGGTTTGGATCCCAGTGCCCCACTTTACTGAGTAGGTTAGATTACTCTCATATGGAAAGACAGATGAAAAGAAACAAATGTCCCACTTGTTGTGTATACCGCTAAGTGATGCAACTGATGGATGCAGTCCTTTAGCAGGAATTGGTTGTTAAAATTGCAGTGTTATGCCACCACTGATATTTGCCCATGTGTATTCTCCCCCCCCCCTGCTTTCATTAACAATTTTAAAACCCAGATATATTTAGCACATCTTATTGCTCTTCCACTGGGTTGTCTGTGTTGTTTTCACCCTTGGAAAACCATTCATGTAAATATGACACAGGGCAATGCTAGAGGCTCTCATTTTCCTCCCTACCGTCTATCTACTTCTAGGGCACACTAATGTGATCTGCAAAAGGAATGAATTCACAGCCATTGCTCATGCCTCTAGCCTTGCTACTGCAAGCCTCGAGGAACCTCTCATTTGGGTTACATATAATACATGTGGGTCTGCCTTTGAAAACTGTCTGGAATCTTCATTTGGATCAAAACAGGGTGGCTGCTAGACTGTTAACTGGGACTGGTCAATACAATCATATTATGCCAGTACTTTGCCATCTGCGCTGGCTTCCAGTCCATTTTTGGGTGCACTTCAGATCGTAGTGGTGGGCGATCCTCCCACCACCTGACTCGCTGGGTGCTCAGCGAGCACTGCCGCTGTGCCCGCCGAGCCGGGCCAAATGCAAACGTTGCCAGAGAGCCGCTCACCAGATTTCTGGGTTCGTGGACGAGCGCTTTTTATGTAGAAAATGGCATAAGTTACGTTAGAAGCGGCCGCGACTTGCGTAACTTGCGCAAATCACGGCCGTTTTTAACATACCTTACGCACTTTTCTATGTAAAAGTGCTGCTCCGGGAACCCAGAAGTCGCTTCCCCAGCTCAGCTCGGGAGAACGTGTGTCCAGCCCGGGAAGCTGGTAGGTTGAACGGAGCTCAGGGGGTTGAGCCCGGCGAGTTCTCCGGACTTCCACCTCCTGAATGAGATCCACACACATCCCTACTTCAGAGTGCTGGTGCCCTAAGAGTGCAATCCTATCACGTTTAGACAGAAATAAGTCCTACAACTGCCAGCATCCCTCCAGGCAGCATAACTGGCTGTGCCATGCTGGAAGTTGTAGGATTTTTTTCTGTCCAAACATGCATAGGATTGTGTCCTAAACAGCTTAGGGCTAGGATCTCCTCCTCTCACATATGTTTCCCCAAACCTTAAGATTATCTCCAGAGACCCTGCTCTGGGTGCCCCTACCAAATGAGATGAGATGGCTGGCTACTATTTATTCTGTAATTTATTCTGTAAATATTGCAAGTAAGTTACATAAATCAATAAAATGTCTCCACTCACACAGGTAATTCTTAAATGTTCATGCAATACCTGCTTACTACATAAAGAAAAGAAGTATGGTTTGGAAAGTTCACATGTTATGATATAGGGACCATAACACTTGTGTTAAGAAAGCCTGTAACTAATGTAAATCAATGGTATACCCATTGAAATATCATTTTGTGGTAGCTGAAGGATTAATTCATCAGTTTTCCATATTCAAAACTAGTATGAAGCTAATTCCCCTCTCCATTGGAACAAATGAGGGGAGGGGGAGGGAAAAACAACAAAAGAGGTAAGACTGCCCCCGCCCTGCCCTGCCGGTCACAACCCAGCAGGGCTTTGGAAGTGGTGGACAATCCATCCCCACTTCTTAGGATTACTCTGTAAGGCAGCGTTCTCCAACCTTGGGTCCCCAGATGTTTTTGGCCTACAACTCCCAGCATGCCGGCTGGGGCATGCTGGGAGTTGTAGGCCAAAAACAGCTGGGGACCCAAGGTTGGAGAACACTGGTGTAAGGCTGCAGTCTTGTAGCAGTCTTAGCTGGGAGTAAGCCCCATTGAACATAGCTGGACTTCACATCTGCTTAAGCATGCCTTATATGAGTTTTGTTTAGGAGATTTATGTCTTTGAGCACAGATATGGTACAAGACAACTTTCTCATCACCTGAGGTTTGTTGGTTGCCTCAGACTATGCCCTCCCCTTCCCTTAAAGTGACATTTAAACTCCCCTTTCTGGGACTGTAAATGTCACTTTTCTACAAAGGGAACGTCTTGTTAAGTCTGCCATGCAGCACAATCCTATTAAGCCACGAGACAGAGTCTAGACAGCCATAGGATTTTTCAGAGTCCCAGCTCTGACCTCGGCAACTTGCCCCATGGTCAGAGCTGGGACTCTGCATTCGGCCCCCTCACAGCCGGCAGGGAAAGAACGGCGCTGGCTGCAGCTCCGAGGTCACAAGAGTGACCTCGGAGATGGGCTTTTCAGGGTGGGGCGGGGCGGAGACAGGCTCCACCAGCATATGAAGTATCCTGGCGGTGCCTCACACTCCTTTCTGCCCGCTCCAAGGCCACTTAGATGGCCAAAATTGGCCGTTTAAGGGTTTTGTATGGTGGGAGGAGCATGGAGGTGACCTTGAGGTGACCCCATTGACTAAAGCATGAAAATGTGTATGTATTTATTTTTAAAATGTGCATTTCAAACTGTGCGGTTTTTAAAATACCACCCCCCCGAACATTGTCCCAACATTATCGCAAATTTGGGAATTTGCAAACTTTTTTTTATATATAAAGTGTTCCTGTTCATGTTCAGGACTGCAAATGGGACATGTGTTCACATGATTTGCAAACAGAAATGAAATCCTCATACATCCCTCTTGTCCAATTTCTGCAGAGTATGCAAAAGTCACCTAAAAAAAGAAAAGAAAAGAAGAGGACCTTCAAAGGTAATTACCGTACTTTCCACTTTGGTAAATTTACTTTTTTTTTTAATTGTTTTGCAGCAACTTCTATATGCATTTCTGATTGTTGCCATTGGGTGGTGCCAGGCAATCAGAATATCCAACATAATACAACAGCTTCATTTTATGTATCGAAAGTGAAATAAGATTAAAAACGTGTTCCAAAATAATTTGCAGCGCAAATAGACCAAGCAACTAGTTCAAACAGTTGTGTGATTTTTACACACACACACACACACACACACACTGCTAAAGATAAAGAATAGCTCTGTCTCAAAATGTTTTCATGCCCCTAGGATATGCCTGTCTATTTTATTTTATTTTTTTTGATCGAGTAGCGCTACAGTATCTTAATTAATTGGGCCACTTAACATCCTTGCTAATGTTAAAGGGACTTCTGTTCTGTAGTATGTATGTATTAAATGCCAAAGCTTATGGAAAATCCAATACATCCACAGCTTTGAGTAATAAAATAATATGTAATTCAGAAAAATTTAAGAAAAAAGAAAGCATCCTTTTACATTCAGTTTCTCTTTCAAGTGTCTATTGAGAAGCTGGAAAAATGACATTTTAGAATTAATGTAAAACCATCTCTGGATCCTCTGTTCATATAGTATGTTGTGTTAATGGAACAAGTCCTTCAAGGTAATCTGACAGTTATTGTGTTGTAAGCTTGAGTTATGAAAAATACTTGCTTAGAAAAACCAAATGTTTTCCCTTATGATCTAGACTGCATAAGCCCCATTCAACTCAGTGGTGCTTACTTCTGAGTAGACACATATAGGATTGCACTGTCAGTTTTGAAAGAAAAAAAGAGAGAGATGAATATGAACGCGTATAACATTTTGTGATCTGTTCAGGACACCTTCTGTATTAGATGTGGATTAAAACGTGTCATAACAGCTCTGATTGCATATTGACAGCTTGAAATAATTTACAAGACTTTGATTTCAAGTATGGAACAGCACCCATATGCATACCATTTTCTTTGGAGACAATTGTGTTATCCAAGAAAAAGAACATGTCACATTATTTTAACTGCAGGGACCAAAGCAGCCACAGATTTTGTTTTTCTTCAGAAAAACAATTAACCTCATCAAAGTTTATTCTGAACATCAATAGTTTTCAGCACACCTTACCCGGAAGCAAGCCCCAGTGAACATAACGGGGTTTACTTCTCAGTAAGCGTGCACAGGATTGCAATGTTAATATGTAAGACAAAGCCTTGCTATATTGGTCTAGTCCGGGTTTGCTATTTCCTGCTCTATCTCAATGCAATGATTTAACTTTCAAATAGTCTCTGCCTGTTTGGTCCTTCTCCTCTGTAAACATATTAAACTTTAAAATAAAGTGTCATCTGTTAACCCCCCCCCCCCCACACACACACACACATACATCTTGTCAAAATTTTACCTGGATGCAAACTTAGCATGGATGGTCTAAATAAATAAGTTTATTCGAAAAAATGGAATGGGAGACAGAAAATGAAGGCATTCGCCACACTAAAACTGTGTGAATTCACACTTCTCATCTTGTTGATTTCCACAGAATTAGGTCAGACCAGTTCTGTACAGCCAAAATGATCCACATTCACTATGGATTAAAACTTTCAAAATATTTATAGCAGTATAGATAGTGATTGCTTCTTTTGCCTCTTAACATCTTTGATTTTATGTGTGCTTCTCGTAGTATACACATCACTCCAAAATGTATACATGTCTACATTTTATTCCAGAGATAATTTTCTAATGCACTCTAGAAGAACGAAACGCTGAAAGCACTTGCAAACAAGTCTTGAATTCAAATATGAGAACTTTCATTTGAAGGACAATTTGCAAAGTAAAAGTATTTCTTCATGCTCCATCTTGCCTTGCTATACTCTGATGTCACCAATAAATAAGTTATTAACTTCCAGGATCAATTTGGCTATTCTCTCTCTCTCTCTCTCTCTCTCTCTCCAACAAATATAAATTTGATCACTGCATTGCCTTCTTTATGCATTTTGCCATCTGTTGGACTCTTTTAGTAACTTTTCCTTAAAACCACACAATTATCTGAATTTTCAGTGTAAATGTACGTAACGTTGTCCTCGTTGTTACTGATGGAGTTGTAACCTTGTTAATCACTGAACATTTATGTGGGGTGCATAAAGGCTTAAAAGTGATGTTACATGCAGGACGCTTAGGAAGAATTACTCTTATGTATGGCAGTGGCTTAAAATTAAATTAAACAATTGCAGACTTGTTAGATCAGTGTTTTAATCAATTTGAAAAGACTGGCCCAACATTCTTTTCCTGCTTCCACTCCCCTGCCACCCCAATCCCAAGGAGTTACAGTACATCAAAGCAGTACCAGTAGCATGAATACACCCTTTCATCCAATAGAAAAGTCACAGCAGAGAATTCTTTAGGAACTCATCATCCTGACTTGGATACCTGGAAATACTAATTTTATAAACCAAATCTTGCCAAGCATGAAATAGATTTTTTTTTTGCACTGGATACTAAAATCTGGTGGTATTCATTAACAAGTAAACATGCTGAATTTATTACTGACCTGATTATGTAGGGATGAAATGCCAATTCCATTAAACAGGACCAGTCACATTGCTTATTATATATTTATTCAATTATAAAATCCCCTTTCTACAAGTAACAACCCAAAGCAGAGCTTTAGTGAAGCAGATCTGACCTAGAATAGCTTAACATCATTTATTTATTTATTTTTTAAAAAGATGTTTGTTAGTAGCTACTCTATAACTCAAATATAGTTATTTCCAAAATTATATCCTTCCTGTTGCAGGTAATGATGGAAGATTAAGGCTGCAATCCTATACACACTTACCTTGGAGTAAGTCCTATTGAACTGAATGGGGTTAACTTCTTATAGGCATATATAGGATTGCACTGTAATTCAGGGCAGTGATGCACTGATGTCAGCCATTATTGGAGAAACAAACATTTATATATTGATAGAGCAGAAAACAATAATAATGGAAAGATTTACTTTGCAATTCTGTGTATGCTTACACAGTTGTCTCACTGGGTTCAGTGGGGTTTATTCCGCAGTAAACGTGTTTAGGATTGCAGTCTTAATGAAAATGGATATGATGTTACAGATGGGTTAGTGAGAACTATGTTTAGATTGTTGGGAAGAGTTTCAATTTACCATGGAGGAGGGTGTTTTTTTCCACACATGAGTCGTAATGGTGTGCCTTTGAACCACGCTCATGCTCTTTTCTGTTAACATCTAGCACTGTGGAACACAGGAAGAGAAAGCAGAGGAGAGAGCATTTGTAATGCAAAGGCACATTCTGGCCAATGTAGCTTTTAAAGTGGCATTGCCAACTGGACTGAAGCCAAAACTTCTTTAAACCACTTGTGTGAAAATGCCCTGCATTTCATCCCTGATTGTAGATTATGCAATGAATGGTGACTCCATCAGCATTTCATACAAAAATTATTTAACCGAGGCCTATTGCAGGGGAGAATGTAACTTTTAAAAAAATCTGGGCCTAATCCACAGTGGGGACAAATTAGTATAACTCAATGTATGCCCTTTGAGTATCAGACACCATATAGGAAGCTTTATTTATTTATTTGCTATATTTATAGTTATACCCCGCCTTTTTTCCTGTAAGGAACCCAAGGCGGCTTACATAATAATCCTCCTCCTCATATTAAAATATGTTTGTTAATTACATCCATTTGTGAATTACAAATGGATTACATTACAATTACAAATTAATTACATCCATTTGTGAATATGGGTCTCCCTGTCTTGCATGCAACAGAGCCATCTGAACACCCTGTTCTGATATCACACTTACCTTCCTAGCTCCTGCCTTTCCCTTTCCCTTTATATATCCAGTGCTTAGAGACTTGGGTCATCTTCGCTGCAAATTGTTTCAACGTGGTTGCCACTTTAGCGAAAATGTATCGTGTTTCAATCTCTCTCTCTCTCTCTCTCTCTCTTTTGCTCTAGAACAAACATGCATGAGGGTTGGCATCAGAATACCAATCTTTGTTAAGAAGAAAAGAAAAGAAAATCACAGCTAACAAATCCGAGTGCAAGAAATCGAGCATGTTGCACAGTTGCCTACGTCAAATACCGAGAAGGCTTGTCAAAGAATGGCAGGAATGATCAGGCAGCTTGTTCCTTGTTACAATAATTTTACCTCATGACCCTTTTCATTTTCCTACTGCCACTTTAGTTTAAGAGTGACAACACTTTATAGCACTCCGCAGGGTTTTGTGTTTGTGTGTGTGTTTTTACACTCTGCAGTCGTCCCCCCCCCCGCTTTCTCCCCTAGCCCCAGATGCCTTTGTAAAGCAGTCTGGTGAAGCAGTGAACAAAACCTTGTGGGATAAGTCTGACACTGGAAGTTAATGATGATCAGTTGAAACAAAACACTTGTTTACATGTTGTAGTCATTAGAGGTTCTAGTCAGTCATACCTCGACTGGGATTCCTGCCAAATGTTTTGAGGGTTCTTTCACAAGCTGTGCAGTTTTGTAAATACAAAAGCACTCTTATCAAGCCTTTTTAGTATTAGACTGTGCAATTAAGATGACGGGTAATTAAATTCTTTTATTTGGAATAGGATTTGTCCAAGATGACACACTCGTACAACTTTCTCGATTCCAGGACACCAACAGATTCTTCATTGGGTGGTATTCTATTCCAGAATGCTGTTAAATAATACATTTTTAGAAAGAAAGAAAGAAAGAAAGAAAGACTGATTGATTAAAATAGCATTCCAAAAGTAGCCTGCTTGGTTTCCCCCCCCCCCTCAACCTTCTCACCCTTTTCCCCTCTCCTTCTGCATAGCTATAAAACTTTCCTTTCCTATTAATGTGTCTCCATTTTCTGGAAATGCTTTTGCTTGCTTAAAAAAAAATATTATACTGTAGGTTTTCATTTTAGGTGTGTTATGACTAGAATTAAAGCAGTTATTTGATTTTGAAGGAATTTAGGAACATTTCCAATTAGCTAAGGAGGCTTTTAAGGTAATGTGGTGTAATGGAATTGCCCAAGTATCATTGCTGCCTGGCATGTGAATGCTCCTTGTAACACTTGTGTATTACTCTGTACCTGTACAAATAACCTAGATCCTACTAATTGTAAGGGTAGCAGGAATGAGACACAAATAACTTGGATGCGGCCATATTTTGTAAAAGTCTTAACCAGGCATGGATGCATTTTAATATAAACAGATGAGCTGAGTTTTGCCTGCTCTTCTGCCACAACAAACTCTTCTGTATTTATCAGCAATAGTGAATTATTTAAGATTCGGGAAGCTATATTTTGTAACTGTGATATTGTGAGACAACTGAATTGTCCATACATATTTTATCTCTGTGGTTTAAAAAAAAAAAAAATCCAAAGAAGATATCAGTTTTAGCAGCTCCTATAGAGGACTGTTCGCTTTGACATTTCCCGGTTGTCTGTAGTGCTAGGCAATAATTAAATATCAGGTGCATAAGCTGCTCTTTAATTTGACATGTGTGCTCCAGGCAATAAACACATGGAGTGCAATGTGGGAGTGTAATTGCTAAGGAATAAAATCTTGTACCAAGTGAGATCATTGTATCAGGTACTGTGTGACAGCTCATTTGATCATTATGCCCAGGCTAAAGAGGTTGCCTAATTAGTTTCCATTAAAACTCACCCTTTAATCAGGAATTATTCTTGCATAAAGAATGTCACTTGGTCCAGATGAATGAACAATTGTTCCCCCTTGAGATTTAGCTATCTGTTACACTTGGGATGCCATATGTCTTTTCAAACAATTTGGCTATAACAGTACTCTGCAAGCCTGGAACACATTATGAAACAGTGTGTACAATTCCTTAAATCTAGCTGGTATTTCCAACTTTGAAAGCATCGCTTCCATGAAGCCATAGCAGGCTGCCAATAGTTGCTTGAGGGGCAAACAGCACCTGGAGAGCGGGTGATCTTCAGCAGGAGCATGGTGTGGAGGAAAGGGCTGACCCATCCCCTATGCCAGGGGTCTTCAAACTACGGCCCGCGGGACACATTCGGCCCAACGTGTCCTTTCATCCGGCCCGGCAGCCAATCTAAGTAGAGGCACTCTTACCAGCGCAAGAATGGAATTGCCTCGGGCAAAAGTTGCTGCTGCTTCGCTACAGCAGTAGCTCCTCAGCCTGACGCTCCCGCTGGGAAAGAGGGAGAAGAATGGGGAGGGGGCATGAGATCAGCAGGAGCCCACGTGAGCGCCTCGAGGAGGATGGGCCCCAAGTTGTGGTGGCGGCAGCGGCAGCCAGTCTAGAGAGAGAGGTACGCAGAGTTTTTACAAAGTTTTCGGAGGAGGAGAGGATCCTCCATTGGAGGGGCCACTGGCTGCCGCGTTGCTGCCCGGGCCCCGGGTGGATCATGCCCTGCCGCCGCTGGCTCTGCCATGTTGTCTGCGGTGCTGCTGCCCGGGCTCCGGGCGGCTCGCGCCCACTGCCGCCGGATCAGCCATGCCTCCATTGGAGGGGACGCTGGCTGCCCGGGCTCCGGGCGGATCACACCCCGCCGGCTCTGCCATGCTGTCTGCGGCGCTGCTGCCAAGGGGGGAAACTGGGGAGGACAGGCAGGCTAAGGGATCCTAGGAGAGCGAGAGCCAAACAGACAATCCCCCCCCTTTGCAAGTTGGACACAGCTGGGGGCGGGGGAATGCGGGAGAGCGTAGGCCACCTTATTTCCGGGCATTGCGACTGTGCGAGCTGCGTGAGAGGCAGGAATTCAACTGGGGAAGCCGGCGCAGTCACGGGAAAAGAAGCAGCGTATGCTGAATGTCTGTCTGAGGGTGTGAACCAGCGCGAAAGCCGCGGATGAGGCGGCATCCTTGCACTTTATGCTGCTCCCCCAAATATTTGCTTCTAGCAGCCTTCCCTCAACCTCGTGCCCTCCAGAGGGGCCGGACTACAACTCCCAGTGCTGGGAGTTGTAGTCCGGCCCCTCTGGAGGGCACGAGGTTTGCTTGCCTTTTCTTGTCTTTTTGTCTGATTGGCCCTGGATGGAGTTAAGGGGATGTGACGGGAGAAATGGGAAGGTATATGTGCCTCAGACTCAGAGAAAGTCCAGAAACCCACTCTGCTTTTAGCACCCCATATAACCTAACACAGGCCCAACTTTCCTGACATACAAGCGCCTTCGCCTCACCATGCCTTTGCCCCCTCCTAAAATGGGCAAAATGGCATCAGCCCCTTCATCCAAATCCTGCCCCCCCCCCCACGGGCCCCTTGCTGTTCCTGAGAAGGAAGTGTAGTTGTCTTCTGCTCAGGGGGGCTCCAGCAAATGTCCCTTCCATTTACTGCTGTTTCCACTAAATAGCCTCATACAGAACTCGTCTCGTCTTCTGTCTTACCGATGACTTTTGGAGGGGTGGAGATAACTATAGGGAAAGACAGCAGGCGTAAGGAATGGATGTTTGTTTGTTTTCTTTCTGCTACTTCTAGTATAAGGAGAGAGACTTAAATCCACAAGTCTTCCCCCCTGTAGCCATCCTAAAACTATTGCTAAGGGGACTCACTGCAAAAGGTGGTCCCTCCCCCAAGAACTGTCATTCACTTCTTAATCCCGGGTATTTACTTTAATAACAGGTATTATTACCCTGACCTGAAGAGAGAACTCAGCCCTGCCAAACCACAGTGGTGTTAGCCCATATCTAATAAGACGAGAAATAAGGCAGTAAGAATCCTTGAATGGTGTTTGGGGGGGGGGGGTTAAAATAGAGTCTGAGACAGACTTTGGCAGAAGCATGGTTCTCGCCCTACTTCTATCCTGCAAGGAACCCTAAGTGGCTTACATAATCTTCCTCCTCTCCATTTTATCCTCACAATAACCCTGTGAGGTAGGTTAAACTGAGAGTCAGTGACTGGCTCAAAGTCACCCAGTGAGATTCATGGCTGAGTAGAGACTAGAACCCGGATCTCCCGAGTCCCAGTCAAACACTCTAACTAACCACTATGCCACATTTGCTCTCACTATGTTCTCTGGGTACCAGGTCTTCCTGGCCTACCCCAGGGAATTGGTTTGTACTTTTAAGGCTGTGATCCTTTGTAAACTTACCTGGGGAGAAAGTCTCCTTGAATTCAGTGAAACTTACTTCCAAGTAGACATGCATAAGATGAGGCTGTAAGGCTGCAATCTTATGCACATTTATGTGGAACAAAGTTGCAGGATGTGGACCACCAGCTCTGTGGCTGGTAGATATACTGCTCATTACTCATACTAAAAATATTGTATTGTTTTTTCCTGCTTTTTGCACTACAAATAAGATATGTGCAGTGTGCAAATCAAGCCTTTCTATACCTTTTTAAAATTTAATGTATTTCAATTTTAGACAGCAAATTAATTTATTATTAATTTATTATTAATTTATAATAGCTTTCCATTTTATCAAGTAAAAAAAAAGGACCCGGGTCCTTTTTTTTTACTTGATCCATTCGTTCATATTTTTTTCAAACTATAGTCCAGCCCCCCAACAGTCTGAGGGACAATGAACTGGCCCCCTGTTTAAAAAGTTTGAGGACCCCTGCCCTATGCCATGGCCCTAATCTAGACTGGGGTGTGGGGTGCAGCTGCCATTAGTTTTTTTTTTAAAAAAGAGGAGAAGCGCAAGACGTGTTTAATGTTACATCTACTTTGATCCTCAGACGGCATCTGTTGGTCGTGCGCGAGAGAACATACAGTGTGGAACCAGCATTCTCCCTGCTTTGTTGTTGTCTCGAGGGCCAAGCCCATGGTTTACCAGACCCTACAAAAAGAAACCTGAGGCAGCCCACTCCCTGATTTAATTCTCCTCTGCCACTTTCCACAAAAAGAGTCTGCTGGATCAGACAAAGGATCCATCCAGTCCAACATCCTATTTCAAATACTCGGCGAGACTCGTGTTGTGCTTAAATCTTTCCTCCAGTCTCTCTCTTGGGCAAGAAGTTTCTGTTTTTCTGCCTCATTTTCTGTCTGTTTTTGAGCTTACCTTGGGTTGGATCTGATGATGATGTCATTCTGCTGATGGAATGACTTCTGTCAGTGAAGCCAGGAGGGGGGCCATTCCCCCTCACCCCGCAGCCCCAAGTGCACTCTCAAAATCCCTATGGAGTAGGTTTTCGGTTGGTGCGGAGGCCTGCAGGGGTGAGGAGAGGGGGGGGGGAAATCCCGTTATGCTAGTGGACATCCACTAGAATGACATTGGATTTAACCCCTCAAAATTGCACTGTTATGCCTCCCTCTACAGCCTCCCTGGCTGCCCACACTTCCTGGTCTGTAAAAGCCCTATAGGAAAAAAAAATGCCTTGTGACGTCTTCTTCCCTTGAACTTTAAATGTAGTGAAAAAAGCCTGCAGGAGGCTTTGAAGGAGCACAGGAGTGAAGGATGTTGCAGACTGCCAGAGAGATGACTGTATAAGGAAAGACAGGACAGTCATGCACACACACCCTGAGTCACCTGCCCACCTCGTAACTAAGGCAAGTGCAACAATCCCACACCCCACTCATGGCAATTTTACTGAGATCTTATTCTCCTTTGACATTTGTATTGAAAGCAATTTTGTTTCTTATCAAATTGACAGAGAATGGTAAAAGGAGCCCACAGCAGGGCATGAAGGCAACAGGGCATGAAGGCAACAGCATTTCCACCAGCAGCAGGCACTCAAGAAAAACACTGCCTCTGAATGAGGAGGTTCCACTCATCTCTCATGGCTAATGCCTATTCAGAGATCCATCCTCCATCAATGAGAATAATCCATTTTAAAGCCATCTGAGAAGCCCATGGCCATCAACACGGCTTGTGGCAACGAGTTCCATAAATTAATCATGTCTGGCTGAAATGTCCACTTTTTGTTCACTGTGAGCTCTCCCTCCCATTAGAGAAGGGGAGGCACTCAAGAGAAGGGGTGGGAGGGTGTGTTTCGATTCACACTGCCGAGGAAACAAAGGGCAGTGGTGCACTACAATATCCCTATCCCAAAGAGCCTTGGCCTATGGAAGTGTAAACAAAATGGCTTTTTGAAAAATCTGGTTGCATGCAAGATGACCGCTAGATGTTGCAGCACCACACTCCTCTTATTTTAAAGATAATAATGGCTTCTTAATAATGACTTGCAATAATGATAATAATAGCTTGTTTTAAAGATAATAATGGCTTGCTAATGGTCTAAAACAGGAGTGTTGAGCTCTTCCAGGGTGAGAGCGGCATTCCAGTGGTGGGTGGAGCTGAAGGCAAAAGGGGGCTGGGCTGAAGGCAAGATGGGCGGGGTCCAAATAACAAAAATACCAGCATATTTTAGGTTTAGCTTAAAGATCTTACCGCTGGTAACGAAGCCTTAGGAGAGGCACTTCGACCTTTTAGAAGGCGGGGGGGGGCGGGATGCACAAAAGCCAGAGGAAACCACTAAATGATTGGTGGTTGGGAGAAAGGGGGTGGGGCCATCTGGGGAAACCCAGAGGGCTGGATTGAGACCCCAGGCAGGACACATTTGGCCCTGGGTCTGAAGTTCTGCACCTCTGGTGCAAAACCAACGTTTAATTAATTGATTAATATCCGTATGACTAAAAGACTAAGATTTTAATTGGGCAACAGTCTCACTTTTGTGATTGATCACATGGGTGAGGGTGCAGATTTCTGTTTAAACTTGCAAAACGTTCATGTTGGTGTGTGTCCGTCCCCCCCCCCCCGGTAAATATTCTGTAGTTACAGTGTGGTATAATACTTTCTCGTCACTAGGTGAAACTATAGTGCTGTTTGGCACACTTAGCACATAAAAGCCACAACCCATCCTTCACTTATTATCTGGGGTTGAAAGCCAGAGAAGCCTTTTGGTAGAAGGTAAAATGGCCAGGCTATAGCTTTGCAAATACGTCCACCAAAGTTACTGGCCAAAAATTTGTGGACTTGTGGCACACTATGTCCGAAGATAAAAGAAAAGAAGAATCAACTTTGTTCTAATTTACAAAAGCTTCCTCACATGTTTCTTTGGAAACAATTTTTACTCATCATGCGTTACCAGGCAACTAGCTGTTTACAAGCCTGCTGCACTATATTTGTACAAACAGACAAACCATAGAGAAGAAAGCAGCCATGTGAGAGGAAAGAAGACTACACTGAAGTATTCTCAACCACATGAGTTTCAGTTCAAAGAGAAACATGGGATACAGATAAGGACTGCTTGCTGCAGGGATGGGGACTCGGACTCGAGGACTCGACTCGTGAGTCGGACTGAGTCCCCCCTCTGACTCGACTCGGACTCGAGTCCCAATATTTTTAATGGGACTCGAGACTCGACTCGGGACTCGAGGCCAAGGACTCTTCAACATCCCTGGGCTGTGCCAGAAGGAGTGCAGAGGAGCGTGATTGCCGGCGAAGAGCGCATGGAAGCGAGGTGTGACGCTGCTCGGCCACTATGGACGGCTACCAGGAGTGCAGCCCCAACAGTGTGTCAAGATTTATTTTGATTGATGTGTTGCGTACTTGGGAGAGGCAGAAGAAGGACCTGAGATTACTCTGTGTGGCTGCTCTGAGTGTGTTTCTGGTTCCAGCAAGTTCATCACCAGTGGAGTGGGTGTTCAGTGAGGGTGGAACTGTGATGAGACCTCACAGTTCCAGAATGGGGGCCAAACATTTAGAAAAAATCATGTTCCTCAAATGCAACATGGATAAGTTTTAGGAAGTACAGCAAGTTTATTTTTTAAAATCATTTTCCTAAAATGCAATCTTTCAGACATTTTGGGTTTGGCTGCCTCTGCCTGCCTGTCTGGGGTTCCCAGCCTCCTCTGCCTGCCTGGTCTCTTCTTGACCAGTTCAACAGTTGAATTGTCCAAGACAAACACCTCTGCCTGCCTGTTTTGGGGTTCCCTGCCTCCTCTGCCTGCCTGGTTATTTTGGGTTTGTCTGCCTGGTCTGTTCTTGCCAAAATCAGTTGCAGAGTTTTGAAATAAAAAGGCACACTTGTGCCTAGAATTTATTTAAACCACACATCTGAAGTAGCCTTATTTTGTTGGGAAAAACCCCCATTGGTTTTAATAGGGACTCGTGGAGTCTGCTTTGGGAGTGACTTGTGACTCGTGACTCGTGAGTCACCATTTTGGACCAAGGACTCGGACCCGGACTCGAGACTCGGGTCCAAAGACTCGTGACTCGACTTGTGACTCGAGACCAAGGACTCTTCAACATCCCTGGCTTGCTGCTAATGGGAGAAAGAAAGAGACGGACATCAATAAATGGGATTAAATAGGCCCCAACCTTATTGAAGGAACATGACATACCAGCTAAGACCACTGTGGTGGTGGAAGTAGTCCTCCGGACTGCTCCTTATGATCTGCTGAGGGAAACTCTCAGGAATAGCCAGCTACAATGTTCCCCTAAGACCACTAAGGGCAAGCCTGAGCTATACCTGATAACTCATTTTCCTCAGGTAGAGGCAGCTGTGGAACGGCCACCCATCTTAACTGCCTACAGCTCTGCTAAGTGTGACTTACCCCCATAGCAACTTAGGCAGCATCTCCACTCCACCCTAATGAGTGTCCTATCCCTCATGGGCAGAAGAGCCGGTGGAGACCTGTACCCTTCTGGGAACAGCTCTCTGGGATGTGCATCTGACGGGATACAGGGCATTTGCCCAACAAAACATACAGACTAACCAACAGGGATGTTGAAGAGTCCTTGGTTTCGAGTCACGAGTCGAGTCACGAGTCCTTGGACCCGAGTCTCGAGTCTGAGTCCGAGTCCTTGGTCCAAAATGGTGACTCACGAGTCCCAAGTCACTCCCAAAGCTGACTCCATGAGTCCCTATTAAAATCAATGGGGTTTCCCCCCAACAAAATAAGGCTATTTCAGATGTGTGGCTTAAATAAATTCTAGGCACAAGTGTGCCTTTTTATTTCAAAACTCTGCAACTGATTTTGACAAGAACAGACCAGGCAGACAAACCCAAAATAACCAGGCAGGCAGAGGAGGCAGGGAACCCCAAAACAGGCAGGCAGAGGCCTTTGTCTTGGACAATTCAACTGTTGAGCTGGTCAAGAAGAGACCAGGCAGGCAGAGGAGGCTGGGAACCCCAAACAGGCAGGCAGAGGCAGCCAAACCCAAAATGTCTGAAAGGTTGCATTTTAGGAAAATGATGTTAAAAAATAAGCTTGCTATACTTCCTAAAACTTATCCATGTTGCATTTGAGGAACATGATTTTTTCTAAATGTTTGCCCCCCCCCCATTCTGGAACGGTGAGGTCTCATCACAATTTCACCCTCACTCTTCGCCGGCGATCACGCTCCTCTCCACTCCTTCTGGCACAGCCCAGGGATGTTGAAGAGTCCTTGGTCTCGAGTCCCGAGTCGAGTCTCGAGTCCCATTAAAAATGTTGGGACTCGAGTCCGAGTCGAGTCAGAGGGGGGACTCAGTCCGACTCACGAGTTGAGTCCCCGAGTCCGAGTCCCCATCCCTGCTAACCAAGTGGGAAGAAGACTAAGTTCTTCTCAGTTTAAAAGAGCCAGGCATTTTTTCCCCTTACATGTCCTGGCATAAGGGAGCGCTGCCTGACATATAAAGCAGTCCCCTTGGGAACAGGGGACAACTGTCAGTCCATCCCTTACAGTACTGAACTCTACTGTGGCCGTAAAGTTATGGGGAACTATCTGGAATGTGAGACACATTTTTGGTATAGAAAGTTAGAAACATAAAGGTTTTCTATACCAAAAAGAGAGGTTAATCTACCCTGGAGGACTTTATGGAGTAGGGCAGAAGCATTGCATTTTGAGATATTCTACAGATACACAAGATCTGCATAGATCTGACCGCACCTTAAAATATATATCCTGCAACTCTATATTAGAACACAACTCATCATTCAAACGGCTGTAGTTCATAGTAGATGGGCATTTTGAAAAACCTCCATTCCTGGGAATGTACATCTTAAGTTTAAGGAATAGTATGCCTTTACAGCTGACTTCATTTTGAAAGCTTTTCCAGTTCATTCTTTCATAGGATGTTGAACACATAATATTCACAGGGCCTCATGATAACAATCTCACCGGGACAGAGAAAGCAACTTCCTTGGTTATTCCATTTGAGCTGATTCATCTGGTTGGAACTCCTGAGAAATCAGTTTGCATGCTACCCGCAAGCCTTGGACTGAACCTTGTCCTTTGTGCTCTATCAGAAGTTATTATTATGACAAGATCCTTAAATGCCTGAAGAAACTTTTTTTTTTTTTTTTTTTAAAGAGACCTTAAACCAGCCTTCCCCAGCTTGGAGCCCTCCAGATGTGTTGGACTACAATACCCATGCTGACTGGGGATGAGAGGGGTTGTAGTCCAACACATGTGGAGGGCATCAAATTGGTGAATGCTGCCTTACACTCACTTTAAAATGAACTGAGGGACATCGTATTATTATCACATCGTATTATTATTTATTATTTACATTTATTTATCGCCCATCTGGCTGGCAACCGGCCACTCTGGGTGATGTACATAAGATAAAAACAGGATAAAATAGATTTAAAACAGTATAAAATTTTAAAATCTTAGCCCACCCCATATTCCCGCCTGAACAGCCAAGTTTTTAGTGAGCGGCGGAAGCTCAGCAGAGAGGGGGCATGGCAGAGGTCACTCGGGAGAGAGTTCCACAGTACGGGGGCCACCACAGAAAAGGCCCTCTTCCTAGTCCCCACCAGTCTAGCCGCTCTGGCTGAAGGGACAAGGAGAAGGCCATCTGTGCAGGACCGGTGCAGGGCAGTTTGGCGCCCTCGGCGAAATGAAATTTAGTGCCCCCCCTCTCGTGCCGTGGGGGGGGGGGCTCCGGAGCAAAGCAGCCCTGCTCTGCAACCCCCCCCCGTGCCGCTGCCGCCACCACCAACCTACCTTCCCCCCGCCCTGGCTGCCGCCGCCTCCTCTGAGGAGGAAGTGACGCGACGGCCCCCCCGCGCTCCGTTTCCTGCTGGGGAAACCAGGGCAACAGGGCTGTTTAAGCCCTGTTGCCCTGGTTCCTCCCGCCAAAACAACGCGGGCGGGGCTCCGGAAGCGATGCAACGTGGAGAAGGTAGGTGGCGGGGGGTCGGGTGGTGGTGGTGGAGGCGGCAGCAACGGGCAGGGGCAGGCGTGGCGGCGGCGGCGGGTGGGTGGGTGGGTGTGGAGGCACAGCAGCGGTGGTGGCGGCGGGCGGGGAGGCGGAGGTCTGGCGGGGGCGGCGCGGCGGCAGCGAAGAGGAGCGCAGCGTTTCTGCGCCCTCTTCAGCCGCGCGCCCTAGGCAACCGCCTAGGTTGCCTAGCGGTAGCACCGGCCCTGCGTCTGTGGCAGATCTTGTTGAGTGGCCTACTTGGTGTTGCTGGAGACGCTCCTTGAGATATCCATATCTCATATTGTATCCATATCTTTTCTGTTCTATAGGCCTGTTATTTGCTAAAAAGGACAGACTTCCATGCTCTCAATTGCGTGGAGAGCTTCTACAGATGCAGGAGGCTCTCCTCTTCCCAAAGTTGCCCTCCATGAGTAGAGGGTGAGAAATGCAGTGAGGGAGGAGGCGAGCCTAGCACACTCCGCCTCCTTGTGTGTTTAGTTTTTTCAGATATAGAACACCTGAACAGGGTTTCAGAGAATTCTGAATCCAGGAATTGGTTTTGAGTACCAGAACTGATCAGAGCTCACACAGTCCTTCCACACAGTCCTTCCACCTTCCTACTCCTGGTTACACCAAGTGTTCTTCATTTCAGCTGTTTAATTTTAGAGCAGGAGGGGAGTCCTTTTGTTAATGCTATTGGTAAAATGATTGGGAGTCAGAAATCAATGGTGATCTACTGCAAATCACCCAGAGATCTATCAGTAGATGCTTTCTTGCCCATCCCTGTTTTACATTCTTTCTGAGTGTGAAATATTGAAAGTTAGTTTTGTGTTTTTTAAAAAGTCTCTCCCCACCCCTTGATATATTTTTTAAAAAATGTAATACTTTATACTATAAGGACGCAATCCTATAAGTTTGAACTTGAAGTATCCCTGAACTTGGAAGCTTACGAGCATCCTATGCAGAGCAGGAGGAGCAGCAGAGGCAGTCTCCATGATCCATCTCCCCACTCCTCCCACTCTACATTTTAGCTAGATGGCCATTTTCATCTGCCTAGCTGGGGTGCTTCAGGGCGGAGGGAAGGAGGCTGCAGAGGACACAGGATACATCATAGCCTGGCCTCTTCAGTCTCCTCCCCTCCCGCAAAATGTCCCCTTTATGCTCTCTCTGAGGTTACATTCCCAACCTTGGAGAGGCAGCTGGCACAGTTCTTTCTGCTCTGGCTGGGGTTGGGTGGGGTTGGAGCACAGATTCCCAGCTCCAAGGATGGAGCTCTGTTTCCAACCTCAGATCTGGGTATCTCAAGTATCCTATGCCGCCCCTAGGGGCCATAGGATCACTCTCTAACATGGCAGTTTTTGATTTCAGGTTTAAACACCTTCTAGATAGCCAAACTAACCAACTGTGGTGTCTGCATCAACATTGGACCTCTATTATATCTACACTTTTCATTTTTTATTTACAAGCTCTCAGTTTCACTTGGAGAAAACCCCCCACTTCTTATCAAGTCTGTACCTTTCACCATTTTCTTTTCTACTTTTGGCAATGTTATGTATGCTAGATCATCTCTGGTCTTTGAGTGAACTTTCATCGAAGGTGTTGCCCTATTATATAGCAGACTTGTAAATGTTAAACAGTTTTGTTGAAGTTCAAAGGATAAAAATGGTCAGCAGCCTTTCTTCTTCATTTTATTACAGATAAAACTACAAAACTACAAAACTCATGATATCCTGATTAGCAAGCTAGCTAAAAGTGGGCTAGATAGAACAACTATCAGGTGGATCCACAATTGGCTACAGAATCGGACTCAAAGAGTGCTTATCAATGGTTCCTTCTCAAACTGGGGAGAGGTAACGAGCGGGGTACCACAGGGCTCGGTCCTGGGCCCAGTGCTCTTCAACATTTTTATTAATGACTTAGATGAGGAGGTGCAGGGAATGCTTATCAAATTTGCAGATTACACAAAGTTGGGTGGAATAGCTAATACTCTGGAAGACAGAAACAAAATTCAAAGCAATCTCGATAGGCTGGAGCACTGGGCCAAAAACAACAGAATGAAATTTAATAGGGATGAATGCCAAGTGTTGCACCTAGGGAAAGGAAACCAAATGCAGAGTTACAGAATGGGGGACACTTGGCTCAACAATACCACAAGTGAGAAGGATCTTGGAATTGTGGTAGATCACAAACTGAATATGAGCCAGCAATGCGATGTGGCTGCAAAGAAGGCAAAAAAATGCTATTTTGGGCTGCATTAATAGAAGTATAGCTTCCAAATCGCGTGAAGTGATAATTCCCCTTTACTCGGCACTAGTTAGGCCTCATCTTGAGTACTGCATCCAGTTCTGGGCACCATACTTTAAGAAGGATGTAGACAAACTGGAGAGGGTTCAGAGGAGGGCAACAAGGATGATAAAGGACTGGAAACAAGACCCTATGAGGAGAGACTGAAAGAACTGGGCATGTTTAGCCTTCAGAAGAGGAGACTGAGGGAAGACATGATAGCACTCTTCCAGTACTTAAAGGGTTGTCACACAGAGGAGGGCCAGGATCTCTTCTCGATCATCCCAGCTTGCAGGACACTGAATAATGGGCTCAAGTTACAGGAACCTAGATTCCACCTAAACATCAGGAAAAATTTCCTGACTGTCAGAGCAATAAGACAATGGAACCAACTACCTAGGGAGGTGGTGGGCTCTCCCAGTCTGGAGGCATTCAAGGTGCAGCTGGACAGCCATCTGTCAGGGATGCTTTGACCTGGATTCCTGCATTGAGCAGGGGGTTGGACTTGATGGCTGTATAGGCCCCTTCCAACTCTACTTTTCTATGATTCTATGTAGTTTTCTTTATTTCCCTTTGAGGAGAGAATAACACACAATAAAGAATTTTTCACACCGGATATCTACATGATTTACATACTCTTATACAGTGTGCTGTTTTCTGTAACTTACTCCCCAGTGAAATATCCACCTCATTCATGCAGGTACACACAATGGAATATGTGCAGTAGCTACTTTTTGAGATAGGCATTTTTCAGCTTGTTTTTCACCTTGGACCTGAATGTCTTTCATTTCATTTTAATTCTTTATCCTGATGAAGTGATGCAATTCCTCCCCTTGCCCCCAGATCCATTCATATCTGTGTATGTATTAGTATCTAGCACCAACTCTGTCCATGTGATGCATCTGATGAAGTATGCTCTTGTGTACAAAACCCACATTTCAATGTATCACAATGCTTTAATGGATCAATATTTGGCACTATAACTTGCAGGTGTGGGCTCCCTGGACTGGATTGGAACCACAATGGGGGAAAGGGTTAAAGCTCCCCTACCCCCCATGCTAGAGTCCCAGTCCAGACCAGGGTCCCGGTGTCTACACTGGAGTAAAAAAGAACAAAAGACGTAGCAAGCACCTACATCTTTAATAATGTCTGCTTCAGCCCTTAGGGAAAACCATATTTGAACTTTAGCGGTACATGAGGTGGTGTAGTAGATCCAAGGCTCACGTAGAAGCACTGGGAGTTCCAGACTGAGTCTTTCTGATTGGCAGGGATGATGTCATCATCTACCACCTCCTCAGACTTCCCTGTTCTCTCTGAGCTTAGCTGTAATCCTCACAGTTGCTGGTGAAGAAATAGATTCCCCAGTGACAAAATATTATTGTCAGGCGATCCCTGTTGTAATGCAAAGTATTTTTGGGTGGCTTGGTCTTGAATGGGCAATTAAGGACTATTAGCTTTACAAACATTCTGCTCCTAGTGGAGATTTCTATGAACCATGCAGAGAGCTTTGGCTATTGAGCGGTATAGAAATGTAATAAATTAAATGATATGAGATGAAAAGTGCTCGAACTGGTTTGTTGATATGGATTAACACAGCTGCCTGCATCTTTGGACTCTCCTTGAGGCTGTCAGGATGAGCTCCTTCACTTCAAAACCACTACATCACTGGGTACATGTGCTTTATTGAAATGGAGCTTGTAGGTGCTGTATCTTTTAAATTTCCAAGATCACTTAAGAGAGACCTTCACCTCTTTGGTGATGCTCTGGGGCTTATCCAGACTATATAAATTCAAGGTTCATGAGTGTGCAGCCACTGTATTTTAGCCTTTGTAGGTACTCCGGGAAATCACGATTCAAGACATTAGTACAACATTGAGTCCATACATAAAAGATGGGAGGGGGATGACCTTGCTGGTTGGGGGGGGGGAAGAGAGATGGCTGTGCTGCCCCTCCAAATAGGATGCTCTCATGGGAGAGGAAACTGACTATATTCAAGGCAAAGAAGACTTTTGTCTATTTTTGCCTTGGTAGTGAGTCCAGCTAAAGTGCCAAAACAAAGACTGAAGACTGAAGACTGATGCCGGTGGTGAATCAGACAAAAGCCTTTTCCAGGCTTTGCCCTGAATTCAGTCATTTCCAGCTCCCTCCATATGAGACCTCTCTTTGTAAGGCTGAGAACCGGCATGAAGGTCGCAGTATGGTGCAAACATGTGTAGCTGTGTGGTTCATGACCTACAAAGGCATGGATGCTATCCAATAGGTCCTTTTGACATTTTTAAAGTGGTCCAGATGGATCCTAGATCGCTAGGGCCCCACTACGTGGGAGAGGAACTGTAGTTTGCTATCAGCAAAACATTGTTGTTTGAGTGTTAGGGAAAATGCAGTATCCTTAAATGCAAACACTTCCTTAAGGCATGATGTCTGGATCCTATGCAACACATGAACAACAACAAAACAATGCTTTGTTTATTTTAACAACATTAAATTTTAACAACAGTAATAAAACTAACAACAAAACAATGCTTTCTTGTTTTTATTACCACTGATTTGTAAACTGCTTTGGTAACTTTATTGAAAAGTGACATAGAAATCACTTAAATGATTATGATGATATATCAACACCAGCATAACTGCATTTTTTGCTGTGTGAACTAATCAGGGAAAACCTTGGCAGGGGGAAGAGGAAGTATTGCAGGGAGGTTGACATGATTTTAGAGTTTGTGTGCTAGACATGTGAACCAACACTTGGTTAGTCAGGTCAGAGAGTGTATTGATGAACAAAACCAGTTGTGGAGGGAAGGGGAAAACAGTGATGAATGCTTTTATGTATAATTTTAATAAATATTTGAGTGGGTCCGAAGACACTTGATGCTGAAGTGGAGATAAATTATCAAAAGTTATTAGGTATGATAGCTAAATGGAATCTCCACGTTCAGGGGCAGTACACCTGCTGTGAGTACCTGATGCTGAGGACAGGCAGGCAGTGGGAGAGAACGATTGCCTTCAAGCTCTGCTTGTGGATTGCCTGGGGTTATCCAGCTGGCCACTTTTGGAAACAGGAATAGATGGACCCCCTCAGTCTGATCTTCCAGAGGAGTTGTTATGACAAATTCACGAAGCTAGTCTAACATAGCTGAAATTGAGCATGATTTTCTCGCTGCTGCTACAGCTGAGAAGGCCATGAGTAGAGGCCCTGGGGTTGAAGAGTTTATCATGGTGATTCTGGTTTTAATCTTATGCGGCTGATTATTCAGTTGGCACAGAGACTTTCTAGCTCCCGTTGATGGCATCAAAGTGACTCTCAGGCACAACATGGACTCAGAAGCTCTAGGTGGTTAACACATTAATTTAGGAAGATAAATACTCTGTTCATTTCAGCAACATGTGCTAGGGAATAATAGTAATTTCAGATACTTGAACCAAAGTAATTACTGTTTCCAGTTTCTCCACAGTATGAAATTATAGTCCTGAGTAATTAAGAATGTAAGAACAACCCTGCTGGATCGTCGTATCAAGGACCCATCCATCTAGACCAGCATCCTGTTTCCTACAGAGGCCAACGGCAACTAGACATGCATAAGAAGCCCACAAGCAGGACATGAGGGCAATTGCCTTTGCCTGCTGTTGTTCCCCAGTGACTGGTATTCAGAGGCATGCTGACTCTGATCCAGGAGGTAGCATTTACCCATCATAACTAAGAGCCGTTCATAGCCCTATCCTCTATGCATTTGTCAAATCCCCTTTCAAAGCCATCCAGGTAGAAGGCCATCAGCACACCTTGTGAAGTCAAGTCCATACTTTAACTATGTGCTGTTTAACTTCCTTTTGTCTATCTTGAATCTCCCACCATTCAGCTTCATGGATGACCCTGGATTCTAGTATTATGGGAGAGGGTGAAAATGTACCACTATCCATTTTCTCTAGACCATGCATGCTTGTATAAACCTCCACCAGGTCCACCCTTACTCACCCTTTTCCTAAAAAGCTGCCGATGTTGTAACCTTTCCTCAAAGGGAAGCAGTGGCAGCTGGTGACCATTGGGTCTAGTGGGCCAGAGGGTGGGGAGCTAATGGTAGGCTGAGCCAAGGGGTCACTGTAGCTGGAGCCAACCAGAGCATGAGTTCAAAGCAGAGGGTTGGTGGGGTTGTCTCTGACCCACAGAACTACATCAAAGCACTCATTTGAGAAGAACACATTTCTCTGCTCCACCAGCAAGCCCATTGCAAACTGAGGCAACCAAAAAAAAGTTAAGATTAACATCATTTAACATCATGTTGTTCAATGCAACATCATTGCGGGAGTGCAAAGCTGAGGATTAGGGGGTGGGATATCTCTGACCCATAGAGCTACATCAAAGCACTCTTCTGAGCACATATTTCTCTGCTCCACAAGCCATCAGCATGCTATTGCACAGAACCAGGAAGTTTGGGCAAAGAACGTGAAGATCATGAGTCCAAAACAGCTCTCCCAGAGGTCCATGTAGCAACAAAGAAGCACTCCATTGATCCCATCCCCAATGCCCCCTCCCCGATCCACACTGCAACAGAAAAACACTCCATTTGACCCACATTATTCTGCTCCACACCACCAGTAACCCCTATTGCGCACAGAAAAGGCAAACGGGGGTGGGGATTGGGGAAAAATGGGGAAACATTTGTTTCAAGCCCCCCCTCCCTCCACATACACACACATTCTTCTTACTTACTTTGTTACTTATTTACTTTCTCTCTCTCTCCCACATTGAGAGAGGGGAACAACACAGAGACGTCCATTGTTTTCCTTCCTTGTCCTCCTCTGCACAAACATTGGTCATGGGCATCGTCCATGGGACTTTCCTATTCACTTTTAAATGCTGGCTCTCTCCTTATTGGCTTGGAGGTCTCAGCAGCACCACATATGGCGCACAGAGTGTTTCTCTTCGATTCCCTGCCTGCTGCCCTGGCTCTCTGCCTGCCAGAGGAGGATGGACTGAGCGTGTGCGCGTGAGCCGCACACAAGCAAAGAAATCCGCACTCTTAAGTCAGAGCTGGAGAGAGAAGAAGGAGAGGTCTAAGTTGGAGAGGGCTGTCTGCTGAATAGTATCATGGCAGTAGGGCTGGAGCTAATGGCAGGGAGTGGGACGGGGAGACGGGGAGACGGCAGGAGCGAGGGGGCTTAACCCTGCTGCCCAAAGTGATGGCCCACCTCTGTAAAGGAATTGCTCCAGTCCTTGATCATTTTGGCTGCCCTTTTCTGCACCTTTTCCAGCTCTACTACAATATTCCTTTCGGGATGTGGTGACCAGACGTGTACACAGTATTCCAAGTCACATCACAGAGGACTGTAAAAAATTATCCACTAAGGAATAGGCTCTTCTAAGGGATCATTTCTCTCTTCTTTGGAGTGATGAATTACTTCCCTGAGACCCTCATTCTCTCTGACAGCAGACGAGCTGTCACCGTGGGAGTAAGGTGTCCCCAAAGGCTTTGCCCATGGACCTCCCTGCCTGTCTCAGTTTTTCCAGGTCAGCTACATTGGCCTCAAGAGAACAAACTTGTCTCCTGAGAGCCTGGCGCTCATGGCACTGAGCACAAACCTATCACTTCTGACCAGCAGGGTGATAGTCATCATACATATGACGCTTGGTGAAATACACCGGATAACCACCGCAGTCCTGCTGGCTTTCTATCTTCACAACTGTTTTTTGTTGGGGTTTTACTGGGCATGTTCACTTGGAAAGTTGGGATTTGTAAGATCAAAAAGGAGGGAGGGTTGACTGCTGCCCTGTCCTCCTTGCCCTGTTGCTCAACTCACACAGGTACTTAACTCACCTAAATAGTTAAGTCTTTACCTTGACACTATGTCTCTCGGGCTGAGACACACTTCGCCTCAAACAATTTATTTGAAAGTTGAAATTGAAAACAAATCAATCTTAACACACACACACACACACACACACACAGTAAAAAGCAAGCCTACGAACAGCAAAATAGTCAGACTATTTAAAAAATAATAATAATGTTGTTACCCACCAAAACTGTGAAAGAAAATAAAATGGCTTTAACTTTGCACCTGTGCAGAGTATTCTATAATTGGGAAATCACCAGAGAAGCGCCTATGCTGGATAGCTGCCCAACTAACTGTACCAATGATATCTTTCACCTTAGTAGTATTATCTGAAGACTAGTTTTTAATTGAGGACATATTGGATTCAACCCAAAGATTCCCTTTCCCCAATGGAAGGACTCTTTTCAGCAGAAGAAGGGAACCTTTGGATCCAACCCATTGGCTTGGATCCAGAGAAATCTTGTGTGAGTGACAAAGCACTTCTGCTTGCACAAAGCAGCCCTGATGAATTCTCCCAATTTCCCTCTGTACTGCTGCAACCTGCTGCCTTTGGTGGGGGTGAAAGGGACTGTAATGTGTGTGTGTGTGTGTGTGTGTGTGATATGAGCCAGGGAACCTACATTGCACAAGTGGAATTCTGCTCATCTATCTCTGGATCCAACCCAAGACATTAACACTTCAATCCTACACACATCTACTTTGAAGTAAGTCCTATTTAGTTCAATGGGGCTTACGCCAAAATATAGGAGTATAGGATTGGGTATAGAATTGCAGCCTAAGTGTTTTATTTAGTGATGCATGAACTTGCCCCAACAAAAATGGTAATTTGCTCATCAAGTTCAGAATTCCTCCATCCAATCTCAGATGAAAGTCCTCCATTATTTTGAGATTTCATTGTGTATATACAAATTTTTGCACATGTGCATCAACAAAGTGCATCTTTGGAACTGTAGTATAGCATCATGCTACACAGCATGGTGCTATGCATCACTATGTTATGTTCTCATCTCTGATCGGCTATTTTTATGTTTACTCTACAGTTAGTATGGTGCTGCTGGAGCCGGAGGGAGTAGCTGAAGTGCGAGCAGAAGAGCAGAAGAGCCACAAGTATGAGATGTGGAAGAGGCATTTCCATGAAGCCCACATATCCTTCTCACCTGCCAGCTGCCGTAGCATGCACTGCTCCCCACTTGACTGCCTCCTCCTTGGATTCCCTTTCCAGTACTCCTGACAGTGCCACGAACCAGCACCAGGCCTAAGGTAAACTTTTACTTACCAAGCAACAACAACAAAAATCTGTCTGATACTATAGAGAAATGGCCTCAGTTGACTTAACTAGTTGGATAGAGAGGAAAGAAAGCCACAGGTAAAAAAGAAATGCAAATACTAACCTACGTTGCTATGATTGGTTTTTGAAGGATTTTAGATCCAAATTTTTATGTGAATTGGTTTGGAAAACAGTAACAAAAGAGTTAACTCAGCACTGGTTAGGCCTCATCTTGAGTACTGCATCCAGTTTTGGGCACCACACTTTGAAGGATGTAGACAAACTGGAGAGGGTTCAGAGGAGGGCAACAAAGATGATAAAGGGACTAGAAACAAAACAAGGCCCTATGAGGAGAGACTGAAAGAATTGGGCATTTTTAGCCTTCAGAAGAGGAGACTATCACTGAGGGGAGGTATGATAGCACTCTTCCAGTACTTGAAGGGTTGTCAAAGAGGAGGGCCAGGATCTCTTCTCGATCATCCCAGTTTGCAGGACACGGAATAATAGGCTCAAGTTATAAGAACCCAGATTCCACCTAAACATCAGGAAAAATTTCCTGACTGTTAGAGCAATAAGACAATGGAACCAATGACCTAGGGAGGTGGTGGGCTCTCCCACTCTGGAGGCATTCAAGGTGCAGCTGGACGACAACCATCTGTCAGGGATGCTTACTTTGACTTGGATTCCTGCGTTGCACAGGGGGTTGGACTCGATGGCCTTATAGGCCCCTTCCAACTCTACTTTTGTATGATTCTATGATAAATGACATAATTCCAACAGCATGAACATTGCAAATGGGATGTTTACATTTCCTTCAGAAAATAAAGTGTTAACTCAACAAACATGTGGACATGCACAGGAATGGCAGAGTTTAGGTGCTTTAGTCATGCATAGTGTGCAGGTGCTCGTAATAATTCTCAGTTTGAATAATGAAAATGCTAAAGTTCATTAGACAGCCATCCAAGATTTGTACACACACAGGCATTTTGAACATAATAGAGTCTACCGATGAACTGCCTAATTTTGAGTTTCATCAGCATCCCTTATTTTATTACATTACCATTTGAAGGTGTGAATTTTTTTGGTGGCTTCTTCTAGCAATCTTTCATATATATATATATATATATATATATATGAAACACACACATATATATATATATATATATATGTTTCTATACAGCCTAGTTGCTCCAAAGCAGTCATTCCTATGTCGTTCTATATGTTTTCCTTTTCTCTCTCGGTATCATCACACTGAAAAAGGCCAGTTTTGCATGGAGAACACCATTAATAATGAAACGCAGTCTGTGTGCTTTTAAAAAGTCTATTTCTTCCTTATAAATAAATGGTAATTTGTTTTAAAGCGTCATTGCACATAGTGTTCAGCCAGTTCTCATGCTTTCGATTATTTTAAATAAATGTACCATAAATGGAACAAGTTCTTTCTAATTTGCAAATGATATGCAACATTTTTCAAAAAAGGGGGGGAGGTAAGGGAAAAAAAGGAAAAGTGTAAAATTTCTTCTTAACTACTTCTCATTAATGGGAAACTGTTCAATGACCTGTAAAGATTAAAGAATTAGTGAATTGGTAAAATTATCAGAATGAAAAATCTGTATAATTTTGATTTCATTTAAAAATCTGCTAAACAGTCTAGGGGCTTTAGAAAAGGATATTACTTTTTAATTTCACACTCACAAATGTCCTGGTATCAGTGTTACAAATGGGCTGAAATAAAGGCAACAAATAGTATGTTTAAGTGCATGACATTAGAGGAGTCTGTTTAAACTCAGCTTTCCTCCCCCTCCCTTTTCATTAAAACAACTGAAGACATTTAATTAAGTGACCACTCTGCTAAGTGGAGCAAAAATTAATATACGTAAATGAATTTATGTACGGGTGATGATGCATAATTAAAAATACGCGTCAGATGAGAGGCTGAGAAGAAAAAGAAAACATTTTAACAAGATTCTTCATAAAGGTTTCCCCATCCCGAATTTTAAACATGTCTGATACACACACACAGACACACACAGACACACACACACACACAAATTGGTAGTAATTTCTCAAGCTAAAACCATGCCACAGTTGCCATGCAGTGCAATCTTCTACGCGTCTATTCAAAAGTAAGCCCTACTGAATTCAATGGGACTTACTCCCAAGTAAATGTGTACAGGATTGCAGGCGTAAATGTTGGTCAGAACACTGCAGAAATGGCTGGTGCAATGGATCAAGCCAAAGCTTGGCTTTCCCATAAATGCTTCTCTTTGAACTAGAACACTTACAACAACAGGCTACCTAATTTGCTGAAAAGGATACACAAAGGCACAGTCCAAATTTTCTGGAAATGTTATTCACAAGCATACCTGGTGATAAGTAGAAGCCAAAGCAAGAGGGCGGTGGGGGGTTGGGAGTGGCGGCTTGACATACCATAACAAGAGTCCATATTTCTTCATAAAAAAACAAATATGAGCTTATGGAATATACCTTTGACACACAAAGACTGTTTCATGCACGTGTAATCTTGTTTGCCAAGTATATCCAGTGGGGGCACATAAATTCAGCCAACCTCAAGCAAATGAAGGAAGAAGGCCAATAATAGAGAATACAGCCAATTGCATCAAGCAAAACAAACTTAAGGGTATTGTACTCAGGAGCCTTTGGAATCTCTTGTAATCTATGCAGCTCTCCTTTTCCGTCCATCTCTTTTAATATGCAGTCTTTATTGATAGTTCTTTTTCTTTCTTTCTTTTTTATTCTATCCATCACTCTTTGTCCTCTGGGTGAAAAAAAAATATTCTTCATCCTTATTACGGGCTCCTTTGGATGTGTTGGGCTGGTTTTCTCCATTTGTTCAGCTTTGCACAGGAGCATGTAAACTAACTGTACGAGGCAATGAAGAATATATCTCAGTGTATCTTTTTTCCAAAGTTTATGGAGAAAATACATAAGGAAACTCTCTCTCTCTCTCTCGCCCTCCCTCACACACACACACACACACACACACATACACACACACACACACACACACACATTCTGACACAACAGCAGTTCCCTAAACAACACCATTGGGAAATGTACACAGAACTGCTGCAAACGGGAGTGGATCATAACTGTAAGAGTTACTTTCTGAGTTGCATTGCTCTTTAATTGGTTTTTAAAATAGCTTTTCATTGTGATTTGTGTTTTACTTTTGTATGCTGCTTTGAGTGCTTTCAGCAATTCCGTGTCTAATAATAATAATAATAATAATAATAATAATAATAATAATAATGCTAAAGACTTTAGCGTAATATTTGTTTATGCCTTTTCATGTGATGTTGTCTTCTTGTCATTATTTTGGTCTGCAACTAATACGTTAGTGCACACACACTGTGTGCATGGCTTCTTCAGTTCCAGACTCTGCTTTATTATAAACCAAGAGCTCTCAGATATTTTAGTGATTAATTTCATAGCGTTAATTAGAGTTAGACCAGAAATGGGGCTCTACTCTGAGTTGCTTACATTATAATGTTAGAGGAGTTTTGATCCTTAATCTTGAAGCCCTGGAACGGCTAACTTGAACTGTACAGCAGCAGATACCTCATTTGCTCAAGTACAATGTAAGTGGCCTCATGACATGAAGTGCTTTGCACTAGCTTAGGCTGGGGCAACAAGTGCTGCCCCTCCTAGACATTGACAGCTAAGTGGCAGTTGTCTATGCCCTGCTGCAATGCATTTATTCAATACTTATTCATTAGAAACATCCCTGGCCTGTCCTGCCTTTGCATGCAAATGTTCAAGATGGCTTATAACATTAATGCTGCACTCTTATGGTCCCTGGAAGGGCACCCCAAGGGTCACAGGATATGTTGGGTGGGGAAAAGGGGGTTCTGCCGAGGCAGAGTACATAGTCCAAACCAAAATTGATAAAGAAGTGTGTGCGGGGAGGGCATTGGGCCCATTTACTTCATTACCCATGCCCTCCCTACGCATATCGCCTTTGGGAATAGTTCCTAAGAAGGCCCCGGGTGAGTTTCACATGATTCATAACTTGTCCTTTCCCAGGGGGGCCTCAGTGAATGAGGCTATACCAGAGCACCTTTGTTCTGTCCGGTATGCGTCATTTGACTCCGCAGTTGATATGATTCGTTCCTGCGGTACTGGAGCCCTCATGGGAAAGTGTGATATTAAATCAGCATTTAGATTGCTGCCTGTACACCCGGATGATTTTGACCTTCTTGGGTTTTGTTTCCAAGGAAAATTTTACTTCGATAGAGCCATGCCAATGGGCTGCTCCATATCGTGCTCCGCTTTTGAACGTTTTAGCTCTTTTCTTGATTGGGCCTTGAGGAACAGGACAGGCCTTGAACAGGTTGTCCACTATTTGGACGGCTTTTTGTTCGCAGGCCCGGCCTGCTCTGAGCAATGTGCATTCTTGATGGACCAGTTTAGTAACTTAGCCTCTGAACTGGGTGTTCCGTTGGCAGTTGAGAAGACTGAGGGTCCCGTTTCCACACTCAGTTTTCTTGGAATAGAATTAGATTCAGTGCAGCAGTGTTCCCACCTCCCAAGAGAAAAACTAGTCGATCTAATTGAACGTATTTCTGTGGTCTTGCAACATTCAAAAATTACGTTCCGCAATTTACAGAGCCTTGTTGGTCATCTCAATTTTGCATGCAGAGTGGTCGCTCCAGGGCGGGCATTTTTATGCCGTTTATGTGCAGCCATGCGGGGCCTGAAACGCCCATTCCACAGAATTCGTGTATCGGCCGCAATGCGAGATGATCTTCATGTTTGGTTAAAATTTTTAACACAATTCAATGGTGTTTCTTTTTGGAGGCGAGAGCTGCTGCTCCAGGCAGATTTTCAGGTTCAGTCAGACGCTTCTGGGGCTATGGGCTTCGGAGTTATTTTTCAAGATCAATGGTGCGCAGCGCCATGGCCTGGGGCATGGCTGCGTTCCGGGTTATGTAAGGACATTACTTTTCTGGAGCTGTTCCCAATTTACGTGGCCGTCCATTTATGGGCAGACCTTTGGGGTAACTCAGTAGTTCATTTTTGGTGTGACAATCAAGCTACAGTGCAGATAGTGAACACTATGTCTTCAAGGAACCCCAGAGCTATGTCTTTAGTTAGCGCACTGATACTGCATACTTTGAAGTGCAATATTTTGCTCAGGGCGTGGCACACACCTGGCCTGGACAATGGCATCACAGACGCCTTGTCCAGGAACCAGATGCAGAGATTTCGGGCCCTTGCCCCAGGGGCACAGCACTCCCCTGTCTTGATGCCAGATTATCTTTGGCAGATTGGCGAACGGCCGCCTCACAAGCAATTTGGTGTTCAATAGCCCCAAGCACGCAGGAGGCCTATATGCGTTCAGGTAGGGATTTCGCTGCCTTTAGAGCGGCTGTTCGCCTCCCCATGTTGTGGCCAGTGCCAGTCGAACACCTTATGCAGTTTTGCATTTCCAAATTGCAGAGTGGGTCATCAGTTAAGACTGTTCGAGGGAAATTAGCTGCCTTGTCCTTTCTGGCCAAGGCACAGGGTATCCACGATAATTCAAATGATTTTAGGGTAAAAAGGATCCTGGCAGGATGGTCCAGGGTGTGCCCTCGTCCACCTGACTTAAGGACCCCGGTGTCACCTGAGGTTTTACTTGAGCTCCACGGACAATGGCCTACTGTCTGCCGTTCTCCTTATGAGGCGGTTTTATTTCATGCAACAGCCTTGACGGCATTTTTCGGCGCTCTTCGCATCTCTGAATTGGTGGTGCAATCCCGTTTTGATAGATCTGCACGCGCCCTACAATTTTCAGACCTTTCCCTGCACGCCTCGTGGGCGACAATAAAAGTGAGAAGATCCAACACTGACCAGTTGGGTAAAGGGTCTACCATCTTGCTACACGCAGGATCAATGACGGAGCTGTGTCCTGTTAGGGCCCTACATGCATTTGTAGCTAGATGGGGTCTGGCTGATGGCAGTCTGTTTTGCCATTTATTTATTTATTTATTTATTTCATTTATATACCGCCCCACAGCCGAAGCTCTCTGGGCGGTTCACAATACTTTATGCATAAAAACAATAAAAACATACAACATAGTTTAAGAATTAAAAAACCAAATTTAAAAACACAGTTTAAAATAACAGTACAAAACCCAATAAAACTGAGCCTACAGGTGCTCAGGGTGCGCCATTAACCAAGTTTCAGTTTTGGTCAGTAACGAAGTCCGCCTTGGTGGCGGCGGGTTGGGCCCATTTGCACTTTGGAACCCACTCCTTCCGGATCGGTGCTGCATCTACTGTGGCAGAATTGGGGTTCTCTCAAGAAAAGGTTCAGGCAATGGGGCGTTGGAAGTCCCGGTCTTACCGGGCCTATATGCGAGAGCTGCCTTGAAGGTACTGCTGTGGGCTGTGTGTTTTTCTTCCAGGTCACCGGAGTGGAGGCAGGACTGTCCGTGTGCTGATTTGCGGGCACAGTATGGTGTACTGGGCAGCAAGACGAGCTGCCAATTCGGACTTCTGGTCTCACCTGGTCGAGCGTTCGGTTGATGTTCATTGGATGGGTCGCCGAGGCATGCGATGGCAGCACCTCCTCCACAGTTTGTTCCGGACTGACCAGTTTTTGTCCCCCCCAGATGTCCTGGTACTACATTTGGGGGGGAATGACTTGGGCTTGCTAAAAGGCAAGGCCCTGGTTCTCCAGGTGCTATGCGATATAGCATTAATCCGACACCGGTGGCCAGGGGTTCAGATCCTTTAGTCGTTCATCATACCACACCTCAGTTGGCCTAAGGCCTTAAATAGGGTGGTTAGGAAGGTGAACGGCGAAATTTGTAGGGCCATAGGTGGGATCGGGTTTTGTATTCCCCATCCCAATATAACCTTGGTCCGGAGGGAACTGTATCGGCCGGATGGGGTCCACCTATCCGATATTGGCAATGATATTTTTATTGGAGATCTGCGAAGGGCCCTGCTCACTCTTTTATCGTGCAGGTGGGGGAGATTCGACTAAGCGATAGCTTGTCTCTCCCTGTGGCGGGAAGTGCGGGTTTAGGCAGGAGCAATTAGGGTTATGGTGATCATCCAGTGGCACCTTTCAAGGTGACTGACGTTTACCCAAGGCTGCCCTCGCCAATGCCATGAGGCTTGGCAGGAGGGAGATTGGGACGGCTTTGGGGTTTTACCTTTCTCACCTACTTTGGGAGCCTGGAGGCGCCAAAGTAAGGTGACGATGGTAAGGCCCTCCAGCTCCACATGGAGGGCAACTGGCTGGTGGCGGGCCATCCTGCCTCTGATTCAGTTAGGATGTATTAGCCAAATATTGGTCTTTTACCCGGCCAAGGGCCGGGCTAGGTTAGAACCGCACTTCACCCTTCACAGATCTTCAATTCAATAAATGTGGCCCTGATTTGAAACCATATACCCTGTGTCTGCCTCTTCTTCATTTCGCCTTTACACGCGCAAACATCCCTGTCCTGCCTTTGCATACAAATGTTCAAGATGGCTTATAACATTAATGCTGCACTCTTATGGTCCCTGGAAGGGCACCCCAAGGGTCACAGGATATGTTGGGTGGGGAAAAGGGGGTTCTGCCTTCCTGCCACTGTGTAAGCCTCCGAGGCTGGTTCTTCTCAGATGTCAGAACTCTGATGTCAGAGAGGGGGGAAAGGAGGGGTCGGAGTGTGTATATGCTGGGAGAGCAGAGGTAGGCAACCCTTTTGGGCCCATGGGTACATTTGGCAGAGTTAGGCAACCCTTTTGGGCCCATGGGTACATTTGGCAGAGGTAGGCAACCCTTTTGGGCCCATGGGTACATTTGGCAGAGGTAGGCAACCCTTTTGGGCCCATGGGTACATTTGGCAGAGGTAGGCAACCCTTTTGGGCCCATGGGTACATTTGGCAGAGGTAGGCAACCCTTTTGGGCCCATGGGTACATTTGGCAGAGTTAGGCAACCCTTTTGGGCCCATGGGTACATTTGGCAGAGGTAGGCAACCCTTTTGGGCCCATGGGTACATTTGGCAGAGGTAGGCAACCCTTTTGGGCCCATGGGTACATTTGGCAGAGGTAGGCAACCTTTTTGGGCCCATGGGTACATTTGGCATTGGCAATTTGAGAAACTGCCCTGGGCACTACCTCAGAATGGGCGCTGCAGAGGAAACCATTGCTCTGCCCACCATCTTCATTTCCTAAGAATTTTTCTGAGCCCCACGTGTGGCCCAGAGGGTAATTTCATTCTTGTTCACAAATCATGCGAACATGTCCCATTCACAACCCCAAATATGAACATGAGCAGGAACACAATTCTCAGAGACATTTTTGCAATTTCCTGAACTTGTGTTCACATTCAAAGGTGCTCACTTGTGGAAATGCGCACTTCCAAAAAAAGCACACTCGCACGAATGCTTACTTGTGCAAATGCATATTTGTGCAAGTTCCCCCCCACTGTATTCACATTTTCACGCTTTAGCCTATGGGGGAAATGCATGTTTTTGTTTGGAAAAATGCATATTTTTACAATTGGGGGGAAATTAAAATGTGCATTTTTCCTGATTTTAAAAAAAAAGTTGCTTGTGTTCGGGAATGCAAATGAGAAGAAATGAGCTTTGAGGAAGAACTCAGAGAACCTCAATGAACTTGAATATTGGGAAAAGAAGATGGGAGCAGCCAATAAGAAATTTTGTTATTAAATAATAATAATAATAATAATAATAATAATAATAATAATAAGTAGGAGGGGTAGGCACCTCAACGGGCACCAACAAAGGTGTCCCTGGGCTCACTGGCGACCACATATGCCAAGTTGCCTTTGTCTGTGGGAGAGGATCCACAGCCCTCCTAGTCCCCAGACAGGCACCCAACCCAGCTTAAAAAATGGCAAGGAGGAAAAACCAAAATGCCTCTCCTCCCTCATTTCCACTTTGCTAGCAGGAGCCTGGCAGGGCTTGGATTCTTTGGAGCCTCTGACATTGGAGCTCCACCTGCCACAGGTAGGATCACTCTGTAAATGGTTTCATTTTTAATCCCCCCCCTTTTAATCTGCTGTCTCCGCCTCTTTTGTTGGTTATTAGAGTTAAAGGAATCGATATTTTAAGATGGGGAGATTAGAATTAACAACCCAACAGGCCAAATGCCTCCCAGAAAAGAATGGTTTTTAGTCAACTATGGAAGGCCATCAGAAAGAGGGGGCGAGGTAGGCCTTTCTTGGGCCTGCCATCCCAGTCAAGCACAGCTCAGATGTTGGTGGGACACATAAAAGAGTCCCCGTAGAAGTTCTAAATGCAGGTGCAGGTGCATAGGGGAGTATCTCCCAGTTCCAAATTGCATTGAGCTTTACGGATCAAAAGCACTACTTCACCCAGAAACGGATCAGTGACCAGAGAAACCTGTGGTGCTGCTGCTAGGTAATTTTAGACCTGGTTCTCAGTGGGCTTATGGCCACCGCATTGAGATGGCTATCTGCATTACCTCAGTTGTGAAGCACACAGGGGAGACTGGTAAGTCCTATTTGGGTGGGGCTCCTTTTCCATTGCAGGGTTTGCATGTTGTCTTTGCCACTTCATAGGAGCTGTCCATGGTGCTGAACTCCGTCCCTGACCTAGGTTTAGCACCACTGCAGGTTTTTCAGGCTTTCTTTGGTGCTTTATAGGAGCTATCCATGGTGCTGAACTCCACCCCAACATAGGTTCACCACCATGGAGCACCCTGGATAGCTTCTATGAAGCTCCAAAGAAGAAGAAGCTGCAAAACCTGCAATGGAAAAGGAGCCCCACTGAAATAGGAGTTCCCAGCCTCCCTGAGCTCCCATTTCTCTTTTCTAGGCAGGAGAGCAATCCTTGCAACAGCTGCTCACAAATTACTTCGAGCATGTCGGCCTTGGATGAGCTGGCTCACTAATCACCTCGAGCATCTCGAGCCTCTTCTCTCCCGTCCACTACAAATTCGGACCCAAGTGAGTCATGAACAGCAAGATCTTTTGTGTTTGCTTTTGTGTTTTTTAATTGACTTCATTGACTTAATTACTAACTCTGAGTCTGAGGAAAACCCTCACTGCACTTATGCTAATTGCTAAATTCCTTGCTAAATTCCTAACACCTGATGATTTGAAAAGCAACAACAGCTGCATCTCTGGCTGGCTATACATTCAATCTACATTCCTACTTAGAAAAAGTATTTTGTTGTTATGTGGCAATTGCAATTCTTTGCTGTGCATACCTTTTTATACCTTTGTTTTTTACAGAGCAATTTTTAATAAACATAGGTGGTATAATTTATGATTTTAAGGTAACCTTTCTGCCATATGCATTGCTAACTAAGTTGGTTCTTTCTTTGTCCTTCAGGCTCCAGCCAGACTGCTGGTTATGCATTGCTAACTAAGTTGGTTCTTTCTTTGTCCTTCAGGCTCCAGCCAGACTGCTGGTGTTTTTTGCATTTCAATAAGCCATCTCAAATTCAATATGTATAGCCAGACTGCTTCTCAAAGGTAAAACCTGTTTAACAGCTCTGGCTCGCAGATCTCTGTATGGGTGACGAACTACTTTTAAGTTCACAAGAATCGTTAATGGGGGACTACGAACTGCTGTTAACATCACAAGAATTTAGTTATGCTGAGTGATAAAGTGAGCAGCGCTTACTCGAGAAAAAAAAAAAACACAACTCGCGATTTTTGTAGCACATCCCTACTTTCTCCCCTTCAATTGTCATTCCATGCTTTAGAACAGCTTATATGTTCTTCATGTGGTAGAACAACAGCAACAAAACGCTTTGCTAACCCTGCTTAAAAACACACACACAGTAGTCTGAGTATACACAGTTTAGCATGTTAAGCTCACGTAATTAAGCCATAGCACTGTCTGTCATCACTGCAGGAACAAATGGAGTTTGCTTCTGCACCTGCTGCTCTTGGGGCGGGCATTTGCAGCAGCCCTGCAGTGCAGGACCCTGGCCTTTGGCCCCGAGCTCCAGCCCTAGCTGCACCACTGAATGAAGTTGTCGCAATGAGGGAATTGCGTCATATTCTGGCCACAGCATTCTAGGTCACCTGAAGAGCAGCCCCACATGGATGGCACTGCAGCACACCAGTTGTGATATAGCCAAGGGTTTGTTACCAGGGACAGAGCTGTGTTGTTCTCTAGTACAGGAGTGCTGAAACCCTTTCAGTCCAAGGGCTGAGTTCTATTTCAGAGAAGCTCTCGAGGGCCACATTCCAGTGGTGGGCGGGGCAAAAGTCAAAGGGAGGGGGCGGGGCAAACATTCGCAGCAGGTTTTAGCTTAAAGCGCTTCCTGCCAGTAACGAAGCCTTAGGAGAGGCATTTCAGCCTGAATGAGGGGAAGCTGCACGCACCAAAGCTGGGAAAACACCAAGCAACCAGTGAGAGGGGGGAGTGACTGAGCCGGGGAAGCGACTTGCGGGTTCCCGGTGCTAGAAAATGGCGTAAGATACATTAAAAACAGTCGTGATTTGCGCAAGTCACGCAAATTGCGGCCCCTTTTAACGTATATTACACCACTAGCTGTTGCCCGTGGCTGCACTTGCATGGATTTTAGGATTTGGTACTATGGAAAAGATACAGTGTCTCTGACTGAAAGTGTAACGTTTAGGCTGGGTGCTGGCAGCGGAAAACTTTTCTAACAGAATATCTGATCTTAAAGAAAAATCAGGTTAATCCTGAGAGTCTACAGGTGATGAAGAGTGACTGTGCCAAGTTTGGGGTAGATTCGTCAAAATGTGATGGAGTGGAGCCTATGCGACGATGCCCCCCACACAACAGTTATTTAGTCATTTAAAACATTTCCCTCCCTTTTCACCCCCTCAGAGAACATTCTAAATGGCCTAGGGGAGATTTGCATACCCACCCCTATTGGCCCCTGCAGGAATTCATACAAACATTATAAGTGTTGTATGGGCTATTTGCATAACTGCTCCTATTGGCTCCTGCAGCAATTATGAGGTGAGGCCGATTTGCATAACTGCTCCCTTGTTGTTTTGCCCATAGGAGATATGAGAGTGGGGTGATTTTGCCCCCTTTTTTCACCCCCTTAGGGATGGAATTTCCAAAAATCCTTCCTTAGTGGGTGTCTACGTCATAAAAACTATGTTCCTTCAAAATTTCACGTTCCTATTAGGGATGTACTTCGGGCTCTACCTGGGCCCGAAGTTCTCCGCGGCTCAGACCTCCGCGGCAGCGGCGGCCTGATCTCGCTCTTCTGAGTGGCGCGGAGCGTTCTCCACGCCGCTTGAGCCGCCGCTGCCACCGGAGGACCCCCCAGCCCTCCCCACTGCTGCTGCTGCCGCTGGAGGCCCCCCGCCCCCCACCGCCGTCATCCTACTTGGTCCTGCGCTCTGGTGTGCCTCCTCCGCCTCCACGCCGCCTCCGCGCCGCCTCCGCCGGCTGCGGAGCCACTGCTCTGACACGCTGGAGCCCTGCCTGCACTCTGTTTTGGCGCGGGGAACCATGGCAACAGGGCTTAAACAGCCCTGTTGCGATGGTTCCCCCCGCCAAAACAGAGAGCAGGGTAGTGAGCGATCCTTGCAGCAGCTGGCTCACGAATTCTTCGAGTTAGTCAAGTTTCCTTCTCCCCCCTCCACTGCCATTCGAACCCAACTGAGTCACGAACAGCAAGATCTTTTGCTCGAAGCTCGCTTGAGAGATAGCTCTCAGAAAGCTTTTGTGTTTCTTCTTAATGCTTTTGTGTTTCTTAATTGGTACATAAATTCCTTTACTAACTCTGACTGAGGAAAACCCTCTCTGCACTTATATGCTAAATTCCTTACTAAATTCCTACTAACACCAGGATGATTGTAATGCTGATTTGAGAACCGCCTCTCTGGCTGGCTAGATTGAAATAAATAGTCCTTTACATTCCTACTTAGAAAAAGGATTTTGTTACAGATTACATAATAATGTGGTAATTCTTGTGAGATGCATTCTTGTGAGATGCATACCTTTTTTACAGAGGAATTTTTAATAAACGTAGGTGGTATAATTTATGATTTTTTATATATTAAGCACATAAGGTAACCTAAGGTAACCTTTCTTCTTCTAACTCTGACTGAGGAAAGCCTGCTGTGTAAAACCTCTCTCTCATATGCTAAGTTGGTTCTTCCTTCAAGGCTCCAGACTGCTTTTACATCTCAATAGTAATGCTAAAATCTAAGTCACAGCATTGACACAGGTAAAACCTGTTTAACAGCTCTGGTTCACATCTGGCTCGCAGATCTCTGTGAGTGGGGGACGAGCGGCTGTTAAGATCACAAGAATCTTTAATTATGCTGAGTGATACAGAGCAGAGCTTGCTCAAAGAAAAAAAAACTTGCGACTCTTTTAGGCACATCTCCAGCGCAGGGTCCTGTCGCGTCACTTCCTCCGCGCCGGAAGTGACGCGATGGGACCCGGCGGACAGGCAAGCAGGCTCTCCGCTCTGCGGAGAGCTTTTGGTAAGTCCGCACAGGTGGCTGAGAATCTCGGCGGACGCGAGCAGGCCCAGTTTGGGCCTCGCTCGTGTCCGCCGAGATTCTCGGCCACATCCCTATAATGGTTTGAGCTGGGTGTTGATGAGTCAGTCAATCAAAAATCAGTCAGTCAGTCAGGACACTTTATATATATATAGATTTTCTATGTAAACAACAAAGCACCTGGAACCTGGAAGTCTGGTGAGCGCCTTGGCTGGCGCTCGCTTTCAGCCCGGCTCGGTAGGTGTGGCAGCGGCGCTTGCCAAGCATGCCACAAGCCGAGTGGTGGATGGATTGCCCACCCCTGTGAGGGGTTGCCACAGGAATGAGTCAAACTGAGTATGAGGTAAGGTGGTTTTAGCAATTAAGTCTATCAGAGTATTAAGAGCAAAAGAGTCAGGCAGGAATGTGGTGACTAATAAAAGGATTAATAATCCTAATAAGAGGATTATTATTAGGTGCACTGAAAAAAAACACTTCCTATTTGTAATAGCCACTGCATTTTTATCTCCCCCTGCCCTTCCTGTGTAGGATGTCAAGGGAAGCGACTGTTCACTCATGTTTCAGTTAGCTGAAATCTGCTGTCATTTTCAGTCAATCAAACCAAATGTCTTTTCAAAGAAGAAAAACCCACTTGGACAAAATAATTGGACAAAATAGATTATTAAGTATATTACGGATGGAAATCCTTTATTAAAAAAAAACCCTTGACTTGATCTGTTGTGTCCACATCATCATGTGGGGCGGAGCAGGGAGCAAGAATAACACCAAGACAGGAAAGGGTTAAAAAAATGACCACAGCTTTATTGCTTAGAGCTTACACAGAATTTAGCAGGGCACAAGGCACGGACGCAGATCTCTGCCAGCCCAACTGCTGACAGAGACATCCCTCCAGCCTGCATGCTGGGAATCATTAAGAGGTGGGAAGCAAGCTCAGGTCCACCGCAGCATGGACTGATTCTGTGGGCCATCACTGCCAACCTGGGTGTGTGGAAGACATGCCAGCCCCCGAGCTGTGGGTGGGTGAGAATTTCGTTTCAGTCCAGTTTTGATAATAATTTACCAAAATTCACAAATTTCTCCATATTCAGGACAAAAGAATTTGAGATTTAAAAAACAAACAAACCCTCAAATGGGAGAAAGCAAAACCAACAGATTTGTCCGTCTATGCCCAGTGCTTTGAGTGCTTCACTCTTAAAAGTCTGGGTTTCATTCCTTGAGTACTCAACCATGCTGAATTAGTGTTGCCAGCTCTTTCTTCTGACAGGCTCCTCATCTTTAACAGCTACATGGCAGGCAGGTAAATCATGGTCATCTGAAAACTTGGAATCACTGTACCTATTGAATTCGGCTGGTGCAGATCAATGAGGATCTCATTTCAGTTCATGTCTGATAAGGATTTACCAAAATTCACAAAGCTTTCGGGAGAGAGACAACCTGAATGACAGATTTCCCATCTCTACCCTGAGCTGGGCTGGGCCTTGAAATGACACTCCTTGGGAGGGGGGTGTCTCCCCAGTAGGAAGTAGGACCCACCCCACTTATCCCTAATATGGATTGGACCAATGTGCCAACACTAATTGAACAACCAACAACGGATGCCACTATGGGAAAAGCCAAAACACTGCACTGCGAAGCTGATTTACAAATGTGGGTCAAATTCCATCCCAGCTATGTCAATCAGCAGCTACTATTCATCCATAGCATGGCGATGAGCAGTGCAAGACATGAAAGGGTGGGAAGGAGATAGAGACCTGGACCAGACCCTTAATTTATATCCCAGGCACAGTCCAGAAGGGTCTGGCTCCAGGGGTGGAGCATGGGCCAAAGTGTGCTGGAAGATGAGCTGGCCCAGATACAGTATAAGCAGGACCCTCCAGCCTTCCCCTGTGGTGAAGTGCACAACCAACCAGGCCCCACTGGTAAGGGCCCCAATTGGGAGAGGGCAGGGGGGAGCTAAGCCAACTGAGCTGTGGCCTGGATGGAGTTCTCCTCGAGGCTGTGGAATAGTCAGGAGCTGCTCTCTGGCCCCCTCACCCTTCAACAAGAGAGCAGGGCATCCCTGGAGGCCTTCATGGGCTGAATGGGGAGGCCTGGCGGCAGGACCGGTGCAAGGCAGTTTGGTGCCCTAGGCAAGATCAGATATTTAGCGCCCCCTTCCCACTTGAGAGCGCTGTATTTTTTTTCCAAGGCGTTTCTGGCGCCCTCTTTAGCCCTGCGCCCTAGGCAGCTGCCTAGTTGGCCTAATGGTAGCACTGGGCCTGCCTGGCGGGTTGGATTCAACCTGCAGTGCAGTGGTTCCCCATCCATACACAAAGGGAACCTAGCTGGTGTAATTTAGAGGTTCCCCAACTTCCCCCTTATAATCCAATGGATAACCCTGGGGTGAGTGGATGTTTAATTTGCATGGTCTGATTAGCTAGGCCAATTATATGCAGGAAACTGGATGAGCTACCCTAGAAGTGTGGGCTGTCCCACATGAAAAGTTACCAGATCTAGCATCTCAAAGCGTGCAACAGGCAATCTTTAAATCACCACAGCCTGAATACTAATGTGTGACTCACCCCCAGCACGAATCATGTTTTTGGCACTATATCTGCCTAACTAGTATTCAGTGGCAGACTTGCTTCTGAAACTGGAGGTTCTATTTTGCTCTCATGGTTAATAGCTGTTAGTAGATCTATCTTCCTTTGGCACCAGGGTGTTGTTGCTTCAGAATTCCAGCATACTTCAGCAGGGAAATCTCACCAAATCCCCATTTTCACTCAGTAGATGCTCCCCACGATATAACAGCCACACATGTTTGTATGCAATAGATTAGTCAGGGTTTTGCGGTATTTCTTGTTGCTTGCAATTTCTCTCACCCACCCACCCACCCCACCCCATCCTGCATAGCCTCCTTCTTCATAATTGCACTGCTAACGTCAGGATGTGATGCAATACAACCCACATTTTAATTTGCAAGCATTTCTCTACAAGATACCGTAGCAGAGTTTCTTTGATAACCTTCCCGCTGAGGGGAACTACGACCATGTAACCCTATAATACTTCTTCCCCAGCACCCGTTGATAAGGGCTGTTCTGTCATTCTCACATCCCTCTCCCTCGGTATCCTCTCACCCTTCGTCCGCTTTGCTTTGCCCCCTGCTAACAGTCACTCATCTAAATTTCCCAGATGAATCCGACCTGCAAGAAACAACAGGCTTAACCTGCAAATGAAATGTACATAAAAGCAGAGGGGTTTAGAATGGAAGAACTCTGTGTGGGGTGGGGATGGGGGAGGTTAGAAAGAGAGAGAGGGAGAGAGAGAGAGAGAGAGAGAGAGAGAGAGAGAGATATGGGGGGGGAGAGCGGAGACCTATAAACAGATACACAGTCTTGCCCATAGCCAGAGTAATCTGCAGAGCCTTTGAAATATTTCAGTTTCATGTCTGTGATAATTAAAGAGCAATGACCTTCTCATTAGCACTAAGAGGCCTGGTGATTATTGTTACCCGTTTTCTTAATGGATGCAAGCAACGCGCGTGAACTTGGAATATCAAAGCAATTCTCCAAGATATTTATTAGAGTCAAAATTACAAAAACACACAGCAAACCTTTAGTTTGAATTACAAGTGTTAATATATGCAGAACCAAATGAATAGCTCATCTTTCTTCCCTTCTTGTATCTTAAATTTTTCATTACAAATTTCCAGGGCTTCAAAGTCGCATCTCTCAGTCGGCCTCCTTTTTTCTTTCTTGCATGACAAAGAGCTGTCAAAAATGGTTCCTGTGTTTGTTAGTATTCCCCCCCCCCTCTTTTCTCTCTCTCTCATCTAAATGTCAAACAACTTAGGTTAAATAAAGCACAGCATTCTTCATCTGGTGCTCCTCAAAAGAAAAACAACGCCACAGAAGGCGTCTAAAAAGGCCCTAATTAATGTTTCTCATTGATTTTTGTTTTAGTGTGATGTATTTTATGAAAAAAATATGAATCCAGAAGGCACTCTCATTAAAATCATTAGCAGCTCAATGTTAGCTGAAAACAGCTCATTCTTTGCACGGCAGTGTTTAAAAGCACATTCACACACAGTTCCTTATTAACATCACAAGCTTGTGTTAGCTGAAAACTAGCATTACGTTTGTCAGGTACTATTGAGCTGTGATGAGCACAATGTACAAAAATGCTCTATCGAGGTGAATAATAAGAACCTAGCATAGCTGTATCATGCCGATCTTTTCAGGCCTTCTTTCATGCATGCAAGCATAAAAAGGTAACATCTTGAAACACAATTTTCTGCATTCCTCTTTTGAATTATAGTAATGACTAAAAGGGGGGAGAAGCATAATTTTCACCTTGTGGGGCCTGCGTAATTTGTGCAAACATGGCCTAGAATATTTGTAGAGAAAAACTGAAGTTGGATTACACAGCAATTTCTGTTTCCTGCTTCAGGAAAATGCATAGGTTTCTTCGGACTCTTGAGAATTGTCATGCAGAGCAGCAACAACTGAGAATTTCTCTCCGCACTTGTGCGGGGCTGTACCACATGGAAGACTGTACTGAGAGGCTGTTCTGGATGAAATATGGAGTCTTAACAGGGCAAAGGTTCGTTTGGTTGCCTTCTTTGTGGGCCATTGAGTGGTGAGATCTGTAACACTCTGAGAAGATGCCATAGATGGGGATGGGTGAGTTTTGAGCCTTTCCCTGTTGAGCTGCCATAATTCAACACTTGGCAGGCCAAGACAAATCTGAGCGAACCTCTTGTGAACCTCGCAGAGATCCTTTTAGAGGTGATCTTCAGTAATTAGAGGAAGCCCTTACAGTCCATTACCTGTGCTAGCCTAACATATGGATAGGATTAGGTAAGAGAGAAAAATTAATTCAGTCATTTAATTTCACACCTTTGGACCACTATGTAAACGGAAACTCAGTTGTCTTTTGAAAATCACATTCCTCCAAATTTTGTAATGGAGTTCTCCAGTTTTAAAAGCGCATACAAATGTGTATATTGAGGGAAATAACTTTAAAACATAAATTATATTAGGAAAATTGCTTGCAAAAATGTGTGTACTGTATGAGGTAAAATGCATGTATCAGCAGAGGTGTGCACAAAAACACATATGAATTTTCATGCAAACTTTTTAAAAAAAAAAAATAAATCTCAAAGTTCAGGACAAAGCAAACATAAGACTAGAGAAATTCTCAAAATTCAAGATGAACCGAACTTACGATTTGAAAAATGAGACAGTGGGAGAAATCCAGATTAAAAGGTTTGTCCATCCCTATAAGAAGATTACCTGCGCACCCTTGGGCAGGTTAGCCTTCAGTCAAGAATGACGGTGACTGCTGTCCTCCTCGACTCTTCCTTCTGGCTTATTTGATGAGGAGGGGGCTCAGTCATAATGCTCTTTGCAGGACCATCAAGTAATTTCATGTGTTGCAAAGAATGGTCACTGCTGGAAAAGTAAATTACCACTAATACTATCAATAAGCTGAACCAAGATTTTATTTCTTTCTGTTTAAACATGATACTCCAAGCTTTCAAAACAGCTTACATTCAGTCTAAAAATAAACATTTATATCTTCCAATCTGAATAATTCAGAAAACGCCTAAAGTTTCAAAAGTGCATATTTAGAATTAGTTTTACCATTTTAAAAGCAATCCTTTCTCCTGTAAGTATGTATATTGCTGTCACCTATGCATGTGTGGCTAGTTGTATATTGATCATAATACAAGGCTGCTATCCTAGTAACTTCAACCTGGCCTACCGATGTGTGACACATTGTATCCAGACTTTAGGTTAATTTGCTCTTCTTTTGTGCAGTTGTAAAGCAACACCAAGTAGGCCACTCAACAAGATCTGCCACAGGCGGCTTTCTCCTTGTCCCTTCAGCCCAGTGCTTCTCAATTATTTTCTGTCATGCCCCCCCTAGGAAGAAGAAAACATTTCGCGCCCCCCGCACGACTGTAAATAGTATCATTTGTCTATAAAATTGTTATAAGTACACCTCTGCATAACACTGTATCCTTATTAACGTATAAGAGAATAAAAAAAGAAAGAAATGTGGATCAATTTACAACAAAAGAATAGCTTTATTAACTGTAGCAGAAAAGATTTAAAGGAGCACAGGATTTAAAGGAACACAATATTAAAAAAAACTTTTAACTGAGGTCAAACGAGCCCCCCTTTACGGAGCCTCGCGCCCCCCCTGGGGGGCCCGCCCCACTATTTGAGAAGCACTGCTTCAGCCAGAGCAACTAGACTGGTGGGGACCAGGAAGAGGGCCTTTTCTGTGGCGGCCCCCGTACTGTGGAACTCTCTCCCGAGTGACCTCCACCATGCCCCCTCTCTGCTGAGCTTCCGCTGCTCACTAAAAACATGGGCTGTTCAGGCGGGAATATGGGGTGGGCTAAGATTTTAAAATTTTATACTGTTTTAATTCTATTTTATCCTGTTTTTATCTTATGTACATCGCCCAGGGTGGCTGGTTTGCCGGCCAGATGGGCGATAAATAAATGTACCGTATATACTCAAGTATAAGTCGAGTTTTCCAGCACATTTTTTGTACTGAAAAATGCCCCCTCGACTTATACTTGGGTCAGCGCACTTATACTGGAGGCAATGAGTTTTCCCAGTTTTTTGGGGTGAAATTAGGGGCCTCGACTTATATTAGGGTCCACTTATACTTGAGTATATACGGGTAAATAAATAAATAAATTTCGGCTAGATCAGGGAGATGAGCCAGACTTACAACTTTATGAAGGCTTTCTGTTTCACAAGAATGGAAAACAAAGCCCATAACATTCTTACATCCCTATTTTAATATTTTACCTAAAGTACGGTGCTACTACAGACCAGCATGTATGCATGCTAAGTTTAATATTTCTATTTAATAATAAAAAGGACTTTTGGGATTACAGGAAATTATTATACAGTGCTTTGGTACAAGGATGTGCGTTACTTTATTTCTTGATTCCTGGAAAGACTAAATTCACTGCAAAATTTCTAGTTGAAAACCTGGCAGGAGATGGATTTATATTTGCAAATAGCATGCCCAACTGCAAAATTCACACTCTTGGCATTACATTTCATTGACATTTTGGGGGGGTCTGATGTCTGCTAATGGTGTTGTCAACCAAATTATCATAGAAAAATAATTACACTGCAAGTAAAGAAATTTAGATCCAGATATGAACAGTAAATCTCCATTAATTTAAGACTCAAAATATGTTAATGCTTTGTCATATTTTTTCTTTATAGGGGACACAATAGTGAGGTCATCTGTAATAAACTTGTTAATATTGAACCTTGGTAGTTTTACCTCTTAGATTGGTAAGACATTTATGGCTGAAATATGGGAGAGAGATCCTTAAAATGTTGTTTTATGGCAACCTCTATGCAGGACTATAAAACACTCCTGTGAATGATAAATATAAACTAAAAAAGATCTATGTTTTACTAAAGGGCTCAACGCTTATACTTATGGCCAGTTTAACTTCACCAACATTTAACTTGCTTCCACTTCATCAGACCAGATTGAAACGTCTTGTTACCTGCTCAGTTTGATGGATTCATACAAGAGTTGGGGTAGGGAATGCAGCACTGTAAAAAATGGTTAAGCTGTTCTTTTCCTTGAAATGAAACAAAACATTGTATTAATATAAAATGCTTTATTCTAAATCTTTAACGGTTGCTTATTTTAAAACTTCAAAAGCAGTGTGATCCTATTAACGTCTACTCAGAAGTAAGCCCCAGTGAGTTCAGTGAGACGTACTCTCATGCAAGTGGGTATAGGATTGCAGTGTAAGCCTTCCAGTTCTGCTTATCCTTGTTTTTGTGTGTGTGATGCACATGGAAACACGTGGAGGTATAGATCATATTATTTCAAAAAAGGGGCCAGTTCACACAGTTGTGTTTGGTTTCTCCCACCCATGCAAACCATTCCTGAGTACACCATCACATATTGATACTTTGTGAACTGGCCCTGCCTACATAGCTGTTTGAGATACAGAGGAGGGAAACAGGCTGTTTACTGATTTCTGCTATTGTAGCTGCTCCAGAAGTACTAACATGGTTGTGGTATTCATTGCAAAGTTTATCCTCGTGGAAAATGTATTTTCTCCACTTGTTTGCAAGCACACACATGTCCATTCCAAGGATGATCATATGGAAAACATCAGTGGCAAAAACAAATGTGTGAACTGGAAGTGAGGAACCTGTGGTTGCCTTTTAACTGTCATATGATGAAATAGTGTTTTAATTTATCGTAGTAATGAAAGATCGCACACTCTACTTAATCTGGTTCTGAAGTATCTTAAATCACAGCTAATTGGATGTACTTCTATTGTTCTCCATAAATTGTCATCTGCTCTATATAGGCATATTATCACACTTTCAGAGAAGAAGGTGTGTCTAATTATGCTGGAGTAATTCTGTTTTTACTTCAAAATAATTATTCTAGCTTAAATGGTTTTTGAATTACAGGCTACATTTTTAATGTTATTGTTAGTGTCTGTCATTGTCTGAATATGTTGTCTAGGGTAGAACTACACATGATGGCGACCTGTGTCTTCAAATGATTAATTATTTTGTCCATTAAAAAAGATGCAGCCTGCCCTGATCTTTCTTTCTTTCTTTCTTTCTTTCTAGGCACCTTATAAAACAAATTCTCTAGGCATTGTACAAATTGTAAGATTGATTAAAACACCACAATAATACAATACTACTCTAACATAGAAATATTTTAAAATCCCAAAACACAGCACAAAAATACAAGTACCTATACAATGGACAATATGAACATCACACAGGAGCTAAAAACCAGCAAATGACAAGGGTTCAAGAGCTTTGGTGCCACTGAAGAAAAGGCTCTATCTGTATACTCTCTGACCATACTTCAGGTGGCAGAGGAACAGTGTGACTTCACTCTGTCTCCACCAAAGATCTGGTGCTAAATCCTTCTCTGTACATCACTGTGTTGCCGCAGCCCTTTCCCATAGGTTGTTCTTCCACCCCACAAGCCCCTAATTTCCAGTTAAGGTCCTGTCTGGGAGAATAGTAGCAAGGAAGATGTGCCCTACGGAAGGTTTCAGCATCTCCCTCCCACCAGTCCCCTTTGTACTTGAAATCATCCCACCCACCCCACATTACAGAGGTTCAATCAATGGTAGAGATGGACAGATCAGTCTATCTGCGGTCATTGTCTGTTTTGCATGTGTTTATTCATATGTCTGTCTGTCCCATTTCTCCATCAATCTGTGATTTTTCCCTCCAAAAGAAAAGAACATGTGAAAATTCATATTAAAAATATTTACATAATATATATATATTTATATATTTCACCCTAAAATACTCATATTTGTACGCATTTTATCTTAAAACACACTTTTATGTACATTTTAACCTAAACTATATACATTTGCACATTTTATATGCATTTTGGTTTGGGTGTGTGTGTGTGTGTGTGTGTGTGTGTGTGTGTGTTTGAGCCCAGAACAAGTTGCACAATTTTGAGAAGTGTGAAAACCAACAAATATTTGTGTTGCAATCTGTGTGTGGAAAGCAAATCAGGCCGGCCTAGTTCAGTTAAAATATGTGGACTGAATGAAATCATCAATGTCCTTATTTGGTGACAAGCAACCCATATATAAAGACAAGGGTCTGCTGTGCCACACTTAATTAACAAGTGCCTAACATGACGGTCCCAGCCCTCCAAACACTTGCAGCTGCGTCTACAGCAGGAAGGAAGCAATAGCTTGTATAACAGGTCCTTTTCAATTAGTAGTCTGAACTCTTCTGCCTGTGGAGGGATCCTTCTAGATGCTTCACTTTGCCTTGTGAATAAATAGATGTTTTTGAACCACATGGTTAATTTTAAATCCCTACATGTTTGTTTGTTTTTAAAGAAAGCAAGGTCCAAAAGTAATATTCATCCTTTTGTAGATGAAAGATCTGCTCAGTGTCATCCAACTGCACTGTTAGTGCTTACTGCTGTTGTAATGGGGAACACAGGAGAGGAAAGAGAAGATTCAGCTTCATGTTTTTAATTAGCAAGGGGCAGGATTTAGCAAGTCACGGCTTTTATTTAAACACTTCTGACATAACTCTACTTTACAGCAGCAAAATTAAGACTTAAGGTCACATTAGCAAAAACAGATGGATTTCAAAATCTCTCTCTCCCTCTTTAAAAGTGTTAATGTTGCTTTAGATGATAGAGCAGAGTTGGAAAACTTTGGAAAATAATTGCCAGATGCAGGTCAAGCTGTGAGCTTCCATGCACAGCATCCGTACAAATGCATTACATTACTCTAGGCTATCTATTGGTCATCTCTGGAACATCAGTGTTCTGTATTTTGATGTGTTACGCATCAAAATACAACAGGACCTAACTTTCTTTTTAGATTATTTTTCTTATAAAATAAATCTGTAGAGATCACATTTTTAGCAACATGCATAGCTGAATAAAGATAGGGCCGACATTTTGCTGCCTAAAGCAGAGCCCAAATGGTGCTGCCACTGCTAGGATCAACAACACTTTAAAAGGTCTTGCTACACCATTCAGGCACAAGCTCCTGCCTTCGTCTACCCCCACTCTTTTTCATGGTGCTGCCTGAAGCAGCTTACTTCACCCACCTGCATGGCAGGGCCAGCCCTGTGATTCAGTCAAAGTTAAACACTTAATATTCTTTGATTGGAATGATGTATGCACATGCTTAACTATCCCACTGGAGCCAAGGAAACTTACATATGCTTAGCTTTGACTGGACAGTCTCCATAGAGTTCCCATCAATGTCAACTGGAACTGGACATGTACTGTGTGTGTTCTCAACAAAGTTTGCCTTATGGTTATGGCTACTTTGGACAGGAGGTTTTTGAGAAGGGACTGACAGGAGTACCAGATGTTCCATGGAAAGCATGGAACTTTCTGCTAAACCCTGATTTCATACAGGATCGTGGAGATATCTCATTTGGCCAATCTCTCTTTCTTTCCTCTCATTCATTCAGACTTCGAAGAAAGTATGCTGTGCGGTGTAAGGCTCAAATCAACCTAGATCCTTCTGTTCTGGGACTTGTTACATCTGAAGATCCGAAAAGACATTTAAGGAAAGTTGGACTGTGCAATATATTTGCTTAGATTTAATGCCTCTCCATTCTGAGCCATAGAGAGCCGAGCACACAGAATTTGAAGCATGTCCCAAAAGGACAGGGGCCAAAGCCAGATGGAGCTCTGGGGCAGATCCACAGGAAGGGCAACACAGAGGCTGAGGTACTTACAAGCCAGGATCTCCAACTGGGTAAGAGGCCGAGCAGAGAAACAAGTGCTAGAGAGAACTAGAGCTGACATCAGGAGTAGCTGAGGCTACAGTCAGGTTATATGCAAAAGAGAATGACAGTCTCGGGAAGAATCAAAGCCACTGAGGCAAGGTCTGTCATAGGGATGGGTGAGAAATTTATTTGTTTTGTGTTTTTATGGGAGATCACCCACTGTGCACCTCCTGGAATTGAACATGGAACTGAACACAATGTGCAGTCAGAAATATTACTGAGCTTGCAATGCATTCTGCAAGACAAAATAAATTGCATCTGATAACATGTATGGACATGTATGGATAACATGTGCACACTTGGAAAACATAAAAATTATGTACATTTCTAAAATGTGCACAAACACACTTGAGTCAATTAGGTGCATGCATACAAAATGTGTACATTTGAAAAATGCATACCAAAATGTGCACAAAATTTACATGCACATTTCTGTGCAGTGGGGATGGGGGAAGCTCACACAGGACTAGGGCAGAATGAGATTGGCAGCTGAAAACCAAGAACCTCAACAAGATGGAGCTTGACAGATTCACCCATCCGTAAAAGGAGATCATGAGATGAGGAGCCAGGTAGCAGGAACTGGGAAGAAGGGACCACAAGCTGGGAATATCATCGCCAGGTTAAGACTGCCCTCTACGTTGAGGCTTTTAATAATTAGAAGGTATATGGCGGGGTGGTAAATTGTTTTTAGCGGTCGTGTTTCTTGTTCTGTGATCTTTTTAAAATTGGTTTTAAATTTTTATGTTTTTATTGTTTATATATTTAACTGTATTTTATTGTGTGTTTTTTAATTGATTGTTGTACACTGCCCAGAGAGCTTCGGCTATTGGGCAGTATAGAAAATGAATAAACAAACAAACAAACAAACAAATATAAAGAAGGAACTTGAGCCCATGGTCAGGGGAGCTTTGCTCAGACAAAGACCCAGGCTTGACTTGAAAGTGTTTATAGCCAGGTCAGGAGGAACCAATGATCAACTTCAAGAGTGAAGTATGGGTAAAGCCATGGTTGAACCTAGGAGAGAAATATTACCCTGTCTTCTTCCATCATTACCAGCAACAGCTCACCATAAAATGCACCGGCACACAAAGGATGGGAGCACCAGTTTGGATCTCAGTTGATCCTGATACAGCTTACCTTGACTTTGTATATTTAACACCTCTTACTGGGGGAGGCTTCCTGAGCTAAGCTGGTGAGAATTCAGAATTGGGTCAATAAAAATGCCTGGCTCCTTAGGGCCAGTATGGATGCAGTGGAATTTTTTTCCATGCAACTAAGGGCAGGTTCAGACAACATTCTCTACCAGGCTTTATGATGCAGGATTGACCACATCTCCGCCCCCCACCCCACCCCATACCATTTCCCCAAGCACAAAGTACCATTCGATTCAGTTCGATACCAGGTTGGGCTAAAAACAGATCTATGTTCTAGACTTCTAGCTCTTATGGAACTCCAGTCTTCTTTACTCTTCATTTCCTTCCTTCTCTTTTCTTTTGCAAATCTATGTGCGTGCATTCAGAGAAACACAAAAATGCAAACCCCTCTAAAGGGATCGTGTGAAAAAGTAAAACCTACCCTATTTTAATATAAAAATGAGAGTTTGCACCAGCTTCGCAAAACAAAGTAGATTAGCACTTATTGATTAAAGGGATGCACACACTGCAGTGAGTTATAAATTCAGGGTGCAAAGAAAATGTTTGTTTTTACTCTTTTTAATTATTTAACATGCAGTGACATTACTGTTTTGCCAACAGCAGCACAATAGGTCCCTAATGAACTGCACTGAGTTAGTAATAATTAAACCATCAGGCAGAAGTAAAGGGTGCAGCATGTTATTAAATTAACATTCTTAAATAATCATTCCTTTGTTTTCTCACAGAAACTCTTTCTGTGATTCTTTTAAGTAAGTGTAAGAAAATGGAGGTTCTGCTAATTTAATAGAGATCACCAAACATGGAGGAGAGAGAGGCAAATGCACTGTTTGGAAGATTTTAATTAGTATGGGCCAAATGAAAGCCTACCTGCCAGTTCCACTGGGGGGGTGGGGAGTGTTGGGGCACAATGTGTTAAATTTAATATCCGTTTAAGGGGGAAATTACATGGGGGGAAAAGTATCTTTAAAAACCCCATATATTTTCATAGGTGAGGGCTACTGGAAATTGATTTTTGGACTGCTCAGTGAAAAACCTAGTTCAAAAGTGATAATATGGTTAAACTAACCTAATGATTATTGTTGTTATTCTTAAGTTTATTTTTAGTGTGCCCGTATTAACAGACAGTGCTGTAAATGGAGCAAAGGGAAAGACACCAGCCCTATCCCTCAGGCTTGGAATGTAAGAGGCCAGACAGACTTGGGTAGTGGAATGGAGTAAAGAAATATAAAAAAGGGAGATGAAGATGTAAGGTTTAGCTGGCATTTAAATGGAAAGCAAAGTTTTTAGGAGGAAGGGAAAGGGAAGCAAGCTCCCTGGCTGATCAGATGTTCCCCTTGCTGGCGGTCGGTCTTGCTGGAAAGAAGGGTGTGAAATCCAGTGGGCAACCAGTAAGGTGCAGCAGAGGGCTAGGGTGGCTACCTGCACATTGCCCCAAAAGAGAAACCGCATCACCCAAAAAAGAAGACAAAAGAGGACAGAGATTTTTGCATATGCTAATGTATAGGGTTAGATGCAAATTTAGAAATAATTGCCATAACTTAAAATACAATACATCTCACCATAGTGGGGCAGACTATGACCAGCTGACCTATGTATACCTTGTTCAGTCTGATGTCCAGGTGCCCACTGTTGATAGGCAATGCCAAGACCCCTGGCTGTCCTTTCATGTGGCTCTTGATACGATGTATCCTGATGGCACTCCAGCCTCCTTCCTTCCTCATCTGAAGCACTGCAGCTAGACGGCCAAAATTGGCTGTCTAGCTAACTTGCAGGGCAGCAGCAGTGGGGAGGTGGAGATCGCCTCCGCTGCTCCCCCTGCCCTGCATAGGATGCCCATAATCCTCCAAGCTCAGAAGCTTATGGGCACCTGCGCTGGATTGGGCCCTAAAGGCTGGGAGTGTCATTTCATTTCATTTCATTTATTTCATTTATATACTGCCCCACAGCCGAAGCTCTCTGGGCGGTTCACAATAGTTTATACATAAAAACAACAATAAAAGCATACAAAATAGTTAAAAAAATAAAAAACCAAATTTAAAAACAGAGTTTTAAAATAACAGTCCAAAAGCCAATAAAACTGAGCCTACAGGTGACAATCCCCCCCCCCCGTGCTATTCCAAGCTCCTAATTAATAAATGCCTTGACATAGAGGGAAGTCTTAACCTGGCGCCGAAAAGATAGTAAGGTTGGCACCAGGTGGGTCTCAGTGGGGAGCTTATTCCATAATTGGGGGGCTACCACCGAGAAGGCCCTCCTCCTCATTGCCACCAACCGAGCCTCTCTTGGAGGTGGCAGTCGGAGGAGGGCCCCAGATGTTGAGCGTAGTGTCTGGGTAGATTGCGGTTGGGAGAGACGTTCCGTCAGGTATTGTGGTCCTAAGCCATGTAGGGCTTTATAGGTTAAAACCAGCACCTTGAATTCGGCTCGGAAGCATATTGACAGCCATTGCAAACAGGCCAGAACTGGTGTAATGTGCTCGGACCTTCCGGTCCCCGCAATAAGCCTGGCTGCCGCATTTTGCACAAGCTGCAGCTTCCGAACAGTCTTCAAAGGCAGCCCCACGTAGAGTGCATTGCAGTAGTCTAGTTTAGAGATCACCAGAGCGTAGATTACTGAGACCAGGCTATCCCTGTCCAGATAGGGGTGTAGCTGGGCCACCAGCCAAAGCTGGTAGAAGGCACTCCTTTCCACTGAGGCCAGTTGACCCTCAAGTGACAAAGATGGCTCCAGGAGCACCCCCAAGCTACGAACCTTCTCCTTCAAGGGGAGTGAAACCCCATCCAGAACAGGTTGAACACCCTCCATCCGGTCAAAGGAACCACCCACTAACAGCATCTCAGTCTTGTCTGGATTGAGCCTCAGTTTGTTAGCCCTCATTGTCGCAGCCAGGCACCGGTTCAGCACATCCACCGCCTCACCTGCTGAAGATGAAAAGGAGAAATAGAGCTGTGTGTCATCAGCGTACTGATGGCAACGCACTCCAAAACTCCAGATTACCCCACTCAGTGGTTTCATGTAGATATTAAATAGCATGGTGGATAAGACCGACCCAAGTTCCAAGTGACAGAGAATAAAGAATGTAGTCTATGGTGGGTTACACAAGACATAGTACTTATTCTGTCTCTTTCAAGCTAACTTCAAAGTTGGAGGGAAAGGCCCTGCCACAAGATAGACTATTCAAGTTGTACCCTTCTGAGCACAGAACTGACCTTCCTCTCTTCACATTTTGGTTTCACTGGGTAGATGCTGCTTGTTCCTTGGTGGGCAAGGCAAGCGTCTGACTCATTTTGAGATGGCTGAATTTAATGGTTGTGTGCTTCAGTCCATCACCCCAAATGGTGGACAAATGTTCTCTTTCTCTTTCTTTTTTGCTCTCTCTGGAAATGATAAAAAAGCGACATTCCCTGTCTTTGTGTCACAGAGCAGAAGGTTCAGAATAAGTTCACATCTTTACCTTCAATCTCTGTGATTAGCCCCCCTGCCCCCCAAAAAATGCTTTCAGAATCCACAAACATCGCATTTATTTGCCAACATCAGAATAAAGCTCTAGAGTTCCAGGGGGGAAAAAGTCCCCTTTTTTTTGTCTACTAATGTAATGGGTGCTTATTTTCAGCATCTCCATGTTTCTTGAAAAAGCATCAGGGTTTCATTGTAAATCCATTATGTCTTCCTGGGTCAGAAATTATAAATGACAACTAGTCCCAAGGTAAAGAAAAGAAAGTATTATTTTGTAGAGTAAAAAGGGGTTAAATCACTTTTTATCATGACTGTCCTCCTGGTTATGACACATTCAATGTATTATTTAGCTTAAGTGCATGATTAAGAAAGAAACTGGGGTACTTCTAGGGAGCATTTTCACAGACACTATACTTATAGTATCTCAATCTGTAGTACAGAAGAAAGAAAAATGACATGTCCCTTTGTGAACCTTTCTATTTAAAATTAGGCTATAGATTATACAGTGGCTTGGGCTCTTGAAAGAAATTCTGGGTCAGAGGTACTTTGTTGTCTGAATCTTTATACAGCAAAACCCATGTATCATGATTAAAAATGTATTTGCTGTCAATAATTAAATGCTTATTATTTGATCTTTAATGGGGTCAGGATTCCCATAGTCCCATATTAATGTGATATTGCAAAAGTTAAAAAAAGAAAAAGAAAAAGAAAAAAAGAAGCCTTTCAGTTGGAAAAAAGTACTTATTATTCTTTCTTTGTTCTGAGAGTTTATCTTCAATTAAAAATTAAAAAAGGAATCTTCTTTAATCTTCGAATCAAATTAGTGCTAATTAGTTCTATTTTCTGTTACAACGTTCAAATGCTGAAATCTTAGTCATTTCTTCAGAGTATTAATGGTGCCCTTTGGCTGCAATCAAGATTGTCTTCAATTAGTGGTAATATAGTTAACTCCATTATATTCAGATTTATTGTTCTCAAACCACAGGAGCACAAATCAGGAGTGCTGTTAAAATGGAGAGGACTGCAAAGATGTAGGATGACGTCACAAGCAAAACCAAACAAAAACTTTGTATAACATGCCACAGTAAGGGTGCCATGCTGTGCATGTTTTGAAAGAAAAAAGGCCTTCCACTCCCAGCATGCCCCACAGTGAGCATGGTTGCCTGGAAGGATGCTGGGAGTTGTAGGACTTTTTCGATCTAAACATAAGATTGCACCCTAGGTATACTACTAGCAATTTGCAAACTCCTGGAATGAGTGTAAAACGTTTACATATCAGCTGAGTATTTGAAAGGGAGTGATATATGTGTGTGTTGTATATTTCATGTGGTTGTAAGCTAAAACCTTTTCCAGGCTATAAATCCAGGATTTAAACAATAAAACAATGTAAGTTATGTGGCATGATAGAATTTCAGCTTAATTCACATTTGAGAGTGAAAGGTTAAGGAACATTTGCCATCCTACATTAAATCATTTTCTTTCACTAATGCATTTTCTTTCGGTATGGAAAAACTGCCCTATAAAGAAATAGATGCTGTAAGCTAAGCTAGTTCTAAATTTCAGCCAAACAGGGGAGGGAATACTGGCTGCCATATACATCTACTTCATACATGCTCTTAGTTTTTTTCAACAGCCTCCGATACTTTGTAAAACACTGGTCCTAGTTTCAAAGCTTCGTTCTGCATAAAGACAATATCTTTCATGTGCTAGGTCTTGCAAACAGGTAATACTGATCACTGGAACAAGACTAGTTTGTGTTCAAATTAATACTCTTGCAGGGCAAATTGATGTCTCCATCCCAGGGCTGGGGACTCTTTTCTCAGTGAAGGGCTGTTGACCCAAGGGGAAAGCCAATTGGGGAGTCAGGTGGTGGGAGGACCCACTCTTTCTCTCTCTCTCTCTTTCTGCCACCCCTTTCTTCTCTCTCGATATGCCCTCATATCTTTCTTTTCCACCACTTCCTGCTTGTGTTGGAGTCAGGATCTTGGCTGGGCAGTTTCTCACATACAAACCCTCCTTTCTTGAGAACAAACACTCCCAAGAGGTGCAGCTTCTCCTCCAACAAAGATGGCACCATCTTTTCCCCGCCCCTGGAGATGCTGCCACTGCCGCCACATAGCCAGTATTTACAAACACCATGTCTTGCAGGTGCTGCATGAATCAACCAGGCCACCGTAACCTCAGTCTCCTCCTCCTTCTCCCTCTGCAAATGTTAGAGTCAGCTCTGGTTTGCCCTGTGCTTGTTTTGCCTCACAGTTCTTCATCATGCACACGCAGAGGGCTCTAAAGAGCAGGCCTGCAGCATCCAGAGAGTCCAGGAGAGGTTCAGAGGGACCTTTGGGCTGCATGGGATGAAGGACTTGCTGACTCAAAGGCTGAAGGTCCCCCACCAGTGCTCTCTCCTATTGCCATATAAAATAATAGTGATTAGCTTTTTTAATCGACTGTGTTATATCACACTCTTTCTGGTCAGGCCTCTACTTGGAAACCCATTAATAAATTTTATTATTGGAGAACTGAGATGGTCCTGGAGACAGCACTGAAGGGGTTTGGACTACTTATGTTGGTTATTTATTTATTTATTTATTTAGTTTATTTATATACCACCCAACAGCTGAAGCTCTCTGGGTGGTTCGCAAAGGTTGTATCACTACATCACGGGTGGGGAAGCACTGGCCCTCCAGTCTTGTTGGAATACAACCCCCATCATCCCTGACCATTAACCATGCTGGTGGGGGCTAATGGGCATTGAAGTCCAACCTCTGGAGGGCCACAGGATCCCCACAGTGCTGCACTAAGCAGTCTTACCCCAACTGTCCCACTCCCTATTTCACGGCCACCGCAGCAGCATGGAGCGTGCGCTGCGCTTCCGAACACCACATCAGACTGCATCACCAAGCTCAGTATTTACACCCGGGTCTAGGCTGCAATAGACAGGGATAGGGGTGCAGGAAGCTCCTCCACCAGTCCATGAAGCCCCCACACCCAAAGGCACCAAACCATACATGATGCAGCCGATGGACCAAACCTGGTTAACCTCAACTTGGCTATCAAGATCAGATCTGCTGGACCAGCTTGGGACTGAGGAATATAGGAAGATAACTTATGCAGTTTGTCTAGCTGGCAGCAGCTCTCCAGGATGTCTGACCAGGGTCTTTATGAGCACTGCCTTGAGATACCAAGGATTGAATCTAAGTCCTTCTGCATGTAAAGCATGTGCTCTGTTACAGAGCTATGGCCTCTTCTATTAGACCCTCTCAGCTGCCATGATAAGAACATAAGAGCAACACTGGATCAGACCAAGGGTCCATCTAATCCAGCATTCTGTTCACACAATGGCCAACCAGCTGCCCATGGGAAATCCACAAGCAGGACATGAGTGCAATAGGAGTGCAACTCCTGCCCATGTTCCCCTGCAAGTGGTGTACATAGGCATAGTGCATCCGATACTGGAGGTAGCATATAGTCAACAGGACTAGTAGCCACTGATAGCCTTATCTTCCATGAATTTGTCCAATCCCCTTTTAAAGCCATCCAAATTGGTGGCTATCACTACATCTTGTGGAAGTGAATCAATTCCATAGTTTAACTATACGTTGTTTGAAGAAGTACTTTCTTATATCTGTCCTGAATCTCCCACCAATAAGCTTCATGGGATGGCCCCATTGGGTTCTAGTATTATGAGAGAGGGAGTAAAATCTCTCCCTATCTGTTTTCTCCATCTCCACACCATGCATAATTTTGTACACCTCTATCATGATGAGGAACAAAATGTATTTTTTTGACTAGTCAATACTGAAAGAGAATTGGAGCCTCAATGAGAGGGGGGAAAGTCCTTCAGAAGGTCCCTTTGCACCCTATACCTGTGTCCACAGCACAATCCTCTGAACTGATGAGGATGACTGAAATGCTGCAAAGGCTGTTCAATAGCTCATACACAATTATCAGAGATTTCTAGAGCTTCAGGATGACTTGGCAAAACCCAGTGTGTTGTAGGCTTAGTGTCTGGGTGCCAGTCAAGTACCCAGCGATCGTCGAGGATTTCGTTTTGGACCATATCTTGAAGCAAACCAACCTGCTCTGCACCTCTGGATTAATATGAGTATTAGAACATGTTTATCCTTTCGAATGAGCACTTTTCTGAACTGCAATGCAGTTGGCTGAAAAAATGTACCAAAAATGCATATAAAAATCAGTATTTTAGGATAAAATATATTTTAGAAATGTGTGCTTTGAGAGAAAGTACATCTAGAAATACATATTTACTGAGAAAATATATTCCAAAATACATATTTAAATATGGATTTTCTTGCAGATTTTAGGAAAAAGACATTCACAGTTTAATGCAGAAATGGGACAGAATGGACTTATGAATGAACACATGAGAAATTGAAACTGACTTGAAATAGACTGATCTATCCATCCTGGCAATTAACTGGTCAAATTTCTTCTGTTTTCTGTGGTCACTGTAGTCCAAGTGAACAGCAACAAGAGGGCTGGAGAGAAGACATTTTAAAAACATCACCCAGCAGTGCCTAGATCAGCCTCCTCCACCACCAAGAATCCAAACAACTTGGAGCAATTGTTACCATCTGCCCAGGTGAGGAGAAGTCCCTGCCCTCTTTGGACAGGAACATCTTAGATTACCTGGGCTGGAGCTTAGTAACACACATCCAGGGCAGGGAGTGTGGGTGAATATTTTCCTGTGGATATTGCCTGCTTGGCAAGGCAATAACATCAGCAACTAGGCTGGGAAGAGCGTATTTTACTTCACTGTGTTCCCAGGGCTTGCCTCACCATTAAGCAAAGTGAGACAGCTGCCTCAGGCAGCAGATGCTTGGTGGTGTGGAGGGGGCAGTGCTGGCAGAGGGCTGTTTCCCTCTGTTGAAGGGCAGAGCTGTGTGGCCCAGGCAGTCTGTCCTGCTGCACTCCACATAGGTTGTTGCCCTCAGGTTCGGTGGAGGATGCTGTCCCTTCAGTAGAGGCTGGTGGCTCTAATGTCGGTGGGGTAGTGTATTCACTCTGGGTTTTAGTCTGAACTTTTTAGGAGCTATCTGTTGTGCTGACCCCGACCCCCAAAATAGGTTCAGCATCATGGTTAGCTCCTTTAAAGTTCAGAGTGAAAGCCAGAGTGGATATACTGTCCCACCACTGACATTGGAGCCACCAGCCATGGCTGCCCATCATCAATGTTGAAGTAAGGTTCAACTGACAGTCTTGTCTGCTTCTGTAGGTGGGGTGAGGGTGGGGCATCATTTTATCCTTTCCCTGAGGCAAAAAAAAATATGTCTTGGGATAGCTTTGACTGTTCTCCTGGAGCCTCCTGCTATAAAGGTGTGTATTATTAAACAATTTCACTCAAAATATTTTAATGTAAAATGTATCTTCCGTTTTTAAACACTGATGAAATCAGAAGTACTGCTTATATTATGAGGAAAGATCCAGTCAATTCCCACAACTAACTCCCCCTAAAACTTTGTTCCAGTAATTTAAATGGCAGCTGGGGAGATCTAGTAGCAAATCCCATTTTATAAGTTTTTAATGTTTTTGATATTTTAGGGTAGTTTCCAGCAGAGAGTGAAACAATAATTTCCTCACTGTAGTTAAGTGATGTGCAAGGAATTGTCACAAAAGGTTCTGGCAATTTGATTGATGAAATGAAAGATGGTCCAGCCATCAATTTACCAAGATTATTTTTTAATGAATGCTACTTTAAAAGCATATGCAAAATTAAGATCAGTCACAAAAATGCATTTGGATATGGCATCTAAAGAATGATATACATTATGTATTGGTTGTAACATTTATAACCCACTGATGTAAAATAATTCTTGCTCCACGGCCTTTCAATTTATAAAAGCTTTGGTAGCGAAAATATTAATTACAAGCAAGGGAACCTGAATTCTGATTTATTTTGAGATATTAATACCAATTGCATTTCCAATAACGACCTCTTGGAATTAGGACTGGGAACATGGACTATGCTTAAAGGGTCATAACCTGTCTAGCCTAATCGTGTATTGCATTACCACATGATGTGACCATAATGGGAAGGTGCATGTGTGGAGGGGCATTAGCTCACCCTTATAAGCTGGGGTAGCTCTATTTCTTCGGCCTCTATTATTTCAGCCATTGGTCTTTCTACAAAAACTAAGTGCAATGAGTCCCACAGAGGTCCACAGCAACTTTATCAGGGGTTCAATATATTTTTTCCTATTAATTCCTTCTGAAAATTGCTTAAATATATATATAAGTATTCATAGTAAAAGCAACAGGTTTGTGTGATGGAAGAGAATGGAAAGGTACACTTTTCTTGATGAGTTCTCAGTGAACTATTATGAAAGAACATGATCAGGTATTGTAAACCTGCCTCCAGGAAGCACCTCTTCTAAGGAAGCCAGCTGGACCAAAGCTCATTCATACATTGCAGCAGGGGCGTTGAGCCCCTTTCAGCCCAAAGGCCAAAGTCCGTTTTGGAGAAGCTCTTGGGAGCTGCCTTCCAGCGCTGGGGGGGACTGAAGGCAAAACAGGGTGGGGCAAAAGGCATGGTGGGCAGGGCCAAAATTCCAAAAGTGCCAGCTGCCAGAATGCCAGGGGGTGTGCATGAAGGATTGGGCCCATGGCACTAGCATATGCTAGCGTAGCGCTCTTACTGCCAGTCACTAAGCCTTAGGAGAAGCATTTCAGACATTTAGAATGGGGGCAAAAACATGGAAAAGCTGGGAAACCAACAAATGATGTGTGGTTAGAGGGAAAGCCGTGGGGCCGGGCCAGAGGAGGGGCCAGGGACTTCTGTGGAACCCCAGGGGGGTGGATCGGGACCCCAGGAAGGCCAGATTTGGCCCCCCGGGCCTGGCGTTCTGTACTTATGCCGGTGTCATTGACTGTAGCAAGTTTCCTGTAGCTTGGTCCCATCCCCCTCTTGCAATATCTGTAAAAAGGGACCCATAGGATTATGGGAATGGCCTGGCTCCTTCCTAAAGATATTAGTGGAGTAGCATGGGATCTACCTGCAAAGAAGCAGCCCGCAGCCACACCATTCTGGTGAAGCTTGAATCAGCCCTGAGAAGAAGCATTTGCGGAAGCTCTAAAACAGCAGCAAGCAACAAAGGGCTAACTCACAAGACTTACTTTTATACACAAAGAGATTTTGTTGTTGTTGTTGTTGTTGTTGCAGTTATTATGACTGCACTTTCCCCAGCTACTGTAATCACAGGAACAGCGTTCCCTATTCCCACTGCTATTTTCCTCGTGGGACACGTATCTTCTTCAGAGAGGATTCGAATGACCTGTTAACAACCTGTTCACAGGGTGAGGGGGGGGGGGAGAATGAACTATTCGCGACCACTGGGTGAAATCCAACCTTGCCCTTCCACTGCAAAACAGGACTTTCTACTCCAGTCTCCTTCAGCTCCTGCACACTCCCAAATCTGCTCTGGAGGGTTCCTTAACCCTCTGAAGCAGATGCTGAGGGCGCACTGGGTGGGGGCTTCAGGGGGAAGGGGAATTGCCCCACCCTGTTCTGCTGATGGAAGCCATCCTGTTGGTGGCAAGGGCTAATTGTATACAACCGAGTGCTTCTGGGATAAAATAAGAAAACGATCATTGCTTCAAGACGACTCGGTCTCGGATGCTTCTGTGTGAGGGGGTGTTGACCTTCTTGCAGCCTGAGGACTGAACTATATTTCAGAGAAGCTCTGGGAGAGGCCTCATTTCAGTGGTGGGCAGGGCTGAGGGCGAAAGGGGTGGTGCCAGAGGTAAAAGAGGCGGGGCCAAAATACAAAAAAAATACCCCCCCAACCAGCATATGTAGGTTAAAAGCTCTTCCTTCTAGTACAGTGTTCTCCAACCTTGGGTCCCCAGATGTTTTTGGCCTACAACTCCCAGCATGCCCCAGCAAGCGTAGCTTGCTGGGGCATGCTGGGAGTTGTAGGCCAAAAACATCTGGGGACCCAAGGTTGGAGAACACTGTTCTAGTAACTAAGCCCTAGAAGAGGCATCTGCATTTCAACTTTTTAGAATGGGAAAGGAACTTCTGAAGAGCTATCGGTGGTCAGTCCCAGGCAGTGGAGGCTGGTGACTCCTGTTTTGGTGGGGCTCCTAATCCATTGCAGCTTCTATCCTTGGTGCTCCGTGGTGGTGAACCTATTTTGGGGATGGAGTTCAGCACCGTGGATAGCCCCTATAAAGCTCCAAATGAAACCTGCAATGGATTAGGAGCCCCACTGAAATAGGAGTCACCAGCATCCCCTGGACAGGGAAAGGAGGTGTGGCCATCTGGAGAAGCCCTGGAGGATTGGGTCCACAGGTGGACCAGATTTGGCCCACTAGTTTGAGGTCAAACACCCCTGGATTATACTTTTGGGCACACAATGCAATTCAGACTAACAGCAATCTTGATGTGGGTGCCACATGAGCCTGCAGGGCTGCCAGATGCAAGCAGGGCCAGGGTCAAAGGTGGACATGATTGTGTTGCGCAAATATGCTCTGAGTCCTCTCCTCAGAGCACCCAATACTCGAGGAGAGAGAAGCAGCACACCCAGGAGTGAGTTTTTCAAAGTTTTATTTCTGCGCAAAAAGGTTCAGCTCTGTGGCTCACAACAGGATCAAAAGCTGAACAAAGGAAGGCGGGGCATGCAGGTCTTCTTATACCTTTTTACACTCATGGGTGGATTCACTCTCAGCAAACCAAATGCATTTGCTAAAACATGCCAACCAATTAGATACATTTCCCCGAATATGACAACAACCAATCAAAACACTTCTTTGAACATGGCAAGTCTTAATCTCTAGTTAGATAGAAGGCCACCTGGCTATCTTTTTCTTGGCTAGGCTGTTGTTTCTCATGACCTCTTAGGTCACCTGAGATACCAGGCGACTCTTGAGTTTGCTACTCTTGGTACTTCTTATTTTTGGAGTTGGCACATTCGAATACATTTTTTGGGCCAGATAACCAAGGTGCAGATATGATGGTCAGGCATACAATTCAGAACAAAGGAACAATACAATCAAAGCAAAGGAGCGCCATGGCTCTTCAAGGTTCCCTGTCTGGAATAACAAAGACAGATAAGCAAAGCCAGGTGCAACAGGAGGTGGCATGTGGGCAAAAAGCCAGTTCATCCAACTGGGGGTGCAACAGGGCTCATCAGGGCCTCTGGACTTTTACCTTAATAAGTGCCTATGGACAGCAGGGTGGTCTCCCAGAGATTTTAGGGTTCCAGCCCTTGTGGGCCGCTCCCCAATGTCACCCCTGCTGGCCAGGGTGTGTTGGGAACTGCAGGATCTTTGTCTGTCCAAACATGCATAGGATTAGGCCTTTACGTAGCTTTAACTCAGACTTCTATCATGCCAGATCAGCACAACTATTGATTGACAGCAGTTCTCCAGGGTTTCAGATTAGGAGTCTTTCCCAGCCTGTATGCAGAACAAGTGCTCTGACACTGAGCTTAAAGTTTTTCCTTATGTGTCTTATGTGAATGTCTTAGTCTAGAACAGTGTTTCTTCACATTTGGGTCCCCCAAATGTCTTTGGCTTACAATTCCCAGTGTCAGAAATCCCATTATGTTGACTGGGTCCTTATTATAACATGGATTTTACTATAATCCATGTTGCTTGTCTGTTGTTTGAACTTGAGTCACCTTTCAGCTTGCTTGTAAGGTGGCCTTCACTACATACTACAGAACTTTGGCAGAGAACGGATGGTAGATAAAAACTATCTGATGGTCTGGGCCTGTTGCCAACTGGCGGAACTTGGCAGGCGCTAGTAGCCTTGACCAGGAGATGAGTGAAACTGAAGGCTTATTACTTTTCATCTTTACATATTGGTGATGCTGCTATGTATAGCCCTGTTATACGTGTCTATACTTTGTATATGCGTGTCTATACTTTGTATATGCACCATGTCTATTTTTCTAACAATTGGGCACCTGCCAAGGGCCCACACCCCAGCAGGGGCCTACTGACAAGAGCCCCCTGGACTTGTTCCTCCCTTTCACAGTTGCAGCCTGCTTGTTAACGTGTCTCTTGCTCTGGCCCAGACACTGGTGGTGGTGAGAAGCAGCAGCTGACAAGCAAGGATACAAACAGTAACAATGACGAGGAGTAGGAGTAGGAGTAGGAGTAGGAGCAAAAGGAGCTGGTGACAATGAGAAGGTAGACTCACCGAGGGAGGGGCCCACTGAGGGGCTTCAAAAATCCAGAGCAGGCCTGCATGCAAGGTGCCAGTTGTGAAAACTGGTGCCTCCATTTGGCTCTATGTAGTTCACACGACTGGCATTTCCAAATGTGTGCCCTCACTGGATATGGGTGGATGGATTGGGGCAAACGAGCAAGATGTTTTAGCTGTACCACAAATGATGGAGATCTGTGACTGTATGATGGCATCGCAATTGATAGATGAACTGCAGCCACCAGAAGCAGCCACTGTAATTTTGCCACTGCCAAAAGCAAGAAAACCTCACACACCAAAAATGAATGTACCGGTAAGTACAAAAACAAAGGGTGGGGGTGGAGTTGAACAAATGAATAATGCAATCAATGTGATTTTAACAAACAGTTTGATTTGAACAAATTTCTGTCATCGTGAAAATGATTGGAATAACAAAACAAAATTAGTGTTCTTCCAGACCCCTAACTGGCTGCAGCTTCAGGAACCATTTTTTTGGTTTTGTTTTAAAAACTCCTTCATCTTCCAGAATGCCTAGACTTCACATCATCCCACAGCATTTGGAGGGTGTGTCTCTCTCTCTCTCTCTCTCTCTGTGTGTGTGTGTGTGTGTTTGGCTTCTGCTGTAATCCCCCCGCCCCAAATCAGGGACAAATGGGTATGAATGGAATACTGAAAATGTTTCCCATTGGTACTGTTCCATTACTCACTGTATTCATTTCTGAACAAATTAAGATAGAAATGAATGGGCCCCTCTTCAATTTTTCATTTGTTCTGAAACAAATGCCAGTTGTGCAAGTGAACAGCAGCAAACTGGTGAGAAAAAGGTAAACGTTTGGGGGTATTTGTGGAAATATTTTGCCTCCATCTCCTTTTTGTGATATGCTTACTGGAGAACACTCAAGTCAGCTCTCCGTGGGATTTGGCTTCAGGTTTACTTTAGGAAAGGTAGCTTTAGGAAAATCATGATTGTTTAGTTTCCAAATGTTGAAGCGGGAATCTGTTCCCTGTTTTCAATTACTGTTCTAAAAGTGGGAGATAGAAACAAATGAAAACAATAACAAAAATTAACATTGATTAATTTTGGATAGTATCGGGACAAATGCATGGCTATATTTTGCTATGCTTTTCGTAATCCAATTCGTTTTGCTTTTCATAATTTTAGGTAATATATTCTTCTATCTAAATAAAATATACTTCAAGCCTCAAGAATTTTATGCCTTCAAAGCTCTCTGTTTCATTTTTAAATATTATAGATTTTGAAGCACAAGAGGCTTTAAAAGTTTGGTACCTCAAAGGATCTCCATCCTTTTAGGTAACTAACTACAGAATTGGCTTATATATTTTGCTTATTTCCCAAACTCTTTCATAAGCTACTTAAACCTATTTTACAATTAAAGGCTTTGATCATATTTACTGTAGCTATTTAAGATATTTCTGCATGAATGATATATGAGTATGGTTTCTTCATCAGTTGCATAGTTCACTTGATATTTAGAAAGTGCATGTGTCATTTTCTATAATAAATATGAATCAGGGCTTAATCAATCTATTTTCCTAGTAGCTATTGCCAAGCCACTAACGTCCCTATATGCCATCCTCCGAACATGATATGGGTTGTTCAGCTGTAATATTAATCAGCCATTTATCCATCTCCCCCCCCCACACACACACACACACACCATACACATGGTTTGTATGTTGGAATACTTGTTTCTGAGTATTACATACATTAGCCCTAATCTGGGGGTCGGGCAACCTTTTTTCTGTCAAGGGCCTCATTCCCTTGTGGGTAATCTGTCAGGGGTTGCACGTCGGAAGTGGGCCGGGCCAAAGCCAGTGGCAGGAGGAGCCAGAGCCAAAAGTGGGCGGGTCACCTCTTCCCTCTTTCTGCCGTCTTCTTTTCTCTCTCTTTCTGCCACCCTGCCCTTTGCTCTCTTTCCTTCTTCCCTCCCACCTAGCAGGCTGCTGGGGAAGGGGAACCAGAGGGCTGCATGAAATCAGGCTGCACTCATGTGACTTTTTTTAAAAGAGCTGAGTGAAATTCCACTCATCAGCTGTTGGGGAGGGAAGGGAAGGGAGAACAGGAGGAACTGAAACCACAGGAAGTCCATGTCAGACAAATGGCTTCTGGGTGGGCACATTAAATGACAGGATAATCAGGAACGTGAACAGCTGCCATTTAGTGCGCTGTGAGCAGAAGAGGAAGACGAAGCCAGCAAGGTGAGCTGCCATCACTGCCTCCCGCCCCTGCTGCTGCTTCATCAGGCTGGGGCTGGGGGCTTCGTGCCTCCACAGGGGCCAATAGAATGAACTCCTTGGCCCTGGGAGCAGAAGAAAAAGTGAACCACCACCGGCATCACCACCTCTTTAAATAGTCTACTCTTTTCATGGATGATGATGATGATGATGATGATGATGATGATGATGATGATCCTTAGGTAAGGTGCTCTGGGAGCCAGCTGAACAGGGGGCTAAAAATGTGATAAACAAATAATAATTTATATATATAATAAAAGGTCAGGCTCAAGGCCCTGGGCTGTATATGGCAAGCCAGTCCTTGAACTGAGCCGCAGTGGCAAAACTAAATGATACATTACATGCACAATCAGATTTGCATAACCTCATGTTATAATAATAATAATAATAATAATAATAATAATAGCAGCAGCAGCAGCAGCAGCAGCCACAGACCCCAAGTTTGGATTTTCCCCAATGAAAATTGTTTCCTAAAGCTGCTATTGGCCCAGGGTGCAAATAGCAGGAAAATAGTGTGAGTGAGGAGCAATTACCCTCCGCTCTCTCCATGCCACAATCTTGATTCAAATCAGTCCCCCCACGACTGGTTTTTTTTTTAAATTTAAAGATACACAAATTCAATATAATATTTAATGCTTCATTTAGGGCTAAATCAGACATTACTTTAAGAGTGAAATCCTATGCATGTTCAGACAGGAAAAAGTCCTACAGCTCCCAGCATGCCCCAGCCAGCCATGCTGGCTGAGGGATGCTGGGAGGTGTAGGAATTTCTCTCTCTAAACATGCATAGGATTGTGCCCTAAACGTGTGTCTAGCACCAACACATTTTTCATTTTTACTCTAGAGTAGTTGCAGGGGCCCTGATCCAGATCAGGGATCTAGCTTTTAAGATCTGGATTTATCCCCTGCATCTACTATAGTGGGAAAAAAATGGGGGGGAAATACATAGCTGGAAGACACACATTTAAATTGATGTCTGTTTGGGCCCTTAGGACAAAAATGTTTGAGAACTTTCTTTTTCTCTTGTCTAATTCCAGTTGCCTTTTTGTTATAGAATTTAGCCCCTGTTCAAGCCCTTTTCCATAAAAATAGGAGTCTTTCCTTCTAAGGCTGCAATCCTGTACTCACTTACATGGGAGTAAGTACTTACTTCTGCATAGACATGTAGAGGATTGCCCTGGTACAGCACAATCCTATATTTGTCTACACAGAAATATGCCTCATTAAGTTCAATTAGCCTTTACCCCTTGCAGGCAAGGGCTGCAATCCTTTACCTACTTACCTGGGAGTAAGCCCCACTGAACTAGCTGGGACTTACTTCTGAGGAGACATGTATAGGATTGGATTGTTCGTGTTGCTAGTAACTTTGCCTTCTGTAGGTATTTAATCTTTGCTTGCCATGTACCAAACGATACAGCCCTTCTTCGTGAGTGAACCTGAGAGCCCTGCTTTCCAGGTGGTTTCCACTTGTTTCTATTGTGTGCCAAATAACATCAACAGAAGTGCCTGAGTCCAGCCCTTCTAAGATTCATTTAATCTTTCATTTTGTTTGGAAACGATGCTGTAGAATACTTTTATAATTTGCTTTTTTTAACTATGTTTACCTTCCTCACAAAATGCCCCTGATCATCGTTACCCTTTGCCTCGTAATCAAATTCAATATTTCTGCTTGGAATCCTTCCAGAAACAGATGCTGTCACTGATCTATGTAGTACCATTCAAGCTTAGGCTACTGGTCATATTTCTCCTAAGAAAACTCTTTTGATTAACTCTTCTGATTAGTCAACTTGGTAAACAAATTACCTTAGGGAGCTTTCAAGCTTTGGTTGAAAGCTTGAGCAGTAGCATATACGATATCTTCTTTTCTGGCCCATCATTTCCCCTTGAAAAAAAAAGCATCCCCTCTCTATATCAGGTTGTCATTTCAGGTTGCTAAAAGTTCGTATTACTCAGGGTTAATTGCCTCCAGCACAATAACTCAGATTTCTCCTGAGGACTGTTGATAGCACACGCTATCTAAAACCATATTTAGAGTTTATCCTTCAAGCAAGGTACCACAATTTTTAAACATTTCTTTTAAAAGTAGGATTAATGGAATCTAGCGCCATGTTTCTCCTCCTAGCATATTTGGCTTTTCACCTCTCTTCAGGGTATAATTTGTCTGTCACTAAGTGGACTTGTCCCACTTTGACATGTCAGCTAAAATGGTACATACATTAAATACTGGCCTTTCAAATGAAGCTATTAATTTTCAGTCTTGGGGATCTTGTTCTAATCCTTTGTGCATCTCAGCACTGCTTCTTGCATGTGGATCCACAGGAGTATAATTTCCTGATATACTATATACACTGTGTGTGTGTGTGTGTGTGTCTGTGTCTCTGTGTGTTGTGTGTGTATATGTTTACTTACAACAGCTTTCCCCAACCTAGGTCCCTTGAGTTGGTTTGGGCTATAACTCCCATCAACCCCAGTCAGCATGGCCAATGGTCAGGGTTGATGGGATTTATAGTCCAATTCATCTGGAAGAACCCGGGTTGGGGAAGGCTGATAAATCCACCCCTCAATTTGGGACAAACTAGGCATGATATTAAATGTGTCTTTGCATTTATCATGCTGGTTATAAAAAAAAAATGAAAATGGTATCAGCAGGGAAGGGGTGGAGTTGATCATTATTGGGATCACAGCAGGGGTGAAGGGGAAATTGAACTCTTTCCTCCCCTGCAGTGGTTCTGAGGAAAATCCCTCCTCTGAAGCTGATATGTGGTTGGGGGGCAGGGGGGGGCAATCCCCCATTGGTTCCAAATGCTGCAAAAATGCATTTAATGTCATGTCTAGTTTGACCCTCAACTGTCAGTCCCTACAGGGTTGAGCTTTCCTTACAAATATACTCTGGCAACACAAAACAAATATACACATATTCTCTTCTTCTCCAAGGTCTGAGACAGAATGCCTCACTCACTCCTGCCTCTCCCCGCTAATAAATTTTTACATGCAGGAGATGTCATGCATCTCCTTCCTGAACTGATGCCCTGCTTGAAGTCCAAATGCAAATTGCTATTCAACGCCTACATATATTACTCTAAAACCTGAGTAGCTTATACGATGCTTGCTTCCATCTTGTATTTAACTTAATTAATTTATTTAAGACCATTTGTTAGCTGCTCTTTAGCCCTGACACTCAGAGCTTTGCAAATAAACCATAAGGAATAAAAGTCACAGCAGGCAGTAAAAGTCCAATATAAAAGCACAAAACAAAAATAAAAGGTCTGGGCAAATAAAGAGGTTTCCACTTGCATTGAAAAGAGAGTAGAGGCAATGCCAGGCAAACCCAGGGAGAGAGTTCCAAAGTTCCACAACAGAACAGCCCTGCCTCTGGTCACCACCTGCCTTAAGCGAAGGGCCATAGCTCAACAGTAGAGCACATGCTTTGCATGCAAATGGTCCCAGGTTAAATCCATGGCACCTGCTTCAGCCTCAGTAGGGATGCATGGATTTTGTTAAATCCATTCCCTCTGAGTTTTGTGGATTGTCAGGCATCTTTCATTCCTATGTCCACTCGTTGACAGAATTGGATTTCTTTTAACCAGAATTTTGTTCTACCTGCACTAATTTGCATTAGTGTCAATGTACACTTGACTTGTGCAAATGTGCTAATGCACATGAGCACTAATGTGAATTAGCACAAATCCCCCTCCCCACACACAAAAGTGAAAAACCCAGTCCACAGAATCCCTGTGACTCAGAAAAACCCAGTCCACTGTGGAATCTGCAGGTTGGATTCATAGAAACCCAAACTCATTTGAATCCATTGTGGATTTCTCCAACATCCCTACCAGGGCTGCGGGGGGGGGGGGGGAGCCTGCCTGAAACCCTGGACAGCCGCTGCAAATCAAAGTAGACAATCCTGAGCAAGATGGACCAATGGTTTGACCCCGTGTAAGGCAGCTTCCTGTGTTCCTATGATGGTGGGGGGTGGGGGGGCATAAGGCAGAGCCTCTGGGGCTGATCTTCATGGCTGGACAGGCTCATGAGGGAGCAGGTGATCCATGCCCTGGTCTCATGCCACTTAGGAAGCTGAGTTCACACAACACGCGAACTCGCACAACACTCGCACAACACGCGAAATGGCTGGGTTCGCACAACACACTATGCCACGGTGGCTATGGTAAACCCTAAGAGCAAGGTGGCTTCAAAGCCATGACTAAGAAACACTGACTGGGTTTGCACAACACACTTGTTCTAGGGTTTACTGTAGCCACCGTGGCGTAGCGTGTTGTGCAAACCCAGTCTATTGCTCCATCTAGCTCTGTTTTGTCTACTCTGATTGACAGCAGCCAGTAATTTTACTGTATTTTTACTTAACTTAATTTTACTTAATTATTTTTTACTGTAATTTTATTTTATTTTATTTATTATTTCAATTTCTGTCTCACCTTTCCACACAATGGTGCCCAAGATGGCTAACAACATACAAGATAAGATACAGCATAAAACAATTCTAAAAATAATATCTATATAAAACAGTATATTAACCAAGCAGATAAAAAAAAACACACAACAACCCCAGATTAATAAAACAGTTAAAAACAAGAACATGAGAAAACACAATAGAATGGGTTGGATACAAATTTAGTCATACTTATAGCAGACCCATTGAAATCAAGTCCCATTGTCTAATATATTTTTTTTTAAAGTCCTTACCTGTCAATGGTAAGCTACCCCGGGAACTATGTTATGTTAAGGCATTGTATAAATCCCTAACATAAATTAATCCAATGTCTTGCAACAGAATTCTGCTCATGTAACAGACCTTTCCTGCCCTTCCCTCCCTCTGCAGCCCACCCCTCCCAAAATCTGCTGGGGGTGTCCTCCAGCCATCTAGAAGGGATTTGGAGGGGCATGGGGGCTGAAGTGGGATGGGGAATATACAGTAATACCTTGGATTGCAAGGAACTTGGTTTGAGAGTGTTTTGCAAGACAAGCAAATTTTTAAATATTTATTTAATTTTTTTTTTTACTTGATATACAAGCGACGTCTTGCAATACAAGTACTATAGTACGGCTTAAATTAAAAATCTCTGTACAAATTTTTTGGGGGAGATTTCGTTTTGATATAAGAGTGTTTTGGATTACAAGCACGTTTCCGGAACGAATTATGCTCTCAATCCAAGGCATGACTGTATTCTGCTTGCTGATGCCACTCTATCTGTGGATGAACACAATTGCATTTCACCCCTTGAGTGGAACTCAACGTAGAGGATGCTCGCACTGTCAGAAGTGAGGAGGCCATTTTCACTGATATCCTCTGCATTTATTTATTTTATTTATTTATTATATTTATCAATTGCCCATCTGGCCGGCCACCCGGCCACCCTGGGCGATGTACAACCAAAATACAGCAACACAACACAATAAAATATAATAATTAAAACAATATAAAAAATTCTTATTAAAAACCTAACCCACCCCATATTCCCGCCTGAACAGCCATGTTTTTAATGCACGGCGGAAGCTCATCACGGAGGGGGCATGGCGAAGGTCACTAGGGAGGGAGTTCCATAATGTGGGGGCCGCCACAGAGAAGGCCCTCTTCCTAGTCCCCACCAGCCTGGCTGCTCTGGCTGATGGGATCAGGAGAAGGCCGTCCGTGGCAGACCTTGTTGAGCGGCCTACTTGATGTTGCTGGAGGCGCTCCTTGAGATAAGCTGGGTCAGAGCCGTGTAGGGTTTTAAAGGTCAAAACCAACACCTTGAATTCGGCTCGGCAAGCAACTGGTAGCCAGTGCAACTCATTAAGCACTGGCGTGATGTGATCACACCGGCGGCTGCCCTTAATCAGGCGAGCCGCCGCGTTCTGTACCAGCTGAAGCTTCCGGACCATCTTCAAGGGTAACCCCACGTAGAACGCATTACAGTAGTCTAGGCGAGAGGAGACCAAGGCATGAACCACTGATGGGAGCAGGTGATTAGGAAGGTAGGGGTGCAGCTGCCGTATCAGATGGAGTTGATACAGCGCTGCCCGGCTCACAGCTGACACCTGAGCCTCCATGGACAGCTGGGAGTCTAGAATGACCCCCAAGCTGCGGACCTGGTCCTTCAGGGGTAGATGTACCCCATTCAGCACCAGGTCAACATCCCCTAACCTCCCCTTGTCCCCCACCAGAAGTACCTGCATCTCCCTGTGCTTCCTGAAAATCTTCTCCTAAGGGTTGGGTGGGGCTCTGGAACAGTGTGGGAGGTGGTGCTGGAATCTGCAGGGGGAAAGGGTGATCTGCATAAAGCCAATTGCAATGCTTTCCATGAACGGAAGGAGCTCATTCATTTCTGGAAGGTCAAATCAGGATCCAAGTCATGATCACTGATTTGGATCCTGATTTTTTTAAAATTCCTCTTGCCCCTCCCAGAGCTGGGATGGTAAGAAAAAAAACTTATATCGGCTCTCACTCCTCTTCCTATTTAACATTTATTCAGTAGTAGGCGATCACTCCTGACCGAGTAAGATTGTCTTCCAGGATAAAATTACAAAAGAAAATTATGAAAAGAGGAAATTGTAAAAAAATTGTGTAGACTCTAGCAATGGGTCTGTAAGTGACTGTGGAGGCCAATTCTGGATCCACACAGCTTCCCACAGTGAGGACACAGGTTACCAGATAGAAGATGGTCCTGTAAAGGATTTGTCTGATGTGCTTTTCGCTTAGCACGTTTCTCCCGTTCACCTTGCACTCGGGCTCCATAGAACCTTTGTGAAAAGCCGACTTCCACGTAGATCGTTCATGGGCCAGAGTTTCCCAGTTTTCGATGTTCATATTGCATTTTTTTTAGATTAGCCTTAAGAACATCTTTAAACCTCTTATATTGACCACCGATATTCCGCTTTCCATCCTTGAGTTGGGAATAAAGTAACTGCTTTGGGAGACGGCAGTCAGACATTCGAACAACATGACCAGTCCACTGAAGTTGGCATTGAAGGATCATTTTTTCAACGCTAGTAGTCTTTGCTTCTTCCAGTACACTGACATTTGTTCACGGCTTTATAAACCAGCGTTTTGGTCTCCCTACAGATATCCCGATCCTCTAACACTCTACGATTCATTCGAGAAAATGCGGCACTTGTGGAGCTCAAACGATGCTGGATTTCACTGTCAATGTTAGCTGTAACAGAAAGATAGCTGCCAAGATAGAGAAAATGACTGACATTTTCCAGTATTGCCCCGCCAAGCTGGATAGATGGCATCACCAAAGGGTTAACTTGCACTTGCTGATGAAGCACTTGCTGATAAAGCACTTTGGTTTGTTTGATATTAAGTAAGAGATCAAGTTTTTCATATGCTTCTGTAAAAGCATTTAGGATAGTTTGGAAGTCATCCTCTGTGTGTGTGAAGACTACATTATCATCGACATACTGAAGTTCCACAATGGAAGTTGTGATTACCTTACTTTTTACCATGGATATGTCAAGCACACACAAGACACAGCACAACACAAGACACAGGTGAGATGGACTTCCCTTACGCAGTTCTGATGCTCGGTATAAAATGAACGTTATGGAAACGTGGAGCCAATTCACACATGCCTGTTCATAACTTGTAGCCTATAGACTTGCATTACATCCATCACATGTTAATCCCCAGGAAAAGAACTTTCATATCATTTGAGCACAACTCAGACATGATGCTTTTTGATGGAGACAGCTGAACATCTGGCTAAGAGTAATCAAATATAGAGTAATCAAGTGATGGGAAATTATGTTCCGTGCATTTATGTATCAGCCCATCACTCCATCCCCTCTTGATCTTGATTCATCTATGTAGCTAATATAGCATGTAATGTAGCATGTAAAGTTCATGTTGCCAAACGAACCAGATTCAGTAGGAAGTTTCAGACAGGGAAATAACCAGACTATGATTTGGTTTAGACAGATCTTGAGACTTTTGCCAGATGAAATTGTTCACAAGCCTCCACTTTTGAGCTGTCCCAAAATGCTCTAGTGTCCTCTAAACAAATATTGACATCACAATGAACATGCACGGGGTTCTTTTAATAATGAATGGGAAACGATTTCCCAGAAGGGGAACAGTATGGCTGTTAACTCTGGAGCTATTGTTAAATAAGAGTCCCATGTCACCAAATGTTCAATAGGTGTCTCTGCCACTCTGAAGGGATGATCCTGCCATTTAAATAATGATTTGCTCCTGCTTTTATTAGAACAATTATTGGTTATTTCAGTCTTGAAATGGGCAGATTACGCTCTGTGAACCTCACAGCTGAAACCTCACAACACCTGGCAATTTTCGGTGATTAAGGTAATTTACTTTATAAAGTGTAAAGATATTCCATAATAACCATACAGCAAGTACAAGGAGGTGTAGTTTTCCTGGAGATAATCAGACCTCTGGGGATAAAGGGTCCTGGTTGCACCTCATGCATCGCAAAACCCAAAGGGCTTTATTATCTGATGATTACCACACCCCCATTTCCATGTCTTTTTGCTTAATTAATCACAGTAACATTATTGCCCAACTTCAGACAACAAAAATAATGAGAGAGGCTTTAAAAGATTCAAAGACTAGAGGAAAAACAAGCGATCCCAAAGGAAAGGACCCATGATGTAGTGGAGGTTTACAAATCGAAAAATGATGCTTACATTTTGTAAAGTGCCCCCTTTAATATAAATATATTTATATTTTTAATATTGTAAGTGTGTGTGTGTGTGTGTGTGTGTGTGTGTAGATATAGGTATAGATAGTATAAAACATATACTTGTTTTAATTGGGAAAAATGAGGTTCTATTTTTAGGATGTTGTGTGCTTCTGATGCATCAGCCCATTTACAAATCTAGAACTCTTGGAAACAAACTAATTCTGCTGTTATTCTTTCACACTTCAGTTAGTATTTCCTAGGGGGGGAAAGATCCAGTTAGTAGACCATATCTTACCACTCTTTGGTTTGGGATAGTTTCAGTTGTTTACTCTCTTGCAAAACCATAAAACCTCCCCCAGAAATGGAGGAATGAAATGAGAATATCAAATAGACATGAGACCTGCAGCAAAATGTCACTTGGATTGGCACAAGCTTGCATCCTTGCTCAAAAACTTGAGAACGCACTAACTATATTGCCTCTTCGTGTGTTATATGTGTGAAGAGGTCTTTGTGTGTAGAAAGGTAAGTGAGGCTGAACGACTAGCCCTGCTCCAACATCACATGCCCACCCTAGCCCTGCCCCCAGTGGCCATGAATTTATTTGGATATCTGAGCAGGGGATACATACACACATAGGCTTCCACATGATCTAGAACCCTTCATGATTGAGATTCCAGATTAGGTAGATGCCTACATGTGAAGAAGGGTGGTATGGTGCTAGGGAGTGGTGTGATGTTGGGGATGGGGCCACCTGCATAACGCTGCTGCTGCTGCTGCTGCACATGGAACATGAATATACATCACTTGGGCACTCTCACAGGGCCTACTGAGACAGCAAATCGACTAAGGTGAAATTGCTTGGATAGATGTTCCAGTCATTAATTATAGGCTGGTGCCTTAATACTGGAAATGTCCACCTGGAAGTAATTCCTACTGAAATGGATGCGACTGGATTCCAAGTAAGCATGCTTTGGACTAGGGTTTAAGTTCAAAAGTACCAGCTTGCCTAATGTGTAGTCCTGCTTAGTGACACAATGAAAAATATGAAATGGCTGCAGTTCCAGAAGGGAGACAGAAGCACAATCTCTTCCTATGGCTTTGAGGGTGTTGACAGTGGCGTAGCGTGGGTTGTCAGCACCCGGGGCAAGGCAAGTAATTTGCGCCCCCTAACCCGTGGATTTTAGCACTCGAGTCTCTTCCACTAGATTAGTTAAAGAAACCCTTACCCCCTAAGCACATGTATTGTTTGTTATGAAAATACTGATGTAATTAAAGTAAAATGCATCTAAATACAAGTTTATTTTCAAACACTTTATTGAGTGCGAACATGCATTACACATTCTCCACATTTTCAACCATCGCTGAGCCGGCTACGGAGGGGACGCTCTTCTGCGTGTCAAGAGGCGAGAGCAGCCCCAGTGCTGTCCCTCCAGCCCAGTGTCTTGCTCTCAAGAGGATCCCCGGGAAGCTCCCAAGCTACGGGGGGGGGGGGAGGCACGGCCTCCCCCTCCGGCTGGGGGTAAAGCCGAGAAGGTGTAAAAGCCCACCTCCCCCGCTGGACACTGACAGCCCGCCCCTCCTGGCCAAAAGTTTGGGATCTCGCTAGCAGGATAAGAGCCTGTTGCAGTGGGGCGGGGGCAGGCAGCTTCCCCCTTCGGGCGGCTGCCTCCCCTCCTCCGCTCCCATCTTGATGACCACCCCACTGGCCGGAAGATATTCTCCGCCTGGCGGGGGTCCATGCTCCAGGGGAGATGGATGCCAGAGCGGGGGGGGGGCGTTCTTTACCTCCAGGGCGCTTTGGCCGACTCACGGGGCGGGGGGGGCAACACGGACGGCTCCTCCGGGCCCCTTCCCGGGCGCAAAGGGCAGCCTGGGGAACGGAGACCCTCACCCAGCTTCTGGATGGCGGCGGCGAGGAACCTCTGCCCAGAGGATCTGGCGGCTTCCCGCAGGGGTCTGGGGATGCCGGCCGGCTGGCCGGCCGGGCCGAGGGGAGGGCGACGCGGGCGGCTCGCTCGGAGCTTGCCGGCATCGCGGGCGGCTCGCAGCCCCAGGCGCGCGAGCCTTCCCCGGGCGGCGGCGGCGGCGGCGCGGCGCGCTCCTCCCTTCTCTCCTCCCTCCCAGCAAAGCCCCTGACGAGGGCGCGGGTTCCCCCTGCTTCCCAGCAGCGGCAGCCGCGCTCGCGGGTCGGGAGCTTCCGACCGCCGCGGCTGACACGTGTCCTCCCGTGAGCCCTCCCTGCTCACCTGGCCGCGAGCGCGCCCCCCCAGATGTTGCGCCCGGTGCGGCCGCCCCCCTGCACCCCCCACGCTACGCCTCTGGTGTTGATGTAGAGTATGGAGAGAATGGTTTATCATATATTATTGACTGCTGAGGAACACTTTGGGTGGTACCTGCTGTTATATGGTCATACATGAGCATTGTCCAGAATGAAGGAATCTTGTTTCACATAGACCTCATGACTTGGCCCTACAAAGAAAGACAGAATTGAGCACACTCAGGTCCACTGAATTTAGTGGGCTTCAGCATGCTGGCCTCAGTACTGGATTGTGTGCCTTCAGCTTTTTATTTGCTATTTTAAAAACGTAGTTAGGACAGAGCGGGGGAGTTTGCAGTCATTCGCACCATTGCAGCGGCTGCCTCAGTTTACAAAAGAAAAGGCATGCATGAAAGGCATGCAGATTTTCCATAATTATACTTTTAGATTGTTACTTAAATACCTGGCTCTTTTGCACTACAGGCACAAACTTGGTGACTAAAGGGATGTATACTTCAGATATGCTAATAAAAATAAAAGTCTATGGTTTCTGGCAAAATTATATATATTTTTTTAAAACCTCCAGTACTTTGCTATATGAGAATATACGTCTCTTAGGCACTGTCACAGAGCCTACTGAGACAAGCTTGGATAAAAACCACAACAGTGTAAAGATTAAGGCTATTCGGTATTCTTTGATTTTCATTTTAATATTCCCTGCATTTAAATTACTATATTACTAATTTTATCTGCTATTGGTATTTATGCCTGAACGATTTACACACAGGATGTAAAAGGCAACCAAAGTAAAATACTGAACAGGGTATTTTTTATTTTTTTAAAAAACAGAGTAAAAATACAACAGGATTACTATACTGAGGATTTAGCTTGGAAAATATTAAACATAGAGAAATGGGCAGTCAAGCTGTCCTATCTGGCTTCACAGTGAGTAAAAGCAGATACATTATCCAAATCCAATGTCATTCTGATTACAATTCTAATTTAAGGTCAAATTTTGCCTTTCTCAGCTGTATCCATTACTGCATTTAAGGAGCAGTGATTCAGCACAAGATCACAGAACTTCAGGCAGCAGACCTGGAAACAATCTTTGGAGAGACACTGTCAGTTATTGTAGTCAAAATTTGGGGCCCTGTAATAAAATGTTGCAGTGTAAACATTTTTACACTCCCTCCCCCTGGTTTTCCAATCTCCCCCAATAGTCCATTAGCATTCTGTGCCCACTGAACATGCGTTCCCCCCCTTCATTTTGGATCCCTCCCTGGGCACAGTTGTGCCCAATCCCAGCTGCATTAAAATATTGGATTTCTCCTTTGATTTCTATAGGCAGCTCACACTTCCATCCACAAGAACATTTAAAAATAGCTTCTCAGTTTAAACCAGGAAATGACCTATCCAGACAATGAGAAAGTTCTCTCTACCCTTTTTATACAAATGTGTTTCTTCTTCCACCCTCTTTTCTAGCTGCTCCATTTCATTCATTCTCCCACCTGGTTTTCATATTTTTCCCATCTCATTCAGCATTCCATGGCTACTGGGCTGCTTTATTTGGAGCGGGGGGGGGCTCCTCCCTTAGGTTTTCTTTCCTAAAGATTTTGTGTGCATCTTCAAATCTCAGAGTTCCCCAAGTTTGCTGACCCCTCCCTCTTCTGCATTGGTGCTGCTGTTTTGACTACATAAGTGGAAGCACTCGGAGAACTGAATCAACATGGACTAAGGGTCTGACTTCACTTGATATATGGCAGTATCCATACAGACACAATTAAGAACAACATCATCTGCAATGTGGTCCTCGTAAGCACTGTCCCTATAAGAGGACTAACATTTTCCATGTATTCCCCATGTAGTATTGTGCAACCACATGTTCAAAAGCCTTAGTTCATTCTGGCATAGATCCAAAGAACTATGCAACTAGTTCCATATTCCAAAGGGAATGTTTGGACTTAATATTTCCTATATGGCGGGTTCACCTTCTTGTGCCACATGACACTTGTTTGATGAAACTGAGAGGTGTTTCAAAAGCTATTTGTAATATGGTGTGGGGATCAGCCATTTAAGAAGGTGAAAGATTCCACTTGGCACACCCAAGCCAAGTGTGCTTCTAGTAGCTCTTTGGAACTCGGCCCTTTGACATGAGAGGTGGCCTGGAACTCTGTTGGAAGAGCCTGTGTATTACCGTTATATGCTAATGGAGATCCTTTTAACTGGCTATGCTTGTGACTGAAGTTGGGAACTACAGCATGCAAATCAGGTGTTCTACCACTAAACAATGGCCTCCAAAAGTTTTGATTCACAGTCAGAAAGACATGTCATTTTCTATAAACCCCTTTCTCTGTACAAATGATTATCTCACAAAATATTGACACCTTTTTCAAAGAAAGTTAAATATTTCTACCTTAGGCTGAATCTTCACTCTTAATAGGGATGTGCATACAAGCAAAACTCCAGGTCATCAAAGTTCTCCAAATTCCACTTCAAAGATTTTTCTGCCTTCTGTTTGTATCAGATTGCAGCCTTTTTTTTCTTTCTTTTCACATGAAAATTCATGTGTATTTTCATGCATATTTTTCCAGTGTACATATCAATTGTCCACATCTTTGAAATGTATGCATTCTTCTCCCATTAATTGATTAAAGCATGTTTATGCGCATTTTTCAAAAGTACACATTTTTCATGTGCATTTTCAAATGTACGCATGCTGTCAAACGAATTCGGGTTTTTTTTGGGGGGGGGCTCTGCAAATCACATTGAAAGCTTGGAAATGTATAGACCAACCACAGATTGTGTCAAGTCAGAGTTCAGTTCAGGAGGTGCAAACTGGGTAAATCCTGATTTTAAAAATGAACTGAAATAAATTTCTCATACATCCCTACGTCTTGAGAGAAGCATGGGGCCTATGAAGTCCAGGAGACACTTTGATTGATTTCATGGGGAACTTGCTCAGAAACAATGATTGTGATTTGCAGCATAAAATGCTTTGATAGATAGATGAGGAATCCCTTCTGGGATCACTTCTATCAGCACCTCTGTATTTTACTTTCTCTATAATTTTACCTTTTATATATTTACTTAATCAAGGCACTCATTTATTGTATTCACCTGTGTGTGTGTTCAGGATCACCATGCTCCTCAGATAAATCATCAGTTAGGTTAAGTGTATGCATTAACCTGACCCTCTTTAGCATAATTATCTGATCACAAAACTTCCAGATCTCATAGGGGATGTCTGGTTTGTAGCTGTTCAACCTCTGGTTATAATACAGGATAATTCACATAGCTATCAAGCCTATCATTATACTTTTCAAGCAGTTTCAATCCCCTTTTCTGAAATTATTTAACTCCTTTGAAACTAGCTCCTATTCATTTGACAGAAGGATTAGGGCTCTTCAAAAAGCCATAAAACATTTCAAGGTACAGCAACCAGAAGCATTCTGGGGAGATGGCTAAGAGTTCAGAGATAAGGAATGATAAAGTGTTTTAAGTGTATGGCAATATTCAAATGGATCACTTACTTTACCCTTGTCATGATACAACTGCTGCGGGTTCACCGCTGTTGGGGCTAGCCAGGACATCAGTAGTGTTTACATGATTAGAGCTGGAGGGGTAATGCTTGGTAAGATCAGGAAAGCCAGGGCAGACAGACAAGAGACAATCAATCAAACAAGATTGTGAATAGGAATTCAGGCGAAGCAGGAGGCTCAACGGAAAGATCCACAGAGGGCACAGGGCAAGAAAAACAAAGGATCACAAATGGGCAAGCAAAATAGATCAGTGAGATATGACCTAGGGCCAAAACAGTCATGACTTTAAATGTGTGTCTGGCAGCTCATCTTTTCATTTTTTTTTAATTCTAGAGTAGATGCAGGGGGCCCAATCTAGATCTTAAAAGCTCACCTCCCCGCCAATGGTCGCAGTCTGGATGAGGGACCCTCCACCTACCCTAGGGTAGAAATATAGTGGGGGAGATGTAGCTACTACACACGCATATAAAGTAATGTCTATTTTTGCATTACTTACCGTAAAGCAGAGTGAGGGCAAGGACTTGAAAGCTGGGGCCAACAAGGCTCGACACCCAAATAAGATCTATCTATGCCTCATTCTGGGTCAGCAGAAGAGGGAAATTTAGGATTCCGAGCACCCAGAAACAGGCATTGAGTAAACACGAAGACTACAGTATCTAGGTCAGCTGGTAATCAAAGGACTTGGAAGATCACCTTCTGTTGGGCTTTGTGAGGAAGGCCCTGATCAATACTTGTACCAGTCCTTTAGTGGTTGCAGAAGAGCATTGATGGTTCCTGTTTAAAATGCCAGTGAGGTCAACACCCCATGTGAACTCAGTAAAAGTAAAGTGCAGGATTCTAGTTGTTTAAAATAAAAGTACCCAAAATTTAGCTCCTAGCACACCCAAAATTCAAAGGCCAACATAATGCAGATATTTTAATTCTTCTTATAGTATTAGGGCAATTCTTCTTATAGTATTAGCAATAAATAAGTGGTGATGCTACAGAAGTAGGGAGATAGGGATACATGGAGAAAAGAAAATGTCTCTGTAGAGGAATGTGCTAATAAGGCCATAAAGGTTCGGTGTTAATGGAACCGTTTCTTTTATCAGCCAAGGGAGTCTATTGTATCAGATTCATCATAGTTGTATATGTAAGCAGTTTCAGGTAAGGGAAGCTTTTTTAGTTCAACATGTGGGTGTGTTTTAACATATTAGCAGGTGAAGGTAATGAATTAGAACTTTTATCCAATATAACCCAATGCAAAAAAATCTTTTTAATGGTTATGTCTTTAAAATGTTGCAAATTGTGGGTGCATTTTAGTACAGTATTTGTTGCAACTTTTTAGATATGCTTACAGATTTTAGGAGTGTTTTAAACCATTAATAATGTTTTGGAATGATGTTTTAGTTTTATCTCAGATAATTTTACAAGCAGTCTTACTGATGGGAAGCTTTTCTAACTTAACATTTTGGTGTGTTTCTACACACCAGTAGGTGGATGCTAAATATTAGAGTTTATATCTAACAATAGTTTTAATATAATGATTTATTTTAATGGTTATGTTTTATACATGTTACACATTGTGGATTCAGTGGACAACTTTAATTAATGAAACTTTTCATAGTATGTATAGTTTCTAAGGAGTATTATAAAATGTTAACAATGTTTTATGGTGGAATTTTAATTGCAGCCCCTGAGAAAGGCAATTTCTTTCCAAAACACGTTGGGCAGAATTAAAACTCAGGCACCTAAGAACGTTTTCCCCCTCTTCTGTTTTATGACACGTGAGTGCCTTCCCCTCTTGCTGTTTCCTTGATGCTACAAAACTGCCAAGAGAGAGAGAAAGTAAGAGGGATGAAATTATACTACGGTGTAGTGGTTAGAGTGTTGGACTGGGACTCAGGAGATCCAGGTTCTAGTCCCTGCTCAGCCATGAAACTCACTGGGTGACTTTGGGCCAGTCACTGACTCTCAGCCTAACCTACCTCACAGGGTTGTTGTGAGGATAAAATGGAGAGGAGGAGGAGGATTATGTAAGCCGCCTTGGGTTCCTTTCAGGAAAAAAGGTGGGGGTATAAATATAATAAATAAATAAATACATACATACATACATACTAATCCAGAGCACCACAAGCTGGGTGCTCTGGATTAGTATGTATGTATGTATGTATGTATTTATTTATGGGAAGTTTCTAACACTCTACCTTGTGTATAGGGTACCACATGGAACTCGAGTCGTATGTGATAGTGCATACATAACCAGATCATATTGTAATACTGGTTGCAGCTCCCTGTACAACTAGACATTGAATGCACATGGTTCAGTACATGGATTGCATTCATTGGATTACAGCAATACATGGTAATATTAGAAGTATAAGAAATATTGAACTCACCCATAGAAAATAAACAAGATGAGCCCAGATTATTATTATTTTTCAGCTAAAGATGTAGTTTATTGGTCAGATTTATTTTAGTCCTGCTATTGTAATTATGGTGAATAAGAATTATTCATATTTTTCTACATTTCTGGCTTGAAAGAATTAATTGTTGATGTTTACAATCTGTAATTAATAAAGTTTTATGGAAAGTGAGTAGAGAATCATCATAACTATAAAGAACAGACATTAAGAACATAAACAAAAATAGCATCTCAAATTATTCTTCCTGAATATACTATACAGTGAGATTTTATGGGCCATCTTATCTGGGTAATTTAGACAAAGACATGTGATTACTCAAGGCAAATAGTAGCTTGAAAGTATTTCCACCTGAAGCTGAATCTGTATATCTGGAGGTGTAGCTGTGTTCTGCCTGGGGCTTTCTGAGCTTATTGTAATGCCTCAGGCACAGCATTATATAGAAATATCCTATTTTGAAACAGGTTTGCTCATTGCTGCTGTGAAAACATTAAGGTAAACATACAGAAGGTAGGTAAGTCTAATAAACCAATTACCTGTACCATGTTTCCTCATGAATTTGTTGTATTTTGGGGGGCTGCTCAGCTAAATTGGCAACTCCAGGATCCTAGCAGATATATAAACCTTCCTAATCAAAATGTGGTTTCTGGATAAGTAAGTCATTACATTAAGCAAACGGCACATTTGCTGTAGTAAGATGGCATAACTTTATGACCCCTTGGAATCACGAGGAACTGCACTGATATCATTCTAGCTCCATGGGGTCAAGAGGCTTTGGCTAATCAAATGATCATACTATAACAAAACTTTTCTAAGAATGGCTGGGTGATAGACTAAGATAACAAGGGAAGCTGGGGATATTTTTTAAAAGCATACTATGAAAGTCTACTATGGCCGGAATCATTCCAGACACTGCTAATTTATCTTTAAAAGTTGGGGCAAAAAAGGATCCTGCACTAAGCTTCCATCCTTACAAGTCTACTCTTACTTGCTAGGATGCCCAACTGAAGCAGTATGTGGATGGAAAGTGGAGCTGATAGGCCAACAACATCTGGGTTCTTGTTCTGAACTCAAGAAGCTATTCTTCTGGACTCAGAGAGCCAGTGTGGCGTAGTGGTGAGTGTGTTGGACTGGGACTCGGGAGATCCAGGTTCTAGTCCCCGCTCAGCCATGAAACTCACTGGATGACTTTGGGCCAGTCACTGACTCTCAGCCTAACCTACCTCACAGGGTTGTTGTGAGGATAAAATGGAGCGGAGGAGGATGATTATGTAAGCCACCTTGGGTTCCTTGCAGGAAAAAAGGTGGGGTATAAATATAATAAATACATAAATAAATAAATATAAATTGCATATAATTGCATATATATTGCATGGGAAAGTACAGGGTTGCAAGGTAAGGAATTTGATAGGTTTTCGTTTTTGTTTTTAAAAACTTGTTTGGCCCAGGTTGTATAAGTATAACCCATGGTTATATGAATTATGTATATGAATAATGCTGAGGTTCTTCTTCCTTTTCTCTGGGGTTATTAGAATTTTCAGAAAATGCAACATGATATTGTCCTGACTAATCCAACAGCATTTCCCTTGAAATGACTCCAAGGATGGGGTTTGTACATATTGAAGACCTGCACCATTGCCATTTGCAGGATTGGGAAACCATTTCCCCAAAGTCCCATAGTTAGTAACCTTTTGGAGGGAGGGGTTATTTATGTAATTTCAATTTTTTATAGACCCTCTCTTCATCCAAAAAGCTCTCCCTATAGTGTGTGGTAGGGTTTGCTGAGCTTTGTACTTCACCAGCACCATTATGTAGAGCAAGTCTTCCTCGACCTGGTGCCTTCTAGATTTGCTGGACTGCAACTCCAGCATGGCCAATAGGCTGATGTAGTACAACTTCCCTCTTTTGGTCCCTTACAACTCTATGATTCCCGTGATCCCGAAGTGCTGTAAACCAAGCATGCTCTTAAAGTACAGGATGGTGTTCTACTGTTGAATGTAAGCAGCTGTAGACCTGGGCCCTGCCTAGATCAGAGAGTGGCTGAAAGACATATGAAAGCTTCTCTGACTTCTTTGGAGGAAGAGCAAGGTGCAAATATAATAAACAGATATTACTCTGGAACTTACCCATCACTTGTATTATACTATGGATCCTTTAAACCTGGACTACCAAGTGCAAAGGAAATGAACTGCTGTAACAGGAACAGTTCAAATTTTAGTAATATGTTCAGGAACTTACTTCAAAAGTAAAGTCCCAATCATGGAACAAACTACCACATTCTGTTATTTTATTGTAAGGCTTGCAATAATTTGAATGAGAAAAAAATAATTATAACATGACTGTGGTCTGAGTATTTATTTAAGAATGTATATACCATGGCTTGGATCCAGCAACTTCGTTCTACCAGCAGCAGCCCTGTGCCCTCCAATGCTGCTCTAGAGGGTTGGGGGACCCTCTGGAGGAGATTTGGAGGGTGTGTGGAGTGGGGATTGCAGGGGGGAGGACAGGACATAGAAGTCTCATTCTTCTGCTGGTGGAACAAAAGTGCTGGATCCAGCCCTGTATCTGCATAAAAAAAACCCCTGGATTTCCACATGGTGTACATGCTAATTTAAAATAAATACAATTTTAAAACAACATAAAACATTAAACAACGATACAATAAAATTGAGAGGGATTAAACCATTTAACCAGCTGAGAACACAGTACTTTTAAATGCCCGAGCAAATAAAAAGATTTTAACCTGTTACCAAAATGAATACAATGTTGACACCTGGTGTACCTCCCTTGAGAGGTGTTTTGCCACAGGTTCCTCAAAAGGGATTGGCAAAGGTTCTTTGAAGGATTTTCAGACCATAATAAATACTCCTCCAGGAAGTTAAAGTCAAACATCTTTATTGCAAAGCTGAGCATGAAATACAACAATGCTATGCCTTCCTCCAAGTTCCCTGGTGGAAATCCCGCCCCTTAGCTACACAGTCACGGTATTATTTCCAACCAACCTGAATGCTAGTTCCAGCAGCAATCCGCCTGGGTATCAGCTTTCAGCGTTGGGGCTTCAGCAGGACTCTCTGAACAGCTTCCTCTGCTCCTCCTTGCTCCTTCTGATTCTTCAGCACTCCACCACTACACACACAACCACCACTACCAACCACTGCTACCAACCACCACACTTCAGTCTGCATTTGCTAGTCTTAAATACCATTCTAGCACCAAGCCTCATGGGCTGCAGATCTCGTGCTTGATAAAAACACCTGTGCTGTTGTGCAGTGTCATTCTTCTGGCCAGCAGCCAGGTCACACGTTACTGGAGATTGCATCAGCCTGGCTAGCAGCCAACTCACATGCTAGCAATTCAAGCAAGGTCATGCCTTGCTATTACAGAGCAAAATACAGCATACAGAGCATAATACAGAGTATAGTATCATACAGAGCATAATACAGAGTATAGCATCATACAAAGCATAATACAGAGCATTGAGGCAGGACTGTTGTGCAACACTGCACTCCTTGCCATCTTCCGCAACTCCCATTACAAGAGGGCATTCCAAATTGAGTATACTACTTGTGAAGGACCGCCACCGGTCCTTTGTGTGAGTTCAGGAGTTAAAGGGTTGACCAGCACCTAGACAATGCCCTTTACGCGGCTCCCATAAGAGTTAGACTCAACCGTGGCTGTTATTGATGCTGGATTGTATTGAGACAGAGAGTCAGCTATATTTACAATACCTTTAATGGAGCGGAACTAATGTACGACTAGGAATTTCACACTGTCAACATAAGAGTCCATAAACTCAATGGAGCGTAGTACTCCAACCCATATATGGTCTGCACAGAGTTCATACAAGGTAGCAGGCTTACAAAATACAGAGAAGTAATTGACATACAGAGAATTTAACTTACTAAGCTAGCTTTGCTTGATCGGACTGCTGGTCTCCAGGCACCGCGCCCCGGGTTTGGGTTAGCTTTGTCTCTGACTGGAGTCAGGGACCTGGTCAGTGCATTCCTGCACCAAGCTTCCAACCACCTGTTTTCCAGGAGGGTCCTCTTTTACCCTTTCCCTCACCCCCTCCCCTTCTTTGATGACAGGTTGGGCTGGTTCCGCCCAGCGGGGCTGTGGTGCTTTGCTGGTACTTGGGGATACTTTGCAGCTCTTTGAGACTGCGCCCCCCCCTTACCTGGATGTTATGCACTTCCTTGGGGTTAAATGCAAATGTGCCCTATTGAAGTACATGCAGATGTAGCTATGTAAAACCGGTCTACCCAGAACTGGGTCTCCGCTGCCCCTGGTGGGGATTATGCAGACAGATGGAGGAAGATGAGTGGGCAGCGAAAGGAAAAAGTGTGTCAGGGTTCAGAAGTGTGTGGTCAGGCTTTCTCTCCACATTACTCAATTGCTGCTTTCTGCATGAATGTCAGGATTGGACCTTCTCTGCATGACTTGCACTCATATGCCCCATCAGGGACAGTCCATACCTACAAACTCTATCCAGGAAATGATGGGGCTGATCTTTGGCAAGTAGAAGAAGCATTTGATGAGATCTTGGTTCTGGGTGACACGCTGAGAAAATCTCATTAATCTGATCTGGACGAAGGGATCTAGAACTCAGAGAAGAGAAATGAAACCCACCAAATGCTTCTTGTGCCTTCTGTAGATCAGCCCCCATGACTTACTGGGAAAGTGGTAGAATTGGCAGGTATGTCCTGATGAATACTTTACACATGTCCGGGCTCTGAGGCATAGGGAAGGCAGGCTATAAAATCTTTTTCTTTTTAAGTTGCAGGTAACTTTCTATAATAAAGAAGACATTTAAGAATGTATAGGGATAGTGCAGAGACAGCAGGAGGTGACTGTGTTTGTTTTATTTTTGAATACTCATATTTATATTTAAATACCATTTTTCTGTTTCATTTCTAAAGTACCTGAGTTGAAATGCAAGATAAAATCTGGAACGTGCTAATCCTAGGCACAATCCATACCAAAAAATATGTTTTAGTCACAGACCTGGTAAAGAGAAGACAGGTGACTCAACATAGGGCACACAAACTGGGCTCTTCTAGTAGATAATAGTTCATAAATCAATGGCTACTAGTCTATATGATGATGGCTATATGCTACCTCCAGTATCAGAGGCAACATGCCTCCATATAGCAGTTTGCTGGGGAACATGATTGGGATGATGCTAGTGCACGGATGTCCTATTTGTGGGCTTCCCATTGGGGCATCTGGTTGGTCACTATGTGAACAAAATGCTGGACAATACCCTTGGTTTGATCCAGCATGGCTCTTCTTATGTTATTATGTGTACATGAGCCTGAAGACTGACCAGCAGGATGAAGAGAGAGAAAGCATGCCATTGACCCCTATGATGCAGATATTCTGCAGGAAGGATGAATCATGTTCCATCGACAAACTCTGAAAGGAGCCCCTGACAGGGTGGCCATCGGTGGGGCCTCCTGTTGGCACCTCTTCCTTGGCCGTGGGCTTACCTGGTGGCAGCGTCTGGGTAGCTGCCCACCATGTCAAATTGAAATTTCCCACAGTGCCCCAGAGCACCCCAGATTTTGGGTGCACCAGGGCATTGTGGGAATTCTAACACGGTGGTTGGTTTCCTGGATCTAGACTCTTAAGCCAGGCAAGCCTGTGGCCAGAAGGATAAGTAGGGTCAAACAGACATCAGAGGCCAACAGGACCTGCTGGGGCCCTGGAAGCTGTACTAGGGTGCCCAGTGCCAATGCTAGTCATGCCCTTTGACATGTTGCTTAAAGTTAAAACAAATGATTAATAAATAATTCTGTTGCTTTTAAGTAGGCCAAATGTTATTGTTTGATTTTGCATCATGATCATTGCACTCACCCCATATATAGAGTAGAGGGAGTGATAAGAAAGAGAGTGGGGGAGAGAGAGTGGGATTCACCCATTAGTTCTTTTTAACAAACTTTGGCCACACTCAGGCTAGGGAGCTGTATACAAAAGATACACAGGACTCGGGGAGGGGAAAAAAACTGATTAAAATTTAACCAGCTGCTGGGCAGATAGTTTGCCTCAGGCACATTTGTCAGTTTCAAAGGGTCCTTTTATTAATTTTGCATTTTGTATTTTGTTAGTGGAAAGAGCTTACTCTGTTGGGACTGCCAAAAGCTATAGGCTGTGAATCTTACAGCAGCAAAGAGGAAGCTGTAGAGCATGCCAAGTAGATATAGCACATGGAGCAATCTTAAATTACATTTATTTTAAATTACACACACACACACACACACACACTTCCAGGTGTTCGTTTTGTGAATATAGCTGGTACTTTGAGTTTTCTTTTGTTGATAAGCCTCTTTCAGTCTGTCCGTGAAAATAAGTCATCCCCACCCCCGCAAGACCCCTCTGCTAAATATGCACCCCACACCGTAATTTTTTCTCTGCTGCTTTGATATTAATAGCTGCCTATTTGCTCACTTTTTTCTATCCTTACTGACCATATGTTTTGTGTGTGGAAATAAAAGATCATCTAAAACAGTCATTAATTCCCACAAAAGTCAGCCATAGTTTTCAGTTTTCTATATAGGGTCAAAAGTGTTCATTGTGATGGGCAACCTGCAACTGACCCTGTCTCAACTGTGTGCAGTCAGTGAACAGCCTCCACGGTGTGTGGAAATGATTCTGTACAGCAGCAGGACTCTCAGACAATTTGTGAACACAAGTTAGAACTCAGGGGTTAAGTGGAAAACACAAACCTCTCCTGTGATGCTGGGAATTTCACAAGTTTCACTCAAGCAGCTTCAAACAGCATTAAATACAAAGCAAAAAAAAGTATACCCCCAGGCTAGAATTTGCAGAGGACTTACCTGCAGGAGAATGAAGCTAAATTTAAGCCTGAAGACAAAGCTTTGGGCTAACACTGGGAAAAAATGAATGACAAAGAATATTTTTCCCCCAATGCAAATGATCCTTTCCCCCAACACACCCACCTTTTTGCTAGCAAGAATTTTTATGCTCAATCAATATATGATGGGGATCGTTCTGAATTATTTAGCTTCTTCAAGGACCATGTTTGTCAGCAAGCCTGTAACGGCTAACTTCATTGTTGTCATTCATACATCGCCTTTTGACAGTTGTCTATGAGTATGTTTTTAATTTCAATTAATGTAGACAATTGAGCCACCATCAGGAAGCTGCCTTCTACTGAGTCAGACTGTTCATCCATCTAGCTCAAGATTGTCTATACCAGGGATGTGGAACCTCCAGCCTGTGGGCCTAATCCTGCCTGTGGAATTTTTGCATCCAGCTTGTGGAGCCTATTTGGGTTCCTCTAGCGGGAATCCCAGCTATTGTCAGCAATCTCAGATCAGGGATAACAGCAGAGCTGTGGGTGGTGGAGGACTCACCTGGCTCGTGAAGGAGTGGCTGCTCTTCCCAGTGCCTGCTGAGTGGCTTCGTGTGGCACATGCCAGGGATGTGGCTGGTGCTGGGAAGAACAGCCACTGTTCCCAGTGCGGGCCAAATCCTTTTATGCGGCTCATGTTGCACAAAGCCAGAGGTTCAGCCAGTGCCGGGTGGAGCGGCTAGCACATGCTGAGTCTCTTCCTCCACACTGGGAGGGGCATGGGAGAAGGACACACTCTCCTTCTCCAAGTTCATTTACTGCATTTACTAGGGATGTGCATTGGAATTACCCAAATCCTGAATTGGGTCCCTTTGGACTGTCTCTGGTGCTTCCCAGGGCAAAGCAGGCTTCCCTCCAAAGTGTCCAAAACCAAAGCTGGACCCAATCTACAGTGATACTATACAAAGGCTAGGTTTTTAGTAATTATTATGTATTCCAACTGTCTCTCTATAAAGCTCAGTCCCAGACATGCTATCCCTCGTTTCTAACATTCTGAGATTTTCTACAAGTAGCTAATAAAGTATGTCTATGTGAAAATTGCAAGAAGAAAGGAGGGCAAGCACCAAAGACTGGGGAGTGGGGAGACGAGATCTCAAGGAATGAAGGTTTATTGACCCAAAGCCTTTCAAAAGATTATGTTCCTCTCCCAGCACCGAAAAAGGCAAAATGGGTGGGGGTGGGGCAATGATGCCAGGGGGCATGGCCATGTGCACTGACATCATCCAGCTTGTGGAGGACCTGGTGGGAGGGAGCAATTTGTCCCCCTACCTGAAACTTGTTCTGCACTTGTTCTACTCTGACAGAGGGTGCTTCCAGACAGAGGCCTCCTGGTGCTATCAATTGAAAGTCATTCCATCCATATTCTACATGCAACTAGTCCATCTTTTCCTCAACTGCGGATTTTTTTGTGGAAAGAAAAAAAGACCGAAGGAGTTGTGGGAAAACAGGGGAGGGTTCCGAGTGGAAGACAATGACGTCTGGACCCCCACCCCCACCCCGCCGCCCCTAAAATTCCATGAATGCAGCAGGGCAATGGTATGATAAAAGCCTACTCTGATGGTGGTTCTCCAGGCAGGAGACTGTGCCCATGGGCAAAGCATCATAGCTGTAAGTATGTGAGGGGAGGAGGGAGTGTGAGAGGACAATGGAATGTTGAGATGTCTGCTGATTGGCTGAGAGAGTGAGAAGGAGGGGTGAAGCCTGTGATATATAAACAGTGGGCGGTGCTGTTCGAGAGAGGAGTCTGAAGAGAGTCTGAGAGGGGAGAAGAAGGGGAGGAGAGATGGGGTGAGAGGGTTGAGAAGTCTGAGTGGAGTTGGGAGCGGGAGCCTTGTCTGGGAGTATTGGAGAGTGCAGTCATGGAGGGAGGGAGGGAGTTTTCAACGTTTAGAATCTCTTAACATTATCTATTTCCCTACCCTTAACTGTAACTAAATAAACTTGTTTCCTTTTAAAACTTAAAAGGAGTGGTCTGAATAAGTTACCCTGAAGGGGTTGGTGGCAGCAGAGGAGATTAAGAGAGTGTTGATTGGTTTTTGAAGCACTTGCAGAGGTGGTGGGCTGTTCGAGGTGGAGGCAGAGGAAGGCCTGACAGAGACCTTCCAAGCCCTAATTGGAGATGCAGGGGATTGAACATCGGAAGTTCTACATGCACAACACGTGCTCCACCACTTTATTTGTGCAATGAGATTAGGCTCACCACTCACCAAAGACTGCCAGTGTGAAGTGGGGTTCAGCAGCAGTTGCAATGAAGTAATGGCCTCACCTCCATTGCCAGCAAACTACAATCATTGACATATACATTGCGTTCCCCTCCACACAACAAACCACTCCTTATTTTCCTTCCCCCCCAATAGCTCCTCCTATCCTGCAGCTTGTTATAATCCAACCCAGAGAAGAACTTCGCAGTCGCTGACTTTCATATTTCAGGCCAAGGAATTACAAAGCTCAGTGACATCTCTATTATGATTACTAATTCAGGTTGGGGGCAGTGATGATACCATCACATGGTGTTATTGTTTTTAGTAGAGTCCTTATTCTGGACCAATTACCTGATTCTAATTCAGGCTCAACAGAGACTTTTCAGGTTCTTCTCCAGTACAGGACAATATAAAGGTTCAGTCTTTTGTTTTGTTTTGCTTTATTCCACTTTGGCTTCAGTTTGACTTCCTGATTACTATGATTAACTGAAAAAAGTCTTTAATTTGTTTCACTTTATTTGGAACACATTTTTGCTTTTACTTATTTATTTTTTAGAAAAGTTAAGTTCAGGGGGAGGAGCTTCCGGCTGGACGGGCTGGTAGCTGTTTCGGGTTGCTCCCGATGAAGAAAAACTTAAAAGCAGTATTATCCCCTGCAAATGAAGAAATGTGAGTAGGAACGATTGATTACCTGGATGGGAAGAGTTAAGCGTCTGCCTTCCAAGAAAGAACAGGATTTATAACTTCTTTATTGCTTTATAACGGCCATCAAGTGCTAAATGCCGAGGCCGGGATAAAAAGAAAGCGGAGCCTGTGTGGGTTCGTTCTAAGAGAACTCACGAGTGTCACCCGGCTGCAGAGAGCGGAGATAGAAAAAGAACAGAAAAACAAATTGGTTTATAATTATCCGGAGGGTGAGATTAAGGGATTTGATAAACTTTCTCAAACTGAAACTTTAAGTGATGAGTCATCACCCGGAAATAGGAAGATGTGAGCTGGAACGGACAGCAATAAAGACCAATCAGCTGCAAGGCAATCTGAGGAAGGCAGTACTGCTTCCGTGGTGAAGTTAAAACAAAAAGAAATGAATCTTGATGAATTGATGGCACGTTTTCAAGTGATGATAAAAGCTGAGTTGAATCAAAATAAAGAGCAGATTGTGTCAGAGGTTCAAACTGAGCTTCAAAAAATACAAAAATCAGTCTTGGGAATCACTGCCGATATGAAAGTTATGAAAGACAGAGTTACAGCTGTGAGAAAAGGAGTGAAAGATAATATTGAAAAAATTCAGGAGCAGGATTTAAGATTTGATCAATTGGAGCGGAGAATTATTGAACTTCAGGACAGAGAGCGGAGGTCCAATGCCCAACTTCGAGGATTCCCAGAAGGTAGCGGGGAAGGCGGCAGGAATTTGAGAGACATGATTTTGAACTGGCTAAAATCACTGGCCCCTGAATTGCAATGGAAGCAAGACGATATTGTGTGTGTTTACAGAGTGGCTTTTAAAAGGGGAGGAATAACTCCCAGAGATGTAGTTATGAGTTTTGCCAGCTATTATAAAAAAGAATTATTTATGAAAGCAATTAGGCAGAAATCTGATCAGCTGATGTATCAAGGAACCCCCGTGCAAATTTACAATGATTTATGTTCACAAACAATTAACTGGAGACGTAGCGTGAGACCTTGCACTACTGTTCTGATGAAGAAGGGAATTTCATATAGCTGGGGGTACCCAGTATATTTAACTTTTATGTTTGATGGGAAAAAGCACAGGATTACATCTTGGAGTCAAGGAATGGAGCTACTGCGTGAAAAGGGACTTTTGGAAGAAGATGGAGATGGACCACAGGCATAGTAAGGAGTGGTTGGTGGTGAGCTGGGCTAAGGACTATGTGTTCGGATGGAAGCAAAGATAGAAAGAAAGATGGTGTGGTAGAATATTTAAGAAAAAGAATTACGATTTAAGTCTTATTTGTTAATATTAATATTTTTGTTATTAATAATTACAATTTTTTTTCAACTCTTTCTCTCTCTTTCCTTATTGGGATATAATATTAATATTTTTGTTATTAATAATTATAAAATTTTCTCAACTCTATTTTTCTCTCTTTTCTTATTGGGATATAATATTAGGTAACCAGGATATAATAGGTGCAGGATTAATAGGTTTATTAATATGATCAATGCTTAATCGGGAGGAGAAGAACAGCTGCTGCCATGAGCAGGTGGTGGATCCTTTCGCCCCCCCCCCCTTGACAGTGTGGCAGGCCATGAGAGGGATAAATGGGTCCCGGCTATAGGGGGGACATTATATGTGTGGGTGGGGGTTTAGAATATGTTTTGGGGTGTTTTTGTATTTGTATAGGTAGTTGTTTGTTCAAGGTTTCAGTTTTTTGTAGTATAATTTGGATGTTTATGTATTTTGTAGTTTATATGTTATTAATTTTTTCCCCTTTTTGTGTATGTTATGTATTTGTATTTTATATATTGTTTGGAAAAATTTAAAAAAATATATTTAAAAAAGAAAAAGAAAAAGAAAAGTTAAATTCAAAAGTTCAACTGAACAGGAACCCAAATCAAACATCCTCATGGTACACACTGAAGGCTCAGTCCCTCCTGGGGTTGTTAGAAAAGATGACTGTAAATAAAAATTACAATAATGGAAAAAAAATCTGAAGCTATAGAAGGGTCTTCATTGTACAGTGGAGGTTCAATACCAGCTGGTGCATTTTCACCGCTTGTCTAACTTCCTTGGGTGTATAATAAGTTTTCCTTTAAATGGAAATATGTACATAAAATTGAGACGTGCTGTCGTGCTGACTTTCCCCAGTAGTGCACTTCAAGCCTGTTGCCTGCATTAAACATGTGGCAGTGATGTCATATCCTTAGTTTAGGTCTTTAAAAGAGAGTTTCTTAGACCAGCAGAGAGGGAATAACAAACACGTCTGGAATGCTACCTTGCCATATGTTAGCTGGAAATCCATCACACTCAAAACATGCAAAAATAGCTTAACAAAGGTATTTGTAAAGAAAGACTTCCTTGATTTATCATTTTCAGAATTAGATGTGAATTGAAATGCACCAGGGCCCACAAATATTGACTGGGCTCATTAGCCAGCTGTTATTTGTGGTCACCTCTGACCATCCCCCAAATCCTTTGCATGGGCCCATTAGACTTTGGAGAGGTGCCGTGAGGGCTCTCTTCTTACTCTCCATGAGCTGTAGAGCAGGCAGAAGCAGTGCAAGTCTCTCAGTCTACTTCCGCCTGCTCCAAAGCTCCTTGCAATGTAGGAGACACACTCTCCTTCTCCAAGTTCATTTACTGCATTTACTAGGGATGTGCATTGGAATTACCCAAATCCTGAATTGGGTCCCTTTGGACTGTCTCTGGTGCTTCCCAGGGCAAAGCAGGCTTCCCTCCAAAGTGTCCAAAACCAAAGCTGGACCCAATCTACAGTGATACTATACAAAGGCTAGGTTTTTAGTAATTATTATGTATTCCAACTGTCTCTCTATAAAGCTCAGTCCCAGACATGCTATCCCTCGTTTCTAACATTCTGAGATTTTCTACAAGTAGCTAATAAAGTATGTCTATGTGAAAATTGCAAGAAGAAAGGAGGGCAAGCACCAAAGACTGGGGAGTGGGGAGACGAGATCTCAAGGAATGAAGGTTTATTGACCCAAAGCCTTTCAAAAGATTCTTCCTCTGGGGCACTTAGAAGCACAGCACTGAGTCCTCAACTATGCCCTGATGTTCATTTGACAACAGGCATGGTTGAGGACACACTGGCCTACCTCAGCATTTCATGCATAAACCTGATCCCCTCTCTGAGGAGGAGATCGGAAGCATCTGCTTCTATTTTCAACTAGTGGCAGTTTTCAGCTAACTGCAGTTTGTTGTTTTATCTCAGCCATGAACTGCAGTTAGTTTTAGCTATGGTTTATCCAGACAATCCAGGATCATATGGTTTGAAGATGGGTCGTTCAGGCAAACCCATAGTTAAAACTACTAACCACAGTGTGTCCAGATAAAGGGCTATATAATGACAAACTTTGGCTAGTTGAAAATGAAAGTGAATGTTTCCGAACTTCTCCTTGAGGCTGCACCAGAGGAGGGGAGGGGTGTGTGTGTGCATGTGCAGGGGGCAGGGGCGTTGTGCTAGTCAGGACTTGTTTATAGTATTGAGCCATAGCTTGATGTTATGGGATGTCCTCTGGGGAGGGTATTGCACAATTGGGGTGCTACAATGGAAAAGGCCATCTGTGGCATAACCCCACAATTCAGTTCCCTGGTGTATGTCTGCATTAGTATGTTTAGTGTGTATAGAATGTTGAACTGAGTGGGTGTGGTTTGTGATGTCTTGGAAAGGGTGGGGGGAGGAGTATATACGGAGTGTTTGAGTGATGTCAGAGTTAGTGTGTGGGGAGTGTGTGTTATGGGAGTATGTTGAGAGAGTGTGTTGGGAGTTAGGTTAGTTGAGTTATTCGTGTCTTTTCTGTCAGGAGTTTTGAGAGAAATCAGTGCTAGTCTAAGAGTGAAAGTATTTAGAGTTATAGGGACTTAGGTTAATTACAAAGTGTTTGATGTAGGCAGGTTTAAAGTTATTTTCTGGAACTACGATTTTGAGAATTAAAATAAACTTATTTTTATTTTGTTTGCTACCCAAATCCTACGTGTCAGCTTGGCGTTATTCACCTGCATTACTGTTAAATCTACACACACACACACACACACACCTTTGTACCCACAGTATCATAAATTTAAAATAGATCCTTAATGACCTGTATTAATCTTTTCCCTCATTGGTAGGGGAAAGGTTTCATTTGACCCTCCCCTCAGGTTTTTAAGTGTTGGTGCTTAGCCTGAGAATGGTTTATGCGGCGGGTCCTAAAGTGTAAAGGATCGTGTTGTCGCACCATCCTCCAGGTTGCCCTGCCAAATGAAGTGAGATGGGTGTCTAATAAGTAGAGGGTATTTCTGTTGTGGCACCCCAGTTGTGCAATGTCATCCCCAAAGAGGCTCATGTGGCACCTACATTGCGGTCTTTGGGTTAAGACAAATTCCCCAGGCATTTTAGTCTTTCCGTTTCTGTTGTTTTAAAATCTGTTATTGTATTTTTTAATCTTTACACTGCTGCTGGTTTTTGCTTCAGTTTCATACTGTAGTTTTAAACATTTAAAAGTTTTATATTATGTTTTATGATGCTGTATTTTAGGGTTTTAATTGCTGAGAACCACCCAGAGAGCTTTGGCCATTGGGCAGTATAAAAATGTAATCAATCAATAAATATAAATCAATCAATATCTGAATTCAGCCAGCATTGTGTATCTAACTGCTCCTGAGGAATAATCTTTTGAAATGTGTTGGGCCAAGAAACCTTACTTCCTGTGCACCTTTGAGATTTCATATCTCCTATTTTTCCTTAATTTAAACTTAACAGCTTTCAAGCATTCCATGTTCCAACACCAATAGGTCTTTGAAGTCTGAAGTAGCCAGTAAAAAAACTGTAAAACCAGTTATCTTCCAAACTCTATATGATGTAGCATGGAGTCAAACAATAAACAAGGTCAGAGAGAAAAATAGACTTTTGATGCATCATATCTTTCCACAGGATATCAGGATAAACACTTAAAGGCATTCTTTTTTATGCAGGGAAATTTTACAATTAAATGAAGCAGTCTGTCTTCAGCATAGTTTTTCTCCAATGTTTGCCCCAACTATTTCTCCATAGGGCAAGTTCACATGACGTACTAAGCCATCCTGAGAATAAGCTACGCAGTGTGGCCCGTGGGTTGTTCGCAGAACAACCCACAGTGCGCCCAACAGATGATCGGGTTCACTGTGGCTTGTTCTCCCACTCCTTCCACTTGGACCCCCAGCCAGTATCCCAATGTCCTTTGCAGCAGAACCCATCTTGTCTCCCTCCCCGCTTCAATCACTACCCCTTTTCATTTGCCACTTAAAAAAAAAATTCTTGGAGCCTCAAAATGCGATATAAAAGCCGCAGAAAATTGCACAATTGTGTTCATATTTTTTTCTTAAAGGCAGAAATATACAGAAATGTAATGGCTGGGAATTAAATGGAGGGGAAATTTGTGCCAATTTAAGGGCTGGGAAATAAATAGAGGGTAAATTTGCACATCTGCAGTAACTGCTCTGACACTCCATGCAAATTCCCACTCCATTTACTGCCCTGCCCTTAAATTGGTGCAACTTCCCCCTCCATTTACTTCCAAGCCATTAAATTTGTGTATATTTTCCAGTCCAAAAAATTGCACAAATATTCCCAATAGTTCTTTAAAAAAAAAAACAACCTTACAGGTGGCAGTACAGGACAGAGCAAATGGGGCCCCAGTAGTACTTACACCCCATGGGGCCCCATTCACTCTGTCCAATTCAGCTGCCTTCTCAGGGTTTGTTTGTTTATTTATTTGTTTTAGAACTGTCAGGGAACCACTGTAAATGCAGCAGTATGTGCTCTGAAAAGGAGCCACAAAAAGGTGGGAGGAGCCAATATCTCACATTTCTGGACTAGCTGGAGACTCAGGGAAGTGTTGAAATGATGGAGGACACTGAGAACAGTCAGTTCAACCCTTAAGAGTGAGAGGATTACATTGCTAAGGGGGAGATATTGTCCACCACTTTTGATGCACCTTCTTTTGCCACTTTTGTCCACCCTTTACCAGTGCTTTTCAACTGACAACTCAGCACTTGGTTCCTGGCAACTGTGTGCAAATTAGCCTATATGCAGCCTCGCATTGTCAATTTCCATGTATGTTACCTACTCCACTTCAGGACTCCCTTTGACAGCTAAAACAGACAAGGAAATTGACCAGCAATACTATACATATCTGACAGCTGTAAGAGTGCACTTGAGCAAGACTGACAACAACAACAACAACAACAACAACAACAACAACAACAACTTAAAAATTATGAACATATGTGTGCGATTTTCTGGTGCTGAAAATATATATTTTTTTAAAGGGTAGCGAACCAATGATGGTCGCTCCAAAGTGCTGCTTCAGCAGCACTGGAGGGGCTGTCACTGGTGGTGGCATGGGCGAGATTGTGAAGAGTGGCAGGTGTTTTTGTCACTCTTGCCAAACAGCTCGCTAGCCAATCCCCACGACCCACAATGAAATTTCTCTCCCAGGTTCAGATGACACGACAACCCATTGTGGATCGAACAACCCCTAGAACAAACCATGGGGGAGTCAGGGTGGCTTGTTGTCAAAAAAATAAGCCACCCTGCAGGAAGCGGTCTGGGTTTGGACAACATGACAACCTGCCACCACGACAACCTACAATGGGTTTTCATGTCATGCAAACCAGGTTATTCTCTTGTAGATGTTCTCTGGCTGTAAAAGACCCAGATTGAATCTATCTGCCTAACTGCAGTAGTTTTTAGGAAGTGTCATTCCATGGCTGCTTCCCTCCAGTGTGATGCAGATGATACGCATCGCCGCAGCATGCTCTCCATTAACTTCAAACATTTGTCCTGATGTCCTCTGGAAAGATATGGTACATCAGAAAATTAATGTACGAAGACTGTACCTGTTGCAAAGTTCTCTTTCTCCACTTAAAAGTCTTCATAGGTCAAAGGCAAATAGCTTTAAATGCTCCCCAGTCAACCACAGTACTTAAAGTACTACACAATAAAAACCCTGTTGGGTGCCTTTTACACCCTCCTGAGTGCCTTTCTTAAATTGATCTAATATTGACTTCCCTTGGAAATTTTTCATGTCATTGTAGTCTGGAATAGCAAAGTGCATCTTCCATTAGTGGTGATTAGTGGTTAAAACCACAATTCCTTTTTCTCATATATATATATATATATATATATATAGGCCATAGTGGTTCCTTATTGCAAATAGAAATGGGTTATGCACAATTCTTGAAGGTTTATCAGGTGCAGCTATGAGACACTTGATACAACTTAAATATTAAAAACAGATCTTTAAAATAGTAAGGATTGTGTGAAAATGTAAAATATGAATGGAGATCTTTGCACAATTGGAATGGAAAGATGTTAAACAGACAAGAATGTACACAGTAAAAAGTACTAATTTGTCACAGATATTCAGACAGATGTTAATTTAAAGATGGAAATGTTCATATTATTCAGAGTCTTTGTGGAGTGCAGTAAGCAATTACCTGAAAGGATGATCCATACATACTATGGTCATCTTTTCTGATTCAGTTCAGGCTTGTAAGTTCATTTTTCATTTGATGTGCAAACAATAGTCCCTCCTCCCCCCACCCTACTAGGGATGTCAGAGAAATCCGTAATGGATTCAAACGAGTTTGGATTTCTGTGAATATGACCCCTGGGATTCCACAGCGGACCAACTTTTCCTGAGCCACACAGATTCCGCAGACTTTCAGACAGGGGTTTTCGTATTCTTTTTTTAACTTTCTGTAATTTTACACAAATTTTGTCATAGAAAAATATGAGGGGGGGGGGGAACCAAACACCGACCAAAAATGCTCATTTCCCCCCATACACTAAAGCATGAAAATGCACATTTTGGGGGTGGTTTGCATATTTGGGGGGGATTTGTGCATTTTTGGAAGTGAGAATTTATGCAAGTGCCAATTTGCACAAATGCGTGTGAATGCATTCACACAAAATCCAATTCCGTCAATGAGTGGATGATGGAACGAAAGGCACCTGACAATCCATGAAATGCAGATGTAATGGGTTTAACCAAGTCCTTACATCCCTACGAGTCCCTACCCTTTTTTAATTGCAGTCATGTTTAGGGGTCTCAGTAGGAGGTTCAGGTCCCAGTGAGTTAGCTGTTGGACAAATGGAATAAAAAATATAACACCAGTGAACGATAAGCAAAACAAAGACAAGCAAAACTATGTTGAACAAATGACTACATCAGGCTCCTTATATAACCTCGATTGATAACCAGTGAGAGACCTATTGTCTCAGGGAAAACGTAGCGCTGATCTTGGGTTTCTCCAGCCGAGAAAGCTGTCATATATCTGTTTGGAATGGTACTGAGCTGACAGTTCATGAGTTTTGATTTTGGCATCAACCCTTAGCCTTTCAGGAAAGTAGAAACTTTCTATGAAGCGGGAGACCAGTTATATGAAACATTGATCTTCTGAAGGTGGTTTTGTCGGGCCAGTATTCCAGCTTCAACCCAACCAATTTCACATGTTGATGGAAAGCACGGGTGGAGAACCTCAGGCCTGGAGGGCAAATCCAGCCTGCCTTAGGTCCCAATCTGGCCCCCTGGGAATCCCCAAATGCTCTTGCCCCCTTCCCCTGGCTGCCCCCTTTCCATCCCCCCAATCATTTGGTGGGTCCCTGGCTTTTGCACAGTGTTTTCCTCATGCTAAAAGGTTGAAATGCCTCATCTAAGGCTTAGTTACTGGCAGGAAGAGCTTTAAAATAAAATGTGCTGGTAATTTTTGTATTTTGGACCTGCCCCTTTTACCTTTGGCCCCCTGGGAGCTTCTCCAAAATAGAATTTGGCCTTTGGGCTGAAAGAGGTTCAACACCCCTGAGGTAAAGTAATCAGCCAGTTCCTTAGTATAGCCTTCTAGCCTTAAACTAGAATTGTTGAATTGTTGTGAACCACCCAGAGAGCTTTGGCTGTGGGGTGGTATAGAAATGATGATGATGATGACGACGACGACGACGACGACAACAACAACAATAATAATAATCAATAACAACAACAACAACAACAACAACAACCACCTATATTATCTATGTAGAAAGGGATGCTCTAGTTTGTCAGGCAGCACTTCTCAAGGAACTGTATCTCTCTACACAAAACAATGCCTTCAGTGGTTTCATTGCAAAGTTGGCACCTCCTATCAAAAAGGGCACCATAGGTCTCAGGTAAGGCTGCACTATCTATATATATAAAAGAAGATGTCCTGACTGACTGACTGACTGACTGACTGACTCATCAATGCCCAGCTCAAACCGTTTAATCTAGGAACGTGAAATTTTGAAGGAACATTGTTTTTATGACGTAGACCCACACTAAGGAAGGATTTTTGGAAATTCCATCCCTAAGGCGGTGAAAAAGGGGGGGGGAAATCGCCCCACTCTCATATCTCCTATGGGCAAAACAACAAGGGAGCAGTTATGCAAATCGGCCTCACCTCATAATTGCTGCAGGAGCCAATAGGAGCAGTTATGCAAATAGCCCATACGACACTTAGAATGTTCGTATTAATTCTTGCAGGGGCCAGTAGGGGTGGGTATGCAAATCTCTCCCAGGCCATTTAGAATGTTCTCTGAGGGGATGAAAAGGGAGGGAAACTTTTTAAATGACTGTTGTGTGTGTGTGTGTGGGGGGGGGTTGCATAGACTCCACTCCATCATGTTTTGACGGATCTACCCCAAACTTGGCACAGTCACTCTTCATCACCTGTAGACTCTCAGGATTAACCTGATTTTTCTTTAAGATCAGATATTTCTGTCAGAAAAGTTTTCTGCTGCCAGCTCCCAGCCTAAACATTACACTTTCAGTCAGAGACACTGTATCTTTTCCATAGTACCAAATCCTAAAATCCACATGAGCGCAGCCGCAGTAACAGCTAGTTACATATAAAATCCATGGAGAGAACTAACAGGGTCAGCAGCATTCCCTGGCAGTTGCTAAGTGCCCCAGTGGGACCCATCAGTGCTGCTATTTTGCCCACCAGCTGCCTGGTCCCTTGGTTGCAAGCTTATGACGGCAGTGGAAGTGGCTGGAAAGCTATCGGACATTTTAATTCTCCCTAGGGCACATGATGTAGTGCCGCTCCAGAGAAAAGCCAGAAAATTAAAATGGTGGATGGCTTCCAACCAACCGCTGCTGCCAGCCTTGGGGAATGAGTGGGTGGCTATGCGATCCATCTCAGGGCACTTCTAGACATAGCTCAGTGGCAGAGCACCTGCTTTGCATGCAGAAGGTCCCAGGTTCGATCCCCAGCATCTCCAGATAGGGCAGGAAAATCTCCCGCCTGAAACCTTGGGGAGCAGCTGCCAGTCAGTGTCGACCATACTGGGTTCGATGGACCAAGGGTCTGACTCAGAATAAGGCAGCTTCGTATGTTTCACCTGGCCAGGTGTCCCCTTCTAACCTGGCACTGGTCCTGGTGTGGAATCTCTCTCTCACACATGCAATGTTTGGAAATAATTTTCTTTTTATTATGAGAAATAAGCCTGCCTGGGAAAGAAAGCCTAGGCGAGAACCCTTCTCATTGACATTCTAGCCGAAACTATTTGGTGAGATAACCTTCATTTGGCTTTGCAGCACTGGATCTCAAGATAGAAGCCATGGCTGCCCCAGCAACTGCTTTGCACCATTTCAGAGCCTTGAAATTCCCTCCCCCACACACTTATTCTTAAATGAGTCATCCTTCTAAATGCTCCATTCCCAGTCATGTAAACTGAGGAATTCTGCCGTTAACACCATTAGTGTTTCATGGTAGCTGACTCCCTTCTGCCATGGGCATCAATAGTGCTGTGCGGCTTGTCTCAAAGCGGTTCTGCATCAGTGCTTCTGGATGGAACATGACAGATACAGTAATGTTCGCCATGTAAATGACTCCTTACATAAATGCAACAAGCAAAATAACATGGAACATTCATTGCCCCATGACTGGCAGCGACAACAACACAATTACAACTGTGCTCATTGTCTGCTGGTTAAAATGCCCAAACATATCACAAGAGACAGCAAAGTCTCAGAATTTTTAAGGCAGCATTTTATTAAAGCAATGCAGTGCTGTGAGAGACTCATGGGATTCTGGCGTGGTGGGGAGGGATCATACACGTTATTTTAAGGGAAGAAAGGACCAATAAAATATATTATATTAATTTTTAAGGTCGCGTTGAACCGAAACCTTGCACAACAGGCCAATCTGGTGGTCCATACCCCAATGCAAGCGATTAGGTATCTGTGGTGCCCTGCTGTAAGAAAATAAGAAGAGCCCTGTTGGATTAGACCAAAGGCCTATCTAGTCCACAGTGGCCAACCAGAAGCCTATGGGAAGCCCACAAGCAGGACATGAGGGCAATTGCCTTTGCCTGCTGTTGCTCCCCAGTGACTGATATTCAGAGGCATGCTGACTCTGATCCTGGAGGTAGCATTTAGCCATCATCATAACTAACAGTCATTGATGGCCTTGTCCTCCATGCATTTGTCAAATTCCCTTTTAAAGCCATCTAAGTCACTGGCTATCACCACACCTTGTGGAAACTGGTACCATAGTTTAACTTTATGTTGTTTAACTTCCTTTTGTCTATCCTGAATCTTCCACAGTTCAGCTTCATGGATGACCCTGGATTCCAGTATTATGATAGAGGGAGAAAAAAAGATCTATATCCATGTTGAAGATTATATAGTATAATATCTGCATTCTCGTGATATTTTAACCCTTTTGTATCAAGCTACCTCCTGCAATTTCACCAAATCTTGTGATGGCAATTTTGACAAGTGATATGGGCAAACTCCCCGCAGCTCATCTCAAAATGAATATCAGTTTTTGGAGTTATCTCAGAGAGTTCAAAGAAGAAGAAAACCTTCTGAGCTATTTCTAAGAAAGCTTGCAAAAACAAGCCCTGGGAAACTTGTCCACAGCTCTACCAACTAGTTTCCCACACCTATGCAAAGAAGAGGAACCAATAGTGGGGAGGGGTCATTGCAGATCTGAGAGGGCTTATAGGCCTTATCCTTAAGGCATGACCATAGAATCATAGAGTTGGAAAGGGTCTCAGAGATCATCTAGTCCAATCCCCCCCTCAATGCAGGCTCTGCAGTGTAGGTGCAACTGCAGCATCCCTGACAGACGGCCATTCAGCCTCTGCTTAAATCCCTCCAGTGATGGAGAACCCACCATCTCCTGAGGCAGTCTGTTCTACTAATGAACAGCTCTCATTGTTCATTAGTAGAAATTCATCCTGGTGTTAAGCTGAAATCTGCTTTGCTGCACTTTCCACCCATCAGTTCTAGTCCTGCCCTCTGGAGCAAACAAGTCTGCTTCATCTCCTGCATGACAGCCTTTCAGAGAGTTGAAGACCGCTATTATGTCTCCCCTTAAAAATCGACTCTTTTCCAGGCTAAACATACCCAGCTCTTTTAACCGTTCCTCATAGGACCTGGCTTCCAGATTCCTCACCATCCTGGTTGCTCTTCCCTGGACATGTCAATGTCCTTCTTAAAATTAGGCACCCAGAACAAAATGGGAAGGGGAGGACTAGCAAGTCAAAGTGTATTGAATCAGGAGGAATAGGAAATTACAGCTTCCGTTTAACCTGGCAGGAAATGATGCTTCTGAGCATAATTAGACACATCCAGGTCTTAGGAATGAGGCCTGTGAGACCTTTCCTGTTGTCAGCCAGCTCTGCCCACTGGTTCCCTGTTTCACAAATGTCCGGGAAGGGGAGGACTGGCAGGGATGGCTGGTTGTGAATGCGGTATGAGCGGTGCCTGAACTTTGCAGGGGGCGTGGGCTTGGCTTATATTGAGGGTGGGATTTCAGAATGGAATTCCTGACGACTTCGTGTCTGTTTTTGAAGTACTACTTTCAAGCTACTTTGTGTCTCTCAATGCATGTATGGGCCACAATGACTGCCACAGTTCTTGACTGTGATGTATACAAATCTCATGATGTTCTCTGAGATGCACTGATGTAGGTCTTATGCAGAATCGAAAAGTCTGGAGAGAATATAATTTAAAAAGTATGTGGTTCTCATTTATCTTGTCATTTTTAGCAGCAAGAATTAATGTAAAGTGCATTCTCTGAATATACCATGAATATCTACAAAATTTCTAGGGATTCTCCATTTATTTTTTTAACTTATTAGCCATATATGAATGAATGGCTGTATTTCTTAAGAAAATGTATTGATGTTCTGTAAAGATAGTTCTTGCTCTTTTGTTGTTATGTTATCTAATCTGGTTGAGTTACCAGAGTTACCTACTGAGCATGTCTGGAGTGTTCTTCAGGAGACCGGACTGGCAGTCTATGATTTTGCAATTCTTTAGGATAAAGAAGTGTATCCATTCAGTCAAAAAATATTCCAGACAGGCCAGTCAGTATCTGCTATTAAATCATCAAAAAGTAAAGCAGGGCTTTTATTTGGTACTGTTTGCAAATTGAAAGTCTAACAACTTTACCACTCAACTGCCTGATGATTAGTAGGCAGTAATTTAAACTATACACATTATGCTAAGTATCCTTATATTAATTCAGTTTGAGTGAGTTTTTATAACATGCTTTGTTCTGCTCAATAAAGTTAATTATATGTTCTATGTTTCATAACTGAAAGTCTTGATTTTTTTGAACATAATGGAAGCTTCAATTGCACTTTCCCTGTAAAGCTTGATCTGTAACAAAAAGCAAGCCATATAAGGAAGTAAAGCTGTACACCATATGCACAAAATAAGGAGCTGGGAATCTTATTTGTTTCATGTATTTTATTCTCAATGTGTAACTGAGTCAGAGAAGAGAAATGCAATAGCCAACATCTTGCATTTGACTCATACTGAATGTTATGATGCACTAGCTTTTCATTGCTGATGTCATTTTGACAGGGCGGCATAGGAATCTCAGTTAGACCGCAGATATCAAATCTTTTGTCCTAAGGTCTATGGAGCAAGATCATTGCTGTTACAGTTCAAAACAACCACTGTGGTGTAGTGGTTGAAGTGCTGGACTGGGACTCCAGAGATCCGGGTTCTAGTCCCCACTCGGCCATGAAGCTCCCTGGGTGACTTTGGGCCAGTCACCAACTCTCAGCCTAACCTACCTCACAGGGTCGTTGTGAGGATAACATAGAGAGGTGGATCATCATGTATGCTTCCTTGGGATCCTTGGAAGAAAGGCAGGTTATAAATGTAACAAATAAATAATAATAAATAAATAAACTTACCATTAGCAATAGTGCCTTTGCTTTCTATTGATACCACTTTGGAGTTTGTATTTTGAATATTGCATATTTTATGTATTATCAAGTATAAATCCAAGCTGCATTTTAAAAATCCTTATATAATTAAATATGGAACATGTTTTTAATCCACACTAAAAGCCTGCAGCCAAAGAACTGGCTTCCATCAATGTGTGAAATTTGACTCCCACCACTTCCACCTACTGCTCTTTGGTCTTCATTGGCACTTAGGGCTGCAGTGCTATAGTGACCTGTGGAAGCCACAACCAGCAGAATTCCCCTGTTGGGGTCTAGACTCTGCACCTAGCAACCTCATGTCCCCGGCCCACAGACTGACTGTGGACACAAGTCCCACAGCATACCAAACTGCAACCGTGCATCACACAACAAAAATAAAAATTATTGCTGTGACAAAATCTGTCCTCCCCATTTCCCAAAAGTATTCTTTTCCCATGAAAGCAACTTTTGTTTCTCTGCCTCATTGTCGGTAGGGGGCATTTTAGAATTTCTTTAGAATTTCTTCTGGTGGTGTTTCTGAGCCTACTTTATGGCTGAGGGTATTGCAAAGCAAAATGCACACATTACACTATGCAGCCTCCTTGGTTGCCCCCACTTCCTGATCTGAAAAAGCCCCGTGGGCAGAGTTACCCCTTGACATCATTCCCTGGGCTTTAACGGATGTGTGAGAAGTTGGGGAGGCTGCATGTGTGGGAAAGGGAAAATGCACATGTGTGCTAACTGATTGCTCAGTTTATGTTCCCCCCCACCCCACCCCCACTCCCTTAAAGGATACAGGGGTTAGTTGCACCCATACTACAGAAAATCTGTGCACCAAATTGCTGCTGTTGTGTTGCCAGGAGGGCAAAATTCCATTGACATTTTATGCATTCCCCAGCTTCTTGGCTCCCCAAAGGTCCCATTTTTCCAGGGAAAGCTAAGCTAAGCTGAGGCTTGGCAGCACAGGGAAAATTTAAGTGTCCTCTTAACATTTCCCACTGAAACTTCTCTATAAACATGGTCAAGAGAGTGGCCCCAGCTGGTGTGGGACTGCCTGAGAACATGAAATGCCCAGTCTTCTTCCATTCTTAATCTAATCGAGCCTCATCATGCTGCCTGTTGAGCTGGCTGCTAAGAAGTAAAGGGTAATATGCAAGAAGAACTATAAATCCCTCTACCAGTGTACATCCGTTAAAGAAACTCAAGACCATTTTTTCTTCCTTTTGGATGCTTGGAAATCTCCCTTCCAGGACCACCCATTCTTTTGTAAGTGCTCTTACACTTGAGTCTATCACTGGAGCAGGAAGTGTCATAGCTCAGAGGTAGAGTACATGCAGATGTCCCAGGTTCAATTCCTGGCATCTCTAGGTAGGGTTGGGGGGGGGGAATCTCCTGTCCCAAACCCTGGAGAGTGGCTGCCTGTCTGTCAACAAGACTGGGCTAGATGTACTAAGGGTCTGACTCAGTATAAGGCAGCTTCCTATCTTCCTAACTGCCCTGGCACAGTAGAATTGCCCTGAATTCCAATATGCCTTCCATCCTTCCAGAGGTTGTGCTTGCCTTGAGTAGGAGTCAGTGTTGGGACATGTAACAAAACAACAGCTGTGGCACAAGTGTTTTCATTTGGAAAGGTACAGGATGGCTAGAAAAACAATCTTGTTTAGTCTGAGACTACTATTCTATTCTCATGGGAAAAGTAGGTTGGAAAGAAATATGAGCTGATCACATGGTTTGTACTTTCTGATGACGGAGTATGATTGTTAAGTTTCGTTTCCTGTAACTTTCGTGGTAGAGAGAAGGATTGCTTTGTGTGTGCATCTTCTTGTCTCTTCTCTCTAATGCTCTGACTTATTGCAAACATGTAATGAAGTACTGCTAGGGTGGACTTAGTCCACTGGACTATGCTATGCATTATAATCTGCAATATAGACTGTAATTTAGGAGATTGTATTTACTCTGAAATAGAATAAACAGGTAGTAAAAATCCTGTCGTGGATTCTATTGGAGTTATTCCTAACTACAGTGCAGCTGCGAACAGCAGGGAGCAAGTTGGCTGAAATCCGAGACGCTTGGATATGCTGTGTGAGGGAGACAAAAGCTGAATCTCTGTGTGAACTACATGGGCCGGTTACACACATGGGACAGAGGCTGTATCTTCCATCTCACGCTCTGCTGAATCCACGTAGGCGGACGGGCCTACAGGGTGGATTGTAAGCCATCAGGGCTAGAGCAATTTTAGCCCTTTCAGTCAGACCCCTTTCTCCCTGAAGTCGCTTCTTCCCCTTCCCCTCCTCTAAAATTCCAGAGCCCCCAACTGGTGGCCATGGTGCACTCATGAAGCATCATCCCTGCTGCACCAGAGTCTGGACAGAACTATGAGAAAGGACTGGTATTCTTTCTCTCCCCTCTTTCTTTTGTCCTGTTTTCTCCAGCTCCTACCGCAACTCTCTCTCATTCTCCTCCAAAGTCAAAAGCCATGCTGCACAGCCCTGCCACTCACTCGGGAACCCCACCTCCCCCCCCGGACAGCCTCCTAATTAATCATTTAATTGCTCTTTGTTATATTTTTCTCAATAAACTCTTCCTTCAGAAAAGCGTTGTCTTTGTCTCTGTCGCCTCCCCACCCGTACCTTATGAGGGCACTCCCAGACAAAATGGTCCCAGTTACGCATACTTGGCTCCCTGTATTTTGGCTAAAAAGTGCTAGTTTGGACCAGATTTACCTGAGAGACATCCACCTGTTCCCAGCAGAATAAAGCCAGGGTTACACTGGGAAATGGTGCCCCTAACACACATTTGAGCTAAATCCCTCTGTCTCTGTCTGTCTGTCGCCCCCCCCCCCCCAGTCACTCATATTCTGGAAGGGCTTATTCCCTGAACATGGGGAAGCGGTCTGCAGATATGTTTAAAGACACATGTCCTGAACAAGTGTGGTAAAAGGTGGATTGGGCAATACTGTTGACTTCCACAAGAATTCATGCCTAAGGTCTTCCATTCTAATGTGTAGATGATCTGTTCTCTCCTCCCCCGCTTATCCTTTCTCTCAAAATCATACGCCATTGGTCTATTGCATCTCATTTCCATAGTGTGTGATACTTTCCAATCCATCATATTAATGAGGCATCCAAAAAAGCAGGATCCAGTCAACATCTTGATCTTGTCTGACAAAAAAGCAATAAAGACAGCCCACACCTGAGCATACAGTACTCTTCTCTTCCCCCCACCCCCACCCCAAACCCGCAAAAAATCAAGGAGAAGTGTTCTCCTTTGTTGCATTGCTTAAAATGTGTTACAATCCTGTTGTTCAGTTAACAATGTATTTTGTAATGCAGAATAATACACAATTTTAACAATGTATTTCAAAACATGCCTCACAGGTTCCATGAGTGCTCAAAGTGCCACCATCTATAGAGAAAGAGGCGGGTGGGGGATGTCGTTCTTTGATAGATGGAGCAGCACACTGCAAGTCAGAAGTTACTTTTGCTGGTTGCTTCTTTAATGAGATGTATCACACAGCTGGATAAATTATCTGCTATCCAAAGTGACTTATCATGCCAAAATATACAGCATATATTGTCATGGGCTTTTCTTTTGCACTTTTTTTTTTATTATTATTATTCAGTATACTGATGAATTATTTGCAACATTTTCTTTTTTCACGGCTGCTAGAATAATCAAGTTATGTTCCTTGAACATCAGTCTATCATTTTCATTGACTTCCTCTCTTGTCAAAGATACAGGGGGCAGGGGAAACACTGTTTAATTTCACAAGGCATTCTTGCATTTCCTTTGCAGGCTGTACTTCCTTTATCACAGTTTTTGTTTTTGTTTTTTTGTTTTACTTCAGTTAAGACGTTTAACTTTTCCTGTTTCAGAGACCAAGCTAATGACGTCTTGTTATTTATTTATTTATTTATTTATTCATTCATTCATTCATTCATTCATTCTTATTTCTATTAAACTATAGCCACATTCAGTGGAAGAGCACCTGCTTTGCATGCAGGAGGTCCCAGGTTTGATTCCCGGCATCTCCAAGTAGGGCTAGGCAAAAATCCTGCTTGAACCCCTGGAGAGCTGCTGCCAGTCAATGTGAACAATACTGAGCAAGACAGAGCAAGGGTCTGACTCATTATAAGGCGGCTTCCTGTGTTCTTAACCCCTGAGCTCTTTACCTTTAGCACAGAGCTCTTGGTCACCATTTGGGAACATTGCTTTCTTCATAAGGCTCAGTTCCCACTTGCTCCAGGGGACCCAGTTTGTGCCTCGTGCCAGGGTGAGGTCAGGGTGGAAGCGGCTCTGTGCTTGAGGCAGCCGGCTGAGAATGGCTGGCTTTGCCCTTGCCTCAGTATATTCCAGTTCCTCCTGCCCTCAGCCAATCAGGCTATGGCTTGGGGGAGGAGCAATGCTGGGCCTGAGCAGACTTGAGTGGGAACGTCTCTTCTGTGGCCAGCTTGTAGTCTATAAAACTGGGGTCTCCGACATAGTTCCCATGGGCACCAATGGGCTCATAGACACCCCTTTTGGCACTCATCAGGATCAAGGATCCTCCTGAGTTTTATTTTAATTTCTTAAGCTTTTTTTTATTATTATCTTTAAGTGGGAGGTTGGCATGCTACAAAGAGAAGGGCTTCCCTCTAGCACTATCTTTATTTGGGTCCAAAAGAGTGGTTTTGTGTTTTAGAGCACAGGCTCCACCTCTGCCTTGTACTTAGGTTCTTGGGCAAGTTACTTTTCTTTTAGTCTCACCAGTTTGCCTTGTGGGAAATGAGTGACAGGCCATGCCTGCTGTGGTAGCCATTTTATGAAAGGGCAAACCCCCCCCCCCATGGCAATCATTTTGTGAGAGTGCCCATAACAATCTAATGAAATTCAACTTGTGCCCACTGACCCAAAAAAAGGTGGGGACCCCTGCTATGAAAGGAGAGGCCATACATAGTGTTCCTTGCCTAATCACCCAGCTGCCCTTTTTCACGTTCTCACTGTGTTCCTTTGCTGCCTCAGGAGGCATGCTGAACATAAATGCCAGTTGATGGGGTTGGGAAGGAACTTTACCCTTGATCACAATTTTCTTCACTGCTCCTGGGTTTGTTTGCTTGCCTTCCCCATTAATGATCCCCTGGGGTTGTTTTTTTTTGTTTTGTTTTCTGCATGGGTTCTGTTGCTAGGGAAATGTCTCAGAAGGGGCATGAATCCAAGGCAAATATCCCAGCTTCAGAGATATTTGGTTTTGGAGGGTTTTTAAAAAAAAAATTTATAAGCCCAATTTGACACATTTTTGAACCTCCTGTCTGAAACCCTGTGGAGCTGAAGAGAAGGAGTGCGAGTAGACAATACCGAGCTAGATGGACCAATAGACCAACTCGTTAAAAGGCACTTAAGGCAAGTTGGGCCATTGGTCCATCTAGCTCGGTAAACAGATTCCTATACACCAGGGCTCTCCAACCTTGGGTCCCCAGATGTTGCTGGACTACAGCTCCCAGAATCCCTTGCCATTAGCCATGCTGACTGGGCATGCTGGGAGCTGTAGGCCAGCAATATCTGGGGATCCAAGGCTGGAGAGCCCTGCTATACACAGTTGCCTTGGAGAACGCTCCACTGGAATCCATGAGGCTTACTTCTGAGTAGATATGCTTAGGATTGCACTGTTGTAGTCATTTATCTTGAGGGTCTTGCTCAAAGTGCAAAGTGCAGTGCCAGCAATTCTACAGGAAGTCACTCACTCTGACTGACCTGCGCCCTGCATGCGTGGGCAGACCCCGGTGGAGCTGGCAGTCCCTGCACTGCAGTGCAGGCCTCCTGGCGCTAGGGGGCAGTGGCCCGGGATGCCCAGAGGGGCCGTTTGCCCCTACAGGCTGGAGCGGCTGCAGCTTCAGCCGCTCTGGGCTGCCGCCTCTGTGCGGCCCCCGTGGGACGGCCGCCTGCTGTTCGCACGGCAGGGTGGCCATGCGCGGTAGGGGCTTACCCCTCTACTGCCCATGGTCACTTTGCATGCTTTGCGCACGCGCCCGTCCCGCGGGGTGCCCCCGACCGGCGTTCGTACGACACGGGAACCACGGGGGGCTTCTGCTCCCCCGCGGTTTCCATGTCATACGAACCAGCCCAGAGAGAGTTCCTTCCTCCCCCCGTCTCTACCTAGCCTTTGGCAATTGGGAACAACGGTTAATATTTGGGTAAATGTTTAACCATAATAGCTCCTAGAGGTTGCTGACCAGTTTTAGTCACAGCTACCTGCGAACACCGTGTTAATAAATTGTTTATGTATAAACAGCCCAACTTCAAGAGCTCTATCTCAGCCGGCACTATTTTACAGAACTAAAGACTTTGATGCATATGCAAAGGCTTTGCATCTTAAATAAATAACAGCAAATTTCATATTTAGAGACTTCAACCTGTGATATAACAGGTTTCATTACAACCCAACATTTTATAACTCTTTTTTTCATCTGTGATAACAAATCCTGCAAAGGTCTGATGGTAAATTTCTTCCCAATGAAATTAAATTACGTTTCAAATGGCTTAATTTCCTGGAGCTACAGCTACAAAGTAGGCCTCTGTCTCATCATGCATATGCTATATCTCTGCAGAACATTTTTTGAAGAAGAGATGTGTCCACCTTGTAAATACTATGTGAAAGCTCTAATAAACAGCACAAGGAACATGCCAAGGTCAGCCCTGATGTTTTGATGCTAAAACTTTTCAGAATACAGACTATAGCTGTATAGAATTTAGCAGTAATGTATTTTATAGCGGAGACTTAATAACATTCCTTGATTGTCCATTTAGTCTTTTAGTCCACATCTCTCTTTTCCAGCCTGCACAATGTTTCTAGTTGTAAAAGGTATCGTGCAGCCCCATCCTTTGCAAGTTTACTCAGAAGTAAGTCCTACTAAGTCCAATAGGATTTACGCAGTAATGAGTGTGAGTTTAGGATTACAGCCTTGGGTGGCAAAGCATACTTCCCAGTAACTGAGCCTCATTGAACATAGTGGGGCTTACTTCTGAGCAGGCATGCATCAGACTGGGTTATTGGTCTGTTAATTTATTTCATCTTGGATTTTCCAAATCATTGCATTTTTGAACCAGTTGTTCTAAAACTGTATGCTGCCAAATTTTGTTTTTTGGCTACAAGAACATGCCATAATCTTATAACTTCTTAGGCCTGGTTTAAAACAGCGGGAAAGGGCCAAAACATTGGTATTGTATAAATTTAGTGTGTCTGTTGTCTGTAGACTTACTGTTTATGCTGGTCTTGGACTGTAATATAGATTTGATTTGATTTGATTTGACAAAACTCGCTGTATGTATATCTTGCTGTCCAGGTGCCTGGCCCTGCTGACCCCTGATGCTGGAACCTGCCTCCAGGGATTAATTTCAGGGTAGGCTCACTTTTATTTATTTAGTCTTAGTATATTTTTATACACCTTTCTGTAAAAATTGCCAACAGATGTACAACAGATCAAAGCACTAAACACACAACATAAAAAAAATGCTAAACCCAACAATAATCCATCATTAAAAAAGTTTGTGAAAGCAACACTACTAAAAGAAGAAGAAGAAGAAGAAGAAGAAGAAGAAGAAGAAGAAGAAGAAGAAGAAGAAGAAGAAGAAGAAGAAATAATTTAAAAGGCCAGGTGAAAAAAGATGTGCCTGGACACATTTTCTAAAAGCAGTGTGGGGGCTAGGGATGGGTTTCAATTCATTTTTGTCCAGAATTTATTCAATCCGCTCCTCCGAGAACCAAACATAGACCCGAAAGATCTGAAGTCTGTACATTTCCGAGCTTGCAATGCAATCCGCACAACAACAAAAATGCATTTGAAAAATGTGTGCCGCTGTAAAGTGTGCATGAAAAAACTTGTACTTGTCAAAATTGCACACAAACACGCTTTAGTCAATGGAAGAAAAATCCATGCATTTAGAAAACGTGCACAATTGATGCGTACATTTGGGGAAATATGCATTAAAATATGCATGCATTTTTGTATGTAAAGAAAAACAACAACAAAGATTGCAATCCAATATGGAAATAGGTCGCGAGGAGCTGCTTCAAGGTGGAAACTGAAGAACCTCAATGAGCACAACTTTTGGTGATTTGCACATCACTAGCTGGGGACCGATCGTAACTCTGAGGGGAGTGCATTCCACAATTTTAGAGTGACACAGGAGAAAGCCCTTTCCACGTGCGTCTGTCAAGGAGGCTTCTGCAAATGGCAATACACTCTCTGAAGGGCTTCTCCTGCACATCTTAATACCGACAGGTTCATAACAAGACAGGTGTCCCTTAGATAGCCAGGGCCTAAACTATTTAGGGCTTTAAAAGGTCAAACCAGCACCTTGAATTGATCCTCGAAAACAATCAGTCATTTTGTCAGTGCTGTCCCTTCCCACCGGGAAATAAACTATAACTAGCACCAACACGAGAAACAAACATTTATCTCCTTTTACTCCCTCTGTGCTTTCTGTTTCTTCTTCTTCTTCTTCTTCTTCTTCTTCTTCTTCTTCTTCTTCTTCTTCTTCTTCTTCTTCTTCTTGTGCTGCTGTGTTTATTTATTTTATTTACAAAATTTATAAGCTGCTCTATATTAAAAAAAAAAAGACTGCCGAGCTGTAAACAGTAAACAGTAAAGAAAGATATCAAAATACAAAAGAATAAAAACATTTAAAACAAAGTGATAACCAAATATTTAAAACCAAGCGGTCTTCCTCACTGCTTCAGGTGGCTTCAACCCCCAGCCTTGCAGATTTGTCTCATTTTTTTGTGTGCTTCCCCACTGTATCGTGGCCGTGGGTAATGAAACGGGCAGCGCGATCCAATGTGGCTGCCTGTAAAACTTGGAGAATTACAGGCATCCTACTATCAAGGGCAGGAGAAGCACGGAGCCGTGAAGGTCACCTCCGTGCTTCTCCTGCCCTGCAAAACACTTAGACAGCCCATCTCGGTCATCTACGTCTTTTGTCCCTGCTGGTGAAGAGGACAGGCTGAGGTGCTGCTGGGAGGAGCCTCAGTCCTCCCCTCCCCGCTCCCCGGAACACCCACCTAACACTGGCTCCGAGGTCGGTCTTCCAGCCTTGGAGCCACAGCTAGTGTGGAAAGAATCGTGTTGGCTGCATGGGCGGAGGGAGGGCACCCCGAGGTTGGAGATGGGACTCTTTATCTTTCCTATGGCCATCCAGACAGCATCTAGCGGCCATAGGATTGCACCCTCAGTTGAAAGATTCAGAATCTAGTAAGGGAACATGAAGTGCTGGGACAGGGCTCTCCCTCACTCCAGCTTGCTTGCTCAGACTTGTGAGATCACGCCTTGAACTGAATAGAGACCTTTTTTGGAGCTGAAGGTAGATCTGTGCTGTTCCTATTCATATTCCTTCCTCCCCCCCAAAATATATATTTATAGGTATAAATATATATTTGGGGGGGGAGGAAGGAATATGAAGCTATTTGCAGCAAGAAATCTCATTATACAAAGCTATTCCTACTATATAAATATATTTTAAAACTTTTTTGGGGGGTGGGGGAATACCTCCACAAAGCTTAACAGTTCTAATGTGGTCTGTAAATATATTTTAATGAGTGAATGATATTTAGAATAATCACTGTTTTATGGCCACCTTTTGCAGAGAAATAATTCAAAGTTTACACATTTGAAATGCCATATATAACATATTGTAACATTTTGACTCCAAGCATATTCTGAAGTTACCCAGCATTAAACTATGTAGGCCACAATTAAAATTTTCAAAACCCACTATATTAAGAGTGTGCATAATATATATTAAGAGTGTGCATAATATATATTCAAAATGATAAAATAATTGCTAAATTATGTAAATTTTTATGGTAGACCAAGAAGCAAGTAGTTTTTTTTTTTATTTAATTGCCACCTTTTGCTGATTCAAGTATGTTAATCAGAGGGAGTTCTAATAGTTCCACGCAGCTTCACTAATATATTCAAGTAAAATGAGCACAATTATTAAATGTCTAAATATTGATTTAAAGTGCTCAAAGTATTAATGAAGTTGTGCTCTCTGTTGCAAATGGGTTAAACTGGTTTGGATAACTCCATGCTTGGATTGGTGTCTGACTGTAAACACTTACTAATAGAATCTGAAAGAAAGGAAGGCTGGCAAATGATTCACGCCTAAGGGCCGGGGGGCATGATTCCTGTGTACCTTGCCCCTTGCCACTGGGCAGTAGCGTGAAAAATAACGACAGCAGATGAACAATACATGTCAAAATACGTCTTGAGCCATTCTTTCAGCTGGTTTATTGTACATGCCTATTTTTATAAGCTGGTACCCCATGAGCGAGACTAAGCTATTACTGTTACTTGTGCTACTTCTTAAAAATTGGCCACAGACATTTATATTTGAGGCCATGCCTAGGCTTAAAGGCAATCTTTCCTTCTAAAGATTGCCTTTACGCCTAGGCATGGCCTCAAATATAAATAGATTCCTTAAATCCAGAGGTGAGTGCGGACACCTATGTAGCCAAAATGGCACCATCTATACACAAATGGGAAGTGCGCTAGGGATGGGTGAGAAACTTGTTGGGTTCGCAATTTAATGTGAACTTTCCAAATTCATGCTTCCTGAATCTAACCGTGAACCAGAACAGTTGACCATTGAAATCCATGCATTTCCAAAGTTTGTAATGCAGTTCTCAAAGTAAAATGAAATAAATGTTTAGATTTTTTTTTAAAAAAAATGTGCACAACCAATGCATATATTTTCCCCAACATGCTTTATTCTTTTTGAAAACTGTTTTAAAATATGCATATATTTGCAGAAGGGCACATAAAAATGCACACATTTTTTTAAAAAAATCCATACAGAAATGTGTATCCCCCTCCAAGGCACACAAAAAATTGTACACATCTTCATGTGGATGAAGGAAATAAAAAATAAAAATCTGAAGCGGGAATGAGATGGAAAAAACTTAAAAGCGGGGGGGGGAATGAGAACCCAAGGGAAATTGAGCTTGATAGATTTGCCCATCCTTAATGTCAATAGCAGGCAGGCTAGACTGAAGTGCAAGGTTTGCAGAAGTACAAAAAAATATTTAGAAAAGAACACCTTACAGGTGGAGGGGGGACCCCAAAACAGCCTAATATGGGCTGAGAATGCTCCGTGGCCACAGAATTATTGACTGACTGTTGGTGGAAAAAAATGGAAAATGAGATGGGGGAGGAAATGTTATGGATGGAATAGATGGAGAGAATGGAATGGAGGAGGGTGTGTCCAACTGACTGGAACAGTGAACAGGGGCACTCCAGTTCCCACCAGTAAATCTATCATTCTGTTACAGTCATGCCTTGGATTGAGAGCATAATTCGTTCCGGAAACGTGCTTGTAATCCAAAACACTCTTATATCAAAATGAAATCCCCCCAAAAAAATTTGTACAGAGATTTTTAATTTAAGCCATACTACAGTACTTGTATTGCAAGACGTTGCTTGTATATCAAGTAAAAAATAAATAAATAAATATTTAAAAAATTGCTTGTCTTGCAAAACGTTCTCAAACCAAGTTACTTACAATCCAAGGTATTACTGTACATCTTGAATTCAGTTTACCGATATGCATCCCAGTTCTGGGAATCCTCACCGCAGAAGGCTGCATGTACATTGCTGTTCTTTAAAAAAAAGAAAGGACTGAGCAAGATGGCAGTTTAGGATAAAAGCTCCTGATCTCTGTCACCTAAATCAAGAGCTGCCATATGCCAGAGTGGCTGCTAACATTTCTAGATGTCACGGCCAGCTCATGCCCAGCATTCTGGCCTACATTGCTGAGATCCTGGCTCAGCTAAAAGCTTAAGGATTGATGTTAAGAATAAGGTAAAGGCTTGTCTCTCTGCTTATCACAGCTTGCTTGGACACGATTACTGAGAGTATATGAAGGGAGTGGATGAGACAGCAAATACCAGTGTTACCATGGCAACAAAGGTCCAGGACATGGTTAGAGACTTAACAGAAAGGGGGAAAGAACTAAGGCTTAAAATATCAGATCTTGAGGATTGGGACCGCAGAGCTAATTTTCAATTCAGGGGATTTCCGGAGAGAGTGGAAGGGCAGAATGCTGAAGCCTTCCTCCAGAAATGGCTGGCTATGAATATTTCAGACATCCTTCCTCATGCTTTGCTAATAGATTGGGCACACAGACTGCAGCTTCCACAGCACCTTAGCAATATCAAAAGCAAGGATCTTATTGCCCAATTTGTGGTCATGAAGACTAAAGATGTCATCTTCAGACTGACTAGAGCTGGTACAGAGTTTAAGTATGAAGATAATATTGTTATGAAAATTGGGCTATTAAAGGGTTAAACTAATGGAATGCTTGAGCTAACCAGAAGCAAGGAAGTGAAAGGTTAGAGATATCGAGGTGGCACAGGCCGACCTCTGTCTGAGTAATTAGGGCTCAGTGCACATGACTAGAAACTTTGTTTACTTAGTAGTACTGTAGTATTTTTCCACTACAGCTAGCAAGCAACCTCTGTTAGCAAGGTGTGTGTGCCAGAAGAGAATGTATAAATAGCAGCAGAGTTCTTTGTTCGGGAGGGCACTGCTTTGAAGTAGAGATGTGCGTGGATCTCGATAGGGGGTGGAAGCGGGGGTGAACTCGCCCCGCTCAAACCCCCTCGGGCCCCTTTTCTCTGGCTCGGCACATCTCCCTGCAGAGGAGCCGGGGAGAGGTACTTCCAGGTCCCCGGCGCTGTGTTTTTCATGTAAATACCATAGAAATACTCCTTTTTAAGGTTGTTTTCTATGGTATTTACATGAAAAACACAGCAGCGGGGACCCGTCGCATCAGTTCCTGGAACAGCGCCGGGACCCATTGCGTCACTTCCGGGTCCACGGAAAGTCCGCTGGGAGCCTCAGTGTCACCGCACGAGGAATTGAGCGGTGTGGGTGCTCACCGAGCACCCGGTGATCACCAAACCAGGTACTCGAACCCTAGCAAGCGTTAGCTCCTGTGCCTCCCTATTCTGCAGAATAAAGCTTTGGAACCCTTCTTACCACCACATATATATGATCCTCCTTTCTCATGAATAGGTAAAAGAGATTTCCAAGATGCCCATATTAGTACAATTACCCGGTCAGACCATGCATAAGCACTCTGCACAGCTAGTAGATCATACTCACACATGGAGACTGAATACGCTTCTCCATCAGAATCAATTTTTAATTGATCAATTGAGTAAACAAATCCCCCAATACTTTTCTGAGAATTTTCATCCTGAAACCTCTCCACTAGTAGTTTGGGATGCATTCAAGGCTGTGGCTAGAGGGTGCTTCTTCTTTTTTAAAAAAAATTTTTTTAACTTTATTTCAAACATTATATAAAACAAATAAAAAACATACATATAACTACTAAGGTGCACCCATCACCACAGGACCAAGAAATAATTTCTATCATAATAATCCATTATTATTCAATATTCCAAAAATACATCATATCTTCTTGACATGGCTTACTCCCCTTTCCCTTTACTAAAACATAGTCTAGGAATAGTCCCCAAATATCCTTGAAGTTATTTTTCTTTAATTGTCCCTTTTTACATTTGATACTACATGTTAATTTATCATTTAAGGTGATATCCCACACCTCTTTATATCAATCAATAACTGAAAACTACTGTTGAACTTTCCATTTCCTTGCTATCATTAATCTCTCCACAGTTAACAAATTTACAATTCGTTCCTTTATCTCTTGAGAACAGACAAGTTTCTCCGTTATTGATAGCAATGCTAATTTTGGACAGACCTCCAAATTAATACCAATAATTTCTGAAATTTCTACAAAAAATTGTTCCAGAAATCCAGTATGCTTTCACAACTAGAGGGTGCTTAGAGGGTGCTTCTTATCAGCTGCCTCATGAATGAAGAAAGTGAGGGTTCAGATGTACTCAGAACTTTCAGCTGAATTGAAACTGAAAGACAAAAGCATGAGAGAATTGGTTCAAATAAAATATATACAAAACTGACAGCAGTGCAATACAAATTGGCTTTGCTGGAAACCCAATGCTTCCAGAAAGCATTCCTGTATACTAAACAGGCATACCTTGAGAGGGGTAACAAGCAGGAGCAGACTTCTGGCATGGAAACTGAGAGGTGCTCAAACTAAAAGACAAATGATAGCCTTCAGGACCCCATGAAACACTCTTACTACTAGGAAAGATGAGCTCTGTTCTGCATTCTTAAGACTTATATACAAATCTCAATGGCTACATCTCAACCAAATAAAGGACTTTCCTGATTCCTTGCCTATTCCAATGATTACATCAGAGCATAGGCCTGTTGTGATATGTATCACTTCACCAGCTGTAGCACACTGTTTACACATGGAAAGAACAGAATGGCTGTTAACAAGTTTGTTATGTCTTTCTGGGTTCTCGTGTTTTTCGCATGGGAAGCCTAGATCGTGGGAGCATTATGAGCTAGTCACATGGTTTGTATGTTCTGATGACGTGCTAACTTGTTTTCTGTCTGAAGCCATCTTCGAGAGAAGCAGGACTGCTTTCTCTCTTCTTCTTTGTTCTTCTTGCTGGATTTTGTTACTGCAACAATGTAATGCCTTTGCTGAGGTGGAGTGAAGCTCAACTTACTCCACTGGATGTAATGCTTGCTATGCATTTATACTCTGCACATGGACTGTAACTAGGAAATGTATACTCTGTAGAACTTTACTTGCTAAGTGAATAAACAGGTAGAATTAGACCTGTGGTGTTCCAGAGTGTTTCCTGACTCCATGGATTAATCTGCAAACGGGGAAGCTGGAAGCAAGTTGGATTACAGGCAGGCTGGGCTGGCATCTTCACAACCCGCTGCACGCTGCGAAAAAGGGGGGAGCTGAGATCTGGAAGATCTGTGTGTGGAATAACAGGCCTCTGCTAGCACACAGACAGGATTTTAAATCTCCCATGCGCACACGCACTCTGCTGCTCACGCACACACGCACCAACAAGGCCAGCATTGGAAAGGTTCATCTCTGAAGAAGTAGACCAAGTTATAAAAAGCCTAAAAAACATGCAAATCTCCTGATCTTGATGGGTTTCCAGCAGAGTTTTAGAAATCTTTCAAGCATCGGTTGCTTACACATCTTACAGATCTGTTCAATCATGTTATGTTAAGAGGCATAACTTCAAGCACATGGTGTGATGCAAAGATCAAAGTCATACCAAAACCAGACAAGGATCTAGCTGCTCTAATGGCTTACAGACCTATATCTTTAATTAATCAGGATTCAAAGATTTTTACTGCAGTTCTCACTTGAAGGCTGATGCAATAATTCCTCAATATATTCATCCAGAACAAACAGGATTCATTCCATGCAGAGATTTGGCAGATAATGTGCAACGAACCATAGATCTTATACATAAAGCAAAGATGGACAAAGTTCCCATGGCAATTTTGTCCCTTGTCCCTTGATACAGAAAAAAGCTTTTGATCATGTTGAATGGCCTTATCTCAAATACCTACTTTTAAAGATGGGTTTTGGCCCAACATTTTTTAAGGTTGTCACATCCAATTATCAAAGTCCTCAGGCATTTGTCTCTATTAATAATCACAATTCAAAGACTTTTTTGGGAGGAAGATTATGTAAGCCGCCTTGGGTTCCTTGAAGGAAAAAAGGTGGGGTATAAATATAATAAATAAATAAATAAATAAATAAATAAAAATACAGAGGGGTACAAGGCCCATTGTCTCCTTAGCTGTTGAACCTCTTGCTACTGCTTTTTTATGCTAATTAGTGTATTCAAGGCATACATGTTGGTCATACAGAACATAAAGTGGGTTTGTTTGCAGACGATATGACTCTCTATATAACAAATCCAATATCAGCACTACCAGAAAAAATCCCACTAATTGATTCTTTTGGGCAAGCCTCTGGGTAGAAAGCAAACTATCATAAGTCAGAAATGATTACTGTCACTCTATCTGCAGTTGCACAAGCTGATCTAGAAATTTCCTTTTGTGTGGATTACCAAGCCTTGGTGACATTTGGGGATTCATATCTCTCCCTCACTACATGAATTCTATAAACTCAACTATCAACTATTGTATGTACAAATTCACTCTCTGATACTCAAAAAAGGGGTAAGGTTAAGGATACGTTATCATGGTCAGCTAGAATGGCTATAGTAAGAATGAATATCTTGCCTAGACTACTTTTCTTATTTCAAACAATTACACTTCATCTATCTATTCCAAGTTTGGCCCAATTCCACCCCCTGAACTCGCAGGGCTCAACCCCCGCAAACTCCATCCCACCTACCTGCTTCCCCAACTTGACTCGCGTTCTCCCGAGCTGAGCCAGGGAAGTGACTTCTCTCCTATGCAGATGTTTTGAAAAGAACTGAACCAACTGTGCTATCTTTTTTATCAGTATCTGCAACTGCTTCACTTTCACAGCCTAAATCACATTAAGAAGGCAGCCATGCACCCGCTTACTTCTTTTGAATCTTTTATAGAAACTGCTGTTACTTCAAATAACGGTTTTATATCATCTATTTATAAAATCCTCCAAATGCCATTATTGGATGACAAGCCATCCTATGTGTGGGCATGGGAGATTGACTTAGGTGATTCTTTGGAAGAAGATGATTAGCAGTGTATTTGGACTTCTTTTGTATATTTATCAATCAACACTAATATAAAGGAAGAACAATACAAAGTTCTCAGTAGGTGGTACGTTACTCCTGCAAGGCTTCACCTAATACATCCAAATTACAGTCAATATTGTGGGAAGGGGTGTGGTCAGATTGGTTCATACTTTCATCTTTGGTGGGAATGTTCAGTGCAGGAGTTTTGGAACATGGTTGTTGATTACTATCAGAAATGTCTTCATGTTAGACCACTGGTAACTCCTAAAGCTATGCTTCTTCATCTTTTTTTAACGTAATGATCCTGGATTCCTGCATAAAAACCTTCTTACAGCCATTGTATATAGCTGCAAAGTGAAAGTCACGTATAGCATATAATTGGAATTCTCCAAAGCAACCAATTAAAGAGCAGTGGGTTGATAAAATTTGGGAGACTATGTATTAACTTACTCAGCAAGTGCAGCCAGCAAGGGATCCTAACTTTAAGAAAGATATTATGGCACCATGGTTTCCACTTATTTCCTATGTTGAAGCTCTTCAAACTTTTGATCAAATTCTAACCAAGTACATTTGCCTATATTTTTTCTGACTGATACACACATACACCCAAAATAGTTTATAAACATACACTTGCACACAGCCCTTTTACATATGTGTTGTATTAATTATATTTTTACTCTTTCATCAGGCATTGAGCTCCTACTTAGGCTGTTTTACTATAGATGTTCCATAAGCATATCAGTTATAGACTAATAATTATAGTGACTGCCTTTGAATTCCTTAGTGATCTTGGTTTATTATTATGTATGTTCTTTTTGTTCACTTTATTTTGTTAACTTTATTTCGAAATAAAATAAAATTTCATGAGTAAAAAAGAAAAAGAAAAACATCTATTACAAAATCCAATAACAACATGAAAACATGAAACACATAAAGCTCACAATAAAGGGGAAAAAAAACAGACGGACGTACCAAACTTTGAAATGTGTTGTTCCAAAATGCAAGCAACAAACAGTATCCACTGAACCTCTCGATATTTGCATCATTATGATTCCTTAAGAGGTATGTTAGCTGAAACATGACAGCAATGTCCTATATTTGAACATACCAATCGAAAAGTGAAGGAGTGTCAGCCCTGTGTGCTGCTGTTCTTACATCTCTTCAGAGCAGGCTGCCACGTACTACCAGTGGTCAGAATAAGGTAGTGGATCTATATGCCATGTGTTCCCCATCAGTGGGCTCTATCTTCTTTTCCCTGCACCATGGCTTGCCACTCCAGCAGACTTACAGGCATGCAGAGCAGAAGCCTGTTCCCGCATGCGGTTTGCTTTTACTCAATGGGGACAATAGTCTGTAATCTTCAGAGTCTTTACTTGGATGTACAGTTCTCAGCAGGTCTATAGGTGGCTGAATCCATGCTTTGTATGCAATAGCTCACAGAATCAATCCCTGACATCGGGCTGGGAAAGGCTTGTGCATGGAAACCTGGAGAGCCGCTACCAGTTAGCATAATCCACCCTTACCCAAGCGGGTGCCCTTGGGGATGCTTGCTAGGGATGCTGGGAGTTGTAGTCCAACCAATTGGGAGGTCACCAGCTTTAGTTAGGCTTCTGCAGAGACAATGCTAGGGTAGATGGACCAATGATCTCCTGCAGTGTGAGACACTTTCATTCATATATTCGTCCTTGGAACATCTCACCCCAAATTAGTACTATGTGAAGTGGATTATACATCTGCAGAGGGGAGGGTGGGGAAATATAGAGGAGGAATTGTGATAATAAACAGTAGCAGAAAAATTAAATCTGTCACTGATGAAAAAAATGAAGATAATTTGTCTTAAACAAATAAACAACTGATAATTACCAATGTGATGTTGATAACCATAGTGAGAGTTGCCACAAAATCATAAGCTGCTATTAGGCACACGTTGGCATGATGTGGACCATGGTGATGAAAATCACACTGGCCTACCTTACTGGGCTGTTGTAAGAGTTACTGAACTCTATGGAACTCCCTGCCTCTGGAGGCCAGGCAGGCTCCGACACTGTGTTGCTTTCAGTGCCTGCTGAAGACCATCCTTGTTCCGGGAAGCTTTCCTTGCCGACCAGTCCCAGTTTTAATGTTACCTTGTTTTTAATGCACTGCTTTTACTCTTTTATCTATTTTTAATCTTTTTTTTATTGTTCACCGCTCCAGAATCTGCTTAGGTATGGAGTGTTATACAGTTACTGTAAATAAATAAATGAATAAAATTACTGAGGCAATAGATGTGAAGTGTTTTGAGCACTCATAAAAAAAGACTGCAAAAATCTGAAGCATGACGACGAAAGTGTTAATAGCCCTATTGAGGCATTCTGAACCTGAGTAGGGCAAACCCGTGAGAGGCAGCACTCTAGCCCTGGTGCCCCTCTCCTTTGTCGCATTTCTCACCCTCAAGTTGTGGAGGGCGACTGTCTGAAGAGGAGAGCCCCCTCTATTTTCTCAGAAGTAAATCATTTCTCAGTCTCTCAGCTGCAGTCTAGATTCCCTTTCAGTGGGCGGTGAAACTCCTGTTTCTTTGAGGATGTCAGGTTTGTTTCCCGAATTTTGAGCATCCTTGAACAGAATTAGGCGGTCATCATCTCAGTGTTAAAAATGTAGAGGCAGCTGTTTCGGAGTGTTGTATGTGCTGATTATTTTTGTGTTACAAAATGCTGTTTTGTACTTCTTAAACAATGAGCCGACAACTTCATGAAAATACCTTAACAGCACTGAGGGGAAAGAGGTAGAGAGAGAGAAACAGAGAGAGAATCTCACCTGCCTCGCTAGAAAAATACATTATGCATTGAAGCAGTGTTTTAGGTATTCATACTAGATTTTTTTTTTAATGAACAAATATTAAATAATAATGCTGCTTTGCACTGCACCTACTTACTGTACATCAATGATATGTCTTTATTACTGGTATATGAAGGGTAGTTTCCATAGCAGCAGCATCTGTACAATTAAGCAACACAAGCAATCATTTCCTTCCTTATCTGTGAAGAGAATACAATGGCAGGAATAGTGAAATCCAGAGAAAGGACAAGTAAAAACTTGATTCACTCAAAGGAAATCTATTGGGACTTTTACGGCTATGTAGCAGATAGGTAGGTAGGTAGATGTGTGGCAGGATTCAAAGGCTGCAGTTCTATGCACAGCTAGGTGCACCTAAGCCCATTGATTTCAGTGGGCTGGATCCAGATTTACAGTGGCTCAACTGCACTGACAGAAGTGGACTTCCTCACCCTCCTTCCCATAGCAGCCTCTCTAGCCCACTCAAAATGCTACACAGAGAGTCAGGAGACCCTGCTGAATGGGGGAGCTGTGGTGTGGGGAGGACAGGACATGCCCAAAAATTGGGCAGAGGGACCTTCTGCAAGCAGAGACCTTCCTCTGATAGAAGGGCCCTTCCTCTTGCAGAAGGTAGATCCTGGATCCAACCCATTAGATTTTTCATTCATTTATGTATTTATTTATTATATTTCTACACCGCCCATCAGCCATCATATTTCTGGCTTCAGCAGAGGGAGAGGTAGGAAACAGGGTCCACTCCAGGGCTGGTGCTTTCATGAGGTAGGTGAATCAGGTGGCGGAATGGGAGGAGTGGCTAATTGCATGCTCCCCCCTGCCATGAAGACCTACCACCATGTATCGCCAGCCCACCCATTCCTTCATCATGGGCACCCACTGCCCCTCCCTACCCCATTGCCGCCGCCACCCACTCCGCGGATCCTCTCAAAGTGAGTGGTGGGCAGGAGACCTCTATGAAGAGACTTGTTGGTCAGAGAAGTGGCTTGTGTGGCTCTTCAGTGAGCCAGCCAGGCCCAGATCCCTGGCTCTGAGGGGTCCTTCCTCAGACCCAGGCATTGTGGGGGGTGGGTGGCATCTCTGGAGACTGCCTGCAGTATAGGCAATCTCTAGGGACACCCATCCCACAATGCCTGACTCTGAGAAAGGGCACCTCAAAGCCAGGCATTTATAGATTCATATATCATAGAGTTGGAAGGGGCCTACAAGGCCATCGAGTCCAACCCCCTGCTCAATGCAGGAAACTAGAGGAGGGGGTCTCCCATCCCATCTCCCGAGTCCCAGTCCAACACTCTCAGATGTGGTTTGAATTTTGTAGTGCTGATATTGCTTTTGGAACTGGTGCTAATTGAACATTTGCTTCTGCGCCCCATGCATTGCTGTTTCATTTTCGATCTATACATTTGTAAATAAATGGATCTTTACAAAGCATGCAGAAAATCCAGTGATTTCTGCTCCAAAGAAAACTGCAACTGCAAAAAGTAGTCTGAGCTTTTGACCACTCACGCAAGTAGCAGACAATAGTTCCTTGCTTCCATGTGCTGAGGTGTCTATCATTCTGACTGGTTCATCATTTAATATTGCCTCCATCCTCAAGTCCTTCTTAGAAGGAAAATCGCTCACAAACAATTACTGACACATTGTAGAATGTTCATGTAATTGCATTGTTAACCTCCTCGATTAAGGCTTTTGGAGCATATTAATCAAAAACCCAGGGCTTTTTTTCTGGTGGAACTCACCGGAACTGAGTTCCAGCAGCCTGTGCCTTGCGATGAAGTGCAGTTACAATTTAATCTCCACCTACTCCCGAGAAAATGTAATCCAAGAGTTCCGGTACCTTTTTCTCCAGAAAAAAGCACTGCAAAAACCTATACACATATACATCATAATACAGAAAACAACATTTCTGTGCTTCCAGCAATTAATTATCATGATGAATGCACTTCCCATTTCCCAAACACAATTCTGCCAGGCACAGCTATTCCACTGTGGAGTTATAATGCATATCTAATTAAAGGTGACCTGATAAGTAGGATTCTTAGCCTTCCAAGTCAGGACCAAGACACTGTTAATCAGAAAGTGCTTGCTTCCCCACACATGCCCCCTCCTCTCTTTCTCTCTCTCTTTTTTTATTTTGTGTTAATTTCAAATCCTCTTCCTGCATCAGTGAGCAGATGAGATCTTCAGCCAGCTTTCATCTTTCAGAAAAATGAATAGTGCAGAAAGAACATTATCAAATGAGCTGTTGAAGAAGTCAGTGAATATGTCATTGAGTGTGACTGCTTCCAGAATGAATTTAGATTTATCTCTGTTATCTGCCTTCTCCTCGACTCACTCGCCACACTCTGTCCACATGTCAAGCAGGCTGGATCATAATGAATCATGAGGGACAGCTACTTGTAGTTGGGTGGCAGGTCCAATTGTGATACAGCTTGTTCCAGAATTAAGTTTGTTAGCATTATAAATTGTCTCATTTGACCAGAGATTTAAACACCTAGATACTTTTATGCATGCAATTTCTTAAAGTATTCCATTTCCATTAAGTGGCTGCTGCTTTGCAGTATTCCACATGCAAAGTTGCTTTATCACATCAGTGGTTGCACAAAACAATTGTGACAACAGAAAAGCTGGTTTTGTTTCTTCCCATCTTGGAAAAGGGTATAGTTTAAATCAGTAAACTCCAGCTATTGCATCATAACACCAAGCAAAGGGATTAATTGAAATCCTGCCTTTAAAACAGATCTCCAAATGTTTCTCAAAGGAAACAGGAACTTTGTTACAACCTGTAAATTTGCTACAATCTGCAGTTATTTATAAGGATATGGAAAGATGTATGTGTGGAAGGTACATTTTCCCACTACCCAGAAGATTCCCTCACCTCCTTTTTGGTATGAGAAAGTTACCCCAACTTCCTTTTCACTGTTTGCAACCTCAAGCATAAATATTTAGGGCAAAATCCAACATCAAATAAGTGGAACTCGGCTTGCGCAATGGGACTTTCCGGTCTTCTTTTCACTCCTGCAGTCCACAACCCTCCAGAGTAGATTTTGAGGGTTCATGTGGAGCTTCAAGGAGAGGGGGAACTGCCCCCTCCCTGTTCCACCAATGGAAGCTGTTCTGTCAGTGGTACAGGCTAATTGGATACGACCCTTAGTTGAGAGCCCAATACTGAGTCTATTTGATTCAATATGGTCTCATTCCTATTGCATCTACATAGGATCAGAATAGGCTGCTATCCTAAGCATACTTACTTGGAACTACTTGAAGCCCAAAGAAGAGCCAGTGTGGCATAATGCTTAGAGTGCTGGACTGGGACTCAGGAGACCCGGGTTCTAGTCCCCACTTGGCCATGAAGCTCACTGGGTGACTTTGGGCCAGTCACTGACTCTCAGCCTAACCTACCTCACAGGGTTGTTGTGAAGATAAAATGGAGAGGAGGAGGAGGAGGATTATGTAAGCCGCCTTGAGTTCCTTGCAGGAAAAAAGGTGGGATATACTGTAAATATAATAAATAAATAAATAAATAAATAAAAAGATAGATATTTACAGAGGAGCAAGGTGCAGGACCAATCATAAGATGAAGTAGTAGCTTTAAGGCAGCAGTTTCTAGTGGAGGTGCCATTCTTCTTGTTCCACTAGCCATCTGTATGTGTTATATATGAAAATTAGCTCCAATAGGTGGTGGATTAGGAAAAGAGAGAGGGAGCATCATTTTAACTTCTCACTTGAGTTCAAACATGTCTGAATGAATGGCAGGGCATTGACTCATCATCTCCTGTATCTTGTTTTAGTACTTTTGCCCTTGGAAGATCCTTCTGTATTTATTCATTTCTGGATATAACCCTCCCAAGGTGGCTTACAATATTCTCTAAAAACAATTTAAATACATATTAACAACCCCACCCCAGACTAAAAATAGCAGTAGTTAAAAACCCAGCAAAAAGAAGTCTGAAACAAAAAAAAAAGTCTTCAAGGTCTGTTTAAAGGCCAATATAGAGGGGTCTATGCATGCCTCCCTAGGGATGGAGCTCCAAAGATGTGCAGACATCATTGAAAAGGCCCTGTCTCTAGCACCCACAAGTCTCTTGGACTTTGATGGCGGGACAGAGGCCAGGACTTCTGAGGCCAATCTTAGAACCTGGGCATGTTCATATGGGTGCAGGTGATCTAGAGTGGACACTTATTCATTGCAAAAAAAAAAAAAGAGAGAAAAGGCATCATCAAAAAAAGAGGACGGAAGAGGACATGAGTCTGCATAAAATTTGCCTATGCTAATGTATATGTTTAGATGCAAAATTAGAAATAATTACTATAATTTAAATAGAAATACAATATGGGTGCTTCCAGATGAGACTTTAATTGTACCATCACCCTGCCTCATTCATGGAATTTGATGCTGGGGGCGCGGGGGCAGTGTCCAGACGTAATCATCATGTTCCACTTTTCCCACCTCTTCTTCCATCTTTTTTCTTATTGTAGATAATCTGTTCAGCAAGAAAAGTCAGAAGAGCTGCACAACGCCTTCTGATCATTAGCATCCGGACCCCTCTATCTGGAAGCACCCTTCACCTCAACATATAGTAGGGAAATACTGTGACCAGGTTACCTGCTGTGTGCCTGTCCAAGTGCCAGCTGTTGACCTGCAACTTCAAGGCCCCTGCTTCCCCCTCTTATGGTTCTTTCATCATTAAACTGGTTTTCGACTTGGCAGCCCTTCAAACAGGGGACCCCTTCAAACAGAGGACTGTCCTCTGTAAGGTAGGACACATGTCTCCCCCAAAGTAGTCCTCCAGATAACCTGCCTCTGAACTATTCAGGGTTCTAAAGGTTGAGACCAGCACTTTCAACTGAACTGAGCTTGGAAACAAATTGGAAGCCAATGTTACTGGTACAATATCAGTGTAATATGCTCCAAATGCATCGGTCCATAAGCATCCCGGCAGCTGCATCCTGTACCGGTTGAAGTTTCTGAACCGTCTTTTAAAGGCAGTTCCACATAGAGCAGTGTTATAGTAGTCTAGTCTGGTTGTAACCAGAACTGAAGTAGGATCTGCTTTCTCCAAATAGGGTTTTAAATGTTTAGCCCTATTTATCCTGAGAATTGTTTCTTCCAAGAAGTGAAGGCCAGACGGCATCCATTTGCACAATGTACCCACCTGAATCTACTCTTGTGATCTAACTCTATTCAAACTGACAGACCACGGGAGTGCTTGCAGAATGTGGGCGGATGCTTTAAAACTGGGCCTGGGTCAACTAATATTTAAAAAGAAAAAGAAAAAAAGTGAGAGAAGGAAACCAGTGGTGTAGATTCTGCCTTTGATTACGTTCATGTAAATCCCAAATAATACCAATTACTTCTACGGAACTACTTCAGATTTACCCCGCTGCTAACAGAAAATGAAAAATCTGGCCCATTGTCTTAGCGAAAATACACCCAGTCAATGTCAGTTTATTACGGAGAAAAAAAGAGAGAAAGGGAATGAGAGAGAAAACAAGGATTTCGTTAGCAATGCATTCTGGAGTATAAAAGATAAAAAGGAATATCTAATTAACACACCACTATAATTGCTTGCAGACATTCTTTTTTATTTAAAGATGAAATAGCTAAGAGTTCTCATCAAAACTAGGGTCACAGCCTACATATTAAATGAAAGAAATTGATTGGGCTTTATTACACCCTGACTACTGCAAATGTGCCTCAATCACTGATTGCTATAAATTTATTCTTATAAACTACTAATTGCCCAAGTCATAATGGTAACAATGGTATAATGAAATTATCTTGATCAAGCTGATGCACAAATTTTGCTTGACAACATGAGCAGTGTGAGAAAAAAAGGAAAGAAGACATGCATACAAATACATAATCTTTCATTAAAATTAAAACCAATGTTAAAACAACTGTTCTCTGAAGCATACAAAGTTCTGTATTAGAAGGGTTTCCTTTAGAAAAAAAATCATTTAAGAAGACAGGCATTTACATTTATAATAAAATGATCTTGCATATTTTATTTGTCTTGAAAATTAATGACTTACTTAATCACATTTGATCAAAGGAGATAAGTTGATGTAGTCATGTGTTTCTGATTGCATTAGGCCTGATCTGAAGTGGCATGATGGATATTTAATAGTCTCCCTGTCCCTCTATATATTGTCACAATTTTTTGATATGCATGGATACTGTAGAATAACATCAGCACTCAGAACTGTACTTTCTGTTTCAGAGAGCATCACAGTTTCCTCTAGACATTGGAGGGGAAAAGCTAAGGATTTCACATAGCTCACTCTACAGATTTTATTTCCCAGTTAGCAGAAAGTATAATGCACAAAGCTCTAAATGGGCATGTGGAAGAGAAACAAGTTTATGCAAAGGTCATGCAAAACGATGGTAGACAACCTGATGACCATGAACTCTCTTCTTCCTTCAGTTCCCTCCTCAAAACCCTTCTCTTGTAAAGTCTTAGGCACATCCCCCTAGTCCCCAGGATGTACTGCAGCTTTTCCCAGTCGGGTGCCCTCCAGATGTGTTGGACGACAACCCCATCGTGACGGGTTATAATCCAAAACATCTGTAGGTTACCCGATTGGGGAAGCTGCTGTACTGTAACTAAGCTTGTAATCAAGCCTAAGTAAAGTACATGTAACTGGAATAATCATATATTCTTTCCTGTGTTTAACCCTGCCACTGCTCCCTTGCCTTCTTCTGTTGTTTCCCCTGTGTTGCATAGTAGACTGTAAGATCCTCAGGGCAGGGATCTGTTTTCTGGTGCTCTGTAGAGCACCATGCTCATTGATGGCACCAAATAAATAACTAGAATTGGTAGGGTATAACAACACTTGAAAAGGCAATACAACCTTTTCTAGAGCTAATGGCCACCACCAGAATTCTGTTTATGCTCTGATCCACAGATCTACATCCATAAGTCAGCCTCCCCATGTACTTCAATGGAGGTACCATGTGCATTGAGTTGCACATTGAGGTGCAACTACTGAGGTGAACAGGGAATCCCTTGTGAACCAGAGTGCTCTGCAATCATTGAATGAGGGGGGAATATGTGCAAATTTGGATAGATTGTTCTTGGGGTGTGTGTGCAGGAATGGAAACCCTTTGGGGGAATACCTTGCAGTTGACAGTGTTCAACTGATTAGTTCAAGCCTAATCTGACTTACTCAAAAGTGTTCTTCCCAAATTATGTCCTCTTCAAAGCCTGCTGTCTTATTTATCAGAAGAATGATGTATAAGGAGCAGGGTGACAGAACCTATTGCTTTATTCTACACTTCAACTAATATGCCCCAATTTTGTTCTGTGATATGCTCTGCCCATTGGCCCTAAGTTGGCATCAAGCATGTGAAATTTCTCAACAAACTTCTTAAAATATTGAATGAATTTAGCACACACACAAAAAAGTCAAGGGGCAGTAATGCGACATAAGTGCTAATGTAAATTGCATGATGCTAGCATAAGGTACCTTTAGTACACAATGCCAAGAACATTAGCTGGCGCAACAGGATTCCCCGGAAAACACATTGCACTAGCTAACATCTTTAGTGTTTGTTTATTATATTTATACCCTGCCTTTTTTCCTGCAAGGAACCCAAGGCGGCTTACATAATCCTCCTCCTCCTCTCCATCTTATCCTCACAACAACCCTGTGAGGTAGGTTAGGCTGAGAGTCAGTGACTGGCCCAAAGTCACCCAGTGAGTTTCATGGCCAAGCGGAGTCTAGAACCTGGACGCCACACTGGCTCTAGTGTTGCACTAGAATTCCCTTATGCTAGTGCAACATAATTTATGTTAGTGCTCATGTCACATTGGATACTACCCATGGTGTCTCCCACCCCCCCAAGTTTCTTAAATGGGCTTATAAAACTGAGGATAAAAGACAGTAATGCTGTGGCTTACATAGGTACACTATATAGAAAGTTCTCTCTGCTAGGGAAATGAGAATTTTATTTTAATTTGTTCTTGACCAGAACTTGCCCTGTTCACACACCCAAACATGAAAACAAGCACATTTACTGATGTTGCTTGTGCGTGTCAGCGTAAGCAGCAGAGTGCGTGTGCGTGGGGAGATTTAAGATCCTGTCTCTGTGTGCTAGCCGAACTCAGACATTCCACACACAGATCTTCCAGACCTCCTCCCTTTCCGCAGCGTGCTTTGTAATCTGACCTGCTTCCAGCTTCTCCGTTTGCAGATTAATTAATGGAATCAGGAAACACTCTGTAACACCACAGGTCTAATTCTACCTGTTTATTCACTTAGCAAGTAAAGTTCTACAGAGTATACATTTCCTAGTTACAGTCCATATGCAGAGTGCAAATGCATAGCAAGCATTACATCCAGTGGAGTAAGTTGAGCTTCACTCCACCTCAGCAAAGGCGTTACATTGTTGCAGTAACAAAAGCCCAGCAAGAAGAACAAAGAAGAGAGAAAGCAGTCCTGCCTCTCTCGAAGATGGCTTCAGACAGAAAAACAAGTTAGCACGTCATCAGAACATACAAACCATGTGACTAACTCATACAGTTCTCACAGTCCAGAAACCACAGTTTCTAGTAAGACATAATAAACCTGTTTACCTCGCCATTCTGTCCCTACCATGTGTAAACAATGTGCTGCAGCTGGTAATGTGATACATATCACAACATCCCCCTTACAAGCTGAGTACATCTTGTTTCACATTTGCTCAATGAGGCCTAGCGCCGTCATTAGCTTCCTGTGTCTTACTACAGGCAATGGTTTTGTGAAAAGATCTGCCACCATGTCCCCTGTTGCACAGTATTTGAGTGTTACCCACCCTTTCTGCACACAATCCTTTACATGAGAGTAACGAACATCAATGTGCTTGGTTCTTGGCCTACATTTTTCATTTTGAGCCATGCTTATGCAAGCCTGGTTGTCTTCAAAAATTGTAACAGCCTTGTCTATTGGTAATTGCAAATTAGTAAACAATTGCTTCAACCATTCAATCTCATTGCATGCTTGAGATAAACTGATGAATTCAGATTCTGCACTAGATACAGCCACACAAGATTGTTTTCGTGTATACCAGTCAATTAAACTTTTATCATACATGATCACAGTCCCACTTGTGGACTTTCTATCTGTTGCAGACCCCCAATCAGCATCAGTGTACACACAAAAACCTACCTCTGTGTGTGATGACAATTTCAGTTTGCAATTCATGGAACCTTTTAAATATCTTAACACACGTTTCACAGCTAGCCAATCATACATAGAAGGATTTTGGGTTTTCCTGCTAAGTATGTTCATAGCATTGCTGATGTCTGGCCTACTCACATTTGCCAAATATAGCAGGCTTCCAATAACACTTTGATATTTTCCAATATCTTCAAATTCAGTGTTATCTGTGTGTTTTTGATATTCAAGAGTCATTGAAGTGGTAACTGGGTTACAATTCTCCAATCCATGAATTTCCAGCAATTTCTGAATTTTCCCACTTTGTTCAACCAAGAAAGAACCTTCCTCATCCTGGGATAATTGCATTCCAAGATAGTGTTTCACCAAACCTAGATCTTTCAGTTCAAAGTGTGCTTGCAATTCTTTTGCAATTTTGTCTTTTTGACTTACTGATTCTGTTATCAGCAATATATCATCAACAAAGACTAACAAATACACCCAATGTCCCAATTCTGTGTGACATGTGTACAGACAGTGATCAGCCTTGCTTTGTTTTAATCCCAAACTAATCAAAACTCTGTCTAGTTTTTGGTTCCAGCACCTAGCTGCTTGCTTCAGCCCATATATGGATTTGTGCAAACGACATACAAGACTGGGATTTTCTACAAAACCTTTTGGTTGCATCATGTAGATTTCCTCTTGTAAATCACCATATAGAAAAGCAGTTTTTACATCAAAATGAAATGCCATCATTTTTCTTTGTGCTGCCAATTTCAACAACAATCTTACAATTGCATACCTTGTTGTTGGTGCAAACACGGAATCAAAATCTATCCCATGTTTTTGTGCAAATCCTCTTGCTACGAGTCTTGCCCTGTACCTTTCCACCTGCCCCTGGTGATTCACCTTGTGAATCATTTACAGGTGATGGCCTTGCGCCCTACAGGTAAAGATACCAGACTCCATGTTTTGTTATCATACATTGCATTGATTTCATCCTGCATGGCTTCAAACCAATCATTTCTCACCTTTGGTTCCATGCCCTTACTACTTATTATCGTCATGTAGATGAATCTCGGGAGGGTTATCTGCAAAGGAAGATTCAGTCCCAAGCCTCTATGCCACGTCAGCTATTTGCTACATTTAATACCTTATTGAATCCATCGGCTGGTTGTGATGAGAATCACGCAATTTGTGATCTTACAGCAAGCGACTTGGCTTCCTTTTTTGTTCAGAAAGTGTCTACAATTGTAAATTCATTTTCGCTGGATGGGTCTTTACCACCATTTTTGTCAGCAGGTTTGCCACAGCCTTCAGCTCAGTTTGCAGACCCGTCTCTTCAGACTGGGTTTGACTTTGTTCCAGTTACTGAGTCAACTGTGGCACAGTTTATTTCCTCTTCTCCTCCTACCTCGTGTCCTGCTGACCCTTTCCCATCCTTTCTTTATTTGACGCTTTTACCTTTGTTTTTGCCTCATATAACTTATCTGGTGAATTCTTCAGTTTCACTGGGTATTTTTCCAGAATGTTTCAAGCATGCTTCTGTACGCCCCTTGTAAAAAAAAGCCTAATTTAGACCCTTCAGCTTGTGTTAATTACCACCCTATTTCACTTCTTCCTTTTCTTTCTAAGATTTTAGAAAGAGTAGTTCTCTCCCAATTGATGACTTATTTAATTAGATTTAATCTCCTAGATTCTTTTCAATCACGGTTTCGTTCAGGCCACTCCACAGAAACAGCCTTAACTTATGTGATGAATGATATCTTAGTGGCGAAAGCTCAGCGTCAAACATCTGTGTTGATTCTGCTGGATCTTACGGCAGCTTTTGACACACTCGACCACCATATTCTGCTTTCAAGGTTGGCATCACTGGGAATCAAGGGCAATGCTTTATCTTGGTTTGGTTCCTTCCTTTCTAATTGCTCTTGTTCTGTTTTGTTTCAGGGTTCAGTTTCAGATGTTTTCCCGTTATTAGTGGGAGTTCCACAGGGTTCAGTCTTGGGTCCTCTTCTTTTTTCATTGTATACTTGTCCTCTTGGACGTTTGGTTTCTGATCGGGGTTTTCAGTATCACACCTATGCAGATGATACACAGATATATCGAAGCTTTTCATCCATTGATACTGCAGTGTGGCAGTCCGTGACGGAATGCCTGTCAGGCGTTTCCTCATGGATGACTGCACATCATCTGAAATTGAACATGGATAAGACTGAAATTCTGGTATTTCAACCTGATCGTGTGTCAGCTCCCTTATTATGTCCTTCTTTGCATATCCAGGGCTCAGTGGTGGCCCCGGTTTCAGCTGCCAAGAGCCTTGGTGTTTTGCTGGATGATCGTTTGTCCTTGCGTCCTTTTATTAATAGGACTGTAAGGCATGTAATTTTCACCTTTTGAACATTCGCAGGATTCGCAAATTTTTGTCTCCTGAAACAGCCCATCTGCTTGTTCAGGCTTTGGTGGTATCCCACTTGGACTATTGTAATAGCTTAATAGCTGGCTTGCCCTCTTCTGTGCTTCTTCCACTGGTTCTGGTTCAGAACAGCGCTGTTCGTGTTGTTCTGAACTTGCCCCGATACTCCCATATTACTATGGCCCATAGGAATCTTCATTGGCTACCCATTCGGACTAGGGCCCAATTTAAATTATTGGTTCTTGCCTTCAAGGCTTTGCGCTCTAATGTCCCTCATTACTTATCATCTAGGCTTTCCTGGTATGTTCCTGGTAGGAATTTAAGATCAGTGGGCCAGGGATTATTAGCAGTCCCACCGACACGCTCTGCCTTGTCAAGGCTGCGAACCTTTCAGGACCTTGTTCCACTTTTGTGGAACAGGTTTCCCATGGACCTCCGATTGGAGGAGGATCTTTCCCGCTTTCGAACGGGATTAAAGACTTATCATTTTAGTCAGCCAGAATGAGTGGTTGGGCTAATGTGGTGGTTGCTGGGATTTGATACTGCATAGTAAGTGGTTGGTGTTGGTTATTTTATTGTATTGTTATGTTTACTGTATATGTTATTTGTCCCGCCCTTTGGTGTAAGGGGCGTTATAAATAAACATTTATTATTATTATTATTATTATTATTATGCTCTGGATTTCCTCAAAACTTTGAGGTTCTAAAGCTATTTTGAGAGCTTTATGTACAACAGTTTTGCCACTTTGGAATTCATCCTGATATCTAACGGGTGTTTTACGTTCTCGGGTTGAACGCCTTAGAGATTGTTCACCTCCATCCTGTTCCCCAGATATCTGCTCAGTGGTTTGTTCTGTTTCAGAAACTTCCTGCTGTGTTTCAGCCATTGAATGCATTGGCAATTCCACCATCTGTTTCTCATTCTGTGTTTGCTCAGTGAAAAATCACATCTCTGCTTAGAATTACCTTTCTGAGTTGTGGTGACCATAACCTGTAACCTTTTGTTTGTCCATCATACCCCAGCAGAAAACATTCAAAGCTTTTAGCCTGTATTTGAACAAAACATTTGCTTCCAAAAATTCTCATGTGTGCTATCTTTGGCTTCCTCCCATGAAACATTTCATATGGAGTTTTCCCAGTTGTGTGGTGTTAGGTAATCTGTTCAGCAGATAATTTGCATTTGAAAGTGCATCCCCCCAGAAATGGCTTCCCACCTTTGAGTCAGCTAATTGAGCCCTCATCATTTCCTGGAGTGTTTCGTTGTGCCTTTCTGCTACACCATTCTGAAACGGTCAATTTGGGGCTGTGATTTTGTGCCCAATGCCCTCACTTTCCAAGAATTTCTTGAATTTTGTACTCATGTACTCTCCCCCACCATCTGTGAGCAGTTCACCTATGGGGTATTGTTTTTATCTGTTACCAGCCCATTTCACAAATGATTCAAATTTCTCTCGTACCTGAGACTTATGCTTCAGAAGATAAACAAATCCAAATCTAGAAAAGTCATCAATAAGAGTCATGTAGTACCTATTTCCCCCATAGCTTTCTTCAAATGGCCCAGCAACATCAGAGTGTACTAGCTCAAATATTCTTGTGCTCACTCTATCACTGCAGTTTCTGAATGTTAGTCCTGTGCGACTTTGCCTGACTGCATACTTCACATTCCACATAATTAGAACAAGGTTTCATTTTCATGCCCTCACACAGACCCGGCATCTTCTCGATGCTCCTGTAATTAGCATGTGCAAAACGTTTGTGGAATAAATGTCTACAATTATCATGAGGCTTACAATTTGCATATTTCACACTCTCATCATGTGTTACAAATGGATTTATAACATACAGAGAATTCTGCAAATCACCTTTTGCACAGACTGTCCCTTCACGTGAAATCACACATTTGCTGTCTGAAAAACACATTTCATAGCCATTTTGAGCTAATTGGGAAATACTTATCAGATTTGTGTCCAGTTCCAGAACAAACAATGCTCTCTGTTGACCCAAAGTAGCAAATTCAATTGTTCCTGCTGCTGAAACATCTATTCGTTTCCCGTCAGCTAATTCCACATGCTGACCTGTACATCCATTTTCTTCCAGAGATTGAAATACGTTCCTGGAGTTAGTCATGTGATGAGAAGCTCCAGAGTCCAAAACCCAAAAACCATTAGAAACCCCACCCTTGCAATCAAACTTTTGCCCGTTTTAACTGCCTCTTCAGGTGTGCTTGTAGTTTCCTTTTTGTTTTTTTTCTTTCTCTGTTTATTTGTACAATTCCGTTTCAGATGAGATGTAGATCCACAATTAAAGCATTTTTTCACTTTTAACGCAGTGGCTTGGGTAACTCCTTGCTTGTTGCTGCTGCTGCCTTGGCTGTTGACCACATCAGCCGAGCTGTCTGCAAATTTATGGCCAGAATTGTTTTTCTTTTCGTTGGCGCTTTTCCCACTCAGAAAGAAGTTTGCCTGACACATATTCCATTGTCAGATTTTGATCTGGCTGCCCTTCCATCAATGTTACAATTGTGTCATATGATGAGTCAAGACTAGATAACAAAATAGAGACTTGATTCAATGGATCAATAATCATCCCTTGATTTCTCAGTCTGTTAAACAAGTCCCGAATAGTACTCAAATGCTCTGGCATAGAGCCACCTGGTTGCAAGCTCAATTTGTACAGCTTATGTGCTAGCAGAATTCTACTGCCCGCTGTTTGCATTTGATACATATTCTGTAATACATTCCAGATTTCTTTTGCAGTGTTTTGAAACTGGATAAATGGCACTTGTGAGCTTTCAACAGATAAACAAAGAATTGCTTTTGCTTTATCGTCTCGCTCCTTCCATTCATTGTATGCCTGATCCCCCACTGCAATTGGATCCTGTGTTACTACAGTCCAGAGTCCCGCATGGGTTAAATAATGCTGCATTTGGAAATTCCACAGCACATAGTTCTGACCAGACAACTTTTCCACGATTTGTGGATTCAGGGATGGTGCAGCCGCCATTTCTCTGACTGGGGGATTTTCTCCCTCCTCCTCAGAAATATCGGCTTCGCTTTCTCCCTCCAAGGCCTTGAAACGGGCCTTCAAGCTTTCTATGTCAGTTAGTCGAAATCTCCTCCTGTCTTCCCCCTCCTTACCGGTCGACGGGCCAGGAGATATTTCTTCCTCTTCTTTGATGTCTTTGATGTCTTCCTCCTCTGCCATTAATCACCGCATTCACCGGAGTCATTCACTGCCAAACAGGTCCCGGCACGTGGTCTGGGCCCATAACCTTGATGTTGCTTGTGCGTGTCAGCGTAAGCAGCAGAGTGCATGTGCGTGGGGAGATTTAAGATCCTGTCTCTGTGTGCTAGCCGAACTCAGACGTTCCACACACAGATCTTCCAGACCTCCCCCCTTTCCGCAGCGTACTTTGTAATCTGACCTGCTTCCAGCTTCTCCGTTTGCAGATTAATTAATGGAATCAGGAAACACTCTGTAACACCACAGGTCTAATTCTACCTGTTTATTCACTTAGCAAGTAAAGTTCTACAGAGTATACATTTCCTAGTTACAGTCCATATGCAGAGTGCAAATGCATAGCAAGCATTACATCCAGTGGAGTAAGTTGAGCTTCACTCCACCTCAGCAAAGGCATTACATTGTTGCAGTAACAAAAGCCCAGCAAGAAGAACAAAGAAGAAGAAAGCAGTCCTGCCTCTCTCTAAGATGGCTTCAGACAGAAAAACAAGTTAGCACGTCATCAGAACATACAAACCATGTGACTAGCTCATACAGTTCTCACAGTCCAGAAACCACAGTTTCTAGTAAGACATAATAAACCTGTTTATCTCGCCATTCTGTCCCTACCATGTGTAAACAATGTGCTGCAGCTGGTAATGTGATACATATCACAACATTTACTGGGTTAAGCTCACAGAGTTCTGAGCTTGTGATCATGTTCACAAAATGCATTCAATGGAAAAATGCACACTTTAAAAATGCACATTAAAAAAAAACACAGCAACAGTACATTTTATGCATTAGTCAATGGTGGGGAGGAAGTACGCATTTGGGTGCATACTTTAAAAAATGTGCACTCAAATGCACACTTTCCCCATTCGAACAACAAACAACAAAAAGCTTGCATTCGGGAATGGGAAGCAGGTGGGCTGAATTTAGAGGTGGAACTCAGCGAACCTCAATGAGCTCAACTCAAGTCTCACTGATTTTCCCATCCGTGCTCTATGGAAATGGGTAGCAATGCAGTACATTTCAAGAAAGCCATTCACTCACCCACCATTCACCCATAGACATTGCACTCTTAGGCTGAAATCCTAAGCACTGTGGGGAAAAAAAAACCATTGAACACAGTAGGGATGACTTCTGAGTAAACATGCATAGGATTGCGCTGCACATAAATTTCAGTGGACAAAGTCCACTGCATTGTTATCAGACCACCATGAATCAAAATATGGATTTTGGGTGATGCCCTATCATTAGGGTGATGTCCTATCATTAATTAATAGGAACCTTTGAAGATTGGGACTGGCAGGAGCAATGTGTTTGATTTCAAAAGAGGTTTTCTTACTACACTTACTTCGAATTCCCTCCACCGCCATCCTTTTGACTTTTTGTCTGTCTGTTTCTTTCTTTCTTTCTTTCTTTCTTTCTTACAAAGTGACAATCCTAACTTACTTTAAACTCTCCAAAGGTATATTCTTAAATGTTAATGCTGGGAGAGCTTCATGATGACTAGTACTTTGGCTTAATGTATGATGGCTTTTGACAGCTGCCTCTGTAAGGAGAGCAAACGTTGACTGCATTAATGTCAGTTTCTGTCACATTCTGGTTGCCAAGTCTGCGCAGGGATGATGACAGGGAACCAAACCAGAGTGACAAAAGGAGCCAAAGCTGTGATTTGAAATAAGGGAGAGCAGACATTTTTGTTGCATTTTTCATGTGTCCTGTAGTTGTTCATTCTGTTCAACATGCAGACCGCATTGTGTGGAGTAGCTCTGGCCCCGGCTACCTGCTTCTGAAATTTCCAGAGGCAATTCAGATTCTCTCAACACAAAAATGTTTGGATTGTTTTAATAGTGCAGCAGTCCTAACTATGGGAAGTGCTATGCATGGGAACATCTTCACCCTCATCATCTCTCAGGGCTCTTCTCAAGTGAACTGAAATCTTTTCTTAAAGCAACTTGGAACAGTTAACATAAGGAGCGCGGAACAAGCCAAAGTCCTATTTAGTCAGCATCCTGTTTCCCACCATGGCCAACCAGATGCCTCTTGGGAAGCCCACAAGCAGGACATGAGGGCAACAGCATCCTCCCGCTCCCGTTACCCAGCAACTGATATTCAGAGGCATGGAGAGTGATCCTGGAAGTAGTAGCAAGCATATAGGCATCATGACTAATAGCCATTGGTAACTTTATCTTCCATCAATTTGTCTAAGCCCTTTGAAAAGCCATCTAAGTTGGTGGCCATCGCTACACCTTGTGGAGCTGAATTCTACAATTCATCTATAGAGTGCATGAAGTAGTACCTCCTTTTATCTGTCGTGAATCTCCCACCATTCAGGTCATTGGATGACCCTTGGTTCTAGTGTCCACACCATACATTTTACAGACCTCTATCATATCCCCCCCGACACACACACTTTGTTTCTAAACTAAATAGCCTCAAACATTGTAGCCTTTCCTAGTAGGGGATTTGCTCCAGCCCCATGATCATCTAAACTGCCCTTTTCTGCACCTTTTCCAGTTCTATCATATCTTTTTAGGTGCAGCAACAAGAACCTCACAATATTCCAAGTGTGGTTGCACCATAGATTTGTATAAAGGCATTACAAGATTGGCAGCTTTATTTTCAGTCCCTTTTCTAATGAACCCTAACATGGAATTTGCCTTTTTCACAGCTGCTGTCCGCTGAGTAAGCATTTCATTGTCCATTGTTCAGCATTTCACTGTTGAGCTGTCCAAAACAACCCCAAGGCCCCTTTTCTGGTCAGTCACTGCCAGCTCAGACACCATCAGTGTATATGTGAAGTTAGGATTAATTAATTACTTAATTATTCATTCATTCATTCATTCATTCATTCATTCGCCCCAGTGTGCATCACTTTAGATTGAACTGAATTTGCCATTTTAATGCCCATTTGCCCAGTCTGGAGAGCCATGAAATGAGCTCACGTTGAAACTGAATGAATGGATGGGATACATTTTCAAAGCACCAGAATAGTCCATGAATTGACCTTATTTCTCAGCCTTGGCCAGCCTTCAGGCAACCCAAGGTGTGTGTGTAACCACATCTACCTCCCACCCTAGCTGGCCAGCTTTGGATAAGAGATGCTGTGCTGCAAGGGCCCAAGGGTAGCTCCCCCAGATCCCCTCAAGGTGGTTGGCAGTGAGAGGTCAAGCCAGTCAGGGTAGAATTGCCCATGTAGACTAGACAGCAGGAAATGTGTCACCTTAGGTTGTAGGGACCCATGCTGTCCGGCTTGAATTAATGAGGGTTTCAAGTTGCCACTCATTGCAGTTCCCTGTAATTAATAAAGACGTGGCCCTTTATTAATTCCACCTCTATCTCCTGTCTTCTTTCTAGGGTTCAGCTGAATGATACATTTAATACTAATACTAATGCTAATACATTTAACACATTTATACAAACAGTAACTATTATTATTATTATTATTATTATTATTATTATTATTATTTAAAGGAAATGGGAAAAATATGTAGGCAAAATATAAATATCCCAACAGCTTCACAGTGCAAGCCTGTGTATGTTTACTCAGAAGTAAATCTCACTGTATTCAATTGGGCTTACTCCTGAGTAAATGGCTGCTGGAAAGCAGCCCATCTGTTTCTACAGGTTTGTTTTCATTTTGTTTTCTTTGTCGATAAGAGGTCGCTTTTGGCTACAACTCTAGCTCTGTACAAAATGCTTTGTACTGTGCTATACAGAGGGTTAGGAAAGACGATACTTACCACAGCAAGGTTCTTGAAACATTTATTTATAATATTTTTATATCAACCATCAGCAAAGTCCTCTGGACAATTTACAAAAATTATGAATCAATAAAGTACAACATATAATCAAAACAACATCAAAACATATATTAAGAAGAGGAACAGTACAACATGAGCAGCTGTCATGTACACATGCCCTTAGTTTCATTCCAGTTGATGCGAGTGCAGTTATAAAAATTAGTGCTGGATCTAGTGCACAATTGTTTAGGGTGCAATCCTATGCAAGTTTAGACCGGAAAAAAGGCCTTCCCCCCCCATCTAAACTTGCATAGGATTGTGCCTTCTGGCTGCAATCCTATACACACCTACCTGGGTGTAAGGTCCATTGAACTCAATGGGTTATACTTTTAAGCAGACATGCATAGAATTGAAGTTTAAGCTATGTTAATTTTACTGATACCAGTATTATTATAGTGTTGTGTGTGTGTGGTCACAACTGATCTTGGACAAGGCACTTAAACCTCTTGAGGTTGGAGTTTAGAAATTTGTTATTGTGATGACTTCCTTCCAGTAATGTTCTTGTTCAAATTTATTACCAGAACTGAGATCACTATCAACTATAAACATGTTTTTACACCATACAGAATATACTTTAAAGGGACAAAAAGTACTATATTTGCTGTGAAACAAACCATAACAACAGTAGATAAGGCTTACTCATCAGTAGATGAGGCTTATTTTTACAAAATGCATACAGTACAGGTACAAATTAGCTCGCCACCTGCTATAAAAATGTATCCCTCCCAGCTGATTTTCTTTATTGCCTGAATATAAAGAGTTTTAAAATACAAGATTAGATACAGTTACTTGCACCTGTGGATCAGCATATCTGGATTCAACACTTCTAAAATGCATGTCAAACTTTGTAGGGAGAGGGAACCTGCAGTTCAAACAAAGAAGAAAATACATTGCACAAAGGCCACCTCTAGGTCTCTTTATAACTTGTTGTAATAAATATTGTGTGAAATATTTAGGTTTTGAACATACATACTTTTTGTGTGACCGATTACAACATGAGAATAAATTGTAATGTGAAAAATTCAAGGTGGGGGGAGGAGGGGAATCCACCAGGAAGCTCTTCAACTTATGTCTCATTGGAAGTTATGTGAGCTTCCAAAGAGCATGAGAGCTGAAACAGAGGGCATGTTCCACCACCACATTCTTCTGGGAAAGCCCCACTGGAATGAAAGTGACCTGTGCAAAAGCATGGTCAAGAGACCTGTGCAAGAGACCTTCTTTTCATATTACCTGACCTCATACAATGTTGCCTACAGTTTAGCACAGGGGTGGACAACACGTGGCCCCCACTCCCTGGTGTGGCCCCTGCATCCCCTGGCACCACAGTGCCAAATTTTTCAGTGGCTGCAAAAATTTAAAAAATGGCAATTGGCCACTGAAAATTGGTGGCAAACCACTACGGACTGACTAGACCAAAGTGGTGCAGGTGGAAACCAGGGTGTGGCTGGAGTGGGCTCTAGACCACATGGGGGAAAGCATGAAGCTGAAGACACTGAGAAGGAGCTACTTCTGAACCCAAAAGGGTTGCACGATGGAGGAAGAGAGGCTTACCTGGAAGCCCAGTTTTCTGTAAAGATCCTACCTATGCCAGTCAAGTAACTGGAAATGTCCAATAAATTCTAAGTAAGCACTTACCTTTTATTGTCCTCTGCTGAAGGTCCCAAGGGAGAAAGGTGCATTTTATGTCCCCTTGCACAGGGATGGGCTCCCACCTAGCCAGAGTTAATAAGGGAAGGAGGACCAAACATTTGTACCTGCCATGAATAACTGGGAAACTTTGATAATAAACCTAGACAGGGTCTATACTAGAACCCTTTTCATTTATGAGGCACTGTTTTGCTGGCATTCCTTTTTCCAATTACATAAGAACATAAGAGCCATGCTGGATCAGACAAAGGGTCCATCTAGTCTAGCATTCTGTTCACACAGTGGTCAACCAATTGCCCATGGGAAACCAACAATCAATACATGAGTGCCATAGCACCCTCCCACCCATGTTCCCCAGCAACTGGTATATAGAGGCATATTGCCTCTGATACTGGAGATAGCATATAGCCATGAGGACTAGTAGCCACTGATAGCCTTATCCTCCATGAATGTGTCCAATCCACTTTTAAAGCCCTCCAAATTGGTGGCCATCACTACATCTTGTGGAGGTGAATTCCATAGTTTAACTATGTGCTTTGTGAAGAAGTACTTCCTTTTATCTGTCCTGAATCTCCCACCCATCAGCTTCATGGGATGACCCCGGATTCTAGTATTATGAGAGAGGAAGAAAAATGTCTCCCTGCCCACTTTCTCCACATCATGCATAATTATGTACACCTCTATCATGTCTCCCTTTACTAGCCTTTTTTATAAGCTAAACAATCCCAGCTGTTGTAACCTTTCCTCATAAGCTGCTGCTCAGTGGACACACATCAGTGAACATAATGCAGTAGTATTTGCTGCGTTTATAACGTGATCAAATGCCATACACCACACCAAAGCATAGCAGTGTAATTGTAAAAGGAGGAGGACTTTGAAAGGTCATGTGAATGGAGTTGTGCCACATGTTGATGGAAATTTGTGTCACATGTCCCTTAGTAATGCTTGTGTTGTGTTAGAAGTGGGAGGGATAATTGCACAATAAGCCCTGCTGCACAGGAACAATGTAATAGGAAAATGTGTTATGTGCAGTTGTGGAGCTCTGTTGGGATGCATGCATTGGCAAATACTGTTTTTTAAAAATTAAATGGCTGACGATGTTCCCCTGTCAATGATGGTCAGCAAGTAGAGGACAGATCCCTGTTCCTCCCCAAAGAACCACTCCACACCACCACCACCAAAAGTGCAAGGTGAAGGTAGAGAGAAAGGTTGCTGAACTGCTTGCGCAAGCTGAAGCCACTTCTACCAGGATAAGTTATAGTGCTGCAAGGTTAGCGCAACCAGAATTTATATGACACAGAAAATGGAAGACATTTTTTTAAAGCCATAGAATTAGAGTGAAAAAATCCAGGATATAAGGGCAGAAATAGCATGAGGAGTAACCTCTGGAGAGTGCATCAGGTGCTGTGCATGATGTAACAATGATTGGGGAAAAAACAGCTCTGTGTAGATAGGCTCCCAGTCTATAATCATCTATATTATAAATCTATATAATAAATGGTGGGTTTCAATACATATCCATCAGGAACCTTTTTATAAGAGAATGCATATATATATATATATATATATATATATATATATATACACAGTATGAAACAGAAAGAATAATATGTCTAGTTTATTCATCTTAGAAGAAGAATTGGTGTCATATCCATTCCTAAGCAGCATCTGAGAGCTTGTAGTTATGGAACCAGTCCATTTGTTAGAGGTATCTTAAAAGATCTGATATGGAGTTGCCATGGAACAATTCTGTTTGGTTCTGAGGCAGGCACTGGGGCCAGGGAACACAGAAAAAACATCACTGGTGCCAACACCCTTCTAAACATGAAGATTCTGGGGAAGGAAGACCAGGTCGTCATGGTCCTGGTGTCACATCATTCAGGTAACAATGCACTGATTAGGAACACAGGGAGCTGCCTGATATCGGAGGTTGGATTATTTGTCCATCTAGTCCAGTATTGCCTACACTGATTGGTAGTGGCTCTCCTGCTAGCTCATCCATTTAAACTGGAGGTGCCAGGAACTGAACCCAGGATCTTCTGCATACAATGCATGTGCTCTACTATTGAGCTTCGGGTCCTCCTTTTATTCATTCAAATAGATACAGACCCAGCAATTACCTGACTGGGAAATCTGATAGAGGAAATGAGATACCTTTGACAAACGGAATGATTACAGGCAGACTACGTTTGCAGGCTGACATGTGTTCCTGTTTCTCAGTGTTCTGTACTCATAACATGGAATCAGTGAGGTCAAGCAGGCCAGCTATTAAAAATCACAGAGACAATGAGCATTTCTACACAAGGCATTTGTTGTGCATTCGTCATTCCCTACTCACAGTTGTTTATGGGTTCTTTAGATGACATCGCGTGGCCCTCTAATTTTGCTTCTGTCTGTAAACAGCGCCTACCGCAAGTTTTTTTAGAGAATGGAAAATGTGGTATTATTTCTGAAAGTGAAAGAAAACGCTGCTTCTATTTGTGTATTTGTGCTATTCCACTATACCACAGTGCCACCTAGAGGTTTTGTAATGGAAACGCAGGAAACTGAAACACTCCTCATGTAGTGCTTGGATCTCAGTTCTGTGAAGAAACTAAAAGCAGGTACAGCGGATTAACAGCCTCATGTAGAAAAGCCCCATTGTTTAGGTTGATCAAAGCCTTGAGCCCAGACACCTATCATTTTAGAAAGTAAGAACTATTTATGCCATAGAACATTGGGGCCACATTATAATTGCCATGTAGAAGGCAATTATATAGTACAGTGTGGCAGGCTATTACTACATGGAAGCCATTCCTGTGTAGCAGCCCAGCATGGGGATCTGCAGATTTTGCCGCCCTACCCCCATTATACCACAATAAATGTTCCAGAATAAATGTCTTCAGTGTACAGGATGAATCCCTTCCCCTATACTGCTAGGCAAACCACAGCACAAGAAAGCTCCATGTGTTACAAAGGGTGCTCTCATATGGAGATGGTCACTGTTGGGGGTTCTAATCCTCTGTTCCATGGGAAGAAGCTATAGCCCAGTGGTTTGCATGCAGGAAGTCCTGGGTTCAATTCCTGGCATTGCCAGTTAAAATAAAAAGACACAAAGAAGATATATGACAAGGAAAGACATCCCCTGGAGACCTTGGACACCCTCTACAAGTTATTAGAGACAGCACTGAGCTAGGACCAAATTTTTGGCTCTATTATAAGGCAACCTCAAATATGCAGGGATGTTAAAGAGTCCTTGGTCTCGAGTCATGAGTTGAGTCACAAGTCTTTGGACCCGAGTCTCAAGTCCGAGTCCAAGTCCTTGGTCCAAAATGGTGACTGAGTCACGAGTCCCTCCCAAAGCTGACTCCACGAGTCCCTATTAAAATCAATGGGTTTTCCCCCAACAAAATAAGGCTACTTCAGATGTGTGGCTTAAATAAATTCTAGGCACAAGTGTGCCTTTTTATTTCAAAACTCTGCAACTGATTTTGGCAAGAACAGACCAGGCAGACAAACCCAAAATAACCAGACAGGCAGAGGAGGCAGGGAACCCCAAAGCAGGCAGGCAGAGACCTTTGTCTTGGACAATTCAAACTGTGGAACTGGTTAAGAAGAGACCAGGCAGGCAGAGGAGGCTGTTTGGGAACCCCAAACAGGCAGGCAGAGGCAGCCAAACCCAAAATGTCTGAAAGGTTGCATTTTAGGAAAATGATTTTAAAAAAATAAACTTGCTGTACTTCCTAAAACCTATCCATGTTGCATTTGAGGAACACAATTTTGGAACACGAGTCCTTGGTCTCGAGTCCCGAGTCGAGTCTCGAGTCCCATTAAAAATATTGGGACTCGAGTCTGACTCGAGTCAGAGGGGGGGACTCAGTCCGACTCACGAGTCGAGTCCTGGAGTCCGAGTCCCCATCCCTGCAAATATGTAGATGCGGCTGGGGATCTGGTAACAGCTTCTGTGCAGCAATGCTAATGTGTGAACCTACCCCTAGTGTGGCATAGTGAGAACTTGACAAGCAAGGAGTTTTGTGCTCCGTACTCCGTTGTAGGGATGTAACTGTTCACCCCGCGTGGGCGTAGCAGGCTGAAATCGGCCCCGCTCACGTCCGCGCGGGGCTTGTGCGGGCCTATGGGCCTACCTTATCCAGTGGTGGCTCGCCTCTCCCCGGCGAGCCGCCCGCGCCGCCCATACCGGTCCCGTCGCATCACATCCGGACTCGGAAGTGATGCGACGGGAACCTGCGCAGGTGCGTCACTTCTGGGGCCGGATTTGATGCAATGGGACCAGCGACGGCAGCTCGAGTGGTGCAGAGAACTGCTACACACCGCTCAGAAGATCGAGGGGGGGCAGCCCCCGCGGAGAGCCAAGCCAGCGGAGAGCACGAGCCCCCCCCCCCGGTTCGTGGCACATCCCTATCTTGAGTGCCAATGAGGGTCATCATGTGCTTTAGTGGTTTTAAAAGGGATGTGGAAAAACCAATTTTTTGCACGCATGCGTGTGCGTGTGCTCATCGGCCTTCCCTACTTTTCGCGGGGGTGTTCCCAATCACCCCGCCTGCTCGTCCACAATTCCTGGACCCGAAAGTGACATGACAGGGATCCCGTTGTGTCACTTCCGGGTCCCTGACGCTGTGTTTTTAACATAGATACCAGGGTAAACTATCTAAAAACGGCTGCGAATGGCAAATCGCAGCCATTTTAGGTGGGTTGCCCTGGTATTTACGTTAAAAAACGCAGCGCCAGGGACCAGGAAGTGACGCGATGTTACATCACTTCAGGGTCCTGGAGATTCATGGGGTGCGTCAAGAGGAGGAAGGTTGGTTGCGTGGGGGGTCGGGGGGGTCGAGCTCCGCGATTTAACGGAGCTCCCCCCCCCCCGAACTTCACATACATCCCTAACTGATTATGGAATGCTCTCCCCACTGAGGTCTGCCTGGCACCAACACTGTTATCTTTTTTACCACCAGGTTAAGACTCTCCTCTACTCCCAGGCATTTGATGGCATATGATGGGGCATTTATGTCAGTTGTTTCTATCAGGTCCAGTATCTTACTGTAAATGGTTTAGCTGTTTAAGGGCACTATGGCTGGCTGGGGAATGCTGGGAGTTGTAGGACTTTTTTCTGTCTAAACGTTCATAAGATTGCACCCTAAATTGTTTTAAATTTTGTAAGTTAGAGATATTAGCTTACGTTTTTATTATCTTGTATTGTGATGTGTATTTTTGTGAGAGAGCTTCAGCTATTGGATAGTATAGAAATGAAATAATAATAATAATCATCCTCATCCTCATCCTCATCAACAACCTGCTCTAAATTATAGCCCATAAAATGCCAGAGAGAATTGGATTGTTCCTATCTGACCAACTGGCCCTTGATGTTTATCATCCCATCCTTTTCATTGCTTGCCTTCCTGCTTCTGCATACACTTCCCAGTCAATAGCTTTTATTTCTACTTCTTTGCCTTTTGACTCTTTCATGTACTGTACAAATCTCCCTAATCTAAACCTCCGTAGGGCTGACTTGGCATTCAGTGCCATTTGTCAATTCCATTGATTGCTCTCTGACCAACAATAGCAAAGACAAACTTGACGAGTCAGCAAGGTGGCAATTGGGCTTGTTCTTTAAGAAGCTCCAATTTAGAAGCTGAGAGCTTTCACACTTCCCAGCTATGGGACTAACAAAATGAATTTTTAAAAAAGAAAAAAAGGTACTCAATCCACTTTCTTCACTCAACAGCATTATTTCCCCTATTAATTCCTGGTCATTTTCCATAAGGCAACTCTCTAGTGGAGAAGCAAAATGAGCTTTGCATGTTTTAAATTATTTTAAATTTGGTTCGGCTTCTTATTAGGTCTCTGCATGCACGAAAATCAAGCAAAAACCCCATGTTTGCTTTCTTATACTACCACAATTCTACAAACGGTCATGTGTTTGATGTGGGCCTCCTGATTCCATACACACATATGCACAGACACAGACACACACACCATGTAGCTCAGGGGTGGGCAACTTCTGGGGCTTGTGGACTGCATTGCCCCCTGGTGGCACCCCACCCCTACCGACAAAATTGCCACCACTGAATATGCTACAGTGATAGCAGCAAAAACAACAACCCAGCAGTTTTCCTTGCAAACAAGATGTGCAAGGAGTGCACGCCTTATTTGCAAGAAGAATTGTGCCCCCCCGGGTGGCTTCCACTGTGGCAACAAATTCAGCAGCGGTGGCAGGAGCAGGAAGCCCTGTAAAAGCAGTCAGCCCTGCCTCCCCCCCATGTTGGAGAACAAGCAGAGTCTTGTACTACAACTGCTACTTCTCTATCTGTGTGAGGCAACTGCAAGATACTTCTAAACATACAGGAAACACTCTTGAGACAGAACCTAGCAAGTATGAGGGGAAACTTTGGGCTGCATTTTTAAGTGAACCAACCTAATTTGCACTACTGCGGAAACTACGTATATGCAGATCTAAACACTGTCATTCTTTGAATTGTATGCTTCTCCACAGGTGATGCAATTCTCAGCTCAAAAAGTGTGGACAAAAGTATGTATATTGGAGAATATCACTGACAAAAATACATGTATTAGAGGAAGCCGTATACAGAAATGCATATATTAGGGGAAATTGCTTACAAAATGCACATGTTGGGGGAAAATGTGTATGGAAATAAGTGTGTGTGTGTGTGTGTGTGTTTAAAAAAATCACAGATGGATGTGGAAATTGGATAGAAAAGGCTAATGACTGAATATATGTGAAACTGACATGGACTGGAATAGATTGATTCATCCATACTTAGATCCTAGCCTGTGCGATGCTATGCCAGGAGTCCACTTCTTGGGCCTTGAGTTGCAGGATCAAACTAGACATGCAGTGTAACCATGTGCCTCTCCTAGCATGGAGAGAAGAAAAGGGGGGGAGAAGCAGAGGAGGAGACAGTGACATCACCCAACCCACAGTGAATCTGGTGGGGGACAATGTGGCCCCCATGTTAAAAATGCTATGTACCCCTGCCCTGATTGATTTATATAGATAGATAGATAGATAGATAGATTATATTCCAGATTATATAAATAATCTGGAAGTGAAGACCCACTGAATTGACATAGTCTTACCCCCCAGTAAGTGTGCATAGGGTTGCTTAAATGGTAGTGCAGTGACCCAAGTAATTTATAAATGAGAACAACCCATGTCCACAGCCACATAAGTCCACATAAATAAAACTGCCACACTCCCCCAAAGGACAAATAGAAAGGGGGACATCTGTGTCTTATGCCTTCTCTGGCATTTAATGCTATGTCTCCTTGCTGGGGAGCATCAACCACTGAAATGTCAGCTGCGACAACGATCAGTTCAGGTTTTGGTGCAAAGGCTTTGCAGCTCCCCTTCAGTTCTTCACCACTCCAAGACACAAGCACAGATCTTGAAGGCAATGAGGCATCTCTCAATCATGGGCACAGAATACCCATCCTTCATAATTCTCTCCACTCACACAATCTTCTCATCTACTTGGCTACACTCCTTCCTTCTCACTCTCACAAGCTGACTTTCCTTCCAGTCCTGAATTCATACATACACATATTTTTTCTCACTCAGGATGGTTTAACGTGCTACAGGTAGAGCAGGCATGAATCTGTACGCCTATCATCTCTGTAACCATGCCATAGTCCACTTTTTTTAACGTGCATACCCAAAGATGAACCCCAGTTCCCTCCATCATGTTCTCTCTCATGTGCACACTTATGCATGCATGGAACCTTAGTATGGAAATTATCAGTATGCACAATGTTCCCATAGCATCATCTTTGGTCAGTTTAGAAGTTCTTCAATCAAACCTGTTTTAGCAAAGAAGAAAAACAATGTCTGTGTATTACAGGCCGCAAGGCCTCTATCTTACTTCCTTTGCCACTCTTAAAACAATTACCTATCTCCAGCCAAATACTCTACTCCACTCTTTACACATCCTAATCCTACATACAATCCATGGTCCTTTTAACTGTAATCTTCATACTTTTCCTCTTCCTTCCTCCCACCACATCTACTCCTGGAATCCAGGAATCTTGGGGTACACTGAATGAATGCATCTTTATGTGCTCTTAGTATTAAGATTTTTTATTTCCCCCCACCCCACACACTTACACACAAGTTAGTAGTCAGTGAAGAGAACAAGACATACAGCAACAATGAGGGACTAGCGCACCTCATTGTAACTTAGGCCAGCTTGATGAACCGGAAGTACCTGTAGGAATTGTGAGAGTGAAGTTCCTGGGGCAGGTTCTTAGCCATTAATTTCCCCTTGCCTCTGGTGATTCCTCCTTCATTCCGTTGTTTGCTTTTGCAAAGGAGCTTGTTTACTTGAGTACATTGCTGCCTAGAAAAATATGAAACTTTGATGAGGGGCATATATTGTGTATGCCATGATATAGTGCTTTTGCTGTTCCTCTGTCCTTGTGCTTTTGATCTTTTGGCCCATGGGGACTACTTTTGTTTCCATTTACTGTCCTTTGCTCCTGCATTTGAAACTGCATGCTCAACCATAGTAGTGGTCCCCCAGCATTTTTCAGCTGGGGAAGAACAGCCTAAAGTAGAATTCCTTTACCTAACTCTGTTGAATTTATACTGCCTATTTTCAGCATGGATGCACTTAGAGGCCAATATTACATGCATTTCTAAGGATGCAACATGTTGTTGAGATTAACCTATTAATATTTGCTGCTACAAAATTGTGTTACTTGACAACGGGTTTGGAAACTATTTAGGGGTGTGCAAGGGGAAAATCATTATGTTATTCCAGTCATTTTTTAAATTCAAATTACCGTATTTAGAATAAAGAAAAGCCAAGCAGACTGTGAAGAACTCCCAGAATCTCTCTCCAACCTGGGATATCAAAAATAAGGAGGTCAAGATAATACAGTAATTCCTTGGATTGCAAGTAACTTGGTTTGAGAGCGTTTTGCAAGACAAGCAAATTTTTAAATATTTATTTAATTTATTTTTTGCTTGATATACAAGCGACGTCTTGCAAGACAAGTACTGTAGTACGGATTAAATTAAAAATCTCTGTACAAATTTTTTTGGGGGGATTTCGTTTTGATATAAGAGTGTTTTGGATTACAAGCACGTTTCCGGAACGAATTATGCTCTCAGTCCAAGGCATGACTGTAGTCTTATACAAATCTGTGTAGCATGGCTGCATTTGGAATACTGTGTACAGTTCTGGTTAGTCCTATCTCAAAAAAGATATTGTGGAGCTGGAAGAGATGTAGAAAAGGGCAACCAGAATGATCAAGGGTTCAAGAACGTTCCCTATGAGGAAACAGTAAAGTGTTTGAGGTTTTTTGGTTTAGAAAAAAAAGATAATTAAGGGAGAGATGAGTAGACGTATAGAGTCATGTATGATTTAGAGCAGTGGTGGGGGAACCTCTTTTGTATTTTCATCTCAGAAAGAAGGACTTTATTTCTAAACTCTTATTAACCACATTTTCCCTTCCACTCACTTCGTCCTTCTTTCTCTCTCCTTCTCTTCTCCTACCTCCCCCTTCCCCTACTGGGGCCCTCTAGGGACAAACCAAACCTTTCCATAACTCAAAACAAGGAAGTGCCTATTAACTATAAAGATGCAACACATGTGTCCCTATGGATGTTGTGCTCCAATTCCCTTCAGTCCCACCTAGCATGGCCAATGGCCAGGAATGATTGGAGTTGTAGTCCATCAACATCTGGAAGGCTACAAGTCCCCCCACCCCTGGTGTAAAGAAAGTATATAAGACTAGACCTTGGGATGGGTGGGTCTATTGTTTGACAACAGACTGAGAGCAGACAGGAGAAAGCAGCTTTTTATGCAATGCATCCTTCACTTATGGAATTCTCTTCCTTAAGGTGTGCTGATGGCTTTTGGGCTTAGATGGATTATGGGGAATAGAGACGGTCATGGAGGATTGATCTATCAACAGCTACTAGCTATAATGGCTAAATGGAGCCTCCAGATTCAGAATTAGTATGCCAGAGTGAGTACCAGTTGCTGTGAAGCTGATAGTAGGAGGAAGCAATCATGTTCGTGTCCTGGGTGTGGGGTTCCCAGAAACATACAGCCAAATATTGTGCCGTGGAAAACGGGATGTTAGACTAGATGGGCCTTTGGTTGCAACCAGCACAGCCAATATTCTTTCCGCTTGTCCCCTATGCAATATGGAATTAATACTGATGTATTCTACAGGGTTGCCTTATGGCTTACTGGGATAATGTATGTGATGTGCTTTGACTCACTGATGTTTATAGGGCCAGCCCTACCATTAGGCAGAGTGAGGTGGCTGCCTCAGCCAGCAGATGCCAGGGGTGGCAGCATCCCCTCAACATTCTCCCTGAATCCCCTACATTAGCCTGCTCTGCACCCCCTAACCTACCCTAACTCTCCTCAGGAACAGTGGAAGATGTTGTCCCATCACCACTTTTGAAGTACTATTTGTGAAGATGGGACATGTAGTAGTTGGGATTTGTAGTGGAAAACATGTTAGATGTCCCTGTCCCTTCCCCCCCCCCATTGCTGTTTAGCTAACGGATTTTTACTTTAGTCTTTTGTGGAATGTGTTGGGAGGGTGGCTGGGAGCACCTGGGAGATAAGGATGGTCTGCAGAGCTGAGAAGCAAGGTCAGGCGTTAATTGGGATGAAGTCATGAGAAGTGTCCGCAGCTGAGAAAGCCGGGGGCTCCTCCTTCGACAGCCAGGAAGACAGGATTGGTGAAAGCTGGGCGGGAAAATGGTCCCTGGTGGAAATAAAGGAGCCAGGGAAGAAGGCTTCAGTGTTCTTCCTTGGGGCTTGAATGCTGTGGGAGTTCCATCTGGGCAGGTATGCCGTTCTGTCAGGATAGCTAGGAGAAGCTAGGCCTGGTTTGACTTACTCTGTTTTGCAGCCCTTTTGGGGTTTGTTTTTATATCCTTTTAGAGTCCCTTCTTATTCCCATTCCCTTTTCCTCACAACAACTACCTCACCTCCTTTCCCTTACCCTCTTTTAGCCCTTTCTTATAAGGGATTGTTTTACTTGTATTGGACAATTGGAGACCCTACACTGCTTAACTTTTTTCATTTTATTTTTAATAAAGTCTCCATCTTAAGCTTGGCGTGTATTCTTTGTCTAAAGGTTGGGCTGCTACACCGGTTTGGTGTACGGGACCCTGGGAGGGTGGGTGCCAGCCCAGAGAACATTGGGGCTGTGGCCTACCCTGGAGGGTTGGTGTCCTTCACACTATTCAACTTACAGTCCAGTCAGATTCCATAACAAGAAGGGGCATCATTTCGTCCTTCACCTCAGGAAGCAAAATGTTTCAGGCCAGACCTTGCAAGTTATATAAATGCAAAGGGTTATTCATATACCCTTTGCATTTATATAATCGACATGCCATATAGTTGTGTTTCATGTTAGTATTCTGCCTTTGAAATATTGAATGACAAGGTCATCCGGAACTTGTAGCTGCTGCTCATATTTTTAATAGACTAAAATAAGTATAACCGTAGCTAATGGCAATATAGTATGTGTGCCATACAAAGAGTATAAAGCACACAGAGTGCATTTTCCGCACTCCTCTTATTTTAATCTGCTGAACCTTTACTTTAGATTCAGCCTTGCCCCCTTTTGAATTAATGGCCCAATTCTCATTGGCTTCAGAGGTTCAGGATCAAGCCTCTAATGGTTGCCTTTAAGTTCATGTATGCCTCTGTGAAGCTACCAATTTCAGCAGCAGGCTACACAACAAATATGGAATGACAGAAAATAAGTAGTGGTAAGAACCTCTGTAGAGACACTTGCCTTCAGAGATTGCTGGTCGCAATTCAGTCAGTCAGACAATAGGCCACAAGGTCAAGAAAAGAAGGTACCACTGGAACCAACTGAAGCAACAGGGATGCTCCACTTGTTTGTATTTCTACATCTCCTTTTCTGTGGTCACAAGAACAATACACCTGAGGTCTTCAAAGCTTTTCTTTCATCTAGCTTCTCTCCAGAGGACAGAATCTCCAGATTGGTCACTTTTTCTTCTTTTTTAGCCCCTTTAAAAAAGTTCTGGTGCAGTGCAGCTTACACTAGTAAAAAGGCAGTAGACGGCAAACGTATAGTGCCAGGTCAGTTCTGGCATGTTTCAGCTAGAACATAAACAGCAGTAATAGGATTGTCAGAGTATCTTTTCTATTTCCTGTCCTTTCCTTTTAAAAAGGAGAGCCAGTGTGAACAAGAAGACTTGCCGGCCACTTTGATCTGCCCTCATTTTCCTGTGAAAGGTTGAAAAAAATAGAGTTTTGTCTCAAGGTTTCAGGTAGACTTGAATAAAGAACACACTTTTCCTGGTTGAGGCAGGGAGACGACTTTTTCACTCTTGGGTATGCTTTCCCCTCCTTGTGCTTGCTGTGGAAATGGCATGCACACAGATGGAAAAACTCCACAGGACTACCTCATGCACAAACCACCTATGTCAATGGTGGGCAGACCACAGGCTTGGGGTATCAACTTTGTATTTTATTAGAAACCTGAGATCCAGCAACTAATGCAAAGTAGTGACTCAGGCCAGTGGACATACTCTAAGGATTAAGGAACAAAGGTGCCACCAAGCACAGGCTCAGCCCAGAGATTTGTGATCAGTACCAGAACCAAGCTCACAAATCCTTTCACACAAAAATCCACTCCTGGTTTCCCTCCTAGCTTTCTCCCCACCAATAACCTAATTTAGGGAGGAAAGCTTTTTTAGATATTGGTATTATAGACCATTGGGAGCCAGAAACCCTTGATGATCTCCTGCTAATCACTCAGAGATCCTGATCTACCTTCTGCCCACCCTTGACCTATGTGAAGCTTAGCTGGTGAACAACACAAATTCTATGAGCTCCCCCCTGCTCTGTACTACATGCATATGATAGATGAAAAACGTTCAACCAGAATGTCTTTTTTTTTTTTAATAATATTTTTTATTTAAATTTTTTAAACAATACAAAGAAAATAACACACACATATAACTAATATAGTGCTCCCATCACCATGGGACCAAATAATACAATGACTCTATAATTGTTCATTATTCCAAAAATACAACATATCTTGACAGGGTAAACTCCCTTTCCCCTTTTTAAACACATATTCCAGAAATAAACCCCAAATATCCTTGAAAATATTTTTCTTTAATTGACCCCTTTTGCATTTGATATTACAAGTCAACATATCATTCAATGCCATATCCCATACTATTTTATACCAATCAGTAATAGTGAAAACTTGCTGAATTTTCCATTTCCTTGCTATCATTAGTCTACCTGCTGTTAACAAATTTATAATTAATTCTTTAACATTTTGAGGACCGATCACCTTTTCCATTATTGATAGCAAAGCTAGTTTAGGACAAACCTCTAAATCAGCTCCAACAATTTCTGATATTTCCTCAAAAATCATTTTCCAAAAATCCATTACATTTTTACAACTCCACCACATATGAGCATATGTACCCAACTCCTGACATCCTCGCCAACACATTGGAGAACATTTATTATCTATTCTATTTAATCTCACCTGGAGTCAAATACCATCTCCAAATTAGCTTATAAAAATTCCCTTTAATTCTTATAGACATATTTTTCAATATTCGCCTATCCCAAATCTTGTTCCACTCGTCCTTTGATATTTCCTCTTCAAACTCTGTATCCCAAACTATTTAAAGATTTTCTGCTTGTTCTTCTGATTTCTGCAACATTTTATATAACATCTTTGTAAGACCCCTAGCTGATGCATTTCCTTCTATGAGTTCTCTGGACATAACCAACTGCTCAAATGCGGTGAAATCCCTTTCATGCTCATGTCTCCTCCTCCATTTCTTACCCCATTGTACTAATTGAATTAAATTTAACCACGAAATTCTTCCTGCCCCAACCCTATCAATTATTTGCTGTCTTGTCTCCATTTTTTCCAGCCAATCCATTAAACTTATCACCTTTTTCTCTCTAAAAATTCATTCTAAATGTCTAACATTCTCAGGAAAATCCTCCATAACCACCACTGGAGTAAGCGGGGATATACCTGGTTAAAATATTTCCTTATTTCTACCCCAAATTTCTAACATATTTTTTAAAAAGGGATTTTCTAATCTTTTTGTCATAATATGTCCCTTGTTTTGTAAATAAAAAATTCTCCACCCTATTACCCAATTCAAATGCTTCTATTTCCCACCACATAAAATCTTTTCTAACAATAATATCCATAATATATCTAAGTTGATTAGCTATATAATACCATTTTAAATTAGGGAGACCAAGTCCCCCTGTTTTTTGAGCTTTATACCATCTATTCTTAGTAATCCTTGATCTTTTCCCCCATTGCAATAGCTATTTAACATTACTTGCCAATCTTTGATTTCTTTCTCTGATTATCTTATATGGTATCATTCTAAATAAAAAATTAAACTTCGGTAAAATCTTCATTTTAATCAAAGCTATCCTACCGAACCATGATAATCCCAATTTTTTATAATCCTCTATTTTATTTTTAACTTCATCTTTTAATTTTTTTAAATTCCATTCCCCTATTTTATCCATATCTTTTAATATATCAATACCTAAATATTTAATTATATTTTTTATCTTTATATCAACTTTCCTTTGTTTAAATCCCCTTTCCTCCAGTTTACTATAATTAAATGTCATTATCTCCAATTTATCCCAATTAACTTTTAACCCCGTTACTTCTCTAAATTCATCTAAATGTTTCTCTATCCAATCCCAATTTTCCATAGGCCTTTCTAATGTTAACAATATATCATCTGCAAAAAGGTTTATCTTACATTTAGCCCTATCCCCAGTAATTTCCTCTCCTGTCTTATCGCATTCGCTAACAATTCCATAAGTAACACAAATAATACTGGGGAAAGGGGACAACCCTGTCTAGTTCCCCGGCCTAGGCTAATAGTTTCTGTTATTCCATCATTTACAATTACCGACGTAACATTATGAGTATATAATTGATTAGTAATACCTATAAATTTTTCTCCAAACCCCATAGTTTTTATTAACATCTTTAATGCAGGCCATTCCACACAATCAAAGGCTTTAAAAATATCCAATGCAAGAACCCCCGCTTTCAAATTATTTTTCTTTATTAAATATATTATATTCAGAACCCTTCTTGTTAAGTCAGCCATTTGTCTTCCTTGAATGAAACCACATTGATCTATCCCTATATACTTATTTAGAAAACTATTCATTCTTCTAGCTAAAATTGCTGTCAATAATTTAGCATCTTGATTAATTAATGATATTGGTCTATAAGAACCTGGTTCTGCTAAATCCTTCCTTGGTTTCGGGATTAAAATAGTCAAGGACTGTTTCCACGACGGGGGGATCTCTCCCCCCTGTAAAATATCATTAAACAACCGTTTTAACTTTGGAATTAACATTTTTTTAAAAACTTTATAATATTCCGCCCCCAGACCATCCAATCCTGGCGTTTTCCCCTGTTTCAATTTATTTATAGCATTTTCTATTTCGATTTCTGTGAATGGTTGCTCCATTTTCTCTCTATCTTCTTCCTGGATTTTTATTTTTAAATTTTTTTCGATATATTTTCTACTCTCAGCTTCCGACCATTTTCCTGCCTTATATAACTCCGTGTAATATTCATGGAAAATTTTCAGTTTATCCTTTAATAGATTATATTCTTTGCCCCTCTTATCTTTAATCACCCCCACTAAGCTTTTTTCTTTCTTTTTTTTGTGCTAATCTAGCCAACATTTTAGAATTTTTATTACTATTCTCAAAATACTCCCTTTTTGTATAAATCAAATTCCTTTGTACCCTGTCCAATTCTTTATTCTCCAATTCTTTCCTTTTACCCTGTAATTCTGCAAAAATCTTTTTATCCCTCTTCTCTAAATACTTCTTTTCCAAATCCCTAATCTCCCCCTCTAGCTTTTGATAAAAAACTTCTTGTTGTTTCCTCAAATTTATTGCCTCTCTCAATCCTATTCCTCTCATTACACTCTTCATTGTATCCCATATTATCGCTTCAGTACATTCTTCTGTTTGATTAAATTCCCAAATTTCCCTCAATTCCTTCTCTATTTTTTCTGTTAAATGTTTAAAATGAAAAATATTACAATTCAATCTCCATCTTTTCGCTTCTCTATAATCCTTATGTATCTTCAAATCCATATTAACCAAAGCATGATCTGTAACTTTTATCACTCCTATCTCTGTGCCCAAGACCCTTGAAAACAGTGTCCTGGACACAAATATAAAATCTATCCTAGAATAATTCTTAGTTGCTGTTGAGTAAAATGTATATCTTTCCTCGTTCCCCTTGACCCCTCTCCAAACATCTAGCAACCCTTCCTTACTAATTAACTTATTCAAAATCGTTAAATTATTTCTCTGATCTTCTCTCGTCGGATTGGATTTGTCTTTTCTTCTATCCAATACCATGTTAAAGTCCCCAGCCATAATAACCCTTTGATTTTGAAAATTACCCATTTCTTTAAACACATGTTGATAAAATTCTCCTTGATTTTGATTGGGAGCATAAACATTAACTATAACATATTCTTCTCCTCCCAAGGTCCCATACATTATAATATATCTACCTGTACCATCCTTTTTCACCTTTAAAACATTAAAACCACAATTCTTTGAAATTATGATTGCTACTCCTCTTGATTTAGATGATCTACATGCTATCTCATATATTCTAGACCACCTCAGTTTCAATTCATTGACTCCTTTCCTTGCCTGGTGCGTTTCTTGCAAGAATATAATATCTGCCTTATCCTTCTTAAGAAGTGCTTCTATTCGCCTCCTCTTGGTAACTGAATCTAGCCCCTTAACATTTAAAGTTGAAATTCTTAACTTATAATCCATCTATTAACATCATTTTTTCTTTTTTGGCCCCTAAAAGTGAGTATACTAAACAATAACAAGCCCATTAACCCACCCCCACATTCATCTAAACTATCCCCCCTGCTAAGCCAGGGCATCTTGCCCCACCCTAAACCTACCCACCTATCCCGGGGGGGGGGGAAGGAACCATCACCCGCCCGAACAGCAGCCCCTCATTCCCTCCCGGATAACTTCTTTATAAAACATTTTCTCTTTCTTTTTTCTTGTCGTGCTAAAACAACCTCTTATACAATTCCTCCGCTTGCTCCTTCTTCTTCTAGTTGACCCACCGATTCTGGACCCTCCGCATCATCATGAAGCCCCAACTCTCCCAGCAGGCCCATGCCTTGGACACATGATGAGATCTTGTATCTCTTACTGTTCCACAAAAAAGTAAGAAAGACTGGATAACCCCAGTTGTATTGTATTCCCTTTCTGATCAAGACTGCTGTACACGGTTTAACACTTCGCCTCCAATTAATTGTTTGCTGACAGAGATCATTGTAGATTTGCAAAGTAGCTCCCTTAAAAGCTACTTGACCTTGCTTTCTAATCGCTTTCATGAAGACATCCTTCTTGTATAAATTTGCAAATTTCATTACAACATCTCTGGATGTCATGCCACGCCTTAATGTTCCCACTCTATGCACTATCTCAATGTCCATATCATCCCAGAGATCTGTATCTCCAGAGACAGCTTCATTCATCCATTCCAAAATACTGCCTCTTAACTTATATCCAGTCTCCCCCATCTCCATGGGGAAGCCTCTGATCCGGATGTTAGAACGGCGTTGCCTGTCTTGCATGTTGATCATCTGTATTTCCATCTCATTAAATTTCATTTCATACTTTTCAAAACTTTTTTCATCCTTCGCCTGGAGTTTTTCCACCTTATCAACTCTGACTTGCAGCTCTTGAATTTGAACCCCCATCTGATCCATCGTTTCTCTCATCTGCTTCATATCCTCCTTATGTTCTTTTTGAAATTTCTCAATTGCTTCTGTATGTTTCTGCTGCCCTGATTCAATAGAGTTTTGAAACTGTAATAAAATCTTCTCCCAGTCTGGTGCTGCCCCTTTAAGCTTAGCTGGAGATATTGTCTTTGGCTTGGCACCAGCAGGGACTTTGCCAGCTGAATCCGCCATTTTTCCGCCCTTCCCCCTCGCTGTCTCGAAACTTTCACTACCTCGTAGCTTCTTTTCAGGACCCTGTTGCTCAGATTGATAAGAAAGTTCAGTACCTCTCGTATCAAGGATCCTAATTAGCCTTTTCAAACTGTTATCCGAGGGATGCGCCCGATCGCGTTTCCAAAGAGGGGGTAGGGACTTTTTCACCCGTCTGGAGCTCATAAACAATCCAGGGCAAGCACAGCAAAAGAAAACTGTTCTTTTTATTTCCTTTTTAACTCTGCATCTGCGTATACCTTCCAGAAAGCAAACAGCAAAGGAATTTCAACTCACGATTTGTCTTTCCTGAGTATTTTGCAGATATTATCAAATCATCCGGGAGCTCAGTAGAAAGCTACTGTTCCATAGCTGGCGAAGCTCCTCCCCCCAACCAGAATGTCTTATTAAACTGAGGGACATGCCTGCAAGTCCATTTGTGCGGTATACCAAAATATGGGGAATGGTCCTTTGGGCATGTTCACATCCCTCATATGCTTCTTTTCTTTCTTTCTGTCTTTTTTTTTTTAATCATTGTGTTGTGTTGATGTGTTGATTCAGCACATATGATACTTCTTGCAAGCCGTTATACTCAGGCTGGTCAGCATGGCAGTCAAGGGGAAGCACTATATATGAGAAGGATGAACTAAACCTGATATACCATGTATGGTATCTTCTTCCCCACCAAGGATCTAACCTGGGGTGCAAGAAGAACCTTTCGTTCCCTGAAGCCTGGTTCATATCCAGTTGAACCCATGCAATAGACTTAAAAGAACATGTGGGGATGCTAGCAGCATGCTCATGGCCTAGCAGGGATCATGTGAAAGCACCCTTGTATGGACCATTGCCTGTGAAGGCTCTATACACAGCCACCACCATTTATGCAATCGCAGAAGCTAGAAAAAGGGGCATGGACCTTTCAGACGAAGATGCTGATTCATGCAAAGAGGGCATTTAACAATGCTGGCTGGGCTGCGAACCTGTCAGCAGTTGCTCCCAGATGCATTTCCAGGTGGGGTCACTAGATGTATGAACCTAGCTTGTCATTTGATGTTTCTTTGGAAAAGAGAGCACTGGTGATTTTGTAATGATCAGCTCAACACGTATGATAGGGATGCAGAAGCAAGCACACAGGCTGCACTAGATTTGTTTTAGTAATGTAAGTTTGGTATCCTAAAATACTAAACCTCCTCTAAAAACAACAACAACACATTGCTGCTTTTTTCATTCTCCTGATACACGTTACACAACCTCCCCCCCCCCAAACCCTAGAACTTATTTAACTAGGCAAAACGAAAATAGCCACAACCTGGCAGGTGTGTGTACATTCCATCCCATTACTTAGAGAGCAGTCCTATGGTCCCAGGAGACCATCTCAGGGACTGTAGAATTCTTCAGAGTCCCCACTCTGAGGTTGTAGACACTGCTACAACCTTGGAAGGGGGACTCCAGAATCTGATCCCTCACCTGCCCCCTTGCCCGCCGCCTTGCAACAGTTGTGGGAAGAACCATGGCACCTATCTTATGAGGTTGCAAAAGCAGCCTCGGAGGACCTCAGAGAGGTCTGTGGGCAGGGAAAGAGGAGAGGCCAGGATATGAGAGATCCTCTGGCTGCCCCACCCCCATCAGTGCACCTCCGCTAAATGGGCTCAGAGGCCTGTCAAGAGGTGGACACTAGCAAAGGAAGGTGGAGAGGCAAAAATCACTTCCGTCACTCCTCCCACCCTGCTGGCAGCAGGAGGTTTCCGTTCAATGAGGAAACCGTTCACAACTGTACTGGGAATTGCGGAAGATGATCGAGGAGTACGGGAGTGTTGTACAAAGTTCTGCCTCTATGCTCTGGGCTTGATTTAAAAAGCTAAAGTTTACTGCGCTGTGCTATTAGCAAATGGCCTTGGCTACTTGGCTGTTTGCCAGCCTGATGCAATCTTCAGCAACTTATCGGCGTGTGACCTGGCGGCAGGCCAGAAGAATGGTACTGCAAACAGCACAGGTGCTAGCAATTAAGCACAAGATCTGCAGCCCATGAGGCTTGGTGCTAGAATGGTATTTAAGACTAGCAAATGCAGACTGAAGTGTGGTTGTTGGTAGTGGTGGGTTGTGTAAGTGGTGGTTAGTTGGTTGGTTGTGTTGAAGTGTGTTGAGAAGGAAGGAGAGAGATCCAGGAGCCGTTTGGCTGTCAGACTGAAGAAGGACAAAGAACCAGCAGGAGCCCTGACACGGACAGAGGGGGGGAGAGAGACCTCAAGGCTGAGTGACTACAGCAAGGACCCAACTGATACTGGAGGCAGAGCTTCTTGACTGGTTGGTTGGTGATATTGTGGTTGCTGCCTGTCCAAGGACTGGGGGTCTTCCTGGGGGACTTGGGATTGTTGTACTCTGTATAATAAGGATCTTAACTCGCAATAAAAGATGTTTGGCTTGATCCTCCTGGATTTATTATGGCATGAGAATTCATTAAAGAACCCCTGCCAAGCCCTTTGAGAAAACATTTGGCAGAACAACAACCTATAGGATTGTGCTCCTAGTCAAGTTATTAGAGTATCCTTTATCACTTATCATTAATTTTTAAATCCACCACACCCAAGAAGAGAGCTTTCCACTTTCCACTACCAAATAGCATGACTCACTACACACCTTTCACCTTTTGGAGCACACCATTTGGTGTGCAAGGCATGTGCAGCTGGAACTGCAATAGTGCCCTGTTTTATCATCACTACTTGTAAAGCTTTGTTTTCTGAAGTGACTACAAACACAGAATGAATGGCTGCTAATTTTGAACTGAAATCGATACCTCTGAGAAACATTTTATGTTAATTTCTTGATACAGATGCCCTGGGTCTCCTTTAAATAACATTCGAATACTCTTTTAATAACATTGAGAGTTAACCAGAGATTGAAATGTAGCTGATCTCACGGGCAAATTTAAATAAAAATGGCATTCTGCTGACACAAGTGTATTAGGAAGAAAACCTATGTAAAGGAGCCGTTAACCCAGATCTATTGTGGGATATATTATATATTGTCTGACATACTTTCATAAGAGCAAGCAGAAGTATCCCATCCTTTAGACTCTGGTAATGTGCCTTATTGTTAAATTCAATAGGAAAAGCTATTCATACAGTGGTATGATTGAAAAGAAAATTGAACCCTTTTGATGTTATAAATGTGTCTATTACAGCATGTGCACACAAATTTTCCATGGAAATTATCGTGAAAGTAGTGATTCTCCTAGAAAAATGCATTAGTGTTGACACTGTTCAATTTTATCTGCATCAGAATATAAATACCTTTTAACTGTGGCAGAATTGTTTGGAATGTATATACTGTAAGCTGGTTGTGTAGCTATCCAAAACATGTATCTTCCTATAGTCTAATTGTGTTCTTTTTCATTTCAGTAATGCAGGCATTAAAAAGAGGGCCTTGAAGTTGCAATACATTTCAGATTTATGTTATGCATTTTTTAAAAATAAGGTTTTAAACAAAACTCCGCTAATATGACATAGGTAAAATATTTCGGTTTTAGTCTATGTTTGAGATAGTTTATTATCGTATATTGATAGTACTAGATTTGTAATTGAACTAGACATAAATGAATTACACATGCATGCAACTTTGTGTGAGTAAAAAGTTATGGAAAATAATGATTTTTTGAAAGGGTTGAATGATTAAATTTTTTAGTACTGCACCTGCTGCTTCCTTTGTCTGAACTGTGGCTTGAAGGACCTCACATGACCAGACACAGCTACTCCTGATCTGGAACTCCAGTTGAATCTGTTCTGTGGTAGTTTGCCAATTGCCAGGACTGTTTTAGATCATAACGCTAGTTAATCTCTTCTTCCCACCCCCCATGATCATTTCTATAAATACTTTAGCAAACTGGATACTATACTATCCATTATACTATACTATCCATCAGAAAAACATGCAATTGGAATAATTCAATACTTCTCAACCCTATAATTTATTGCATCTTTTACCTAGTGACTGATTATTACTAGTTCATCATAGGTCACAAAGTATGTAAGTAACTGTGTTTTTAAAAATATGCTGTGGATGGACTAGATCACATCTGTACATGTACCCAGAGATAGGAAGAGAGCCATAAAACAGACAAATGTTTTTTAACCAGGCCTGGTATAGCTTTTCATTCTGAAAGATTTTGAACACAAATGAATCTCTGTTCCAAAGCATGAAATTCTTCAGCATGTCTTAATAAACAATTTGGTGTTTAAAAAATACATTATTACAATTTTTTTAGGATTGTGTAAATTAACTGGCAACTCAGAAGAATATTAGCAATTTATTTTCTTCTATTAGAGGCATAGGCTTGCTTGGATCCTATGTTTTTTCTCCTTCTGTGCAGGCAACATTTCTTTCACAAATGGAAGCCCCTTCTGTGAAAGGAGCAAAAAGTGAATATCGACACCACAATATATTAAGCCATTTTTTTTCTTTCTGTTTGCAGCCCTTTACAAAATCATCACAAAACCTCTGTAAGCCAAATAGCTTTTCCAAATGGAAATCTCAGAGTTTTAACAAGCGTAAAATAGTTAGACACTGGAAAAGATTTTCCTAAGCAACAAAAATGTCACAGGTTCAAAATAGAATATAACAACATTAGATGCCAAGAAACTGGTGTTCCAGCATGATGAACTGGGTGGCTTGGAATAGGTATAGCTGTGGATGAGGAGATGCAGTGTGGGTTCAGATCTTGTTATGGACATTTTTAAAAGTGCAAACTGAAGTTAAACCTATGGACTACCTCATTTGAACTATGATCAACCTAGAACAGCAGAATGACAATCCCTTATGTATTGAGTTCAGAAAGTAAGGGCATATAAGAAGAATTCTCAGTGGTTTTTCAGGGCCCAATTTAAGCCCTTCCTATTATTTCTGAAGATACGGTATATTTCCACTTTGCCAAAAAGAACCATTGTGTTTTGGGGTCACTGATGGACAAAAACCAATCTGCCATTTTCTTCCTCAAGCCTACAACTTTCAATGGTTATTTTGCATGATAGTTTGCATGCTAGTTCACAGTGTAGCATTATTTCACATTGTTCCCCCTTTAAACACACTGCGACCTGACTTAAATACACTCCTGCCCCACTTGTAAAAATAATTGGAGAGAGCCCTGTGCCAGGTCATTGAAAGGTAGCACTGGGCACCTTAGAGATGGGTGAGAAATTTTCTACATTGCATTTTTAAAATTGATTTACCCAATTTTTACCTCCTGAGCCTTTCAGTGAGCTGAGTCAGAGTTGTATCCCGATATGCGCATGTTTGTGAGCTTTCAGATGCAGCTTATCATGGGGAAAAATGAGCATATTGGGGCAAAGTGCACACAAAATGCATATCTTTGAGAAAAGTGTGCATAAAACGGCATTTCAACTATGTAAAATTTTCGGGAAAATACGTATATTCAAAAATGCACCTAGAGCTGGGTTCAAGCAAACTGATCACATGTAATTTAGCTTTTAGTACTGGAACATGACTGTATCTAAGTTTGTGATAGGAAACTGCAGAAAATCTCCTGGCAATGAATATGAGTGAGGGCTTGTTCTTTTACTTAATAACCAGAGTTCCTTCTGATTTTTCTACATTATATATCTGTATGCATGCACACACACCACCTAGGCACATATGAGAATTTGTTTCTGTTCGCAAATTATGCGAACATGTCCCGTTCACAAACTCAAACACAAATGCAAGCAGGAAAGCTCTTCTTCTTCTTCTTCTTCTTCTTCTTCTTCTTCTTCTTCTTCTTCTTTGAGAAATGTTTGCAAATTCCTGAGTTTGTGATCGCATTCAAAAAATGAGTATATTTTATTAATGTGCACTTTGAAATGCACATTTATTTTTTTTGTAAAATGCATTTCATACTTTCGTCAATGGGGGAACAGTGCACGCTTTTGAAAAATATGCAAAGAAACGTGCACTTTTTCCATTTGAAAAAGCCAAAACAACAACAAGAACAAACCCAGGTCCTAAATTAAAATGGGAGTGAGGCAAAATGAGCTTTGAAGTGATTTTTTTTTTATTTTAATTTTTTTGGAGAATTTAGGCGAGTTCAAAATTGTTGGTTCTGCCATCCCTGCCTACAGCTTGTGTGTGTGTGGCTGCAATGGGAACATGCAATTGTTCTTAGCCTAAGTGGATATGCATCCACGTAGATGTTTTTTGTTTGCTCATAGCATTCTAGAGTGGCACAGTGAGAAGTGTAATGCAATCATTTTATTTAACAAATTGTAGAAGAAGGTTTGATTTAATGTAAGTGCTGCTTGGTTCTCCTCCAACTTTGGTGTGTTTTGGAGGATTGTGCATGGCTATGTTTACAGATTGTGCATGGCTATGTTTACTGAAGGACTATTTCTTTGCACTCTCAGAGGATAAGAAATCCTTTCTAGTGTGGAGTGGAAAGAAGGCAGCATGTGCTTTTTAAAAGTAGCTGGGATCATTTTCATAATATCTAAAGGAACCTGGCACAATCCACTGGAGCCACCCAAATGTCTGAATAAATTTGTGACTGGCAAATAGGTAATAGTAATTTTTAATGAAATACCTCAGGGCAGTTTTGTACATCTTTACTTCCAAGTAAATGCATTCAGGATTAAGGAGTGAACTGGCTCAAATCCAACTACTTTGCTTGAATGAGCTATGGAGCTGTTTCACAGAAACTGGAGGAACAGAGCTTCCTAGACACAAATGATACAGTTATTCCCTTCCCAGCAGAGTAACAGAATAGCTCAGTTGTAGTTTGAACTGGAAACTTGCATTCTACCTTTGTGGTTCTGCTTTGCTTTCTGGAAATGAGATCACCATCCTGAGGTTGTATTCTAGTCGTCTAGCATGTTAAGTCAGCATTGCAACCATCTTAAACATGAGCATGCAATAAACATGTTGGCAAGTGCCTGAATGTAAAGTCTTCTGCTACAACAGGTCTCCCCCACACCCTGAAAAAAAATCAGTGAGTAGGATTGATTAAACCGTATGGACCTTGGGCCTTAAATCAGACCATAGGTTATTCATCAGGGCAACCAAAGGGGTTTCAGTGCCAAGGCCAAGCTGAAAGCCCAACTTAAATAGACCCAGCTAATTAGTCTCATCCAAGAAATCCTGGAGTTCTGTGTCAAGCACCGGGTCAAGCACCTTTTCCACGGAGGAAGCATTAGTGACCAGATGATATAATCATACAGGTCCAATCAGGATTTTTTTCCCCCCAGGAGTGGCCTTAAAGGTTCCTGATTCAGAACAGCTGCAAACACTCCCTCTCACAAGGAGGAATTTACCATTTCCAGGACCCAGCCAATCAATTCCTTCCTGATTGAAGATATGAGCGAAGAAGGGTAAGGGTCGAGCATACAGGTGGTAGGCCATACTCATTCAGGAACCTTGTCCACATCCTCAGGCCTCAAGAACTGAAATTAATCCAATGATTTAGGACTAAATGGAGCTCACACAGGATTCAATGGCGCTCTGGTTCAGAGTAGTGACTTCCCTATATGCTTTGTGAAAGAAATACGGATTTATTTCATAAGACAGATAGAGAACCCCAGAACTCTGAATTCCAAAATACATACACTTTTGATACCTCAGTGCCATACACTTAGAGCCAGACAAATTATTGTAAAAATTACTTTTGCATCTTATACCTCAAACCTCTCTCAAGACTTCACTTTATCGTAGGATGGTTCTTCAAGCTAGACCTCTGGGATACCGTCATCCTGAAATGTTATGTGCATAAGTATGGCATCTAAGGTCAAATTACACATTACATTAATTACATAACATGCAGCTGAGCTGACCCACTACCTCTTTACTAGAAAGTGGGCATGAGGGCCCCTGATCAGGACCACCATGCATGGAGAGGGGAGGTTTAAACTTTCCCCACCCCCTTAGCCACTTCCTTCCTGAACTTTGTTCCACCCACACAGTAGTTAAAAAATGGGGGGACTTCATTGGCACCTCCTGACTGTACACACAGATTGGGCTCCCACACCATTACTTTCATGTGAAACATCAACAGCAAGAGGAACAGCAGCTGCTCACTACATAATTAACATAACATGTATTTGAGCCTAATTATGCAATTATCTAAGCATATTCAAGTAGCCACGATGCGCCAGTGATAGCATTTTGAGTAAAGCGTGCCCATTTCCAACATGTTGGACATGTATGTATTGGGTCCCAGTATTGGGAAAAAGGTGGGATATAAATATAATAATACAGGCATACCTCAGAGATATTGCAAGTTCAGTTCCAGACCACCGCAACAAAGCGAATATCGCAATAAAGCGAGTCACATGAATTTTTTGGTTTCCCAGTGCATATAAAAGTTATGTTTACACCATACTGTAGTCTATTAAGTGTGAAATAGCATTACTGTATGTCTAAAAAAAACCCCAATGTATATACCCTTAATTAAAAAATACTTTATTGCTAAAAAAAATGCTAACCATCATCTGAGCCTTCAGCGAGTCGTAATCTTTTTGCTGGTGGAGGGTCTTGCCTCGATGTTGATGGCTGGCATTGGCTGCTGACTTCAATTTGTAAAAAACGCAATATCTGCAAAGCGCAATAAAGCAAAGCACAATAAAACAAGGTGTGCCAAGAATAACAATAACGATGATGATGATGATGATGATGATGATGATGATGATGATGATGACGATGATGATATGATATGATTAGATGGATCCCAGGATCCATGATTTGGCAAGTCTCCTGAAGATAAGGCAAGATAACCTTTGTGTATCAGTACTTGTGCTTATGTGAGACGCTTCAATCGAAACCGCTAACAAAATTCACCAGGCAGTCTCTGCATATTTCCCAACAGTTAGAGGAACTTGTAAGAAGTTAGGTCAAAAATAGATCCCCCCCCAATGGAGTCAATTGAGACTGGGTTTTCAGCAGCTGAGCATCGAATTGGGGTCCTGGTGGATGACATGCACCTCATAGGCTCGGCCCCATTGAAGTCAAGTGCTGGTCTGCGTAAGAGCAAATTATTTTGTCTTTCTTCAATGGACAAGATATTTTCAACAATTCTAACTTCATATTAGTCTTGTCCCCGAATTTCAGGCATCCTTGTCCAAGGTTATACAGGTGTAATACCAATAATCAAAGACCTTATTACAGGTTGCTGATGTAAAATTATTTCTTTCTCTTTGCACTCTTGCACAGTTTTCATTTGCATTGCTTCTGACAAGCGCTCATATCTATTACCAGAAGTCCTCAGCCATCATTTCTTGCTTTTGTGGTTTGATGTTTTTGTGTGTTGCCAGTCGATAGTCTCTTCTTCTCATTGCTTCAAACTATAACGTGCACAGGCATGTTTCAGCTGCTCATTCCAGAGTGTTGAGCATTCAATTAAACAGGGAGATTTTTTTTATTATTTTATTCAAGGGGGCTGCAACATGTCTAGCTCAGTAGCTATTTGACTAGATAGCAACCAAGGCAAAAATTTCCATTGGAAATGGCCTAACATCGTCTGACAATTTAAAAAAAAACACACATCACAGGATTAGCTTTTCCCTAACACTATTATTTTTCTTCCAATAGAGTGTAAAGTTTTAAGAGGGGAACTTGTATGCTTTGCAATACTGGAACTAGATTGCTTTTGCATATATAACATAGGAGCAGGTGATTTGGAAATCAGAGTTTCAATCAGAGGAAATCAGAGTTGCTTTTGTCTGCTTCTTATTTATTTATTTATTTATTTATTTATTTATAATCTGTCCAATAACCAATGTTCTCTGGGCAGATTACAAACAGATAAAAGACTAAAATGACACACAAACAGTTAAAAATATAAAATGCAATACATATTTAAAAGAATAAAATGTAATACAACACAAAAGAACAAACAGTACAGGAATCGCTAGAACAACAACCATAAAAATGTAGAACTAGGTCTCAAAAATGTCTGGGAGAAAAGAAAGATAACAACGTAGGCACCAGTGAACCCCTTTGGGGAGGGTATTCCATAAGTGGAGTGCCACAACTGAGAAGTTGTGCTCTCTCCTGTAGCCACCCACCTAGCTTCCTTTGGCAGGGGAACCCAGAGGAGGGCCTCCAAAGATGACCTAAAGTTCTGAGCAGGTACATACAGGAGGAGACATTCCTTCAGATACTTCCATTCCATTCTTCCATTCTTTTATTAAGATAAAAAGTTTCCTCTGCTCCCTATGTTATGATGTAAATAGAATTGATGCAAAAGTTAATAAACAAGGGATTATAATGTGTGATTTCATGAGGTACAGTTTGATGGAAATTGTAATATTGCCTGCTTAAATCAATGAGGTAATGTTAGAGTGGGAGGAAAGGGTTAATCGGGCAATCCCCAGGGTGCATGTTTTCTAACCCCTCCTCCCTACTTCTGGCCTCTCTGTGGCCAGCTCTCCTCTCTCTCTCTGCCTCTCCAACCTGATGGACACACGGTCTGAGCTGGCTTCCAGCCAGTGATCTCCAATGAAGCAGACTCTTAACACCAAAGACTCTATCTGCCTATATGCATCCTGCATATATGAATAAACAAATTGTAAGTAAAACTAATACATGTCTTTATTAGTTTTAAACCTTGTTTGGACAATCTGTTTCTTTTTAAGAGCCTTTTTAGCAGGGTTTAGCAACCCATGTGGTGATAACCAGTTTCAATAACCAGGCTGCGCATAAGGGGGAAAAACTCGGCTTCATACTAACCAGTATAGGACCGACTCCTTTCCATATCCCCCAACACAGTTCACATGATTTGGGGGTGGGTAAGCCGAACAAATGTTCATCTTTTCAGTAACTTTGCATGTATTGAACTGGTTCTGTGTGTCCAGTAGGGATGGCTGAGAGAATTTTATGGGGGGGAGGAATGGAGCGAAATCACCCTGCTCTTCCCCCCCCCCCGAGCTCAGTGAGACTTGCCTGGCCCCGGCTCGTCCCAAGTTCCCACGGGGAAAGGAGCTTCCAGGTCCCTGGTGCATCATTTCTGGGTCCCTGGCGCTGCGTTTTTTACATAAATACCAAGGTAAACTTCCTTAAAACAGCCGTGAATGGCAAATCGCGGTGCCAATTCACGGTGCCATCAAATTTCATAATTAGTTAGTCAAAACTTGTCTGTTCGTAATGCTCGCCTTTGTAGCGAGCCTGGACTGATGTATTACGAATTTGCTAGTAAGCTTGGAATTGACTGTGAGCTTTGGAGCATGTGCAGTAAAGCATACACAGATTTTCCCCCCTCCCTAAATTTCCAGTCGTCCTAGCACCTAGATGCCTCCCCAAAAAACCTTCCCTGAAGCCGTCTAAATAGCAGCTTCCCTGGTTGTCACTGCCACAATGGCCCTGGCTTCGAGGAGGAGGATTATGCGGGTCCATCTGTTGTGATATGTATCACTTCACCAGCTGCAGCACATTGTTTACACATGGAAGGGACAGAATGGCTGTAAACAGGTTTGTTGTGTCTCTCTGGGATCTCATGTTTTCGCATGGGAAACTAGACTGTGAGAACATTATGAGCTGGTCACATGGTTTGTATGTTCTGATGACGTGCTAACTTGTTTTTCTGTCTGAAGCCATTTTAGAGAGAAGCTGGACTGCTTTCTCTCTTCTTGTTGTTCTTCTTGCTGGACTTTGTTACTGCAACAATGTAACGTCTTTGCTGAGGTGGAGTGAAGCTCAACTTACTCCACTGGATGTAATGCTTGCTATGCATTTATACTCTGCACATGGACTGTAACTAGGAAATGTATACTCTGTAGAACTTTACTTGCTAAGTGAATAAACAGGTAGAATTAGACCTGTTAGTTACAGAGTGTTTCCTGACTCCATGGATTAATCTGCAACGGGGAAGCTGGAAGCAGTCTGACAACAGGGCAGACTGGGCTGGTCAAAGTGGCACAACACGCTGCACGCTGCGCGGGGGGAGGTGAGATCTGGAAGATCTGTGTGTGGAATTTCAGGCGTCTGCTAGCACACAGACAGGATTATAAATCTCCCACACTCTGCATACTCTCAAACACCAACAGGGTTATGGGCCCAGTCCAGAACCAGTCCAGAACCAGTCCAGAACCAGGACCGGGACCGGACCGGAACCAGAACCAGGGCGGGTCGGTACCAGAACCGGGACCTGTTTGGCAACAGCTTTGACTCCGGTGATTGCAGTGATTAATGGCAGAGGAAGAAGACATCAAAGAAGAAATATCTCCTTCAACCGGTAAGGGGGAAGAAAGGGGGAGAAAACTGTTAGCTGGCACAGACAGCTTGCAGGCAAGTTCCAAGGCCGAGAGCTTGGAGGGAGAGAGCGAGGCTGAAATTTCTGGGGAGGAGGAGGAGGAGAATCCCCCGGTCACAGAAATTGCAGCTGCACAATCCCTGAATCCACAAATTGTGGAGAGATTGTCTGGATCGAACTATGTGCTGTGGAGTTTTCAGATGCAGCATTATTTAACCCATGCGGGACTCTGGTCTGTAGTAACACAGGATCCAGTAGCAGTGGGTGACCAAGCTTAATCTTTGTGGAATTTACAAAGTGCAGCTTTTTCTGCTTCAAGCTGGAGAAATGGCTTGTGGAGATAGCAGAATGGAAAAGCAGCAAACAAAGCAAAACAACTCTGGCCGTAAGTTTGCAGAAAGCCAGGCTGATGTGGCAAACAGCCAAGCTGCAAACAACAAGCAGGGAGTAACCCAAGCCGCTGCTTTAAAAATGAAAAAATTCTTCACTTGCGGATCTACAACTCATCTGAGACGGGACTGTACAAGAAAACAGAAAAAGAAAAAAAACAAACAGGAAACAACAAGCACACCTGAGGAGGCAGTTAAAATGGGCAAAAGATTGATTGCAAGGGTGGGGGTTTCTAATGATGTTTGGGTCTTAGACTCTGGAGCTTCTCATCACATGACTAACTCCACGAATGTATTTCAATCTCTGGAAGAAGATGGATGTCCAGGTCAGCACATGGAATTAGCTGACGGGAAACGTATAAATGTTTCAGCAGCAGGAACAATTGACTTTACTACTTTGGGTCAACAAAGGGCATTGCTTGTTCCGGAACTGGACATAAATATGATAAGTATTTCCCAATTAGCTCAAAATGGCTATGAAATGTGTTTTTCAGATAGCAGATGTGTGATTTCACGTGAAGGGACAGTTTGTGCAAAAGGTGATTTGCAGAATTCTCTATATGTTATAAATCCATTTGTAACACATGATGAGAGTGTGAAGTATGCAAATTGTAAACCTCATGATGATTGTGTACATTTATTCCATAAATGTTTTGCGCATGCTAATTACAGGAGCATCGAGAAGATGCTGGGTCTGTGTGAGGGCATGAAAATGAAACCTTGTTCTAATTATGTGGAATGTGAAGTCTGCAGAAAGGCTAAGTCACACAGGACTAACATTCAGAAACACAGTGATAGAGTGAGCACAAGAATATTTGAGCTGGTACACTCTGATGTTGCTGGGCCATCATGTTGAAGAAAGCTATGGGGAAAATAGGTACTATATGACTATTGTTGATGATTTTAGCAGATTTGGATTTGTTTATCTTCTGCAGCATAAATCTCAGGTTCGAGAGAGATTTGAATAATTTGCGAAATGGGCTGGTAACAGGTTCAAACAATACCCCATAGGTGAATTGCTCACAGATGGTGGGGGAGAGTACATGAGTACAAAATTTAAGAAATTCTTGGAAAGTGAGGGCATTGGGCACAAAATCACAGCCCCAAACTGACCGTTTCAGAATGGTGTAGCTGAAAGGCGCAACAGAACACTCCAAGAAATGATGAGGGCTCAATTAGCTGACTCAAAGTTGGGAAACCATTTCTAGGGGGATGCACTTTCAAATGCTAACTATTTGCTGAACAGATTACCTAACACAACAACTGGGAAAACTCCATATGAAATGTTTCATGGGAGGAAGCCAAAGAAAGCACACGTGCGAATTTTTGGATGCAAATGTTTTGTTCATATACAGGCTCAAAATAGAACAAAGCTGTCACCCAGAAGCTTTGAATGTTTTCTGCTGGGGTATGATGGACAAACAAAAGGATACAGGCTGTGGTCACCACAACACAGAAAGGTAATTTTAAGCAGAGATGTGATTTTCACGAGCAAACACATGAAAAGAAGCAGCTGGTGGAATTGCCAATGCATTCAATGGCTGAGACACAGCTGGATGTTTCTGAAACAGAACAGACCACTGGGCAGATATCTGGGGAACAGGAGGGAGGTGAACAATCTCTAAGGCGTTCAACCCGAGAACATAAAGCACCTGTTAGATATCAGGATGAATTCCAAAGTGGCAAAACTGTTGTACATAAAGCTCTCAAAATAGCTTTAGAAACTCAAAGTTTTGAGGAAATCCAGAGCATGGAACCAGCAGTAAGAAATGATTGGTTTGAAGCCATGCAGGATGAAATCAATGCAATGCATGTTAACAAAACATGGAGTCTGGTATCTTTACCTGTGGGGCGAAAGGCCATCACCTGTAAATGGGTGTACAAGGTGAAAACGAATCACCAGGGGCAGGTAGAAAGGTACAGGGCAAGACTCGTGGCAAGAGGGTTTGCACAAAAACATGGGATAGATTTTGATTCCGTGTTTGCACCAACAACAAGGTATGCAACTGTAAGATTGTTGTTGAAATTGGCAGCACAAAGAAAAATGATGGCATTTCATTTTGATGTAAAAACTGCTTTCCTATATGGTGATTTACAAGAGGAAATCTATATGGCACAACCCAAAGGTTTTGTAGAAAATCCCGGTCTTGTATGTCGTTTGCACAAATCCATATATGGGCTGAAACAAGCAGCAAGGTGCTGGAACCAAAAACTAGACAGAGTTTTGATTAGTTTGGGATTCAAGCAAAGCAAGGCTGATCACTGTCTGTACACATGTCACACAGAAATGGGACGTTGGGTGTATTTGTTAGTCTTTGTTGATGATATATTACTGATAACAGAATCAGTAAGTCAAAAAGACAAAATTGCAAAAGAATTGCAAGCACACTTTGAACTGAAAGATCTAGGTTTGGTGAAACACTATCTTGGAATGCAATTATCCCAGGATGAGGAAGGTTCTTTCTTGGTTGAACAAAGTGGGAAAATTCAGAAATTGCTGGAGATTCATGGATTGGAGAATTGTAACCCAGTTACCACTCCAATGACTCTTGAATATCAAAAACACACAGATAACACTGAATTTGAGGATATTGGAAAATATCAAAGGGTTATTGGAAGCCTGCTATATTTGGCAAATGTGAGTAGGCCAGACATCAGCAATGCTGTGAACATACTTAGCAGGAAAACGCAAAATCCTTCTATGTATGATTGGCTAGCTGTAAAACGTGTGTTAAGATATTTAAAAGGTTCCATGAATTGCAAACTGAAATTGTCATCACACACAGAGGGAGGTTTTTGTGTGTACACTGATGCTGATTGGGGGTCTGCAACAGATAGGAAGTCCACAAGTGGGACTGTGATCATGTATAATGAAAGTCTAATTGACTGGTATACACGAAAACAATCTTGTGTGGCTGTATCTAGTGCAGAATCTGAATTCATCAGTTTATCTCAAGCATGCAATGAGATTGAATGGTTCAACCAATTGTTTGCTGATCTGCAATTACCAGTAGACAAGGCTGTTACAATTTTTGAAGACAACCAAGCTTGCATAAGCATGGCACAAAATGAAAAATGTAGGCCAAGAACCAAGCACATTGATGTTTGTTACTCTCATGTAAAGGACTGTGTGCAGAAAGGGTGGGTAACACTCAAATACTGTGCAACAGGGGACATGGTGGCAGATCTTTTCACAAAACCATTGCCTGTAGTAAGACACAGGAAGCTAATGACGGCGCTAGGCCTCATTGAGCAAATGTGAAACAAGATGTACTCAGCTTGTGGGGGGATGTTGTGATATGTATCACTTCACCAGCTGCAGCACATTGTTTACACATGGAAGGGACAGAATGGCTGTAAACAGGTTTGTTGTGTCTCTCTGGGATCTCGTGTTTTCGCATGGGAAACTAGACTGTGAGAACATTATGAGCTGGTCACATGGTTTGTATGTTCTGATGACGTGCTAACTTGTTTTTCTGTCTGAAGCCATCTTAGAGAGAAGCTGGACTGCTTTCTCTCTTCTTGTTGTTCTTCTTGCTGAACTTTGTTACTGCAACAATGTAACGTCTTTGCTGAGGTGGAGTGAAGCTCAACTTACTCCACTGGATGTAATGCTTGCTATGCATTTATACTCTGCGCATGGACTGTAACTAGGAAATGTATACTCTGTAGAACTTTTACTTGCTAAGTGAATAAACAGGTAGAATTAGACCTGTGGTGTTACAGAGTGTTTCCTGACTACATGGATTAATCTGCAACGGGGAAGCTGGAAGCAGTCTGACAACAGGGCAGACTGGGCTGGTCAAAGTGGCACAACACGCTGCACGCTGCGCGGGGGGAGGTGAGATCTGGAAGATCTGTGTGTGGAATTTCAGGCGTCTGCTAGCACACAGACAGGATTATAAATCTCCCACACTCTGCATACTCTCAAACACCAACACCATCTTCATACTGGTGATCTGTGACATTGAGTAAGCATCACATGACATCATCATGCAGGCCGGCCACATGAAAGCAATCAGTCAAAAGGGGCACATAATGTGGTGATGCATGATGTCATGCTGCACTACGTGATTCCAAATCACAGCTCCCAAGATGCACCTTGATATTGCGCATGCACAAAAACTCATAGGCCCAGAATTAGATTTTGTATTAAAGGAGAATTCTCATCTGATCTGAGCTCACATGGATGAATTTGTTACTTTCCAGGTAAACAACGAATTCATTCAGGGTAAGTTTGCCTATCACTACATGATATAATCACCTCATGATTGTTCCCTGTTCAACATTCCAGTCATTCCATTTCCCCCCAACCAAGCCTGCTGAGCATGTTCAGTCCTCACTTGGCTCTCCCCTACCCCATGAATTCTTTTTCTAAAGGTTTTTATACTTCTGCATAACTTGGGTGTTCCCCAGAGTCTGCTGATACCTCCTTCTTATGCATGGGTGGTGCCCATTTGGCTATGGAAGGACCAGCAATTGGAGAATTGAGATCGCAATCAGCATATAAAAAACATATAAAGTCCATCACTTGTATCCTGGTGGATTTTTACTTCCCAGTCTTTTGGGGGGTCTTTCCCCCGCCCAAGGTCAATAACACATTGAAACCCAGATGATGTACAGTCATGCCTTGGATTGAGAGCATAATTCGTTCCGGAAACGTGCTTGTAATCCAAAACACTCTTATATCAAAACGAAATCCCCCCAAAAAATGTGTACAGAGATTTTTAATTTAAGCCATACTACAGTACTTGTATTGCAAGACGTCACTTGTATATCAAGTTTAAAAAAAATTAAATAAATATTTAAAAATGTGCTTGTCTTGCAAAACGCTCTCAAACCAAGTTACTTGCAATCCTAGGTATTACTGTATGTTTTAAAAGCAGAGATGTTGATTGTGCTAGCTCGCACTTCCAGTGTGCCACACAGGATACGTGTGCTGCCTTCCATCCAGTGCTCCACTCCCCAAATGCATTGTCAACAGCCGAATTAGCTCCTGCTTGTGCTTTAATTAATATCACCGCCTGGATCTATCAACAGCAAATCAGCATGCTTCACACCAGAGGTTAAAAACAATCTGCACCTTGTCAGCCTCGGCACTTTGGAAGCAGTGGTGGGGCTGCAACCTCCTGGTAATTACTCACCTGGGTCTTCACACTGCCTTCATTTCCGTTTTTGATTGTTGACATTGCACAACGCTGCCTCATCGGAGAGAGAGAGAGGGGGAAAAAGTGGAAAAAATTGTGTCGGGCCTGGTAATTATGCCTGTGTCACCTCTCCCTCTTCCCTCATTTGGACCCCCAGCAGCAAAAATGATAGACATCATTTTCATGTTAACTGTTCCATTAAAAGAGAGTGATTATGTTAAGCTGACTGAATGAGTTGACACTAAGAATCAACACCTCCCAAGCAGCTGTGAAAACATTTAGAATACATTCATGTACCAAATGACTAAGTGAAAGTGGGCAGGGGGAGGAAAAACTGCAGGTTGGAAATGTATTTAAAACAGAAAGAAAGAGAGAGGATCCATTCCACTCCACGTTGGGAGCTCAAGGAATTGCTGAAGGGGGAAGGTGTGGGAATCATAAACATGGCCACAATTCTAGATGTTCTTTCACTGCATTATGCTATTCTAAAGGAATGCAAGCATACTGAATCAAAGAAGCCTGTCTTTCTATTTGGAGCATGAAATATTCACACTCCAAATCTATTTCGCATTTGAGAACAACAACAAGGATAGCAACAATATAATACATGATTTCTTGGCACCTGTCGGGAAAAAAAATCAAAATACACAGATGCTTGTTAGCATGTTTTAACCAAGCCAAGCATTTTAGCTACACATACAGGCATTTTCTCTCAAGGCATCCTGTTGTTAGAAGAATGGGGCTTGGATGATGATCTGATTGTGTTTGAAAGTTGGACTTCAGCCTTTTGGAAGGGCATGATAAAATCGGTTCAAATAAGTCCAAATAAACTAAATTAAGAGCACATTCTTAACCCGCCAATGCTGATGGCTGGACGGTGTTAGGATGGTGTATTGGTGCCCCTCTGCTGGAGGAGACGAGCACCACCAGTGTGCGTGTCGTGTGTTTGTTTGTTTGTGTGTGTGTGTGGGGGGGGAGAGACTCTGCCATGACAGAGGCCCTCACTGTGCCTGGGCAGGCAGAAGGCTGCTGCCAGCAGTCTACCCTAAAACAGGGAATTCTGTGGGTTGGGCGGGGCAGTGAGGAGCCAACTTTGGATCAACTTGACCCAGAGGTGCTCTGTTCCTCCAGGTGCACCCAGAGGTTGCTCTGGGTGCATCAGTTTATGCCAGTCCTGGAGCTGGCAAAGCTGATTGGCCTCCCCCATTGCTGCCAACAGGCAGGATTTTAAATGAATCTGAAGGGCTGAACAACACGGAAAGAAACGCCTCCACTTTCCACCCTGGCCAATGGCGAACTGGCGGGGCTGGGGATGAGTGGGTAGATACAACTCCTCTCATCTTTCTCCACCATGGATTATTCCATAAGAGAACGATTCTACAGGGGGTCAGAGGTGCAAAGTGGCAGATCCTGCTAGCTCACACTAGGCATGCATGAGCAATTGATTTCAGTTTGTTTTTGACCAGAATGTACCCAGTTCACACCTCCCGGAACTGAACACAGACCCAAACGCCATCTGTGGCCAAAGTCCATGTATTTCCGAGTGTGCTATGCGATTGTCAGAACAAACAAAAAACGTGCTCGCAAAGATACATACGTTTCAAAAAATGTGCACAATTGATGCATATGTTTGGGAAAATGCACACAAAAACATGCTTGAATTTTCATGCTAAAAGAAGAAGAAAGATCACAATCTAATACAGACATGAGTCAGAACAAGCCTTGAGGTACAATTTGGAGAACCTCAATGAATTTGGGTTTTGCTGATTCGCACATCCCTAGCTCAAAACAGTTAGGTGTGTGTGTGTGTGTGTGTGGCTTGCCTAGGCCTTTAAGCCCAGCAGATTTTTTTTTTAAAAAAATCCCCCTCCTGAAACCAATGGGGGGAATTTATTATCCTTACTACCCCTGACTAGTGTTCCTCCAGGGCATTGTGGGAAATTAAAAGGGTGGCTAGAGCCAGCTAGCTAGCGCTTCTTGGAGCACTACCACCACAGCCAGGTGAACCCATTGGGGCCCAGTGACACTGAAGGGGGACCAGTCTAGGGATGTACAAATTTTGTTCAGTCTGTTCTGGTGGTGCCTGTCTCCTCTGCTCCCATCCCCAGAGCGCTCACAAAAGTCCTTCTCCGAGGTCACGTTTGTGACCTCAGAGAAGCACCTGGTGTGGTTCTTTCCACACCAGCTGCAAGGGACAGGGAGATGCTCCAAGCTCTGAGTCCCAGCTTCGAGCTTGGAGCAAGTATCCAAGCTTGGAGTGGGAACTCCGAATAATCCTATGGCCATCTAGATGCCATAGGATTTACAGTGCCCAACAATTTAAAAAAAAGACTGTAAATAGTCCATAGGTTATCATCTTTCAGGTGAAATGTTGTTTCAGGTGCTGCCGCCACCAGATATAGGATCTACAGTATTTTATTAGGGAATTACATCCCACCCTCCAATAAAATTCCAGAGTGGCTTACAAAATTAACCTCTACCAGAAATATTTTATTTATTTTAATGTATTTATATCCCACCTTTCTTCCATGATGGAACTCAAGGTGACATATACAGAGTTCCAAGAAGTCTTCCCATCCACATTCTTCTGACCAGAATGAGACTGGTTTAGCTTTGGTAAGGTTGCTACATCATGTGCCTTCAGACCAGGACCTGGGATAGACATTTGCATGTGTGGTGGCACCTGTATTGTGAAGTTCCCTTGCACCATGAGTCTTTTTGTGTGATGTTTTACTGATGCGCATGCGCATTCCAGTATATTCATACATCCTTCATAGAAAGAATATTTACAAAAGTATGTACAATCACATCACATTTGTTTTTGTGGTGCTATATAATCAGTGCACACAGTGCACATGTCCATGAGTAAAACTGCACAAAAATCTTCCTTGTGCAATCATGCACATGACATGGTCACATCAAGACTGTTTTATTGTAGTGTTTTTTCAATGCATACTGCTAATGTTAAGAAGGGGAAAATGCAAATTAAGTTAAGGAACTGGAAGCTGTGGCAAACTATGCATGCACAGTGCTGAATACAAAGTTTGGAAATTAAAAAAATGGAACAATGGAGAATTTTTAATGGATCAGTTATTATTTATGTTATTATAATATTATTCATGAATAAGACCAGGTAATTTGGAAGAATGTGGAGAGCTTCAGAAGTAGCTGTAATATGCTTCTTGGATAGTTCTATTTGGTAAAATGGAGACACGATGGCCTTGCTTTTGTGCATTTCTCCTGACGGGCTGTTTAGGGATGGGCAGATCAGTCTATTTTCAGCCCATATCAGTTTTGCACATGTTCAATCATAAGTCTGTTCCATCCCATTTTCTGAGAAAGAAACACAATTTAAACCATATGAAAATTCACATTTAGACTGTACAACTCTCCTCTAAAATAAATACACCTTTTTGTATGTTCCCCCCAAACAGATTTTTTGGTATACACATTTCCCCTCAAAATATGCATTTGTGTCAACATTTTTTGAGTCGAGGATGGTATCACAAAATTCAGGGGTGTGTGCAAGTCGAAGGGTAACTGCTTTCATTGGGTTCTGCATATTAGTCTAGTGGTAAGTGGTAATTAGGTCAGTCCTCTTAAAAATGCAGACCCAATGAAATTCTCCAGAATCCCTAGTTGTGACTAGAGAGATCTAGTTTCTTCTGTTATTTTGTTCTCTTTCTTTCTTTCTTTCTTTCTTTCTTTCTCTTTTGGGTTCTTCAGAACAGCCCCTGCTGCAATACACCTGTATTTTTTGCAAACAGTTACCAGTAAGCAGTACTCTGATGGGTGAGGCAGGAAATTAATGTGAGATTATGGGCTTATCCATGAGATGTTTTTCTTGTACCTCATGCCAGTGTAGTCAGCTGTGTGGGACCTTGTCTTTATGAACTGCCAATTGAAGGAATTCAGATAAACATAATAAAGGATACTTAAACAAATATTTCAGCAAAACATGGTTAATACAATATAAATTGTATATTGTACAATAGCCACCTGGAGGCAATCCATCCAAAAAATTAAACTCAAAATTGCATGTCTACCAACCAATAGATAATGGATACTTTTACTGCCAGGCATGGCAAAGGAAGGAAACTGGTATTCCCCCCACCACCACCGAGCACACTTCCTCTGTTTCCCTGAGACATACTTCTATTGCACACTGATTTTTATGACTGTGTATGTATTCATTTATAAAGCTGTAAAGTAAATATAATAACAGTAGAGGACAAAGAGGTACTATGACAACTGCAGTGTAGCGAGCATTCTTCTCAATCCCACTCTGTTCTAAGTTAATGTTTCTACTTTTAACATCCAGTACCTGCTGATCCTTCATTATTGGCAAAATACAGTGAGACTCTTATATACCCTTCCCTGGAGAGGTAGGGGCTCCAATAAATAGATGTTAGCTTGTTATTTTGGTGCTCTTCATTCAAATCTGTCATTAAAAACTTTCAGAGTAACTAAAAGCACATAAATGATGGCAAAAGATCAGATGAAGAACCCAGGAGGGAGTCAGCAGAGAGTTTGCAGGTTTATAGATGTGACTAGAGAAAACAGGGTGATGCTGCCGCACTTGCTCAGACACACGCGTTTCTGACATGCATCTGATCTGAGCCTGATTCTGTGTCCCAAGAGTTTTTCCCTTAGGAACAACAGATGACTGAAGAATTAGGCTCAGGGCCGGCCCAAGACGTTTTGCTGCCTGAGGCAAAGGACAAGTTGACACCCCTTTCCCCCCCCCTCCCTGCTCCCACATATCAAATCCAACTGGACTGGCAGTTGAATCTTACTTCAACACTGGTGACAGGACAGTGCCCTCTCCACTATAACTGAGAGAAGAGAAACAGGCTAGCTTAGGGGGCATGCACGGCTCTGTCCTCCAATATCGTGCCATTGCTCCCCGCTGCCTAGGCTGCTGCCTCACTCTGCCTAATGGTAGATCTGGTCACGATGAGGCTGGTACTAGGAGAACTGTTTGTTCTATTCCTTGTCCTGCTGTAAGGATCCTTTTTCTTACTAGAGGACAGACCACAATCTATCTGGTAGAGCTGGCTCAGAAATTAGTACGGGAGCCAAACTACAAGGGATGGGTATGATCGTTACATTGAACTTCCCAACGGTTGAAGCTCTACATATATATATCAGCAGATTGCCAATGAGAGAGTAGGGAGCTAGGCTGAGGAATGTTGGATGAGGAGTCTGGTGACTAACCCCCTCACTCAGATGAGTACCTCCCTTACTTGCCAGCTAGGGATACGCATGCACCTCACTAGTTGTCCCACAAGGGGTCAAGCCTTTATTATTGTTCCAATCAAGTTCTCAAGGGCTTTGTGTGAATGAATGATGTGCTTCTGCTTGCAAAATGTCTGCCACCACCTCCTCCTTCTGCTGCCTCAAGGCAGCAGTGGAAGATCCCAGGTCCCAGCAGAGTGTCCTGGTAACAGACTGACATATCACACATATCATTTCCACTGAGGAGAAGGCCTTCTGGCCATTTTATGGTGGCTGCCCATGAATTCCAACATTTCCCCCCAAAATGTCCTTCAGAATGACATTACATATTGTTCTGGGGCATTATGCTGACCACCATGATATTGAAATGGTGGCCAGCAGCACAGGGAGGCACTGGTGAGTTTTGTATTTCCCCGCCCCCATTAAATCTGATGGTATTTAATCTGATGGTAGACTAGCTAAAATACTGTATTATTTGTGCCTTTCTTATTGTGGATCAGATGACGTTGAGGACCTTCCCAATTATTTGCTTAATTGTTCATTGATGCAAGGTATTAGAGGAAAATATACTTTGTTGCCTTGTCAAAAAAGGGAACTAAGTGTTCCATTTGCCAGAAGACAGATTTTCTGCTTTTTAACAAGGATCTCAAGATTCTGAGAAGACTTGCTGCTTTTGTAATGGAACTAGCCGAGGAAATTGCGAGATTCAGGGCACAAACCTATGGCCAATAGACAGAGTCTAGACAGCCATGGGATAACTCGGAGTCCCAGCTCCGACCTTGGAAATGTGCTCCAAGGTCGGAGCTGGGACTTCGAATTTGGAGCGCCCACCCTCTGCCCTCGCAGCTGGCATGGAAAGAACCGTGCCCGCTGCAGCTCCGAGGTTGCAAGAGTGACCTCAGAGATCGAATTTTGTGGGTGGGGAAGGGTGTGTGGAGGGGACGGGACAGGCTCTGCCAGCGTACACACACACAGTATCCTGATGGTGCCTCAGTCTCCTCTCCTCACACTCCAGGGCAAAACACTTAGACACTCAACATTGGCTGTTTTGAAGGATGGGAGAAGTGTGGAGGCCTCCACGCCCCTTCCGCTCTCCATAGGATGCCCATAATCCTCTAAGTTCGGAGGGTTACGGGAAGCCTCATTGAATTGCACTGTTATGTTCTGCAAAGCTGCTCTGGAGAAGCTTAACTGTTAATAATCTTTTATTTTGTGTTTCTTTCCCACCAAAAAACAAACAACACAAACAAATCAGTTAGGAACACATAGGGAGCTCCCTTGACTGAGTCAGACCATTGATCTATCTAGCCCAGTATTCTTGACACTGACTGGCATTGGCTCTCTAGGATTTCAGGCAGGATTCTTTCCTAGCCAAGTCTGGAGGTGCCGGGGATTGAACTTGGGACCTTCTGCATGCAAACCACGTGCTCTACCACTGAGCTACAGCCTCTACCCTCAGTGATCCCCACCCCCATGAAAAGATCCCTTCAGTGAAAACGGGTGAGGGTGATTCTTGCTACACCACTACCCTGTCCTCTTTCCCCCTCCAAACTGCTGGTTCTCCTCACAGATACAACAGTGTGGTATGTCATGTTCTGACATTTGTATGCATAGATAGAGGCATTGTTCCCCATAGTGTGACTTTCTCCTGAGGCACCTTTGGATTTTTCATGCAGGTGGGGTGCTGTGGTCTCCTTCTGGCTGCCAGGTTGTCACAACAGGCTATGAGAATAAGAGGAATTGGGTGATGCCATATGGCTGTTTGTCCATCATCATGCATCGAAAGCTGTCTTCCATGTTTGGATAATATAGGGCATTGTTGGTGTGCAGTATCATAGGTGATAGAGCAATTGCCCAAGAAGCTGTGGGAATGTCTACCTGCATTGCTACGTCAGGTTTTGTTTCTCGAGCTGTTGTGCTATTGTCTCCACTGCTTCTTGTGCATAGAACTGTGATGATATCATGCTGGCTTGAGTCCTGGTGTAGTGGCCACTCGGCATTTCATAATCATGTATCATATCATCACTCTGCCTGAGAGCATAGGTAGATAGTTTTCATTTTCATTTGTCTTTGTTTATGACTACATATGTAAAGTCTTTTGTGTTCAATTTATGAAGGCGATATCAGTATCTGATTAGAGTAGATCTATACTCCTATGTTCATGCGAGATCACCTTTTTTGTGTGTGTACTTACTGGAAAGAAATTAAAACAAAAACAAAAACCCAACTCCTTAAGAAAATGGCTAAAACTGTAGAACTTTTTACTGGTTATATCTGAGATATACCAAGTAAACAGATTTCTTTCTACACAGTTTTATTCAGGTATTGTAAACATACCACTTGTTAAATGTGTCTGTCTGACAAGAGATAGTATGGTACAGAAGTATAGTATTGTATAAATCCTTTGTGGTTGCTCTGAGAGTTTTTGTTCAGAAAAAAGAGAGTTTCTTCATGATCATTTCTCCCAAGTTAAGTTATCCAAACGGTTTATTGCACCAGGGATACAATTTGCTTGACTACTATTCCCTGACCTACTTTTAGTTTCCTGATGTGGAAAATCTTAGTAGACCCTGGATTAAGCTAGTTCTGGTTCATCCAAGCAATGGGGTGGATTGGAGAAGCCAGGATGGAAGGCACTGAGGCATTTGCATTGAGGGCTGGCATAGCCTAGGAATATCCTAGACTATATTAGGTCTTGACACATAAACACAGAGCTTTGTAGCACACAGAGGGGTCAATGACATAACTGATCCTGTGCCATGCCCGAAGACTTTGTTAGCAGGCTGCTCAGCGGCAGGGCAGGACCTGTATCCTCCATGATATTGGCTGCCATAAGCCTTTAAGAAATTTTGGCTGGAGTCAAAATGGGAGACTTTGGCATTAGCAAAGGAGCTTTAGGTTACATATGCAAAGCTAGATCTGGCACTGCCAAATCAATGGAAGCTGCATATAGTTAATGACCCCCAAGGCAGACGACAGGTAAAATTAATCCAACATGCAAGAAACTAGCTCTGAAGTATTTCCCAATCCTGATTAGAGGAAACACCCTCCAGGTGTAAGGAGGAGAAATAGTATACTTTATAAAGGTTTCACCATTTTGCATACTTGGGAAACAGCCCCATGGGATGAAGCACCCATTTCGAAGAAGAACCCACTTTGTGTTTTCTGATGGCTTTGCTAGAAGGGTGATCAACCTCATGGCTGAATTAGACAATCCCTTATTAAAGAGACATTGTGGTGTCCAATGGACATAAAACAACACTTTTTGCTGAATAAGATGCAACCTAAGATCCATAGATGCAACAGGCAGACACAAAGTGGCGATCCACTGATTAGGCATTTTGTGGTGGTGCCCAAAGCAGTTTCTCAATTCCCAAATGTACCCACACGGGTCCAAAAAGGTCAGGGGTCTTTTTTTCTCTAGAGCAGGGGTGCACAACCTGCAGTCTTTGGCCACTCCCTGTGTGGCCCCTGATCCCTGGGGGATGGGAGAGGCTTTTACCTTCACACACACACACACACTCCAGTAATCCCTAGAATTCAGTGGGCAGGGAGGGGAGAGGTGTGTGGGGTGGGGGAAAAGGTGTGTGTGTGCGTACGCGCACACATGCATGTGCAGTTTCCAGCCAACAACAGATACGGCCCTCAGGGCCAAAAATGTTGTGCACCCATAGCAATGCTTATGCTATATGGGCCTAAAGCTTCAAGACCAGCATGTTTCATTCTGGACCACTTCATTTCAGGGAAGATCTGCTTCTCTTCAAAGAGGCCCATTTCGGTTCAATATTCAGGCCTTTGTCCAAAGCAGATGCACACACACACACACACACACACACACACCCAATAGATGCCACCCAACTATGCCACATTTGACATTTCTATCTCTCCCGCCTCTGTTTCCTTCTCTGCATGCTTTCGGCCTTGTGCTGTTTAGTTGCTCTGGCATACCTGTGCACTGTTGTGCTGGGATAGCACAAGTTCAATGTAAGCTGCACAGATGCAGTGTAGATGTTAGCTGCGTTGCTCCAGTGCAAAGGGACTTAGACCTCACCCCATCCCACTCACGTGATTCTCATTGAAGGTATGATTGTGCCATGTGTAGGAATGGATTTGTTTCAAATAAGAAGTGGTATGTAAATATTGTTAACAAATAATCAATGGAACACTGTGGCAAATGGATGAAGGCCATAGATGGAATGTCTCTTCTCACACTTTCAAGGTTAAAGGTGCAATCCTATGCATGTTTAGACAGAAAGAAGGCCTACAACTCCCAGCATGTCCCAGCCAGGTATGATGACTGGCGCATTCTGAGAGTTGTAGGCCTTTTTTCTGTCTAAACATGCATAGGATAGGACTGCATCCGAAGTTGATCAGCTTGAAATGGATTGTGCTTTTCAGATTATATTAAATTACTTCAACACAATACTGAAGAAATCACTTTTGAAACAGAACTTTTAAAACCTTTGGAAATGACTTATTAATTCTGGTTTGGCTTCCATTAAAGTCAATTACTTTTTTTTTTTCTTGCTTTGCCAGCCTCATTCTTCCTGCATTAGCTAGAAGTCTGACTGCTGCATCTTGCTTAGAATTCTCTTATGTAGAAGCCAGATAATAGCAGTAAAAGAATGACTCACGCAGTCATGAATCCTGTGGTTCCACAAAGCACTGGCTCCCCTTTTGAAGGCGGCTCTGTGTTACTTCACAGCAAATGACAATATACCAAAAGACAGAGATGGGGCATATTCAGAAGGACTCTCAAACAGATTGTCAATGGCTATCATTTTCTGCTGCAGCAGGGTGTGTGTGCGTGCGTGCGTGCGTGCGTGTGTGTGTGTGCGTGCGTGTGTGCACACATGTGTATCGGAGTCTCCAACCTCTGTGGGTTGGTGGGCACATCTGGAATTTTGAGAGAGTATTGTGGGCAGCCTCACAAAATGCCTGCTATGGGGGGGGGGAGCTTTCCTATTCATAAAATGGCTGCTGTGGCAGGCATGGCTGGTCACAAAACACTCATTTCTCAGAAGGCAAACTGGTGAGACTAAAAGAACAGTAACTTGCCCAAGAACCTAAGTGCAAAGCAGAGGTGGTTGGGGCTGAGTTTCAAAACACACAACCTCTCTTTTGAACTCAAATAAAGATGGCACTGGAGGGCAGAAATTCACTTTGCAGCATGTCAGCCTCCCAGTTAAAAAAAAAAAGAGAGAGAGCAATTTTTTAAAAATCTTAAGAAATAAAATTAAAATCAGGAAGGGCAGGGAGCCTTGTGGCTGACAAAAGAGGTGTTCGTGGGCACAATCCAGTGGATACCCCAGGCACACACACACACATCCCAGGCAGTTATAACAGCAATCCAAAGAGACACTCACCTACACAATTCCCTCTGATATAAACGGAAGCTGCAAAAACGTGGCAGTAGAGAGCACTATGGTGCTCCGGTGTGCCTCCCATTCATTTCAATGGAGCGTGTATACAAGGACTTGCTGATGGTTTGCAGCACCCTCATAGACTGCAACTAGGATGGGCCCCCCATCACTTAATACATTGAATACGTCAATTGCTAATCCACTTAGACCACTGAATCAAAGTAGGTTTAAGAAACAGCAGTACACCTTCATAAGTTTTTGTTGTTGTTGTTAGTTTGTTTGGAGGAGGAGGATTTAGGAAATACATACAAAGAAGTGTTCATCTTACTGCATATAGCACTTTTGTGTGTACAAAGAGCTTTGCACTCTTCAGCTCTTTCAGCTATTAGAGTTGTAATAGGACAATGTGAGTCCTATTTTACACAAAGAAAACAAAGACAGTCTGGCATTCCTAGGGTTTATTTGTCCAGTAAGTTGGTGACTGAGCTGGAATTTTAATTCTGATCTCTCAGATCAATATGCATCCCCATTAGTCACTATCTCTGTTCTTTATTCAGTGTGGAGGTACTTTTAGATTTGACCTATAAAACCCTAAGGCTGCAATCTTATGCACCCATACCTGGGATTAAGCTTCACTGAACATGGTAGGGCTTACATATATCCGAGTAAACAAACACAGGATTGGGATGCACAGGATTGGGAGCTGTATTGTGTGTGTGTGTGTGTGTGTGTGTGTGTGTGTCTGCACGTGCATGTGTGTGTGTGTATTTGCTGCTCCATTGTATTTGAACTATATGTTCATGATTTAGAGTCAGATCTAGTATTTATTTATTTATTTATTATATTTATACCCCACCTTTTTTCCTGCAAGGAACCCAAGGCAGCTTACATAATCCTCCTCCTCCTCCTCTCCATTTTATCCTCACAACAACCCTGTGAGGTAGGTTAGGCTGAGAGTCAGTGACTGGCCCATAGTCACCCAGTGAGTTTCATGGCCGAGCGGGGACTAGAACCCGGATCTCCCGAGTCCCAGTCCAACACTCTCACCACTATGCCACACTGGCTCACAGTGTTCCTGTGAGCAGAACTCCATGCACAGCAAACTCCCACTGGAGGAAGGGGGAGGCAGTAGATGCAGATTCCTGCTTCACCCTGCAGCCACTTGTGCCCCCTGAAAAGCTGCTCTGGAGGGTTGGGAGGTCCTTGGGAACAGTGCAGGGGGTAGCACAGCAGATTGCAGGTGGAATCTGCAAGAATTACCTCTTCCCTCACTTCCCCTAGCAGGAGGCTCTGGTACATCTCAGTCCTTTCTGTATCCAACCCTTAATATATTTTCCACTTTCATTGTTACTTGAACTGAGATGTTGGGATAGGGCAGGATATCACACACACACACACACACACACCAGACCTATCCTGTATCTTTCTTCTTGTTGGAAGGACAAGAGCCAACATGACTCAACGGAACACTGTGGAAAGCACATGAACACACTTGCTGCGTTGGGATGCTGCCTCCTGCTATATCTCTGGTTGAGAAATATATTAATTTCTCAGTCTCAATGCATTTGCTTTGGTCAGGTTAAAGAGTGGGAGAAAGCTTGTCCTAAAAACTTTTCAATAACTATGCAGAGCATTCATTCCCCGGACTGCTGCGGTGTGTTTTGCAGAGAATAAAATAACTGTTTACATTTGAAACAAAAGAGTTTTATTGACACGAGTGTTCTGTATTGAGCTTTAAACCTTTTGTGTGATTCCCATTACCTTAACTTTGTTTTGTCAGGGTAAAACTTTGACTGATCAGTCTCTCCTTTTGTGGATTTCCCCATACCTTTTGCTTGTAATCTATTATTAAACTGCATATTTGAATTTGGGAAGCACATGCTTTTTTCTTTTATTGACGAAATGCAGGACTTAAAAGAAGCCTAGAAGAACTAAAAACCTGAGGAATAGGTGAATATTATGTACAATTGCAGGGGCAGAGTTCTTTTTCTTCTTTGTTTTGCAGGGAAGGATTAATGAGATATTTAATCAGTGCATGATGTTTTACAGTTAAATAAACATTATTCATGTAAACATTTCGGGCAGTAACCTATACCACCCCCACACTAGTGGAACCCACTGCTAGTGCAACAGGAAGCTAACAAATCCTGAAACAAATGGAAATGAGTGGAAATCCTCATTTCTGGAACAGGGCAGGTCAGCAGAATTCACTGAAGAGAGAATTCCATTCCAGAAACAAGTGTTTCTACTCATTTCTGGGGTTGCATTGGGAAGCCGACGCACGACTTCCTCGTGCACTAGTGGTGGGTCCCGCAGCTGCAACAGAACTAGCAGAGGCGCAGGGGCAGTATTCGATACTGCCCTCTATGTTGCTTAAATGCTAACATTGACCCTCAGAAATCCTTAAGACCACAGGAGGAATGAATAGTTCAAATCTTTAATATTCCTAACCATCTTACTCCTGGGTAAGGGAGCTAGGCCCTAGCAACATGGATATGGAAGCAGTAGCCCCCCCATGCACATATCTCTAGCTCAGAGATGAGGACGGTGTGTGCCGTGAAAAGCAAGGGGCTCGCTGTTGAAATCCCATCCTTCGCATTGAGGGAGGCACCGAACGCCATGCCTATCTCAGCATGGGGAAAGGCAAAATGAATGGGGCTAGGGCCATGATGTCAGTGGAAGTGGCCACACCCGCTGACATCATTTGGCCTGTGGGAGGCCGGCACCCTTGCTCTAGATGAGTGGGGAATTGTGCAGACCTGGTTGCTGTGCGCACAATTCCAAGGACTGTACAGTGCCTTGGCCGTACAGTCGTTATCCTGGTAAGAGACTCTTTTCATGCCTATCAGGTTTTGAGATGGGGATCAGGGAGCTAGATTTATCCCACAAGCCCCCACCTCACCCCACCCAGAATAGCTGCTTGGCACTATTCAGACTCTCTAGCCAGGTCAGCCATATGTAAGTCTTGACCAGCACTTGCATAACTAAAACTGTAATGATGGGTTGATTAATATCCCACCTATTAGAACAAAAAAAAAAAAAAACATCCAAAGATGGCATCCAACAGAATAAGAGCAACTATAAAATCCACACTAGTATTGTTGCTCTTATTCTGTTGGATGCCATCTTTGGATGTTTCTTTTTGTTCTAATAGGTGGGATATTAATCAACCCATTATTACAGTTTTAGTTATGCAAGTGCCTGTGGCTCACGCTGGCTCAGCTTGTCTGAGCGTGGAAAGCTAAGCAGGGTCAGGCCTGGTTATTACTTGGATGGGAGACCCCTCCTCTAGTTTCCTGCATTGAGCAGGGGGTTGGATTCGATGACCTTGTAGGCCCCTTCCATATGAATCTATGAACCAAAGAATAAAATGTAGCAGTATAATATGGAAGACCCAGAAATGGCCAAGTAATTGACCATTACGTAATGGCATTATGCATGATTCAACATCCCTTTACTTTATTGATTTGCCACTCAATACCTGAAGTAGCTGATAACATGATGATCCACTTCAAGAATAATGACTGGACACCACCAGATTCTTCATCCACTTCAAAGCATTATATAAATAAAAGTCAGCTCCTGAGGGAATTTGGCAGCGCATTTCTGGTTTCGTATGTGGCACCACGACACCCCAGGAACTTACTAGAAGCATTTTTCTTGTGGGTCTGGAAGATTTCAGTGGCACAGTAGACTTCCTTGTGTAGCTTACAGCACAATACATACACAGGGCATGCATGTATATGGTACATGCAAGTATGTGCAGTTGTGTAGTGGAGCCAGGGTTTGCAGGGATGCAGTGCTGGGATGATGATGTTGCCTGCACCCCTTCCCATCAGAATTTCCTCTTCCCTCTCAGGTTAGCTGCAACTAAGCTCAGAGGGAAGAGGACAACGATTGTGTAAGCTGCTTTGGGTTCCTTGGAGGAACAAAAGGGGGGACACAAATGTAATAATCAATCAATCCTCAGAATAGCTTGGGGGGAAATGAATTTCCCCAGTAACAATATATTGTTCCTGTGGAGGACCAAACACCTGGTCCTTGGCGCGAGTTCAGCACTTAACGGGTTAACTGGCACTGAGAAAATGCCCTTTATGCGGCTCCTGTGCGTTTAGAACACAACCGCTACCTAATAAATGACATGGAACTGTGCTTAGGTCAAAGAATAGACATTATTTACTATATGGCTAATGGAGCAGAACTAATAGACTACTAGGAATTTCACACTATAAACATAGCATGTCATAACCTGAACAAAACGGAAATCTTCAATCTAGAGGCGTAGCGTATTACAGAAGAAGAATTAACTTTACATCAGAGAATCTGACTTACGGACTTAGCGTAGCGATCTGTATTGTTGATCTCCGGGCGCGCCTACCCGGGGTTGGAAGCTGCTTGAACCTGACCGGAGCCAGGGAAACTGATGTGTGCCAGCCTGCACCGTGTTCCCAACAACTTTTCTTCTGCTGTGCTTGTCTTTTTCTACCCTCTCCCGCCCCTCCCCACCCTTGAAGACCAGGTGGGCAGGTTCTGCCCTATGGGGAGGTGGCGCCTCATGTTTCTTGGCATCTCCTGGATACTTTGGGGGTAATCTGCAGCTCTTTGAGACTGCCCCCCACCTTTGGAATGTTTATGCCCTTCAATGTGGATCGATGTAAATGTGCCCTGTTGAGGGTATGCAGATGTGGCCACGTATAGCCAGTCTGGCTGGAACTGTGTCTCCTGTCCCCTCCCCCCGAGTGGGGATTATGCAAAGGGGTGGTGTCAGTGTACCAGGGGAAACTGTGTCAGGGTTCACGTCACTGTGTGTGCTCAGGCTTTCTCCACAGTTCCCTACTGTAATGCACAGTATTTTGGGGTGGCTTGTTCTGGAATGGGCAATTAAGCTTTACAAAAGTCTTGCTCCCGGTAGAGATGGAAAGTGCTAGAAGTGGCTTGTTGATATGGATCAACACGGCTGACTAAATTTTGGATTCTCCTCGGGGGGGGGGTGGCTATGGGGACTGCCATGATGAGCACCCACACCTCAACATGCAGCGCTGCGTGGCGTCTACTATATCGGTTCCTTCCATGCTCTTTCCTCTTTTGCTTGCAGTCTTGATTAGGCTCCATAAAGAAGGTCCATTCCAAGCATTGTATGGAAAACAGAGGATCCCTCGTGTCTGCTGAATCCCTTTCATCATGGTGGCTGTAAAGGACTGAAAATGAAGTAAAAGAGCTGCTTCACACTGTCACAATCTCATTGATCTGAAAAGCACACACACACAAAAATGCAACTGATGATCTAAAAGGATATTGGTCTTTCAGTTTCAATGACTGTGATTTGCATGGCCTCTTTCTTTCTTTCTTTCTTTCTTTCTTTTCTTTTTAATCCAAGCCTAATAAATCCAAAGCTAAGACAACTGAACTAATATGCAGAAATTGTGGTAGAATGCAGTTTCCTTTTAGTATACTACAGACGTGCATTCTGTTTTTATCCCTCCCCCCCTCCGGTCTCCTCTTAAAGCACATTGTTATCTTAGCCTTTGAAATGTAAAAATGTAAGGACATCAAAGAAATATTGTGATGGTCAAAGAAATGTAGAAAGAGAGACTACATAATAAATGCTTAACACCAGAGATTTACTTCATGCCTCATGAAGCTATCCATTGTAGCAACAGACCTGGAAAACAAGGCATGAAATTGTTTGTAGAAGAGTAAATACATTGCATATTAAACAACTTATATTTGTGTGCATTCCACAATTGCAGAATTGTGCTTGTAATTTTAGATAGAACTCAGGGTTACATACTACTAGTCCTTTGATATGTGAGGAAAAGGCAATAAAACTAGTTGAAGGGTGGTATTGTGGATAAAGAAGTAGGCAGCTACAATGAATGAAATATTTTTCACATACCCATACCAAGAACCTGTGTGCATTTAACCTAGAGCAAACAGGTTTACCTGCGGGAATAAAGTGTCAGAGTGTTCCACTATTTTCATAGATCTCAAAAGACAGATGGAGAACAACTATTCACCATATCCACCGACTATAAGACAAAGGCCAATGACTTAAATGGTAGGGAAGTAGATTTCTGTTCAACATTAAGAAAAAGTTCTTACCTGAAAGAGTAATTAACCAATGGAACAAGCAAGCTAGAGATGCTATAGAATAGGGGTGCAGATCCTTAGGCCTGGCGGCCGAATCTGGTCTGCCTGGGGTCCCAATTTAGCTCTCTGGGGTTCCCTAGAAGGCCATGCCCCATTCCCATGGTCCCAGCCCTCTTTCCCGCAACCACCAAAAGATTGGTGGTTTCCCAGTTTTTGTGCAGATCCCCCCCCTAATTCTAAAAGGTTGAAATGCTTCTCCAAAGGCTTAGTCACTAGTAGTAAGAGCTTTCAGCTAAACTATGCTGGCTTTTTTGGCCTCTCCCTTTTGCCTTTGGCCTTGCCCACCATGGAAAGCCTCCCCTGAGAGCCTCTCAGAAATGGAATTTGGCCCTCGGGCTGAAAGAGGTTCAGCACCCCTGCTTTAGAGCATGGTTCCTCCTGATTGGTTTTCAACAGTAGTAGAATCAAGTATATGTCAGGGATGCATTAAGTTTAGGATGTCAAGCCTTAGCGGAGCAGGGGGTGGAGCACTACAACAAATTGCCAGTGCATATATACATGGCAAAAAAAACCATGTTCCCAAATGATCATGTTGTATGCATTTCCTCTAAACTCATATACACCTTTGTGTAGGATTGGGTACACAAATTCAAGCCTTTGGGGGCAGATCCCATGTTCTTTCAAGATGCTAGCATAGATGGTGCTCAATAAATATTTACAAGTAGCTAGTAAGTTATAATTCCCAAGGCATTTAATGCTTCATTGTTTCATCCTTGTGTTTGAAGAAACCTATGTCCATATGCAAATTGTTTTACAGCTTGTCTTTTTTGAAGGCTGATAAATTTCCGTCATCTGTGTTTAAACTGTCTTCTTCTCCAAGTTGGCAATATTGCCTTTCTTTCATTTCTTTACATGCGCATTTGCTTTAGGTGAGACAGTGAAAATACACAATTAATCCTTTATTCTACACTTCATCCGAATCACAGACATCCACAAAGATGCCTGTGATTGCAGGCTACATCTTAGAATTCTTTTTTCACTTCTTATTGTCTCACACCATTTCCCCTACTCCTCTTGATGCTTTCAGATGATTTTTGACATCTGAGAAAATATATACATCCAAATTATTAGAATGTCACTGCCTGGCCTCTGCTCGAGTCAGCCACAAGACATATAAAAGAGCATTAGAGTAAGAGGAAATTAAAAGGCAATGATATATGATCTCCTTTCTATGTTATTTATTGAAAGATCAGGTGAATGTCAACTAGAAAACACTTTTGCCTTCCTGGCTTGATTTTTGATCAAGCAATTTCCACGTTGATATTCATGTCAGCATATTTTTAGTATCCCTGCAAATTCAAAATTGACTGTTCTCTATGTGTCAACTTGGGTTATCCAAGGCAAATTGCCACTATATTTTAGTTTCTTTCTTGTCATTGCTAGAATGATTCCACACACACACACACACACACACACACACACTCCCCGTTCTTATGAGCTGCTGAAAAGAAAAAGCCTCCAACTCCTAGACATCAGAAGCCCCTTTGCCCACTTCTTTTTCCTGGCTATACTGAGTATGGGCAACCAGGACAATAAAATCAGAGTGTCTCTTTGCCTTTTCTGCCCTACCTCATTGAAGGCACACCAATGGGGATGAACAGCACAATGCTAAGCTATGATCATGATATTTACCATTTATATGGTGTCTTAGAGTGTCCAAAGCACTTCATACACATCATCTCAACAACAATAATAAGCCTGTAAGTACTATTGTCCCCATGCCTGCAGGTAGGGATGGATGTTATCTGTCAATTTCATTTTCTCTCATGTTCTCATTTTTCCAGTCTTAAATTCAGTTCATCTTGAACTTTGAGAATTTCTCTACTCTTATCTTCAGTTTGTCCTGAATGCTGAGGGTTGTTTTTTGTTTTAAAAAAAAGTTTGCATGAAAATTCAACAGTATTGTTGTGCACATTTCACCTAATACATGCATTTTTGTATGTGTTCTTGCCTAATATATGCATTTCAGGCAAGCAATATTTTGAATATACGTAATGTATTTTTAACACCACCACCCCTAATACATTTTTATCCAATTTTTGATTGGAGAAGTTTATTGCAAAATGTGAAGGAGTGTGAATTTCAAAGGATTACTGAGTTTCAGTTTGCATAGTGGTATGAAAGTGTGAAATTAGCTTAGTTCACATTAAAATGTGAACTGAACAAGTTTCTCCCCCACCCCTAAATTGAGATTTTCAGCTGGGACCTTCCTGATCTCAGTCTCTTAGCTACTCTGTACAGTTGCTACAGAGATCTGCTGTTCCCTATAGACAAAGCTCCACTGTGGTTCCATCTGCAGTAGAGATGGCATTGAAATTTGTAATTACCTGGTTCAGTATACAAATGTGTCCAGTTGATAATAACCAGCCATTTTATGAATCAAGCACTATTTCTGCCAAAGTTTTTTCTCCAGGCTGGAATGTTAAACAAGAACTATCCTGCCTGCGTACTCACCATCAGCTTTCAGCAGATCAGGCACCCAAAGCCACATGTGTGGAAGGTAATGTTAATGTCAAGCCCTTACTTTTGATAAAAACTCTTGCTTACTGCAGACAGTGAACTATGTGATCAGACCACCTGACCAAGCAGCCTTTTGTTTAGTGACTAATTTTATCTATTTTGGTCAATTCTCTTGATTGTCTTGCCAATGTTTTATGAAGATGCGGTTTTATGAGGATCCAGCTTCAAAATCTTCTCGTGCTTCTGAATGTGCTTGTACCGAGGGGAAGCAATTGAATTCCCAAGCAACTCACCACCATGGGGAGTGGGGTTGGGTGTAGAGAAGGTTGGGTGTAGAGGAGGTTAAACCAAACTACAATTTCCAGGTGGCAATACAATAAACACATGCATGTGGCATCATTAACATGCATGTGCCAAGCATTATGAGTATGGAGAGAATTGTCAGAAAACAAACAAGCTTTTTGTTGTTTTAGTACTCACAAAGAAAGCTTGTAAATACCAAGTCAACTCTGAAGCAAGCCAAGTAAGAATCGCCCAACATTAACCTTTACTAGAATAAATTTGCAATGTTATTGTGTATCCCACTGCATATTGAAGTGCAAGAGATCCATACTGCATTACACATTAATTATAGATAGATGTGTTTGCTGTATTACTATCAGCACTATGTCTGATGTGCTAAATTCTGAATTGTCTCATGCCACATCATTACACAGGTAGATTGAATTGCTGGGCAATTCATCCCTCAACAGGAGTAGCTACGGAGCTCTGCTGCTACTACCACCACTACTAGAGATGGCAGCAAAATTAAAAATAGGGCTGGGGGGAGATAGGAAGCTGCTTCTTGCTGCCATGAATAGTGCTCTCCACCTAAACCCTTAAAATGAACTCCACATGAATGAAAATTGATAAAATGCCACCCCCTCAAATTCAAATTCATCTATGAATGGGGTGGTGAATTTTAGGGAGCCATTTCATCTATGCCTCTATTATCATAATAAATTAAAATTAATCCTTCAATTTTCCCTCTAGTCTCAAAGGACAATTGATCAGAAGACTAAATCACCAAACATTTAATTTATTAGAGCTTGCATTGGGAATATTTACCAGCTTGATAGATACATCCTGTATGAATAATAATGAGAACACTGATGGGATAATTATATATATATATATATATATACACACACACACACACACACACACACACACATGCACGCATGCATGCACACACACACACACACACACAAGTAGTTCAAACTGGTCAAATTAGATCACGTCGTGTTCAATGCATTTTTTCTTCATGGGTGTGACTGTTAAAGGTCTAAACCAGAATATGCAATAACATTAAGGTCCATAATTCAATGAAAATAAAAGATATTTGATCTGCAATTCATTGAAGTAACTCCTCTTTGCCAGGTGGGCCATCGTCACTACTGGTTATCAGTCAAGTGAGATTTCTAAGAAAATTAGGCACAGAGCCAAAGTTTAATTCCAAATTCTTTCAGTGCTCACACACTGCCCTTAGGATGTGTACTGGGGACTTGATTCAATCCTTATGGTTCACATGCCCATAGACTTTAAGCCCCTGCTGGTCCCTGCACATATTTGTATGGCAGATCCTGCAAGATACTAGGCCAACCAGTATGCATTTTCTTCAGAAGAGGCCTAAGGCCTAGCTGTCCTGTGGCAGTGGTGGAAATTATCACAATATCCTTTTGAGGATTGGGTGAGTTCTATGAGTCAGGCAGGGGGTAGCTGAAGCATAAATTCTGATATGCAGTTGTGATTAGTTGAGAATGAAGCAGAGACCAGTGAAGTAGTCCTGGCTTGATGGATGTGGTTACTGACAGAATGCCCTGAGGGTTGACCTGAATGAGATGGATTTATGTGTAGTTTCCAATCTGGAGACCAGACTGACAGCCAACAAAGGGCTGGATGTCCTTCAAAATGGCAAAGCAAAGTAGACTGAGTTCAGCTTTGCTAGGCCTTTCAGCTGGTCAGCTGCTAAGGCCATCCCCCTCCAGACTGGAGGGGAAATTCCTCTCTCTCATAGATTGACAATGCTCTGTTCCATGGGTGTAAGGGAAAACAAGCAAAACAGTGTCAACAGTGCCGTGATGTGGTCTTTTCTGCTGCCACCAGGTGGAAATATTTTTCTCTGGCTGCTTCCACCAAATCAGCCTTAAAACTCTCTCTGGGTCTCAGGTAGGTATTTTAGGTAGTGTGGGGATTGGCTGTTAGATGTGGCATGGGTAACCCCCCTCCCCACAAAGACAGACCACAAAGTTTCCAATTACAGCATGTAAATTTTACCACAGAAGAATGTCAATAGGGAAGTTTTACAATCTGAATGGATACACACATACACACATAGAAACAACCATATGAGCAACTGCTGGGTAATAAAACAACCAGAGATAAATGTATCCAACTAACCAAACTAGGCTCTTTCTCTATTTTATCCAGGTCCCTTCTCCAGACAATAACTTATTATCTTTGGTCCAGCCTCCAGCTATCACAATCAGTTCTGCAGTTCTAGCAGCTCTGACTCTTTCTTTTCTCTAGGACTCTGGGCTCGGCTCTGCTCGGCTCGGCTCCTTTCCTCCCTCTACTTCTCTTCCCTTCTGCCTAGGCTTTTATCTCTTAATTCCACCCCCACCTCATCAGCTCCAACTAATCAGGAGGGTAGTTTCTTGTTCACGTCTGCAAATTAAATGTTTATTTTGCAACTCCTGGTGTCTATTCCAGCTTTGATGCAGTTGATTAATACCTCTGGTGATTTTTCTGGCTATTCAATTAACTGGTTAAAGTCTGAACTGATGCCGCCGATTTGAGAAAATATATCACATAGTGAAGTAGCTAATTGACAATTTTGGTGGTGCCCGGATGTCATCACTTACTTGGGAATACTTAGCCCCAGAGACATATCTCTAATGACTAAGTTAAACCTGAACAAATTAACTAATGAGATCTCATGGAATATAGGCCAATGGGCATCGCTAAAATTGAGTGGGGTAAGGTTAATACACTTAAAATAAATATTATAACTCGGATTGTCTATGTTATATGTGGAATTCCTCTATCTATACCTGGCAAATATTTTCAAAAATTTCTGTTTCACAATTTTTTTCTGGGGTTCCTCTCTGCCACCAATAACCTTGAAAAGGATGCAACTTTCCATCAAGGAAGGTGGGTTTGGCTTTCTGGATCTTGATTTATATCATCGAGCTTATTTGCTGACTTTCACTAAATTTTGGTCTTTTCCACTTAGATTAGATTTTCCACCTTGGTCAGTTCTGGAATCTTCTTGTCTGGATCCTCTTTCCAAATGGATGGCATTAGGCTCTCAGCATATTAAAATGGATAGGGTTCCTCCCACAGTTATGGTTGCTAGATACATGTGGCGGATAATATTGTGTCACATTTTGATCCATTTTCACATGCTAAATTGACCTTATGGCAAAATCCAGACTTTAACATTAGTAAGAAAATGTTTTTGTGATGGACTTGGACAGATAAGTTGATTTTCAGATTTGTGTGCCAAATATTATTTGCCTGCTACGCCTGAATGGCAATACTTGCAATTGCAACATTCGTTAGAATCTAGGTTTGGCCCTGCAGCTTTTATAGCTTCACAGTCTCCTCCACTATTAGAAACACTTATTGAGGCATATCAGTTATAAATCGACCCACAATCCATGTTTATAAATGTTTATTATTGGTGAATAAATATGATACACAGGGTCTAAAACAGGAATGGAATAGGGAACTGAAATGTCCTATTCAGTCTAAGCATTGGATTGTCACCTTAGCATCCATATTTGAAGTTTCAATGGATTTCGGGTTACATCTTATTCAACAAAAAAATTTGTTTCATGTTTATTGGATGCCACAATATCTCTTTAATAAGGATTTGTCTAAGTCAGCTAACTGCTGGAGGTGTAATACTGCTAATACTTCTATTATTATTATTATTATTATTATTATTATTATTATTATTATTATATAATAGCATCATACATGTGCATGGCACTGTACAAGAACAAACAATAAAACAAAGTTAAACAAAGTTAAACTTATGTTTTGGCAATGTCCAGTAGTTGTTTCTTTTGGGGAGGAGATTACACTATGGATAAACTTTGTATTGGAACACTCTTTAATATTTACTGATACACATGTTCTTTTAAATTACCTGCTCCCTAGAAGTTAACACATGGTCAATGTAAATGGATTTTCCATGGCCTTTTGACAGCTAAAAGACTAATATTACAACATTGGAAGGATACATGCTCACCTCCTGAAATGCAATGGATTGAAGACCTAATGACGTTTTCAACTTTTGAATGGATCGTATATAGACACTACCCTCGAATGGATACATATATGGATTATTGGTTACCTTTGTTGAAGTGTATTTTTAATTGATATTTTCAACTCTACGCACAGTAGTTATACATTCATATATATTTATTTTTTATTTTATTTATTTATTTTTATTTATTTATTATATTTATACCCCACCTTTTTTCCTGCAAGGAATCCAAGGCAGCTTACATAATCCTCCTCCTCCTCTCCATTTTATCCTCACAACAACCCTGTGAGGTAGGTTAGGCTGAGAGTCCGTGGCTGGCCCAAAGTCACCCAGTGAGTTTCATGGCCGAGTGGGGACTAGAACCCAGATCTCCCGAGTCCCAGACCAACACTCTCACCACTACGCCACACTGGTAGTTTTGTTTTGTTGAAAGATATAATGAAATATAAATGGGGGGGAAACACAACCCTATGTAATCCCCACTGTGATATTGGAACAGGGTTGTCCCATTTCTGGTAGGTGTGTTGGAGACCATGTGAATTTGTACCCCTGTTCTAATGTTTAGTTAGGCCTGACTAGAGAATCTTGCATTCTTGTTTTCTGCTTTCTTGCCTTTCTGTAAGAAACTGCTTGCTAAGGTTGCAAAGTGTATGTGGATTGAGATGTAAGAAAGAAAAAGTAAGGTTGCAAGCTGCTTTGTTTACAGCTGCAGTAAATAGGAAGGGAGGAAAAGGCCTGAGAAGAGGTGAAGAATGTGTGTGTACGAAGGACACTGATAAGGGAACAGGGAAAGGAGATGGGCGAGGAGGAGGAGGGAAGTGGAAGGGGGTGTGTGCAAGCATCAGCCTGATGTTTGTCCTGAGAGAAAGAACAAGATAGAGTTGTACTTTAGAAAGGAACAGAAGGAAATGTATGTACCAGGAAGGACAGAGGAAGTCGTTGAATGTATGTGAAAGAGGTCATGATAAGGAGAATGTTTTTCTACGCAACTGTATGTGATGTGACTGTATGTGATGCAAACCTGTATCTGATCCCATGCTGTATAAAAGATCCAAGAAGAACTTGAAACGGGGCTCTTGATTTGAGCCCCAGACTCCTAGAGCCTACTTGAGGCCTCAAATAAATCTGGTTTCCCTTCTCCCCTCGGTGTGTTTATTGGGCAGGGCACACTGAGGCACGGACCACCACTTTGCCGGGAGAGGACACCTTTTTGGTGCCGGCAACAAGTGTTAAAGAACTGACCTGGAAGCAAGAAAAGCTTCTGTGTTCTTGTGCATGCCATGGTTTTGTGCATGCCACACTCCAAATTCCTCAAGTCAGGGTCCCTCAAGTCTCTGGGAGAAGCCAGAGAGGTGAGCTGCCATTAGAGCTGATTGGGAACACACATACACCCATCAGATCCCTATCTTAAAGGAAGAAAGTAAATAGATTGTATAGATTTGGCCATAAGCCATAGCAAAACAGAAATATCAAGATGAAATAACATTCAAGAACAACAGATACATCTTGAGATCCACCATGATTAGCTAAACATGATACAACTTATCAAAATATATACGGTACCCTGCCTCACTCAAAAGATATCTCAGTGGTCTCTGAAAGGAGGATACACTCTAGATGAGGGAAGTCTGGCCTCAGGCTGTTTCACTCCAGAAAACTGCAACCTGAATATTCAGTTTTTGAGCTGAATGTTCTAATGAGGTTGATGGAAAACCAGCGGGGGAAAAGACAAGGAACTCTTAGCCAGAAAGCTGACAGATCTTTTTGCTGTTACTTGATTCTGGCACAGCAGAAAATATGGCTCCATTGTTTCCAGGCAAATGAAATAACTTTTGTGTTTCTTGTGAAAAAAAGTTGGGGGGGGGGAAATAACCTCCCCTGGAGAGCCTCCATCCATGGTCTAATCTGGCCTGCAGAATATCCTTGAATACCTCCAGTGCCTCCAAGCCCCCCCCCCATGTAATCCCTGCTGTTATCTCAAGTCTGAGATAACAAGGGGGGATTTGCCTGCCTGTATGCCTCTCCCCTCCCAATTGGTAGGGCAAGGGATGCGTAAGAGAAATCCTTTGTAATCTCCAGTCACAGATCAGAGGTAACAATGAGGATGCAGGTGGTGTCAAGCCAGTGACAAAGCCAGTGCCAGGAGGAGCCTCTCCAAATCATCCTCCGTGTGCTTCTCACGCCCTGATGGGGACGGTGAGGGGGCATGAAGGAGGCACTTGACTTGGTTGGCGCTGGAAGGAGCAGCTCCCCCCAGTACCAGCTGAGTCTTCCTTTGCACACCTTGCTGCCCCCAATAGGCAAGTCTTGAACTGTGAGCAAATGCTAAGTGTTAGTACAAAGCTAGGGCAGTGGAGAGTTCCTGTAGATCGAAGTCCTTTGCTTTGTGATTACAAGTCTGGCCTCGTACAATTGCCCTGAAGTGCTACTTAGCAGTTTATGTTTAATAAAAATAAAGGTCAAGAACATTTCTCGCTCTCACAGAACATTTCTAGGGGTATGTACTCTAAGGCAGTAAAAGAAAATTAAATATTGGCAATGCTAAATGATGTCAAAATGATGTTCAAAATTACAATCATCTAGATCCTTTTTGGTTATTAAAATGACTACACAGCTGTTACAGTTTTAGACAATTAGCAATATTACATCTCTACCGGGCAAATCAATGCTTAAGGTACAGTACAGCTCATAATTTTTTGGCAACAAAATATCCGGCATCATCTGGGATATTTTCGTGGAAATTACAGAGTTAGCTTTGTAGTTTTCCTTGTTCATGACAGCTATTACAAACCACTCCATTGCCTCATTTAAAGAGAGTCTGACACAATTAATGGAGGATAACGGAAATTTCGCTCACATAGGAAACGTTCCACAGTAGCAGTGCTAAAGGCTGAGGGAGAAATTGCTCCTGACATTTGAGATTTGAATTTTTCCCCAAAGCGTAGCTGAATGTCTGGCTTTTTGTTATTGTACTCCCACCACCCCACACACGCACACCACAACTAATATTTGGCATTTTTTCACATGTCACCTCTCAGCTTAGGGAGGCAGAAAAAGAGTTATTCTAAAACTCTTGCTTTCTCTGTTTCGGAGCCTAACTGAGACAGTATCTTTCACAATATTCTAAGAATGGCTGCACTTCTGCAGGGCAGTTGGAGTCCAAAGATAACCCTTTCAACATCTGAAATACAAACTCTTAGAAACCAAAAGGTGGGTTATTCTCTCCGCCTCCTTCTTAGCACAGTCTCCATCTCCTCCCTTCATAAGTCAAATCAGCCATTCCTATATTATATAGGACATCTAACAGGACAATGAAGATCAGTAAAACAAAATGTGTTAGTGAAGATTTGTGGATGCTCACTTTTATTGCTTTTTTTTTTAAAAAAAATCTAATTGAACATTTGTTCATATTTAGATACGTATCTGTAAAGTGATACTGGAAATGCAAACCTCTGAAAATTCATATTGCAAAACACCAAAACAATGGATTTAGATAACATGGTGTTACCCAGCAGATTTGCTCACTCTTCTCTTATGTGGCTACACACAGCTAAGTAGCAGGAACTTCTTGGCTAATAATATCTAACAGTATGTGTAAAAATGAGATTTTTGCAGGATCTAAGGAGCAACTTACATCCTGGACCTGCTGAGTCAGGTCACTGAAATGGTAACTATGAACATGATGCTAAAATGCTTTTGAGTTTAGAATGCCTAAGAAACTTAGAATGCTGGAAAGAGAAGTTTAGGGCTTCACAATATAGGGTATGTTGTTGTTGTTGTTGTTGTTAAAATTGCTTTATTATTAGCATTGTCAATTGTTCTTTTAGCCACAATGTATGGATTTTCGTTATATGTTCTTAGGTCTTCAGTTCGCACTGCTATATTTTGTTAATGTCCTCTATTGGCATAGTAGGTAGTATCCAATTGTGCCCCAGTACCAGGGATGGGGACTCGGACTCGAGGACTCGACTCGTGAGTCGGACTGAGTCCCCCCTCTGACTCGACTCGGACTCAAGTCCCAATATTTTTAATGGGACTCGAGACTCGACTTGGGACTCGAGACCAAGGACTCGTCAACATCCCTGGGCTGTTGACGAGTCTTCTGGCTGTGCCAGAAGGAGCGCGATCACCGGTGAAGAGCACATGGAAGCGAGGCGCGCCACTGCTCGGCCACTATGGACAGCTACCAGGAGCGCAGCCCCAACGATGTGTTAAGATTTATTTTGATTGATGTGTTGTTGTGGGGGGTTTGGGTTAGGGTCAGACATTTTGGGTTTGGCTGCCTCTGCCTGCCTGTTTGGGGTTCCCAGCCTCCTCTGCCTGACTGGTCTCTTCTTGACCTGTTCAGCAGTTGAATTGTCCAAGACAAAGGCCTCTGCCTGCCTGCTTTGGGGTTCCCTGCCTCCTCTGCCTGCCTGGTTATTTTGGGTTTGTCTGCCTGGTCTGTTCTTGCCAAAATCAGTTGCAGAGTTTTGAAATAAAAAGGCACACTTGTGCCTAGAATTTATTTAAGCCACACATCTGAAGTAGCCTTATTTTGTTGGGGGAAAACCCCATTGATTTTAATAGGGACTCGAGTCAGTTTTGGGAGTGACTCAGGACTCGTGAGTCACCATTTTGGACCAAGGACTCGGACCCGGACTCGAGTCCAAAGACTCGTGACTCGACTCGAGACCAAGGACTCTTCAACATCCCTGCCCAGTACTAGCACTAATGGTGATAATACACTGCTGTGAACCAATGCCTGTGCAGCATAACTAGCACTTCTTAGAACAACAAGAAAAAATGGTGATTTGCTGCTGAAATTTGGCACTGCTGCTAAATGTTGGCAGCCCATTGCTGCTTCCTCCCCCCCATTGCCCTAGCAAGTGCTAGTTACACTGCACAAGTGTTGGTTTAACGTCATTAGCACTACTGCTGTGGCACAACTGGATCCTACCCTATGTATCAGTAGACTGTTTAATTTGTTTCAGTTACAATTTTGAGCTTAAACAACAAGGAGTCTTGCAGCACCTTAAAGACTAATGCTTTTATTATGACATAAGCTTTTGTGGACTATAGTCTAGCTCAGTGTTCTCCAACCTTGGGTCCCCAGATGTTTTTGGCTTACAACTCCCAGCATGCCCCAGCCAGGCCAAAAACATCTGGGGACCCAAGGTTGGAGAAAACTGGTCTACCTCATCAAATTTGATTTTGAGTCTGTGGCCCTTGACCCTGGTTCAGCTTTACCCACTGAGGTGCAAATTTGAACCAAGATCAAACAAATAGGATGCATGCTGGAATGCTCATTCTAATACACATCCAAATGTGCATTCCAGTCTGCATTCTGTTGCAACTTGAGCTGGATTGGGACTTCAGAGGGAGAGCAATATGTAGCTTCATTTTTCCTCACTGAGGTTACCATGGGGCCAAATCTGATTGTTTCCTTGACATCACTATGCTCACTATGTGATTCCTGCTAGTTGCAGAAAGAAAAGCCAAATTAAAATTTTGAAGCAGGCTAATGAAGCAGCAGCAGATCTGCAGAACAATAGCTGTGAAATGGTGTGAAAAACACTGAAAAGTGTGCACTTCTTGAAAGAAAAATATTTTGAGGGCAAACATTTGGCACATTTGAGGGCAAACAGTTGCATCTTTTTTGGTTATATTATATGTGACAGACATTTTAGATGCTCAAGGACTTCTAAAACATTTTCATATTATGATTCTATTTCTTCTAAGCATCTAAAATATTTCTAGGATGTGGGCTTCATCCATAACGTATCATCATGTTTTCCCTGATTCCTGGATTCTTCTCATCTGCCTTTATAAATACGCCTTTTCTTCTTGATCCTGGTCCTCTCTTTGTTTTAAAAAAATATATGTTCAGCTGGATTCTCGTACTTAGGAACAATTGCTCAATTTCTATTCTCGCATGGTTTTATTTCAAAATTACTTGAGCAGGTGGTTGCCATTTCTTCCTTTACAGAGTGCAATCGAATATTATCAATTTTTCTTTCTTTTTTGTAGATAGCTCATTATGCCAAAAATGCTCTATTGAAGATTCCTGGTCATACATTTCTTGTCAATGCCCCAAGCCTATTCTGGCTTCCAGCATAGTGTGATCTGACTGACTATGGTTAAAGCGTTTGCTTGTGCCATGCTTCATAATTTTCCATATTTCCCAATATTGATTTTAATGGGATAAAGAACAGCTAGTGCTGAATTTAAATGGCTGCTTCTTTTTCATACACTGCTGAAAACATGATCTGCTGAAGTCAATATATTCCTTTCACATTCTTCTATTCTGATCTCTAGTAGTAATGCCCCAGATTCTCTCAATTTTTACTTTATTTATTTATTTATTTATTATATTTATACCCCGCCTTTTTTCTTGCAAGGAACCCAACATAACCCTCCTCTTCCTCTCCATTTTACCCTCATAACAACCCTGTGAGGTAGGTTAGGCTGAGAGGCAGCAATTGGCCCAAAGTCACCCAGTGAGTTTCATGGCCGAGCGGGGACTAGAACCCAGATCTCCCGAGTCCCAGTCCAACACTCTCACCACTATGCCACACTGGCTCCTTTGAATCCTACAATCCGTTAATCCAAAATATACTGGACCAGAAAACTCTCAAATGGATACACTTGACAGACTCCTCATTTAGCATTTATATTTCATTTTAGCAAATGCTATATTTAGTTTATCTTTCTTCACAGCACCCCTCTAAGGAAGAGGCAATTCCCACCATGCTAGCAGGGATTTAAGGCTATGATACAATGATTTTGCCTGAAATCGTATGATATCTGTGGCTCCACTCTAGCACCAGGTGCGCTCAGGGCTGGCAGACTGAGGTAGCTGTCTTGGAAGACATGTGGAAGGATAGCAAGTTATTAATTATTTAATTTATTATTGTATTTGACTGCCAAGGAGAGGGAGAGGCACTTGTGGGCTTTTCAGTCTTGTGTGTCAAAATAACTTGGCTGGTCTTGGAGAGAGCGGGCAGGGATGGGACACCATTTGCTGCTCTGCTTCAAGCAGCAGAATTTCTTCATCCATTCCTGGGTCTACTCTTTCATAAATTGCCGTTCCCTGTGTCTGTGGCTCTTCTACAATATGAGTTGTTGTGACTCATTTCAGGAGACCTTCAGAGCTGGAAGTAAACAGATCACCTTTTTGAAAGCATTTTTTTTCTAAAAAAAAGTAATATAACCTACGACGTTATTGGGCCTACTCATTCTTCAACTAGTTATTTGCAAATAGGACCACCAGCTTCAGTGGTTCCCCTCAGAATTATTTTTGACCAGTGATTGTCCTAGTTGGTAGGAACATAGGAACCTTTTTATACTGAATCTGACCATTGGTCCATCTAGCCTAGTATTGTCAACACTGACTGGCAGCAGCTTTGCAGGGTTTCAGGCAGTTTTTCCCACTGTACCCGGAGAAGCCAGGGATTGAACCTTATGCCTTCTGCTTCCAAAGCAGGTGCTCCACCACTGAGCTTACTGATGATTTTCATAAGCAATTTGGACACTGGAAGAAGGCAATCTAAACTCAATTTATCTTTCTTTGTATTGCTAACAGCAATTTTCAACCTGCATTTTATTTTTCAAAAGTAATCTGAAATAAGTGTTACCTATAAAATAGCTATAAGATTGTTATGTTTAAATCATTTTGATTTCCCAATGAATTCATCAGAGGATATTTGTATAACAATGGGTCTCACTTGTTTCTTCCAAAAGAGGGCACTGCTACCCACCTCTCAAACCCGAAAGCTCTGGGTTGCTTGTAGATAAGATGCAATGCAACAAAACAATAAACGTCCTACTGTTAGACCAACAGGAACCATCAGAAATTGTATTAATAATATTATTTTATTTTTAATTTATGAACCCGTTGAAACTGTTGCTGTGCTACTGTGAGGATTTCTGCCTGGAGCAACCAACTAAACATGGTTTGTTGTATTGTTGAGGAGTAAATTAATTGACAGCAAGAAAGAGAGATAAAAGGGAAAGGAAAGGCTTTGGGTAAGAAGTGAAACAAGAAAATTATTCATGGTTTGTTTGTAAGTTTTTTCCTCTTGAATTAGTTAACCCATATTTACATATTCCTGGTCATTTTCATTCATTCTGAGTGTTTTGCCAGACATTCTTCTGTGCAGACTAAAATCAATGTTTAACTAGTTAGGTAAACTAAGTTTTGATTTCCTGTGAAAAGCAGCTACAATTAATAGTTTAATGGCAATTCTGATAAGGGGTTATTTAGGAGACCGTGTATTCCAATGCAGCATATCAGAAAGCAGACTTCCAGAGAACAGAAGTTTCAGTGCAAACCGATCCTCCACTAATGCACATAGCCGACAGGGGTGACTGCAATTCTTCTAAGACAGGCTATTCCATCTTCACCAATCTTCTTTGTACAGGGATTTTCTTCAAAAGAGTTATCTGTGTTCCACCCACCTCATGAAGGACCTTTGAGAATCTAGTCCAAGGGTATTTAAGATGTTTTTAAGATGTTTTAATGGTATGTGTTGTGTTTTGTTTGGTCTATGTGTTTTATATTTTTTGCTGTTCCCCGCCTCGATCTAGACGGAGAGGTGGGTAAGAAATAATTTATTATTATTATTATTATTATTATTATTATTATTATTATTATTATTATTTTATACCCCCTCCTTTAGGCTTGAAAAGCCCTCAAGGTGGCTTACAAAAGAAACAATAATAAAAATACAATATTGAAAATAAAAACATCAATGAAAAGCCACAGTAAACAACCATTGGGTAGTATCCAGTGATGCACTACTGCTAACATAAATGATGATGCACTAGCATAAAATATTTATCGTGCAAAGCCAATAACACTATTGGCATTGTGCAAGAGATTGTTTATGGTAGTGCAGGGGTGGGCAGTTCTGGGAGGTCCAGGTGCCATCTTCACACCCCAGACACCCCATGAGCCACACACACCCCTGTGGGCTGAGTCTGACCCCTGGGTGCCCAAAACAGGGGATAATAATAATAATAATAATAATAATAATAATAATAATAATAATAATAACAACAACAACAACAACAACAAAACAAAACAAAAAACAAAAGCACATATGGAGCACCGGAAGGGTCAAAATCAGTTTGTGTTATAGGCTAATTTTGACCCTTTGGGCACTGTAGCTGCTACAGAGTCTCAAAAGAATCAAAATTAGGTTGCAAACAATTAGCTTGCCATTTTGTTTGGGGGAAAGTATATTATTTGGGGGGTCCCCCGTGGGCTGCAAGTTGCTCTCCCCACGCTAGCACAACATAATTGACAGTAGCGGTAGCGCACCTCTGGATACTGCCCTTAAACAAACAAACAAACAAAACCCAGCAGTTAAACAAGGTGTGGGAAAGTGCCATGAGGGTGCAGCTTGAGAATCTCTTGAACCAGCCCTTTTCATGTGTAGTTAAAGGGGCAAAAGGAAGTGTAAAAATAGAAGCAAAATGATCTTGTCATGTCAGCAGCCCTAGGAAGGCAACCTAGCCCTAGTGATGGAGCGCATGCAGGAGATCCCCATCACATTAAACTCACTCACAGGCCAGAGGTTCCACGTCCCTGACTTTAAAGGAACAAGGGTTGAGGAAATACTTCTGCCCAAGACCCTGCAGAGCTGCTGCCAGTCAGAATAACCAATACTGGGATTGACAGACAATACTGGGATTGATAGGCAAACAACATCTAGAGGGCCATAGGATCATTTGGATTCCCAGCTCCAAGGTCGGAAAAAAGCTCCAAGGTCAGAGCTGGGGATCTTCACTCGGATCTCCCTCCCCTCGTTGCTGGCATGGAATGAATCGCACCGGAGGCATCTCCAAGGTTGTAAGAACAACCTTGGAGAAGGGGTAACGGGGGTTTGCTGGGGGCAGGGAGGGGAGGAGACTGGGGCTGCCAGGATATGATATATGACATATCCTGGCAGCGCTCCAGCCTCCTTCCCTCCCCATCCAAAGCACCTCAGTGAGACAGCTGAAATCTGCCATCTAGCTGATTTGCAGGGTGGGAGGAGTGTGGAGGTGAAGGTTGTCTCTGTGCTCCTCCCACCCTGCAGAGGATGCCTGTAATCCTCTGAGTTCAGAGGGTTATGGGCAGCCCCATTGGACTGAGCCCTAAGCCACTTTGTATAAGGCAGTGTTTCTCAACCTTGGGTCCCCAGATGTTTTTGGCCTACAACTCCCAGCATGCCCCAGCCAGCTATGCTGGCTGGGGCATGCTGGGAGTTGTAGGCCAAAAACATCTGGGGACCCAAGGTTGAGAAACACTGGTATAAGGAAGCTTCCTATGTTCCACATGCACATACAGTCATGCCTTGCATTGGATTGAGAGCATAATTCATTCCGGAAACGTGCTTGTAATCCAAAACACTCTTATATCAAAACGAAATCCCCCCCCCAAAAAAAATTGTACAGAGATTTTTAATTTAAGCTGTACTACAGTACTTGTATTGCAAGACGTCGCTTGTATATCAAGTAAAAAAAAAAATTAAATAAATATTTAAAAATTTGCTTGTCTTGCAAAACGCTCTCAAACCAAGTTACTTGCAATCCAAGGTATTACTGTAATGTGTCATTTTCATCTGAAAATCTGGGCAATGGGGTTGAATTTTTCATGTATCCTGAATTTGCGCACTGAACACCTAAAACTATGGTGGGTGAAGCAGCTATTCATGGCAATCCAACAAATATCTGAGATACGATTGAAGGATAGCTCTCACTTCTAGGAATGTTTGAGGATTTTGTTCAGTCTGCAATTTGAAGTAAACCAATCTGATTTGCATATTCTGAACTAATACATGGGTCAGAACACAGTTATCTTTTGGTTTTTGCACTTCACTGAATTTTGCAGTATAGTTCTCAGCTTCAAAATGTACAAAAATGTGTACAAAAATGAGAATTTTGGATTAAAATACATACAAATGTGCACACTTTGAAGTAAAATGCATACAAAAAATATGCATTTTGTGAAAAACTACGTATATTAAAAAGAATGTGATTATTCATCCATTTTTATAAAACCATAGACTGATGTGGGAATGGGATAGAACAGACTTATGAATGAACACAGGTGAAACTGGCCTGGACCAGAAACAGACGGATCATCCATTCCTCTTTCCTGCAATTGGTGTTCATGGCAGAAATCAGTTTTCAGGCCACAGAATATGATTTAAAATGCCAGCCTAAACTGTTTGGTGTTTTGTTTTTTTTAAAGCCTACAACAGGTTTTATATTGTAGAATGCAAACAAATAAAAGAGGACAGTGGAAGTCTATCCTCTCTGCAATGTGAGACCAAATGTTTCAGGTCTGACACATTTTTCTGTCATTTTCCAGGTATGAATTATTTTGTAGTTTTGTGTTATGGAATCGCAGAAAACAGGAGTGCTGACTACAACTCGCTATGTCTGGTTGCATTAGGGGGTGGGGGGGAGTGAAATCTATGCATTGGATTAATTAGAAACTTAATATATGCTGATAACTAATCAGCATATCTAATTAGCTATATAATTAGGGAAAAGACCCATGTAGGAAAACTCTCAAATTCCAGGTGCAGTTAAGAGAAAAAGCAATAAATAGGATGGGATCCTATGGGGATCACCTGAGATGAAGAACTGCGGAAATGGAAAGATGACGAGTGTATGTCAGTGAAAACAGTATAAGTGAGTCTTTGAGCTTTGGTAGCCCAGAAGCAATATTTAATCCATCCATGTGAGCAAACAATACTCTGTAATGGTCCTTCTCTGACATCTCAATGCACTGCTGGTGAAGTTTACTAGAATTTAATGCAAGAGAGAATCATTCAGAGAAATGTATTTCATATACCTTTTTGCCACTCTCCCTGAAGATTCCCATTTGGCCTTAGCTTACTATTGTATTGCCAAATACAGAGAGATAAGGTAAGGGAAAGGAGCAGCCAGTTACAGATAGCTTTTAAAATATATTTGTAAGAAGTACAGTACAATATCAAGAATAGATAAACATGATCTACTCTGTACTGAATTTGCAAAAACCAGAAGTGTCCATGTTGTGGGTTTGTAATGTACCTAAGTACACAAAGCATGCACTGGATAGAAAAGAGCCAGGCTTCCGTTTGCAAAGGTCATTCAAGGGAACTTTCACATCCATTTTTGCATGGCCAGTGCCAGGAAAGAGGCTATGTACTGACCCTCCCCCACACCCTCTGTGTCAATTCTACAGTAGATGCCGCAGAAGCATCCTGAGAGCTAATTCCTTTGGTACTGCAGTGAGAAGTGGCTCACACGCTGCTATGGCAATATGAGCTATTGCCCGAAGGCTGGAATCCTATACATGCTTAATTGGGAGCAAACCCCATTGTACAGAGTGGAATTTATTTCGGAGTAAACATACATAGACTTTCATTGTTAGTCATATGCACCAGACCAGTTATTTCAATCCTGGCCAGGAAGGATCCATGAATGCACCATAATAGTCTATGCCAGAGCCATTGTGTGCACCAGAATAATCTGTGGGCCCCTCTTCCTATTCCAGGCTTTCCAAAGGTCAGGGGATCCTCTGGACCAACATTAGACGCAAAATGATGTGTTGAGTTGCAGCTGGAAACCATGTCCTAATCCAGTTCTAGTGCTGCATCAATACTTGGGGCAGGGTTGGGATGTACAAACAAATGCACAGTGGATGTATACATATCCCATCGAAAGTAGTATAGTGTGGATGGCTGATATTGCACGTACATTGTCTTCCATATGAGTTCTACCCACGCTGTATTACCTTCAAAGTGATGTGTATTCAGATACACATACAATTGTGCACACACACACCCCATCCACATTCTTTCCATACCTGTCAACTGCAAGCAACTGAGGAGTGTTGGCCTAGTTTCCTTGACAATGGGAGCACATTCCTCCTGATACCTGCCTCTGTGTGAGCAGTTTTGCACCTTTTCACAATGATACGTGGGGGGGAACACCCTGAAAGGGGGGGCATGCTTCAAGGCAGTGTTCTCCAACCTTGGGTCCCCAGATGTTTTTGGCCTACAACTCCCAGCTACGCTGGCTGGGGCATGCTGGGAGTTGTAGGCCAAAAACATCTGGGGACCCAAGGTTGGAGAAGACTGCTTTAAGGGAAACTGCTCACACAGAGGCAGGTATCAGGAGGAATGTGCTCCCATTGTCAAGGAAACTAGGCCAACACTCCTTTTCCGCACTTCAGTTGCTTGCAGTTGACAGGTATGGGAAGAATGTGTGTGGGGTGCATGAAATGTATCCCTCTTATCGGCTCAGCACTATTGGATACTTCCAATGTCATGGAGATGTTCTGTGCTAGCAATAGACAGCTCCAGGTATGTACATCATTGGGGTAGGAAATCACCATGTCACGGGATGTTTCCAAGCAAGAAGTGGAGCCACGTATTACAGAAGAGTGGAGAGAGTACCACGAGGAAGTGGCTCACAAAAGCTGTTCAGCTAACACACAGAGAGGCTGGCATTCAGATCATTTAGTGAGATTGGTGATTTCTTCCAACCAAGTTCTTCTCCTCATCTCGGCTGGACAGTTTCTAGTCTGCACCTCCTAAGAAAGAAGTAAAAACCTGGGAGGAGGCAGCCATTGGTGTGATGTGTCTGTAGACCCAGCAGATATTCCGAGCGGAGATAGGTGCCAATGATTCCATGCATTTCTATTAAATCATCATTTCTTCAGAATAAAACAGCCCCTGCTGTGGAATCAATTGAAATTAATTATCTGTGTTTGCTTTTTACTTGCTAAAAGGGGTCAGAGGGTATTTGGCCATGGTGAGCTGTTAGTTTTGTAGCTTTTAACTATTTGTACAGCAGGGAAGTAACTGTGTGATCAAGGAACCTGAGACGAATCGCCAGTCCTTTTGGTCTTTCAGAGCCTCTGAATATCCGTAAGAGCACTCAACCTTTCTAAAGAAAGGCAAACGCATGCATTTAAAAGATTTACATTCATCCTTCCCAGGCCCCTGAAATATAAATATGAAATATCCAGAACCTTGTCACTTCAGTAATAATTAAGCTGATGGCCTATTATGTTCGATTGCAAATCAATATAGTATCTTTCGGTGCCACTTGAGTTCTCGAGGGTTGGCTTAGGGCCAGCACTAGTTATACAATTGAGGAGCTGCAGCTGCATCGAAAAACTTCACTGCCATTTCCATTCAAAAAGAATAGACTGGTAACAATGGTGGCCAGCCTCTTCATAGTAATTGTGTGCAAGTACACATTTTGAAATAGTGTTTTGTTCAGCAGGTGCTGTTATTTTAGTTTAATTTCAATTTTGAAATATTGAGGAGAGAGGGGGCCTAATCTTAACAGCATCTAACCTACAGCTGTTCAGAACAGGACAGCAAATAGCATATGTTGCTTTAGATGGAAAATCATAATTGCTCATTCTTCCTGGCATATTAGCAGACCAGATCTGCGCCTCTGAAATTATCCGGCATTTCAGGCTTTTCTTATTTCATAAAGTGCTTTACAATGCTCTGGAAGTACAATTCTAGAACATCTGACTATGTTTTCCTGTAAGAAGTGTCTTGGAGTTGTTTATTTATTTATTTCTTATATTTATTAATCGCCCATCTGGCCGGTCACCTGGCCACCCTGGGCGATGTACAATTAAAATAATACAGTAAAACAATACGATAATTAAAACAGTATTAAAAAATTCTTTTAAAATCCTAACCCGCCCCATATTCCCACCTGAACAGCCATGTTTTTAATGCATGGTGGAAGCTCATCACGGAGGGGGCATGGCGAAGGTCACTAGGGAGGGAGTTCCATGATGTGGGGACCACCACAGAGAAGGCCCTTTTCCTAGTCCCCACCAGCCTGGCTGCTCTGGCTGATGGGATAAGGAGAAGGCCGTCCGTGGCAGATTTTGTTGAGCGGCCTACTTGATGTTGCTGGAGGAGCTCCTTGAGATAAACTGGGCCGGAGCCGTGTAGGGGTTTAAAGGTCAAAACCAACACCTTGAATTCGGCTCGGCAAGCAACTGGTAGCCAGTGCAACTCATTAAGCACTGGCATGATGTGATCACGCCGGCAGCTGCCCTTAATCAGGCGAGCCGCCACGTTCTGTACCAGCTGAAGCTTCTGAACCGTCTTCCAGGGTAACCCCACGTAGAGTGCATTACAGTAGTCTAGGCGAGAGGAGACCAAGGCATGAACCACCGATGGGAGCAGATGATTAGGAAGGTAGGGGCGCAGCTGCCGTATCAGATGGAGTTGATACAGCATTGCCCGGCTCACAGCTGATACCTGAGCCTCCATGGACAGCTGGGAGTCTAGAATGACCCACAAGCTGCGGACCTGGTCCTTCAGGGGTAGATGTACCCCATTCAGCACCAGGTCAAAATCCCCTAACCTCCCCTTGTCCCCCACCAGAAGTACCTCGGTCTTGTCGGGGTTCAGCTTCAGCATGTTCCTTCCCATCCAGCCACCCACTGCCTCCAGGCACTTGGACAGGGTCTCAACGGCCAACCTCAGTGAGGACTTGAAACAGAGGTAGAGCTGCGTGTCATCCTCATATTGATGACACTGCACCCCAAACCTCCTGATGATAGCCCCCAGCGGCTTTAGGTAGATGTTGAATAGCATCGGGGAGAGGATGGAACCCTGCGGCACCCCACAAGTGAGCAGCCGAGGGTCTGAAGCCTCCTCCCCAAGAACTACCCTCTGGTACCTTCCAGAGAGGAAGGACCGGAACCACTGTAACACAGTGCCTCCGATACCCAACCCCTCCAGGAAGTCCAGGAGGACACCGTGGTCCATGGTATCAAAAGCCGCTGAGAGATCGAGGAGCATTCGCCCCTATCCAAGGCCCTCCTCATATCATCCACCAAGGCGACCAAGGCCGTTTCCATCCCATGTCCAGGCCTGAAGCCCGACTGGCATGGATCTAAGTAATCGGCTTCATCCAAGTGTGCCTTCAACTGAGCCCCCCCCACTCGCTCAATCACCTTGCCCAGAAATGGCAAATTGGAGACTGGACGAAAATTGTTCCGGTCTTGGGGATCCAAGGAGGGCTTCTTTAAAAGTGGTCTTACTGCAGCCTCCTTAAGGGCTGATGGGACCACTCCCTCATCGAGGGAGGCATCCCCTCACCCAGTCTCTCCCTGCAGCTCATAACGAGCCAGGACGGGCAAGGATCAAGCAAGCAGGTGGTTGGCTTCAGAGATGAAAGCACCTTGTCCACTTCATCAGAAGGAAGACGCTGGAACCGATCCCACAAGACCAGTCTACCATTGGCCTCCTCCCGCTCACTTCCTGTATCCACGACGCGCGAAATCCCACTCCTAATCCGATCAATTTTATCTGCAAAGTGCTTCGCTAAAGCCTCACAGGAGGCTTTGGATTGTTCCATCGGATCCGGAGCAACTGGACCGACCAGGCTCCGAACCACTTGGAACAGCCTCCTGCAGCACTCCACAGACGCAATGGAGGCAGCATAGAATTTCTTTTTTGCTGCCTCCACTGCCACTGCGAGCTCTGTTTAGGCGAAGAGGGCGCTTCGGGGCAACTTGGTCTAATGCCCTGGTGATTGCAGCATTCCAGTCATCCACCAGGGTCTCGACTGAGCTACCGTTTGTGTGCTCCAATTCCCCAAGCGCGTTCAGGAATCCATCTGGATCCATAAGATGCCTGGGTGGGGCAGACCATCGTAATAGGTCCCTCACCCCTGCAGAGGGGTTGTGGTATGGAGAGATCCAACCCCACCAGATAGTGATCTGACCATGACAAGGGGTGGTGGATATACCCCCAATTTCCAGATCATTTCCCCCCTCTCCAGAAACAAAAACCAAGTCCAGTGCCTGACTGGCTACATGGGTAGGTCCAGTTAATACAGGGTGCAGCTCCCAGGAAGCCATGGTCTCCATGAAGTCCCGAGGTGCCCCCGTGAGGGCAGCCCCCGAATGCACGTTGAAGTCCCCCATGACCAATAGCCTGGGGGACAACACACACACATCAGAGACCACCTCCAGCACCTCAGCCAGGGAGTCTGTCATGCAGTGGGGTGGACGGTACACGAGCAGAATCCCCAGGCTGCCCTTTGGACCCAACCTCCAGTACATGCACTCAATAAACTTGGTCTCCCGGAGAGGGAGTCTGGTAAGGATCAAGGACTCCCGGTAGATAACAGCCACTCCCCCTCCCCGTCCCCCAACCCTTGGCTGCTGGGCATACGAGAAACCGGCCGGACACAAGGCCACCAGAGTTGGAGCAGCGACCTCATCCAGCCAGGTTTCCGTAATACATGCCAGGTCCGCACCCTCATCCAGGATCATGTCATGGATTACAGATGTTTTTTGGGTAACAGACCTGGCATTACACAGCAGCAAATGCAAGGGTGGGGAAGGAGCCACCCCCCCCCCCCAGTTATCCCTTGGCTCTGGGCAGGCCTGGAACAAGGGATAGATATTAAGCATCGATCCCCTGTTCTCCTTAATCGGCATGGCCTGCCCCTAGCACTCTGTCAGCGTCTGCCGCTCAACAATGGTATGTTTTGCCCCCCGGAACTCCCCCCATCATCTCCTTGAGATGAACACATGCCCCCCCGCTTCTGCTGTTGTTTCTTGTCCTACCATGTAGCATAGTAAAGGCAGTGTACATGAAGCCAGGGTGCTCTCTTTACTCACTGTCACAACCTGTCTGTCAGTCCACCTAATCCATGGCCTCATAGTTGCTTGCCTTCTCAATTATTTTATGCGCCACACAAGTGTTATCTCTGTAGTAACACAGTGGGTCAAGAGACAGGTACTGATAGTATTTTCAAGGGAACAGAGGGCAGAGCTTTGTCTTGTGTAGCTATTGTTGAATCTAGTGAAGGAGATGGCATGTGTGTGGATATTTAGGAGTCAAGGACAGTGCAGATGAGGACCATTTCCCTGAGCCCATAGCTGAGGATAGATGGTGAGCCCCACAGGAGGAGGAGCAATACAAATACTGTAGTACGGCTTAAATTAAAAATCTCTGTACAAATTTTTTTGGGGGGATTTCATTTTGATATAAGAGTGTTTTGGATTACAAGCATGTTTCCGGAACGAATTATGCTCTCAATCCAAGGCATGACTGTATCTGGTTGTCTGCTGCAGGGCCAGATTAAGAGCATTATGGGCCTGGTGCTGAGGATTTTGGTGAGCCTTTTTATGGAAATAAATAAAATGAAGACGCAATTTTATATTAAAACAAATTAAATATTTTAATTACCATTAAAGTGCCAAAACAGAAACATATTGAAAATATTTCTTTTTTTGTAAACAATAAGCTTGTTAACTCAATAAAACCGTTATAAATAGAACATTCACAACAACCATTTTTAAATAAACATAAACCATATAAACAATTTAAATATAAGTGTATGATGTTTGGCTCATAAAAATTTGTTCCTTAAAGTATTATTATTATTATTATTATTATTAAAGCATCATAATCAATACAGCCTGCGTTATGATTATGGTGCAGAGAGTAACTCTTGAAATAAATAGCAACCACTAGTTTTAAACACACAAACAGGTTATTCACTGAACTCTAACCTGCATTTAAACTAAATGAATCAAGCTGGTAGATTAAAATAAAATTACACATTAACTTTTCTTGCTTTTTTACTTGCAAATTCCTCAATTGTAGAATCAAGATTAAGCTCGTTCAGCAAACCATTTTCAATGCACAACAGAGAGAGCGCATTTAAACGCTCCTGACCCATGGAAGACCTTAGTTCATTTTTCACACGTTTTAATGCTGAAAATGAACGCTCACCACTGCAATTGCTGACCATGTTACATGCTTCATTGTGGAAAAATCGGGAGTCCGTTTTAGTTTAGTTTTTGTGGTGTTTTGTTTGTCTTTAACTTTTTGTGCTTGTTTGTTTTTTAAATAAAAATTTATGGAAAAAAGAAAGCTTTCTAAAGGGGAGCTGCCGCCGCCCACTTCCCTCCCCCTGTGGGGGTTCCTGCCCACTTGCCATAGCGACTCTCCGAAGAAGAAAGGCATGAGCCTCCTGCAATGGGCTGGTTGCCCCGGGAGTTTACAAAAAAGAGAAGTTTCGGGGAAAGTTTTTTGGGGGAAACACTAAACTTCAGGGGGCAGGAAAAGAAGAGAAGGAAAAGGGTGCGCGGTGTTTCAGGGGGTGCAGCCGGGCAGCCCATGAGACGCCGCCCTGCCCGTTCCCAGGCAAAGGGGTCTGCACGCCGCGGAAAGGGCGCACCCCCGGGCTAAGCTCACTGCTGCTTGCCCAGCGCTCAGACTGGCACGGAGGGCAGGTCACAACCGGCCCCATCGCGGAGAAGCAGCCGCTGCGGAACCTCCTTCGTGCGCATCTGCAGCTGAGGCGGGGAGACACTTCCCATAAGATCCTCCTCCTCTTCCTCCTTTTTCTCCACTGGTTCTCGCCACTGGGGCTGCTGAAAGCGGGGAGGGGCCATTTTCCTGGAGGGGGGTCATTCCCCTCAGCGCAAAGAACCTCCGAAGAAAATCCATTCCCGCCAGAGTCCCACATTCACCCCTTTAAAAATCCCTCCGGGGATAGCGGCTGAGGCAAAAGGGGCGGAGTTTGCGCCGCGTCAGGTGACCATTACTGGGCCAATCAAAGTCATGAAGAGACGGGCCCTTCTTCAGCCCTATGGCCTGTGTGGGAGGTCTGTGTGGGAGGTCTGGCGGGTCTGGCCAAAAATTTCTCCCACATTTTGTTTGGCCATTCCCATTCAATTTGATAGAATGGATTTTGAAAATAAATTCAATGCTGAGGAAAAAATTAGAGAAATTCTCATGGGCTCGGTTTGGGTTTCTTGTTCTAATCATCTTTAGGAAGTGGCCAAGGAGCGTATGCATAGGATGGCCTGTGTGGGAGGTCTGGCGGGGAGGGTGCAGCAACAGCAGGTTTTTTTCCTTTTTCCTTCCGACCGGAGCTGCTTATTAAAAATTATTTTAATTTTACTTTTTCAAGAGGAGGCTGCAGGAGCGAGCGAGCAGCGTCCTCCTCCTCAAGGGCAAGTGCGGCAGCGGCAGCAGGCGGCGGCGCGGCTCGGGCGAGTGGGCGCTGCCGGGCCTGTGGGCCTATTTTGTGGTAGGGGCCTGGAGCTGCAGCTCCAATAGCCCCTATCTTAATCCGGCCCTGGTCTGCTGTGGAGACAGAATGCTGGACTGCATAGGCCTTTGGTCTGATCCAGAATGGTTCATTTTACAGTATGTTCTTATGAAAGTACCATTTTAAAAAGTTACCGTACCCTCCAAGTTTAGAACTCACAAACCTATAGCTTAAAGGCAATACCACCAACTATTACAGTTCAGGTGCAGACGCAAAGAACAGCCGTACACTACAAGTCCAGATTCCAGATGATAAAGCCCTTTTCCTTTATTTTAAGTCTCCCCCCCCCCCAAGACAACAGATTAAAAAAAGACATCAGGTGCCTAAATTGATGAATTCTTAGAATGGGGAACTAGATGAGCACTAGAAGGTCAGAGAGAAGCTTTAAATGGGGAGCTACGTGAGTGAACAGTAGCAAGACAGGCTTCAAATAGGGCACTATATTCATAATTAAACTACTTCTCTCCAGAATAGTTAAATGTTGTTGTTGTAAAAGGGAAAGGATGTGCACATATGTGCTTTGATTAAAGTCAAACTTATTGCACTCTCCCTGAATGCAAATACTCACATTCCTACCATAAGAGCATGTGTAAACTTTGTGAATAGCTGGATTTGTTTAAAAGAGCAAACAGCACCAAGGCTGGGTGGCCCTATGTCTTTTTTCATAGCTGTTTAACAGCCTCTCCCAGTGAGCTATAAGGCACTGGTATTTTCTAGTAATCTCAAGAAGCCAATCCAACTTTGGCCAAGGGTACTGTTGAAAGGAAACTCTTACAGTAGGTATGTGGATATTTATATTCAGGGAGAGAGCAATACGTTTAGGTTAGTGTATAGGCATGGATGTGTAGAACTCCTATATATCAGCATGTACACAGACTGCACTGCCAGGAAGAAAAATATCATGATGTGGGAATAAACATTCATATATTTGCCTTTCTAAAGGATCAGCTCCTCTTCTGTGAGTACTAAAAGTGAAAAGAAAAAACAATGCAGCTAGCACGCTGTAAAAATAAAGGAAAATCATGTTACCTTCTATGGTTTTTGATGGCGTTTGAGTTGTAGCAGCAATCCTGCACAAACAGGGGCAAGCCTTCTGTGAGCACCAGAGTTTCTCTTTGCTCATGGACAACTCCTTTATTCTTTTGTTAATGGGCTATTCCAGCTGGCCTGGGATGCTTATCACCACCTCTACCTGGTTATTAACAGCCCATTTGCTTAAGTACCTCGCATAATTACTTTCTATGGCACCTCAGAGAGGCACACTCAATTTAAGAAAGTCTAGCAAAAGTTCTGATGGTCTGACTGATTGCCATATAGTAGTAGCATCTACCACCTGGTATCAGTTCCAGAGCCAAAATGAAGAAATGATCGCCAAAGCACACAGCCAGTCAAGCCCATTCATTTCAAGGGAACTTGAGCTAGATGCATTGAAGACATTCAAACTGGTCTGCATGCGTAGCAGGCATTATTTATTTATTTAGCACCATCCATATAGATAGGGCCCTTTGCAAAGAGCAGGTTTGACAGGTCCCTACTCCAAAGTGGTGGTGGTGGTGGTTTATTCTTCAGTCTATGAGTTGCCCTATAGCCAAAACTCTCAGGGCAACATACACAATAAAAACAAACACAACTCAGCTAATGATAAAACACATCAAAATATTTTTTAAACTTTTAAAAGCAGCAATAATTTAAAATAAATTTAAGAGACAAATATCCAAGCAGCTAAAACATGGGGGGAAGACAATTTTTAAATGCAGCATGGAACATATCATTAAAAAATAAAACATGTAGCAATTAAAAATTGTTTTAAAAGGCATGTGATGTGGAAATTTTTAAAGAAAATTAAAAGGTCTTTGCCCAGTGCCAAAAAGTCAACAAAGTAGGTGCCAAGTGGACCTCTGGAGGGGGGCATTCCACAATTTTGAGGCCACCAAAATGCATATATTAGTGGAAATAACATTGAAAAATGCATTAGAAAAATTGCATACAAAAAAGTGTATATTAGGCCAAATTGCATACAAAAATGCATGTATTTGGAGAAATGCACGTGAAAATGTGCACATTTTTTTGGTGTTGTGCCAAAAATTTCTCCCACATTTTGTTTGGCCATTCCCATTCAATTTGATAGAATGGATTTTGAAAATAAATTCAATGCTGAGGAAAAAATTAGAGAAATTCTCATGGGCTCGGTTTGGGTTTCTTGTTCTAATCATCTTTAGGAAGTGGCCAAGGAGCGTATGCACGTGTCCTCCTATCTTTCATTGCTCCTGCAGCCTGTAACCTTCTCAGCTTCGTGCACTTCAATTCTAGCCCAGGGGAAGACATCATGCCGTAACTCCCCCTATAGGGCTTTTTCAGAAATACAGGCAGTCCTGGGAGGCTGCAGAGCAATGGCGAGATATGCAACAGAAAGAAAACACGCACACACACAGCACCCTCAGCCACCTTGCGGTGATTAAGTAATCCCCAACCCCCCACCAAAATAAATTGTAAAACACGCTCAGAATGAGGCAGAACAATGGAGGCCTCTTTCACGGGGGAATAAATTTTTCAGGAAATTGGAGGACAGATTTTGGAATAGCACTAGTTTCACCTTTTCCCTGAAGCTAGACCCAACACTTGCCCCCCCTCGCCCCTGCATTATGGTGGATGCAAAATGGGGGCCAGCCTGCCAACACAGTTGAGGCTGTTGCCACTTACAATGGCCACACACACACACACACACACCCCCTAATGAAAAGAGAAGAAAGCTGTGCTACAACCCCTGCCAATGGTGGGCCCTACCTGTGAGACACTGTTGAGAATTTCTTCGCCCCCTGGAGATATTTGGTGAGGCCATTTGCGTACAGCTCTACAAATTTTCATGCAAACTGAGGGGGGCGGGACTGAAAGTTTGGGATGAACCACATTTAAGATTGGAAAAATGACAAATTCAAAGGAACCAGAATTGACAGATTAGTCCATCCCTATCTGCTGTGGCAGAGAGCTTTTATTTTGCTAATCTGAAGAGCAATCATACAGAGTTCTGCTGCCTTGGGCTACCAGCCAGTTCCTGAAGGGAGCAAAACTATTGCCTTGCTACATAGACCTCAAGCCCCATTTGTTAAGAATATTTTACAAATAATTGGCTTGCTGGTTAGTAAAGCTTGATCTTGTAAACTTTCCCAGAATTCTGGCTGCAAGGAAAGCATAGTTAGGGGCTGCTGATGTAAATAAATTTTATCCACATACTTATCGCCATACTTTCTTATGGAATGAACCTGATTTAAGAGTGAATGGACAGTCGTTTTACTGGAAAATTCAGAGTACTGATGGTGCTACTAAAAACCTGGGAAGTTTGGAAATTGATCTTTCCCAGTACAAAATGTGGTGTACAATTACAAGCTGAGCCAAACGCCTCCTGAATTTGACCCCAGCTTGTAATTCTGGGGTGCATAACTTCAGGCCTAGGGGCCAAATCCTGCCCTCTGGGGATCAAAATCGGGCCTTCCAGTCTTCCCCAGAATGTCAATCCTCTCCTTTCCCCCCAACCACCATTTGGGTGTGTGTGTGTATTTATTTATTACATTTATTAATCGCCCATCTGGCCGGGGTTCCTGGCTTTTGTACATTTCCCCCCATTCTAAAAGGTTGAAATGCCTCTCCTAAGGCTTAGTTACTGGCAGTAAGAGCTTCAAGCCAAAATATGCTGGCAATCTTTTGGCACTGCCCCTTTTGCCTTTTGCCTGACCCATCACCAATTATTATTTTATTTATTTATTTATTTATTTATTATATTTATATCCCACCTTTTTTCCAGCAAGAAACCCAAGGCGGATCACATAATCTTCCTCCTCCTCTCCATCTTATCCTCGCAACAACCCTGTGAGGTAGGTTAGGCTGAGAGTCAGTGACTGGCCCAAAGTCACCCAGTGGGCTTCATGGCCAAGTGGGGACTAGAACCCGGATCTCCCAAGTCCCAGTCCAACACTCTCACCACTACGCCACACTGGCCCCCACGTGCTTCCCCCAAAGCTGGAGGGGCTGTCAGTCGGGAAAGCAGCTGTAGAGGATCTCCACCAGCAACCAAGGCCAAATGACTAAGGCCTAGGCACTTGTAGTTTCTTCCCAGCATGCTCAAGATTGTCACATTATTGGGGAGCCTGGGAAATAAAGTTCCCAATGCCTTCTTGACCAATGGATTGAGCCAGGAGATGTTGGCAGCATTGTTTCCCACATACCCAGACAAAAATGGATTAACCAGAAGAATCGACTGGGCCAGGAGGCTCCCTGACGGCAACCGTGAACATGTTGCGACGAAACTGTGCTTTGCAAGTGAGGCCTTGGGTACTGGTTTGTTTATTTATTATATTCAAATCCTGCCTTTTTTCTCCTGCAAGGAACCCAAGGCAGCTTACATAATCTTCCTCTTCTTCTCCATTTTATTCTCCCAACAACCCTGTGAGGTAGGTCAGGCTGAGAGTCGGTGACTGGCCCAAAGTCACCCAGTGAGCTTAATGGCTGAGTGGGGACTAGAACCCGGGTCTCCTGAGTCCCAGTTCAACAGACTAACCACTACACCACGCTGGTGCTCACCACACTGGCTGTAGCCCTCCCTTCTGCCATCTTCCCCTCCCTCTTGCCAGGATACATTTTGGAAAGGGGAAACCAGCAAGTAGGGCTAGAGGGTGAGCTCTTCCCCAAGACTGGTGGTCTTGACAAGCTTTCTCTGAAAAAGCTCAGGAAGCCCACAAAGGTTTCAAGAATTCTCTGCGAAATCTCAGAAAAATGGTTGTGATGTGAAGTGAGCCGGAGGGAGCTCACCCACCACTAGATCATCTGAACAAATCAAAGTGTCGTTTTCTTGAGGCTTCTGATGGACTCGCATTGGGTCTTTATTTCGGAACTTCAAAGACCGCTTTTGTTCTCTTGTGAACATACTGAGCCATACCTCTATCTATGAATGTTGTAAAAATAATAATATTGCTTTGATCTCTAATGACCAGAAGAAAACAGCATTCCGTGGAGCTGCTAAAACAACAACTAGCGTTCACAGTGTGCAGTGTGCTGTCATTCAACCTTGGGTTTTAAAGCAGGAGGCTGCAGGACTTCAAAAACTGCACTCCGTATTCTGATCAACCAGAGTTCCTCTTTGCCTTCCACAGCACAGGCGACATTTCTTTTACTTTCAAACTCTGCCTATAGTGTAGTGTTGTGCCCAGGAAGAGTCAATAATATACCTGTCAGATTACATGGATGCGGTGTAAATGACTTCTATGGGGCATTATATAATTTGCACCTCCTTTGTAAAACCATTCCTGCTATCTCCTAAAAATAGGTGTTTAAGCTGGAAGATGACACGTTGAGGTGGAGAGGTGTGAACAGAGCTGGTGCAGAATTGTTAAACATTAGGTATGTAAAGAGGCAGGCGAGACCCCTGTGGCTCATCAAATGCCAAATTAGATATTATAATGAATGGTAATTGGTTAAATTATTAATCATTCTATTGCTTATCCCACAGTAACTAAATGGCCTTTCAGTTGCTATATAATTACCAGGTGACTGATGCTCTGTTTTCTTTCTTTGTAGGCCTTGTATGCACAGAGATAAAGTCTAATTCCTGTCATAACACATCGGGGAGAGAAAAAGTTGCAGAGAATCTTTTCAAATCAACTCTGTGGAGTTAAAAACAAACTCTTGGATCCTCTTCAGTCTTATTCAATACGCCTGGACTCTTCCAGGCCCAACTCAGAAGGAAAGCAGGATTGAGTAAATCATGGCAGTGTCATGAAGGACGTTGACCTGTGGCGTCCTCAAGGCGCTCCAGGGCTGGCTCTGCCTGTACCAGAGGGCCATGTGTGGTTAACTCAGAGCCATACTGGGCAATGGCATTGTGAACTACAGGCCCTGTGATCCTACAGAACCCTAAATGTGTTCAGGGTCTCTGGAAATCCTGTGGGCTCCTCACCACTACCTCCCCCAATATGACTCTCAGCAAAGATGGCAGGGAGGACCTGATCCATGCCATGCACGTGACGGCTGCTTCAGCGGCCTTGAGGCACTAGGACAGGGGCAGCCAACTACAGTTTTGTGGGGGGGGCAGCCCTCTGTGGGCAGAATGATGTCAAGGGGTGTGGCCACGCTCCCTGATGCTGTTTGGTTTTTGGGGGGCAAGTCGGGAGGATGCTCCACCTGACATGTCTGTTCGGAACTGGCTTTGCCAGGCCCACACCATCTCCCCTTGGCAGGCAAAGCCATCTGACTGAGCTGGCGACTGGAGTAGCACTCGCTCCTCCAGCTGCCAGCTCAGTTGGGCGGCCATGTGGATGAAGCATCAGGGACGAAGCCGACGGAGGAGTGTCAGGCAGCTTCCCCCTGTCCTGCATCCTCTTTCCAATGGGAGAGGCAAAGCATGGGGAACTGAATGGGTGGCTTGGGGAGTTCTCTTCCAGTGCCCACTCAGACCCCAAGTCCCCAACACTTTGCCCACACAGCAGTTTCCCCAATAGGTCACCCGCCCGCATCCCCCTTTGTTATCTCTGATCACAGATCAATGATAGTTGAACCTGGAAGGAACCATGGACTGGATGGGCAATCTCCACAGGCCAGAGGTTGACCACCCCTGCACTAGGACTATTCAACAGCAGGTAGTAATTGCTATTCATGAATGGGCCATTTCAAAGCATTCAGAAACTTCAGAACAACAAGATTATTAATCGGAATACAACATAATGAACATACCTACTTTGCCTGTGTTAAAAGGTCTTCACTGGCTCTCAGTACATTTCACAACGTAATTCAAAGTGTTTTTTTCAACCTAGAAGACTAGGGGTGGGCAAACAGAAGACTGCAGGCCTTGAAAATGAATCAGGGCCTCTCTCAAGCAGCCCCATCAAACACCCATGAGAGGCTTCAGTTCCCCCCACCTGTGATTGGGCCACTCAAGGGATGGAATAATTGATCGGGCCCAAAGGGTGCCCAATACCCTCCTACCTGCAGGACTCAAAAGTGCCCCAAGAAGAAGCTGCCATGAAACCACACCCTGCTCAACCATCCTGATCCGCAAGGTAAGCTTTTCCCCCTTGGTGACCGGGGACAGGAGTCTGCAAGCAGAATCGGGGCAGGCATCCTACTTGAGGCGGGCTGCTCTCTGTCCATCCCAACTCTGCTTGCGAACATCAAGCAGGGGTGTTTTCCTAGGCAAGGGCTTCTACTTGATGTCTCATTGCACCCTGATATAAAACTAAGTGGCCAAGAACCATCAGAAAGACAGCCTTCTAATGTATGACACTGCCTGTTAACTTAGCTCTTTATCTGAAGAGTGGGTGCAACTGTGGAAAGAAGCTGTGTGTGTGTGTGTGTGTTTATCTGGAATGAAACAGCCTTCCTAGAGAGGTCTGCTCACCACCTAAGAGCCAAACTACACCTTACGCTAACCATGTAGCTCAGGGTTATCCTGTGTTTCACTCTAGTGTTAGCGCACACAACCCAAATTTGGATCAGGGCCACTGCATTCCAGGAGAGTAGAATTAAACCTTCCCTCCCCACACCTTGCTTTCCAAAATCTCCCCTTCAGCATGGGGGGGGGGGGCTAACAAAAGGGAGAAAAAAGCCTCCACTGATGCCAATTGAAGCTTCTTCCTTTTTGTTAAGATTATGCCTCCCCCCGCCGCCGTGAGGGGGATTTGGGAAAGCAAATAGGGTGGAGTTTAATTCTCCTCTTCTGAATCAGGGCCATGCACACTGACACTAGAGTAACTAAAAGGATAAAATTGAGCTACATGCTATGCAAGTAGCGTGGCCTGTAGTTTGCCTCTTAAGTTTCCAGAGAGGTTTACCCCATCCCCCCACCCACGGAAGGAGGCTGGTTGCAGGGCCACACAGACTCGTCCTACCCCTGGTATGCACCGTCCGTGGCCATGTCTCTGCTGCTGACCGCAGCAAAACATTTCCTTCTTGCCATCTGCCATTGGGCCAGCATGGAAAATGCCTCTTCATGCACACTGACATTTTTGTTTCATTTGTACCTAGTCTTTTCTCCAAGAAGCCCAAGGCAGAAAACATAATCCTCCTCCTCTCCATTTTATCCTCACAACAACCCTGTGAGGTAGGTTAGGCTGAGAGTCAGTGACTGGCCCAAAGTCACCCAGTGAGTTTCATGGCCGAGTGGGGACTAGAACCCGGTTCTCTTCAGTCCCGGTCCAGCACTCTAAGCACTGCGTCACACTGGCTCTCTTTGCAAGGAGAGTTTCAACATGTGCCCTTTCTCATTCCAGCAAATGTGTGGATAGCAAGTGAAAATTACCCACCTAAATTTTTAAAGCTATTTGTTTTTATGTGGTTTTGATTGTGCTTCGTTTGTTTTTATTTGTTTGACTTTTACTGTTGTTTCAATGACTTGTTTTAAATTCTATTCTGTGAGCTAATTTGGGCATGTATGTAGAAAGGTGAGATATAAATGTTTTAACAGCAGGCAGTGTGTAGTGACACTTAGAGAGCTCTGTACTAGGAACCTAACAAGAGTAACTTACACTAGAGTAACTAAATAATAAACAACCTTTATTGCAATACATTGGTGACAGAGATCTCCAGATCCAGACAGAAGCAGAACTGAGTTTCTCAAGTCCCTCCAAAACGTCTGCCACAAGTTCCACTTGTGAAATGCTCCAAATCCACAACTAAAGTTCATTTGGAATGAAATTCAGTGTCCTATATGACGCCCATATTATGAGTGGGCCCTCTTAGTGAGCAAAGATCAGTGTGATGCTTTGTGGAAGTATGTTCTGTGGGGTCATTTAAAGTTCATGTGACTAACTCCATTGGATATTGCCTGGTTATTGGATTATGTATATTTTGGTAACGCATTTGCTATGGAACCAGGCATGTTTGAGCTCACCTCAGTTCTCCAGACTTCACATTGAAGCTCGGTTTGGCTCACTCCTGTTTTTGTTTGCTACCTGTTTTTCCCCCTCCCCCATTTGAATGGGAAAAGTGTGCACCTTCTCCTCATTGCAAGTATGGGAATGTGCTGAACATGTTTAGAAAAAATGTCCTCCTGTTTGCATGAGGGGTTGTGAATGGGGCAAGTTCAGATGATTTGCAAACTGAAATGAGATTCTCATACATCCCTAGGCCCGACTCAGGAACTCGTTTCCACAGAGGTAGCAGTAGTTCAGTAAATGACTACACGAATTCATGAATGGTGAGAATATAAACCAACAGCCACTGTAAAGAATGTAATTGGCAGCTTCTGCCTCAAAAGTTGAAAGTGCCTTTATACTTTAAACGAGTACAGGCTAAGAGAGAATGACCAGAAATGGAGGATGTCCTTAAGACCCTGGCTCTTAAAAATCTGGATACGACTTCAAATAAGAGGCTTTATGAATCACCGGCTGGATCCACACAGCAGTTCTTTTGTAACTCTCCTTCAGCATCTAGACTCTCCTTACAAATAGATAGAAGTGACTGTGGTCAGACATTATTGAATGGTTATGGATAAAGATTTCTTGCTGAAGAAAACTGTGTTCTGTTTTATACTACTGAGGAAACTACTGCGTCACTTAGAAATTTTCTACATTGAATTCCCTAGGCTTTATTTTTTTAAAAAAAAAGAGTGGCTGCATTTCTCTTTTTTAAGCCCTTTCAAATATGATGTAGGTAACAGCTGATTTTTTTTCTTTTAAAAAAAAAAAAGTATTCTGGATCTCCATCTCTTCTGCACCTACTTTTAAAGCTTTTACGTTTGGTATCTTGAGTGACTATGTACAACACATTTTCCATGTTGTAGTTATTCCTCTTTCTTTCTTTCTTTCTTTCTTGGAGATTTGCTTTTACATGTATATGTATATGTATATGTATATGTATATGTATATGTATATGTATATGTATATGTACATGAGACATAGAAAGTTCTCACTTGTACAGGCTTAAAAATCTATGAGTATCTCAATAATCCTGAAGAAATATACAGTCTAATCTTTCCAACTCTAATTTTTCCAACCATACAAAGCTGAACTATTTCTCCTTAAGAGCACCGTCCTAAAGGGCTGATACTTGATAGTCTATTGAAAGCCCTGCCAGCAAGAACTGGGCAGGGCAGGTGGAGCGGCAGAAGCTTTTATAGCCTCCCCGCCCTCGGTTGTAGCATGTTCAGCTAGAGAGGCCTTTGAGCCCATTGGCAACTGGCAAGGACATGAATGGAGAGGCTTCTGGCTGGAAGGAACCAGTGGACCCATGTTCTCTCCTCCCTACCCACCAGCACACACCCTTTCCTCCCTGTCCTCTTTTACCTTGGGTAAGAAAACCACCATGGAGCTTTCCATGATGGCTGTGGGTGGAGGAGAATCCTCCTCACTTGGATTCTCCCCTCCTGAGTTCATAGCTCTGTCTATGGCCTTGAAAGGGGGGGGGGCAGAAATCTTCAGATGCTGTCTGAGGAGCCATAGAATTGCTCTCTAAAAGACTCATATTTTTGTTTTTCCTTCCTGCACACACACCAGGGGCCAGTTCACATGTGCACAGCAACTGAAATGCAATGCAATATTTTAATAGAAATAGCTCACACATTAGGCTGGGGACTCAATGATGAGAGAACAAATGACATATATGCAAGTTTGGCATCACCACATGCAGAGCCAGCGCTAGAGTTCAGGGGGCCCTCAGGCATGGTGCCACCAAAGGCCCCCTCCTTTTCCTCTTCCCTGCTTTCACCCCCTGCTCGCTGCCCCCACCCCTCTCTTACCATAGTACCCCCTCCAGTCGCTGCCATATCCACAGATTGCAGCCAAATGCCTGGCTCTGATGGGGTCCTTCCACAGAGTCAGGCATTGTGGAGACTGGAGTGGTTGCTGCAGGCAATCTCCTGGAACATCTCTCCCTTGGAGCCGCCACTTGTCCTCTGTGTTAGCTCTGCTCCAGAGAACAGCTGGCTGCTTCTGAGGAGAGGTTTCCCAGGAAGTTGCCCATGGCACAGGCAATTTTGTGGGACACCTCTCCAGTCTGCACAGTGCTTGGATCTGAGGAAGGACCCCATCAGAGCCAGGCATTTGAGTCTGGCCAGCTCCCTGAAGAGCCATGCCAGCCACTTTTTCCTGCCGATGCAGTTCTCCAGAGGACGGCTGGTGGTGGCAGTGGGTCTTAGGGGTCAGCAGAGATGGGTTCTTCTGAGCCTGTGGGCCCTCGGCAGCTGCCCGACCTTGCCAACCCCTGATGCCAAGCCTGACCACATGACATCCTCAGGCAACTGTTAGGCACCAGCACTGCATCAAGGCCCACTGCTGATGCCTGCCTTGAAGCTTGCTGATGCCTGCCCTGCCCCGCCTTCAAAACTTTTTCTCAATATTTAGCAGCCAGGCAGCTGCCATTTGAATTTCCCATGATACCCCTGACATAGTATTGTTCCAGGGCATTCTGGAAAAAAATATGCATTATTCCATGCTTTATTTAACTATTGATCCGAGAAGGACTTTGTGTGGATTTCCAAGAGGAAGCCATTTCTTAATTGTTTTTATTATATAATTTGCAGTTTTTATAACTTTACAACAATGCCTTAACAATATTATGGAACTAAGCAGAAAACGAAGGGGGTGATTCCCGTTCCCCCCTGCAGCCCCTCATGTGCCCTTAAAATCTGCTCCTGAGGGCTTGTGGACCCTCGAGCAGATTTTTGGGGGGCATGGGGAGCTACAGGTGGAAGGGAGGAGGGGAAAGGCCCATTCTGCAAACAGAAGTCTGCTTACACGATATTGGGTTTTGCCTTAAACCTGTTCTTACAATGAAAAAAATCACAGTAGTGAAAAAAGAAAAGAAAAATGTAATAAATAAATTAATTGTCCATAGGCAACCATCTTGGGCAATATCCAATGCAACGTAAGCCCTAACATAATTCATGTTGTGCTAGCATAAGGGACTTCTAGTGCAACATCAACCACATAAACTGGCACGATGGGATTCCCCAGGAAACCCAGTGCACCAACAATATTGGCATTGCTCTGGGGCAGTGTTCTCCAACCTTGGGTCCCCAGATGTTTTTGGCCTACAACTCCCAGCTACACTGGCTGGGGCATGGTGGGAGTTGTAGGCCAAAAACATCTGGGGACCCAAGGTTGGAGAACACTGCTCTAGGGTCTCTTACACTAGCGCAGTGCAATTTACCTTGGCGCTCATGTCACATTGGATACTGCCCCTTATTTCTAAGTTTACCCTGCAGCTTATTTTAAATTAAGTTGATTCTCAGAAATTTAAACTGTGTTCAGTAACAGATAGAGGTTTACCACATCCTGAACTCTGTTGTTCCAAAAGGAAACAAAGAGATTCCATTTTTCTATGCACCTGTTACACATTTAAGCATGTTAGCCATATCCCTTGTATTGTTACTCCACATCACTTTTGGAACCTGTGCACAGCCTGGGCAGGATTATACAAGCCGCGTGCTCCTGAGCATGTTCAGAGCACCCTTTTTGTGCCATTGAACTCCAGGTGGTCCCCACCATTAAAGTTGGCATGATTTTAGAGAAAGCATGAAAAATGTTTTCCAGCTGAAGTGTAGGCAGGGGGAAATGGAGTGGCTGGGTCTAAGCATGTGGGATGTAGGTCTGAGGAGGGGCTTGACCCCTGGAACCCCTGAAATGTTGTGTGCTCTGTGTGAAATGTGTCATCTGCTGGCACTGGATTGGGTAGGCAGATACAGAAATCTGAGTGCCACTGGCATTTGCTTTCAGAAAACATTCAGTAATGAGCGCCTCTGAGCATACATCGAGGCCATTTCTCTGTGTCTCTGTCTGGGATTAGGATAAGGGTGGTGGAATGGGAGGGGCATGTGTGCCAAAATAGTACCTCACCTAGGGCCATACCTCGAGATGGCCCTCCTCTGAGTCCCAAATATAAAGAAATTTGCCAATTTTGGCAACTTATTATGAAAGATTCTCACCCAACTGCACTGGCTAAATTCAATAGCTACAGTTATTCCTGTCCTGCTATGGCTGGATCACACTCAGGGCAGTAAGCATTAAACTAAGGGCCAATCCAAAAGCAAGTCAATAAACAGGCAATGGTCAAAGGCACAGTTTTACCAGGCAAGTGGGAGAGTTCCTAAAGAGAGGTCTGAAGAGCAGCCAAGGTCAGAACACAGATAAGCACTCAGATACAATACACAGTCCAAGAACCAGGGTCAAGCAGGAGTCCAAGGTCAGTAGCACAATGCTTCAATCATGGAGCAAGGTCAGAGGTACAAGGCGCTGGAGCTGGTAGAAGACTTTGTTTCCAGTGATGGCTAGAATAATACTGCAGGCTTATACTGCCACTGCTTCCTGAGCCCCATCCAAGGCTCAGCTGCAGTTGTTACAGGCATTACTCCTGAGGAATCCTTTCCTCTTGAGGAGTCCTCCTTTCTGTTCGAGCTCCTTAAAGGAGCCTACTAGCCTGCCTCTTGAGGCACTGATGCTCTTGTGGGCTAGGTGGTTGCCCAGCTTCCATCTCAGAGGTTGCACAACTCCTCCTCCTCCTCCTCCTCCTCCTCCTCCTCCTCCTCCTCCTGTGGGGATGGAACCATGGTCCTTTCTTCTGCGGGCCCAGGCTCCCTGAGGTCTCCTGCCATGGGTAGCTCCTTGGTGTTGGCCATCTCTGGGAGCACTAGCTCCTCTCAGTGGAGGATTCCTCCAGCAGGGGAATGACCGTTCCTAGCATGGAGAGGAGGACCTTATTATATCGGTCTGTCATTAAACAAGAGGAGCCTATCAGAAAAAAAAAAGAGGTGGCCACCCTCATTCAGCACCACCAACATGACTGAATATACAGAGATACATACCCAGGCTTTTAAGAGCTAAGCATCCTTGGTGGACAAATATGTCTGTTTTCATTTCTCCCACATTTTTTATTTTTTTTATTTTTTTACATTTCAAGTTCATTCCATCCTGAATATTTGTGAATGCTGGTAAAATCTTATCAAAAACAAATGGAAACAATATTCTCACCCAGCTCTGCTAAGGATTCTGTTGAAAGGTGAATAGCAAGGGCAACAGAGTTTCCCCTTTAAGTTGAAAAATATGAGATCATCTCACTCCATTTTCAGACATGGAACCTCTGAGATTAGAACTTGCCAACTGAGAGGTACTACTATCCCTATCTATAAGAATAGGGATGCCCCATAAACCCCCAAACCTGGAGGCTTCTGGGCACCCAATGCAGCAGAGCAGGAGTGGTTTTATCACCTGTCTAGCTGAAATGTCTCAGAGGGGGAGGGAAGGAGGCTGGAGTGACTTCAAGTCAGGATAGCTCATATCCTGGCAGATCCAGTCTCCTCCCCCGCCCTGCCCCCAAAACGCCCCCCTTCCCCCCCTCACTGAGGTCACTTTTCCGACCTCAGAGAGCAGCTGGCATGGTTCTTTCCATGCCGGCTGCGAGGGGGGAGGGGAGGGGAGGGGGGCGGGGGCTCCAATTCCTGGTCCCGAGGTTAGAGTGCAGTCTCCAACCTCAAATCTGGGAATCCAAAAAATGCTGTGTGGCCTCTCAGACACTGTCTAGGGGCCATGGGATGGCTCCCTTAGGGTGCAATATCCAATCGGGATGCCAGCAGGGCCGGTGCTACCATTAGGCCAACTAGGCAGCTGCCTAGGGCGCAGGGCTAAAGGGAGCACCAGAAACGCCTTGAAAAAAAATACAGCGCTCTCAAGTGGGAAGGGGGGGCGCTAAATATCTGATCTTGCCTAGGGCACCAAACTGCCTTGCACCGGTCCTGGATGCCAGTACGCCTCCGTATTTGGAGGATTATTATGGGCATCTTGTGCAGGGCAGGAGGAGCATGGAGGCAAAGGCGACCTCTGTGCTCCTCCTGCCCCGCAAAGCAGGCGGCTGATTTCGGCGCTTTGGAGCAAGAGGGAAGGAGGCTGAGGCGCCGCCAAGATACGTCGTATCTTAGTGGCACCAGTCTCCTCCCCTCCCTGCCCCCCCCGGAATGCCCCCCAAAAGACCTTCTCCAAGGTCACTGTTACAATCTTGGAGACACAGCCGGCGCGGATCTTTCTGCTGCAGCTACGAGCAGGGGAAGGGGATCCAAACGCAGATCCCCAGCTACGAGGTCAGAGCGATTTTCCTAACCCTAACACTAATTTTCCTTTTACCTAACAGGGTTAGGTAATAGCTGGGGATCTGAGCAGCCATAGGATTGCTCTGTTAATAACTCATGGAAAATTATATGGAGCTGCCATGTTGTGGTGTTTTTTTCTATGTAAAACTGTGTATTAACAATCACCATACATTTTAAAAAAAAATGCATGTGAATGGACACAGCATTCACTGTGTTCAGGAGATTTCCAGTTGCATTTCTTTCAGGAAAGTGATCATAGGAACATAATACACAGAAGAAGGTAAGCTCAAGATAAGGGATGCTTTTCCAGGAAGCCAGGACCACTGGAATTACTGTTTTAGTGGTTATTTTAAAATAGCTTCAGGAAAAGCTTAGAGAACATTGGAGAACTCCAGCCCCTGCTCTGAGTCACTGTGGGCTCTGATGCCATTATAGGTAACAAGATATCCAGGATTTGAACATTTTTATTATTATTATACGTTGAAATATGTATAACAGAAGACTTTCTTCAGCACATTTTTAAAAAAGCATTAAGGACCAAACCAGGCCTACGCCTCATCCAAAAATTGAAGTATCTGTTTTATAAGTTACAGCAACTTAAGGTGGATTGTAGCTCACATTAAGAGTAATAATTTGCCATAAGTCTTCTAGGACATAGGTTGCTAGGACAATTATATTTTGGAAATATATTTCACCACACTTTCAAAATATTAAGGGCTCAATCCAGCCAAAGCCTGGGGCTGGACATAACACTACGATTTAGCATTATGTGCACAAGCTTCAGGTTTGTACCCTCCCCTGTCCCCTCTCCTCTTGTGTGTATGTGAAGAGATAGGAAGCTTTTGCTTCTATTTTCAACTAACCATAGTTCATATTATGTGCAAATCTGGAACTACGTGTAGTCTTTATGATTGTGAAATATGTCAGTTTCAGAAATCACAGTCTGAAGTCAGCTTATTTCCCCGAACCATAGTTAAAATTAACCACAGTTTGCCAGGGTTCAGACATAATAACAAACCACGGTTTGTTGAAAATGGAAGAAAAGCTCCCTTGTGTTGTGGCCATGCTCTAGAACAGGGTTAGGTAATGTTGTGCACCAAGGGCACCAAGGGACCCCTAGACACCATTCTTGGTGCCTGCCAAGGTGTCCAACCCCTCCCACTTATTAAGATAAATGAATGTTATTAATTAAGAAAGAGAGAGTGTGAGCATCTTTGGGTGGTGATCCAGAGTGAGAGAGAAAAAGGGAATGAATTGACTGGCAGAGGGGGACAGAGAGAAGAAGAGCCTGCCTTTTGTGAAGTAGGTTTCTGTTGGCGCTGAACAATGTGGGTTCAAAGGAGTTGTTTAGTGTTTTCAGGCTCAGCCCCACCTCTGCCTTGTGCTCGGTCATTTGGGCAGGTTACTTGTCCTTTGTGACTAGCCACAACTCCAATGGCAACTATTTTGTGTTGGTGTCCAGAACAGTTTCTCAAATTGCCAAATGTGCCCACAGGCCCAAAAAGGTTGCCTGCTCTTCTAGGAGGAGAGGGGTGGGGAAGTGCACAAGCCCAAGACTCATTGACATAATGCTAAACCTTATGCCCCATCCAGGCATCCCCTATCTGTGTTGATTAAACATACTAGAGGGGGGGCAGCAGCAACAACAAAACAAACAAGGCTGTGCTACTGCCAAAGGTAATGATTTCATAGATTTCATAGAGTTGGAAGGAGTCTACAAGGCTATCGAGTCCAACCCCCTGCTCAACGCAGGAAACTAGAGGAGGGGGTCTCCCATCCAAGTAATAAGCAGGCTTGACTCTGCTTAGCTTTCCACGCTCAGACAAGCTGAGCCAGCATAAGCCATTGTGTGATGAGCCCCACTCTTGAGAAACTGCTGAATAATCCCCCCCCTTTCCCTGGAGAAATTGGGTGAAATGGTTCGGTTCCCCTAATTTCTCTGCCCAGAATTAGGCTGGAGAATTTTTTTAGAGGCCATTTGTTTTGTGCACAGTTCTAGCCACCTTGCTAGTCCTGTTGCTTTCAATGGGAGAGTTGGTCAGGAGATGCTTGATTCCCCATTTGTTTACATGAGTCTTAACAATGCTTAGTTTTGACTTCATTGTGCCCTAAAAATTTTGAATCAAGATTTCCCCCCCTTGCTTTTAAAGACCATATATGAATTCTTCCTGGTTAGCATTTCCCTGTAGAAAACAACAGGAGAGACAGACATTGAGCTTTCTGTTCTTCATGCCATCAAGCTTTACTTTGGCTTTATCGACTGCAACCCCCTCCGTCAACCCGTTTGCATTTTTCAAAAATGTAAATGCTCCTTGAGTGTCAATACTGTGCATCGAGGATGGTTGGAATCAAAAGATCTGCTTTTCCAGAGTGATTCAATTGACATTTTGTTTCCATGCTCTAGACTTTCAGAATGTTAAGAGTATTGATTAAACATCTGGTATTTTGGTAAGTTTCCCTGTACCTTTAAAAGGAACAGTTCTCAAATGAATTGGAGACTTGAATAGCTCAAAAGAGGAGCATGCTGTTTCTCATTTTAGTAGAAAAAATGGGCAGACTTAAAAAAAACAAAAAAACAAAAAGATTATATGTACACACATAACTCCCTGTGGTACCACTTCTCATATTCCCCTGTCATCACATTCATTAATTCGATGGAGGCTAATAGGGGAAAGAGAATGTAACTCAGAGAATGAGAGAGGGGATATTATTGACAATGTTTCTTGATATACAATCATTGTATAATCCTATACATGTCTCCTTAAAAGTAAGCCCCATTGAGTTCAGGTAAGTAGGGATAGGATTGCAGCCTAAAGCACATTAATGTACATCAGCTATCCCCAATCTTGTGCCTTCTGGATATTTGGGCATTCAACTCCAGCATGGCCAATGGCCAGGAATGCTGGGAATTGTAGTCTGAAACATCTGGAGGGCAGCCAGATGGGGAAAGCTGACGTATACTAAAGGAGAGCCATTTGACACATATCTAAAAAAATCCCCCTGAACTCCCACACCATGAACAAATGAAGACATCACCTTCCATATTAACATGAAAGATGATGGCAGCCCCATTCCATTACATCTTCCATTGTATGTTATGCATCTGTCTACTACTGTGGAGTGACAGCAGCTACAATCCAATTCCCATGTCTGTCCAATGGCCTACATGTTAAGAAGTGCAATGGCTTTGCTTAAAAAAAAGAAAGAAAAGCCCTTCTTAGGGTATGTGTATGCACATGACCTTGTTAAATGGCTTATATTTTCTCTCATCCCTTTACCTATGTAGGCAGAACAACTTCATGAACTGAACTGTATATTAAAACACACACACACACCCCAGTATGCTATGTATTACTATGGGAAACTTCAGCATGGTTTTAAGGAGCTGAACTGAACTACATCCAACACTGTTTAGCATTTCTAATTCATAGGATATCTCCAACACATTGAAGAAGTGGTTTTACGTCGGCTAGGTATACTTACACTGCTACTGGCGGAAGTGGGAAGCCTGTCGCAAAAACAAAGCAGAGAAAAAGAACAGGTAGATACAAAGCTGGAGTAGCCGTATATGAGACAGAAAAATAACAGCAACAACAACTACTTCTGGGTGCAGTTTAACCTCAGTGGAGCAGAAAGTTTCTTTCTTTATTATGTCACGGCTATTCGTTATGACATTGGTAACATTCTCACTCAAAATCGGTGGTGTATCTTGAAAAATTCATACATGGGAGGTAAGTGCAAGATGTGCTATACCGCTGAGTTATCCCAATTTCTAATTGATAAAATTGAAGGTACAGATTCAAAGATGTCCCAGAAGAACTTCAAATGCTTGCCACAAATGCCCACCCAGCTTTGCTCCTGCTTCTCTTCCCCTTTGTGGAGAAGGAGAAGCAGGAGCTAAGCACAACTGGACAGCACTGGCAGGAGTGGCTCACGCTGGCTCAGCTTGTCTGAGCGTGGAAAGCTAAGCAGGGTCAGGCCTGGCTATTACTTGGATAGGAGACCCCTCCGCTAGTTTCCTGCATTGAGCAGGGGGTTGGACTCGATAGCCTTGTAGGCTCCTTCCAACTCTATGATCTATGAAATCTATGAGCTCCTGGAAGCACCAGGTGGAAGATCACTCCTCAGCCTGGTGCTTCAGCCAGGAAGCCAGCTTCCCCAGGTGGAGGAAAGCTGGCACACAGGGAAGCAGCCTGGAGCTTCAGCTGCCCACACCGCCTCCCACTGGGAGGGTGAGCGGTGCACTAAGTAATCACACTCCAATTACAGATTATAGTGGGGATCACATATTCAGGATTACACATATTGGAGGTTCTGTAGGATGGGGTCCAATGCCTAAGCCAGGGATGGGGAACCTCTTTTTTCTGTCTAATGTGCAGAAATTGTGCCCTTAGAGTTTCTTGACCATTTAATAAATATTAAAGTCTGGCTAAATGATATTGTCCAGTCTAGCTAAATGATCAAAGTGGGGATTTCTCTCCTGCCTCCTACCTAGTAGCCAGAGGACGGCTTTGGGCAGGGAGTGTGAGGCCCTGTGGGCCAAATGCCCAGCATGGTAGGCCAAATTGGCTATAAATATGTTATTTGAAGAACAATGTTATCTAGGACTAATCTTGAAAGTCTGCTCACAGTGGCCAAAAGGTGTATTTTGTAGCAAATTGGAAGACAACAGTTGCTCCATCAATATCTGAATGGTATAGCAGAATATAGAACATTGCAGTTCTACCAAATTAACTTGCTGTAGATGATCAATTAATCAACAACAGACAAGTAAGTTTTTTGAAAGATGGACTTTATTTGCAATGTTTTGGAATAGTATATATATCAGGATATTTGACTATATATTTGTTTTCCTTAGGGCTCAATCAGTCCTATGGCCACTAGACAAAGTCTAAGCGGCCATAGGAGAAGTCGGAGTCCCACCTCCAGTCGGAAATGTGGAAGACCGACCTTGGAGCCAAAGTTTGTGAGCATTCCATGGGGTGGGGAAGGGAGGAGGCAGGCTCCACCAGCATATGTAGTATTCTGACAGCACATCAGCCTCTCCTCCTTGCACTCTGGGGTAAAAGACTTAGACAGCCGAAATCAGCTAAGTCTTTTGCAGGGTGGGAGAAGCACAGAGGCCTTTGCCTCCACGCTTCTTCCACCCTCCATAGGATGCCCGTAATCCTCCGAGTTCGAAGGGTTACGGGCAGCCTTATTGGATTGCACTGTTAATGTAGTAGAGTATGTCTTCTTCTTCTTCTTCTTCTTCTTTTTACTGTGCTTATCTTTGATTCCTTATTTTTTGTGTAACCTGTTTTTTAAGTTTATATAATAAATTTTAATTTAAAAGTTCTAGCTTCACACAGCGCTATTAACCCTGTTCAAAAAGTCCAAATCCAAGTATACTGAATCATAGAGGGAGAGGAGGATCGCACCTATTATTCCACACCTGACTCCCATGTGCTTACAGATCCTTTGTGAGCAAAGCCCAAGAGTGTTGTTGTACCTTGCATTTGTTGCACCTTGCTTTTTGTGCATTATCAGATTGTGCATAAAGAGTTGTGTGAACAGGGCTATCAAGCAATGCCCTAGGGCAGTGTTCTCCAACCTTGGGTCCCCAGATGTTTTTGGCCTACAACTCCCAGCATGCCCCAGCCAGCTGGGAGTTGTAGGCCAAAAACATCTGGGGACCCAAGGTTAGAGAACACTGCCCTAGTGTGTCTAGAGCATTTATATTCTGTTCTTGTCTTTCCATTTCTCCATTTTCTGTTCTAGACTCTCTTATGGTCCCTGGCTATGACATTACCCAGAATCATTAGCACTTGCTAAATTCTCACCTTGTTCCATATCTTCAATATACCATTCCAGCTTAAGGATTCCTTCTGTAAAGGTTTGTAAAAGCATACAGCTTTTGGCTTCTTTTTCATACCTGAAATTAAGACCCGGTCAGACAAAACAAACAACAGCAACAAAAAATAATGCCTTTAATTCAGATTCAATACATGTCAACAGAACATCATTAGAAAGCTAGCAGTTTTGCCTTGCTGTATTTTTCTGCTGTCTGATAGAGGAATGGTGTCTCCAGTGCTGTCAATCTGAGACTTTCTCTATGTTCTCCCACCTACTAAATATGTTTTAGCCCTGGAGCACAAAAGCAGCATGAGTGAAAATTGAAACAGAGTGTGCTGAATTTTCCTCTCATTTACAATGGTAACAATTGGGTTAGTCTCAGCTGGATCCTCAAAGCACCCCACGCAGCATCAGCCCCATTCACCTCAATTGGGTCTTGCATCAGTGGAGTGCCTTGAGGAAATGGATTGCTGGGATTATTGCCAGAAAGCAAAACTTGTCCAAGATTTTGTTACAGAATAGAAAATGTTGCCAAAGGCAAGGAAGCTAATAGTTTCCCAAATATTTCTGAAAAAAGTATAATTAGTTATCTTAATGCCCACGACTTACCTCAACTTTTCACACTCTCTCTAACATCGGCTCTTGCTATGTCAACTATAATGGGACCCCCTGAAGTCTTGGCAGCCCTAATCATTCAAAGGTCACAAGCAAGGTCCTACAAACCCTCCTGACACTTGATTTAAAGCCTTTGACACTACCTATTAAATTATATAGTCCATTAAGCTACATACATTTGGGCCACATTTTTATGTTTCACTACGCAGCTGGGAAGAAACTTCATTTCATATTTTTTAAAAAGAAGCAGCAGCCATGAAAATGAAGACATATGGCCAACAGTTCAGGCTTTCAAGATACTTTCTAATGCTACCTTATTTGACCCTACTGATATTCCAAAGTGGCAAAACGTGAAGCCTTTCATCAGCTGTCATTTTCTCATGCAGTAAGAAACTTCCACATACCAAGCCACAAATCAAGAATGTTCCCGGCAAATAAATGCTGACATGCAGCTAGAGTTTTCCTTAAGAGAGAAGCACCAGTATACTTTTCACTGTCACATAGCCCACTGCTGCTCACCAGCTTTCCACATTATCAGAAAAGCAGAGGGTAGAAAAATGAATTTTCTGACAAATTCAGGATACAAATTTACCTTATGGAATTTCCAATGTAGTCAAATTTTGCTTTTGAAATTTGGCTTTCGGAACACCTTTAAGGGTGCAATCCTATGCATGTTTAGACATTATAAAGTCCAGAAAGAAAGAAAGAAAGAAAAAAAGAAAAGTCTATAACACTACATTTCTGTGTGCAATATATATATATATATATATATACGGTATATATATATTGCACACAGAAATATATATATATATATATATATATATATATGCTGGGCAGCCATGGGCAGCCCCTTCAAGGTGCTGCTGGGGCCCTTTAAAGGGGCTGCTTGTGGACAGACAGCTTTCGCGATCTCTGGGGGCGGGGAATAGTAAAAGGGGAGGAAGCTGCAGCAAACCAGAAGGAACTCATGGTGGGGAGTAAAGGAAGCCCATGCCAGCTGCCCTGAGTGCTGCGTGGGCACCTTGGAGACAGCTGTCACTGGTGCTTGCCAAGTAACCACATGGTGAGAGCAGCAAGGTTTTTTTTACCACTCTTACCATGGGGCTTCCTAGCCGATCCCCTCTACCCACGATGAGTCGTGTCATCCATGTTCGGATGACATGCCAACCCATTGTGGGTAGAAGAACCCCTCAAACAAGCCAGGGCTTTTCAGGGTGGCTTATAACCCAAACTGAATCCACCCTGACAAAAACCATGGGGGATTCAGACAACGTGCTAACACACCATGGCTTATAAGCCAGAGTGGGTTGTTGTGTTGTACAAACCCAGTCAATGTGAATGATTTGACTTACACCACCAATATAGCTCGTGTAATATTATACCGTTGTTTGGTGGGATCTGAGGGAGTTTGGGATCCTGACTATGTCCTGCTCCTTACCCAGCACCTTCTATTTTTGGCCCCTGAAGCAGGGGAGTTGAGCTGGTGGTGGGGTTGTATAATGCTAGTAACATGCTTTTGTGGGATCACCAAAACTGGTATATCTTCAGGGTCCACTGGCACAGCGGACTTAGTTGGGATCCTAAATCTCTCCAGCTGATGTAATGGGATCGTAGAATTATGTTGTGTTAAACTGTGGTAAATGATTTCATGTATAGTGCCACTAAAATGAACAGAAACCTTTCTGTTGACGGCAGTATATTTCGAACGAGACCCTTCCTGAGCAAACTACTGAGCAAAGCTTTTTGGGAAGAAAGTCCCGAGAGCTAAGAATGTCCATCAGGTGTTTACAGTTGCGTCTTCACATAACTCCGACAACCTGTTTGTTAAGAGTCCAGAGTCTCATAGACTAGGCAGAGAGAAATTATAGTAGCCTATGCTCTTGTTTTCTGATGCTTTCTTGCTTCAGCCTCTAAAATGGTACAAAATGCTGGCTGGCTACCAACTACACAATCAAACATCTGTGCACCAGATGTCTATAACACTATATCCAGCTGTGTTACTGCTGCTACATCTGCAAACCACAGCATATGCCAATTGCTATTGTAAGAGTATTTTGAGAACAGAAGGCATATGAAAGAAAACCCTGAAGCAGAAGTAGCAAAGTGTGCATTTAACGTGTGCATATCTGTTTTCTTCATGTTGACACTTCAGAATCCTCAGTTCACTTTCCAATAAACTTGGACCAAGTGAAGCAGGGAAGTCATAGATTAATGTTAGTCCTTTATCTACAGTCAAAGAGCTGCTTTATACATCATAATTTGCACATTTGGCATGTGGACCTGGCATGGTTATGGCACGCTGATAAGGACATTATATGGCTAGCACCATGACCACTGTCTTGGATTTCTCCAGTCCTAGATAGCAGTTGATGCATTTGGGTTGGCGATCTAATACTAAGGCACACAGTCCTCCGGAACATACTATGCAGCACAATCCTATGCATGTCTGCTCAGAAGTAAGTCCCAATAAATAAGTTGTATGGGGCTTATTCCTAGGTAAGTGTGCAGCTTAATTGGGAGCAAGCCCTATTGGGCACAGTGGCACTTACTTCCAAGTACACGTGCATAGGATTGTGTTGCCTATCACTTAGGGCAGGGCTCAGTCCAAGATAAAGCACATCTAAGTCTGGTTTCAGTGGGAGAGTTACAGACATTGATGCACCCGTGTCCTCTGTAGAAGACTAGGTTCAAACCCTGATGCCTGCTCTTTCTTTCAATCCCATGTGCACACTTACATACAGGCATGCATTAATCTTTAGTATGTTGTCTGCCTCCGAATCACCACTTGGCACAGTTTTTATACTGCTAAGCAGCAGTGTAGATTGGTTTTTAAGAGAGATCCCATATACTGTGGCTCCACTCAAGGAACTCTGAAAGGTAATATATCCTGGATTTTTGTTGCCTAAGAAAACAATTCTAAACCACAAACCAGGGTAGAAGTTGTTACAAAGTTACTGATTGGAAATGTTTGGTCTTCTATTTTCCCGGATTGTAAGGCAGCAGTTCTGACCACATTGGCCATGTGTCCTCTTTTTCAGAGGACAGTCCTCTGTCTGAAGAGCTGTCAGAGGACCATCCTCTGTTTCGAGGCTACCCTGAAGGGCTGTCCTGTCTAATTCCAGTTTAAAGATAATGAGCCATAAAAAGGGTTTGCCCATCAATGGTGAGCACCTGGACAGCAGACTGAACAGGCAGGCACACCAACCGGCTACCTGGCCACAGTCTTCCACACTATAGTGAGATTACCATATTTCTATTTAAATTATAATACTTATTTCTAAATTTGCAACTTTACATATACATTAGCATATGCACATTTTATGCAAATCACTGTCCTCTTTTGTTCTTTTTTTTGGTGATGCATCTCCTCTTTTGGAGTGATACATAAGTGGCCACCATAGACCACACTCATACTGCTGTACAATCATGCTCTAATCAACGGATTTCATTGCAAGTGAATGTGTTTGGAATGGGATAGCAGTCTCCGGTCTCTCTCTAATCCCATTGAGTGTAGCCTGTTCATTGTACATTACAAATCCAATGAATACAGATGTCTGGATCTATAATCAAAGAGTAACATCAAAAGGCTCACAGCATCTAGGTGTTTTGTGTGTGTGTGTTTACAGGACTCATATATTTTTTAACTAAGCAAAGCCTGAATGGCTGCAGCATGGCTTGTCCCACTAGCTCAATGTCAATGTTTAAGTTTATTGTACTAGCCAAAGGCCATGACAAAATTAAAACTCAAATACTCATATACGGTTATGCACATATACAAATGTATGAAATAATTAGTTTGAAGAAACAATGTATATCAAAGAAAGTAATTTATAAAATCATCTTGTTCGAATGCAAGTCAGTAGTCCGAATCACCATGGCAATTAATGGCGATTTTATCAAGTTCTTTTTCCCTAGTCTTTTTTGCTGCCAAGGCGAAAAGGGCCACTTTATGTGTCACTAATCTGTTTGTATCACTCAACAGAAAAAGCACTATGTCTTTTTGGGTGTTTCCTCCTCCATTCAGCAGCAATGGACTCAAGAATTTCTTTCTGGGATCTCTATATAAAGGGCATATTAACAAATAGTGGATGATATCTTCCACTTGTATCTGGCCCCATATGCAAAATCTGTGTTCGTATGGTATTTTGTTATAACGCCCATCCAGGACCGCAGTTCAATAAAGGCATTTCTTAAAGAAACTGGTCTAAGTTTGAATAAGTAGTCAGCTCTGTAATGTTCTGTTTTTAAGAGAGCAAACCATGGGGAAAAATTAGATGTCTTAATTAATTGCAGGTCCTTTCTGGAATCTATCCAGAAGAGCCAGTCCCTAATTTGTCTCTTATTCATGTCCAAAACTACCTTCAGCTCTGGGATAGAATAATGGTATAGGCTGCTTGCAACCCATTTTGTGTTCCACTTAATTCCATAAAACATAGAGCAGGAAAACGATCTATGGAAAGAGAAGCCATCCTTTTGACATATTTCAATTGGGCACTATCTACTCTCACCTTAATAGATGGCCATCCTGAATCTGTTCGCAAGAAAGGTGCTGATGTGCCAGGTGGTAAGGAGTAAAGTTTTCTGAAGAATTTATTCTGCACAATTTCTATAGCGTTAATGGTACTTATATCTTCTCCCCAAATTTCGGCACCGTTCCCACTAACTCACTATTGCATGAATCAATAAAAGGCCCTGGCTGTGTCAGTGGGATTAGCCAAGCTCAACAGGCTATGTAATTAGAAGAACCAGTCATTAGGGGCCTGGTTTGCTCCAGACCAACACACTCCTCATCACCGGATCATAAGCCATACTACTCAGTCTGTTATTGCCGTAGACATTCTTTCTTCCCCAATCCTGATAATGCTTGATTGGTTCAATGCATATTTTCAACCACATTTTATCAAATATATTTTTGTCCCGATAGCTCCATTTCTGGACTTGTGTTGGAAATGTTCTATATGATCAAAATCATATTCCTTGTCTTCTGCATTAAAATGAATACACTGAACTTGTGGTTTTGTTCAGAGTGCCTGTCATCAATGGTTGATGGGGCATTGCATTGCATATTGTTCTAAAGAATGGATTACTGAAAGCAAGGTGTTGGGTTTTTTTTAATTATTGCATGCATGCGTTTATTCTGTTTTAGATATTTATATCCTCTACTACAGCCTGAACCCAAAGGGCTCCCAGAGTAAGTAAAAATAATAATAAAATATGCAAATCAATATATTTAAAAAAACACAATATAGAGATGTCGCAGAGCAACAGCAATTTTAAAAACTGAAAACAGAAAAATTAAGGGCAAAATCCTACGGTTGCTGGGAGGGAGTTCCAGGGGCCATAGGATATTGCAGATATATCTGTCTGTGGGCAGAGAGGGAGACCTGCCTCCAGAGGCTTCCTCCTTGTGGTGGAAGAAACCTCCTCCACTGTCCTTTATCCACTATCAGTACTCTGATAGCAGAGGGGTACGGCCATGTCCAGGGGAAGATTGGGGGTGGATCGTGGGAGGCTTGGGATTCATAGGATCCAAAGGCCATCCATTCCCTTGACCTGCCCCTGACAAGAGAAAGAAAATATTCTAGCCCTGGAGCTGGCATACTTATGTCCATTCTGCCCGGCCAGCGCAAACACCTCCACAATGTTCTTCCCTGATGTATTCTCTTTCCCCTGTCCCCATAGGTTTGCTCTGCCTAAGATCTGCAATGCTTAGGAGAATAAAAACATGGCTATCAATCCCTGGAAAGACACTAAACCAGATTCTAGGTGAGCCTTCCTGGAAACTTCCTCTCCCCAGCCATCATCCACCGCACCTCCGAAGGAAGAAGGGGACCCAGAAAAGGGCCTCCAGAGATGAATGTCACATTAAACTGTGTTTTTAAATTTGGTTTTTAATTTTTTAAACTGTTTTGTATGTTTTAATGTTGTTTTTATGTATAAAGTGTTGTGAACCGCCCAGAGAGCTTCGGCTATGGGGCGGTATATAAATGAAATAAATGAAATGAAATGAAATTTGGTTCATAAAGTGGGAATCATGAAATCATTCCGTGGGGAGGGGATAAATAAAAGAAGCTATGGAAAACATAGTATATGGAGGAAAAACTACATTTAAAGCATGGCATTTTACTCCAGTGTTAATACCATTCACACAGCAGCAAAACCTGACTATCAGTGTTTATTTTTTAAGGTAGTGTTGAAGCTGGAACTAGCCACAGCATAAGCTACCATACCATGTAACTCAGGAACACATCTTTTCAGGGCATGGCCCTTAACAGCTGCGAATGCGATTTCCCAGCTCAAATGAACACAGAAAGCCCTATCACGTTAAACCAAAAGGTATGTTTGTTGGTTTGGTTTTTTTTTGTTGTTAACTGAATTAAGAAATATGACCAAACTATAATATGCTAGTTTCTATTCTAAGGGCTAATTCATCCATGGGCCTGGTCTACTACTCTCTACAGCTGGAATATGTCTATCACTAAAAGAGGATAAATGGATCATGTGGATGGGGCTTATTCATGTTCATAAACCTCAGTTCACCCTAGGTATTCAACACATGGGAGAGTGCATGTCTATGCGCAATCCCTACGATCACTCACATATTCGGGCAGTATCCAAAACTGCCACTGCGCCTCTGTGCATTCTGTTGTGCCCACTGGACCCCACCGCTAACACTACAGGAAGGTAGTGCTTCCTAAAGCAACCCCAGAAACTAGCAGAAACACTCATTTACAGAATGGAACAGGTCAGCAGAACTCCCTTCTGTAAGCTCTGTTGGCCTGCCCCATTCTGGGAACAAGCATTTCCACCCATTTCCAGTTGCTTTCGGAATCGCTAACTCCCCATTGCACTGAGTCCTCCTGGTGCATGGTCAGTGTTGGATCAATCATTGCCCTACTTCATACATAAAAGTTTACATAAGCAAAACAGATCACATATGTGATCTAGTCTTACAAGTCTACCCCTTTTTCTGGGTCTCATCCCTTAAGTGACATTACAACTTGTCTTAAATGTTAACCTAACCCTGTGAACCTTTCAGAGTGAGGCAGTGGTGCTGAGGGAAAGGCACTCTGTGTATGCTCAGAGAAACATTTCTTGTGTTTACTTCACATATCTCAGAACTTGAGAGTAAGCCCGGCTCATTATTAGTTCAAATGTAGGTGGGTTCTTCTATAAACACGATCTTCTCTTCTCTTGGTTTCATTGTTCTCCTCCTGATCGATCCCTTTCTCATAGCATCAACCAGATTTCAGAGAAGACTTGTCCTCATATTTGCCTGTTCTCTGACATTGTCAAAGAGCAGACAAATCTCATGGAAATAGCAGACGTAAACAAGATAAAGCTAACTTATTTTCTTGTGCCTAAATCACAGGAACAGTTATCTGAAGTTAGTTTGCATCCAGCTAATAAAGGGGAAGCACGATGATGCATTTTTGTGTCCATTCCAAGACGTTTTTTTAAAGTAAGAATAGTTATCTATAGCCAAAAAGTGGTCAGTGTTTTGAACTTGAATAAATAGTTGTTTCTCTAGAAATCATGGCTTTCTCTAGAAATGAATATCTGGAATTTCATGGTGAGCAGTGACCTTAAAGAGGGGGAATAAATGTGTGTTCAGGAAGAGTGGTTTCCTTTCTCCAAATCTCAGATCTTTCCCATAAAACAACTAGATTCAATCTTCTGATCAGGACCAAGTATATATTTTAAGTTTTAGCAGAATGACCTTGATTTCTGTTCTTAAAGAAACCATGGGCTGTATCCCAACAAGTAAGCTTCCCACAGATGTGGAGGACTCCTTCCATCAGCAAGAGGCTTTTGATCAGGGGAGATTTTCTAATGGCTGAAGGGGGAAAGAAGCAATTAGGGACAGGGGAGAAATTAGTTCAGTTTGCATTTTAATGCGAACTTACCTAATTTTACACTTTTGAACCACTATGAAAACCAAAACCCAGTTATCCTTTGGAGGAGTTCCACCACCACCCCAACATACATACATACAAAACATGTATGTTAGGAGAAATTAGGAAAATTGCTTGCAAAAATGTATTAGATAAAAAAATACATAAAAATACATGTATTAGGAGAAATGTGCACAATAATGCTTATGCAAATGTTTTTTTTGGGGGGGGGATCTTAAACATTTGGGATGAACCAGACTTAAGACTGGGGAAATTCTCATAGAGATGAACCAAATTTAAGTATGGAAAAAAGAGAAACGGAGAGGAACTGAACTGAAATTGACAGATTGTCCATTCCCAGAAGCAATATTCACTGATTCCACAGTCCCCTATGTTCTCCAAAAGTCTTCTCTAGAGGACCCTCTGGAACACTGGGAGAAGTGGTGCTGGGGGCTGCAGAGGGAGCGCCTTTCCCCAAACTCTCCCTAGGATCAAAAGGGGCCTCAAGAAGTGCATGCACCCTGCAAGCAGGCCAGTGTGCATTTCAAATGCTATTTCAATCAGCATTTGGAAAACAGTGCCTCAGAGGCATCTCTTGCTCAGTGCTGATCTGAATGATGGTTTTCCTAGACAGAGGAGAAGCATGTGACCAGCTTTCCCTTCCCATGAACCCAATGGGTTAAATCCAATATTGCATGAGCGGATTTCTGCTTGTTTAATGGGATTTCCCCTTGCTTTCCTTCCCCCTGCAATTCCTCATTTACCCCTCAAAACTGCTTCAGAGGGCCCCCCAATAGATTTAGGGGGAATGAAGGGGGAGGGGAAATTCATTTTCCCAGCAGTTTCTATTCTGCTGGTAGGTGGCCAGCATTGGATCTAACCTGATAAGCCTCCTTCCCCTCTTATCACTCACCAACCTCCACCTCTGAGTAGCATGGGTTCTGTGGGCTTCTACTATTGAAAGGGAGAAGGAAATTAAGAGAGAGAAAAAGGATAGTAAATTGTTATTCTGTAGGTTTTTACTACTAGTGTTTGTTACTTCCCTCTTGAAGTTGTGTCTCACAGTAGCCATCTGCTTAGCTATTACTAGGATCTAAGTGCACTAATGGGAAGGGAAGCTGTGGGGTGTCCTTGGTTTATTATGCATATGTCCAACATGCAAATTAAGTTTTAAAATACTTTGGCTTTCTGGTCCAAAGTTCTGTAGAAGCTCAAATATGCATGCAGTGTCCTCTGGCATGGATATATTCTGTCACTGCATGATTATACGTTTGTTTTTTTATTGATTTATCACTTTTGTCAAATGCCCAGAGGCCTTTATTGATGGACAGTAGAAAAACGTCATAAATAAATAATAAACAACTAATATACTGGAGCTCCACATGCGTATCAGAGCTCCACATCAAGATTCATACATATGTATTTAAGAGAAGGTGTTGCTTTCAAGGATGACGGTATTCCTTGTTGCAATGTGAATAATTCTCTTTTTTCATTTAATATCTGGAATACCATGTGAGTCTGTGTGTGTGTGTGTGTGTGTGTGTGTGTGTGTGTGTTTAAATCCCCATTCTTGTTTCTCTCCTATATAAAAGCCATTTCAGGTCAAAATTGGAAGCAGAATATTTACTGTAAAAGGAATGGGAAAACTGATTTATTCCACTATTGCTGTGTTCCAATTCAGGTTTCAAAATACCTATTATATACAAGAGCCTTTCTATGGCTTTCAACCTTTATCACTGCGTTTTTCATATCAGTCACTGTTGCCTCTTTGTGTTATCCCCTCATTCGTTTTGACATCTTCTGCAAACAAGAGGAGGTGGTGTAGTGTGGAAGTTTTTCTCTGTATGCTGACAAATGCCGTTCCTTTGCTATGACAGGTTGTCTGAGACCTGGACACTACTCGGCTTTCATTCATGGCCAGTTTATGAAAATATATGGAATTAATGTCCAGCACTGTCTGAGAAGCACGAAGTGCTGAGGAAGACGAGGAAAGAAGGTGATACTGTGCAGAAATATAGAGAACAGCAGGATAGAGAGGGAAGTTTCCAGTGCTTTTCAAAAAGCCTATGATGCAAATATGCAGAATCACCCATGGACTGGTAAAATTAGGCTGTAATCCTATGCATGTTTAGACAGAAAAAAGTCCTACAACTCCCAGAAATCCCCAGCCAGCCTTGCTGGCTAGGGATTGCTGGGAGCTGTAGGACTTTTTTCTGTCTAAACATGCATAGGACTGCTCCCTTAGAATATTGTATCTAAAGGGAATTACACTGCTGAAAAATAACAAATGACTTAAAGGGGACTGCCCTACACACACAATCATGAAAAAATAAATGTCAGGAAAAATTAAGGCCATGGTCCAACCACAGTTACAGCACAATCCTATGCATGTTTATGCAGAAGTAAGTCTCACCGTTTTCAATGAGGCCTACTCCTTGGCAAGCATGTTTCGGATTGCATTCTTAAATACTTCTAACAGAGCAATCCTACCATGCATTTATGGGAGCAGGGATGGGGGTTGGGGGGTATCCAGGAGTGGAGCAGCCACCACATCCATTGGCCTGCCAGGGTGAGAGATGTAGTCACATTGACTACAGTGGGATGGAATTAACTACGCCAACCACAAAGCTGGCCGCCCGTAGGGTTGCGCAATTTCTGTGGGCATATTGGGGAAACAAAGGGGCTTTGTATGTGGCATATCCAGCCCAGTCCATAATGTCTGCTCTGCCAGTGGAACATCTATGCCTGCAGAAGATCTATGCATTGCTGACATTGACGCGGATATTGATGTTCCACCAGCGTGCAGGGGACTTCCAGTGGCATAAGTATATCACCCGGCTGAGTATCTCTGCCAGCAAAGCAGCACTTATGCCACTTCCTATGGCCCCTCTGCTGGCTTTCTGGTGGGACTTGGATAATGCACCCTAACGCCTTTTGAAATCAGTGGGAAATTAAGGAGACATGAACTTTCTCCTGTTGAAATCAATGGAAAATTAAATTTGAGCATTAGCTTTGGCTCGATCACAATCTCTGAGATTGAATCTCATGCATATGGGGGAAAGTACAGGAATGTACATGAAAACGTATGTCTACTTCAGCTGTGTCCAAGATAGCAGCTCGCAGAACTCATCAGGAACCACTGAGAGCAGAGCCAGCCCCTATCCGGACAGCCCAAATGCTTCATTTGCATGTTCCCGCCCTGGACTCTTTCTTCTTCACCAAGCTAGAGTGTGACAGAACCCAAAGAACCCATGATGGGTAGAAAGATAAATGATAGATAGATGTCCACTTCCTCTACCTTAACGACAACATTCAGAAATAATTGAGAGCCAGTGTGGCGTAGCAGTTAGAATGTTGAACTGGGACTTGGGAGATCCAAGTTCTAGTCCCCACTCAGCCATGAAGCTCACTGGGTGACTGTGGGCCAGTCATTGCCTCTCAGCCTAACCTACCTCACAGGGTTGTTATGAGGGTAAAATGGAGAGGAAGAGGAGGGTTATGTTGGGTTCCTTGCAAGAAAAAAAAGCAGGATATAAATATAATTAATTAATGTATTTATTTAAATTTAAAGTAATAAATGGAATTAATAGATTGATTGATTGATTAATTAATTAATTAATAATTGGCTGATGTTTAGTCTAGTTTGCTGCCCTGATCCAGCAGCTATGAATGCATATGCAATGACACATGAGCTGGGCACTAGGCAGGGATGCCTTTGTGTGGGCAATCGGGAAAACCTCTGAAATGGGAAAATGCTTTAAAACATGGCTGGAGAACCTGTGGCCCTCCTCGTATTGATGTACTACTACTCCCATCATTCCCTCACCACTGGCCAGACTGGCTAGGGCTGATGGAAGTTGGAGTTCAACAACACCTGGAAGACCAGAGGCTCCCCAGCCCTGCTTTAGAATCAACCAGATGCTTACCAGGGGAATCTGTGTCCTCCAAGAGATTCTGGCATCGTGAAGCTATAAAGTCACCAATCAAAGAAGGGGTCACATCAGCCGAACCTAGAAGTAAACACCATATAACGGAGCAAATAAAATTAAAGAACAAAGTGTTCCTTCATTGTGACCCCTATGCTTCTAAAAAAAAAATAAATTAGTTTCTAAACTAACAGAGCAACCCTGTGCATCTCTTCACAGAAGTAAGTCCCATTGAGTTCAATGGGACTTACTCCCAAGTAAGTGTATATAGCAGGGGTAGGCAGGTTTTTTTGGGCCCATGGGCATATTTGGCACTTTGAGAAACTCTCCTGGGCACCACCACAAAATGGCTGCCATAGGATGCATGGCTAGTCACAAAGGACAAGTAACCTGCCCGAAAGACTGAATTCAAGGCAGAGGTGAGGCCTGAGCATAACACTCTAAGCAACTCCTTGGAACCCACAGTTTTCAGCGTGAACCCTATTTCACAGTTTTCAGTCAGAACCCTATTTCACTGAAGGCAAACACTTTTTCTATCCCCCTCCCCTTGCAGCCAACTCATTCTCCCCTACCTCTTTTTCTCTCACACTCTGGATCACCACCCATAAATGCTCCCCCCCCCACACACACACCCCTCCTCCTTACTGCAAGCACACAAAAACAACCCTCATTCCTTTTCAGGTTCCCTCTGAAATTCCCACCCCAAACCCTTTCTCTCTCCCCCTCTTTTTCTTACACACATGATGCAGCGCCCTCCATTCAGACACACAAGCAAAGGACCCCACAGACTGCTCCCAGACCCAGCTGGCTTTCTGCTGCTCTCCATACCCCCTGTAACAATATGAAACTACAATTTGCAAACGTAGGAGGAAAATGAAGAGTCGAGACAATTTGTTGGTGTTTAACTGGGCCACATTTTTTTTTATTTATATACAATGAACTGCAAAGGGATGGAGTGCGGGTTATTCTAATCCGGGCCCCCAGGCCAATAGGCTGTGCAATTGGGCGGAGCATCCAAAACCGGGAGGTGACGATGATGATGCCGCCACCGCCCCATTTTCCACTTCTCAGTGTTGGGACCCTTTGTTGCGTTGCCTCCTCTCAGAGTCTCAAGACAACAAGCTTGGCGAGAACAAAGGCCTCACAGGCGTTCCTGATCCTCAGCTGTCCAAGCCTAGAGACCCAGCAACATGAGGCATCCTGAAACCGCCTGTCACCTGAATGGTGCCAGGGATGCTCACCTTACCCTATCAATACCCTAACCTGCACTTACCCGCCACAGAGAGGGACAAGCGCCTGCTCAGTCACCTCTCCCCCCACACACAAACTTTTAAGTTTTATTTAAACAAAGACTCCTAGACGGAGCTCTCTCGGGCTCTCTCCTCAGGCCAGAAGCAGTGGGCATTGCCCTTAACCTACTTCCTGGTTTCTTCCAGGCAGCAAACCCAATCCAGGCTGAATCTAGGACCTTTCCCCGGAACACGCGCAGCTGTGGGCGGGGAGGATTTTGCGAACGTGGGGGAAATGAGTTGAGACTTACCTGTAGACGCAGGTATCCAGCAAGGGGGTGGGGCTACAGGAGCTAATATTAGGCCTGGCAGCCCCACAAAATTTGTTTAGAAAGCAGAGTCTCTTTGATTTGATAAGGTGCAATCCACCAACTTTGAAACCGCCCTTGTTGGCTGGCTTCTCTGACACCCCCACCCCAAGCAGTGGCTAAAGGCCCTCACTTTGCTTTGAAGCAATCCCAGCTGCCAGTAAGAGAATGTGTGTGTGTGTTTTGTTTGTTTTTTTAAAAAGTGGGAAGGGTAGGGCACCAAAAAAGGTGTCAGGGGGTACACTGGTGCCCATGGGCTGCACACTGACTAACCCTGATATATAGGATTGCAACCTTAATGGTCTTTGTAGAAACCCTTTATGAAGCATTCTTGGAAAAAAAAATGCATTAACTATGCTGGATTCCAAAAAAACAATGGCTAGGACAGACAAGAGATTTGAACTTCCTATTCCATTATGTCATTCTGAAATCTCCTGCGGGTTTATAACCAATTGCCAACAACTCTTTCATAAAAGAAGGGTTTATTAAAGTACTAAAATGAAATTACTCTGAAGTTTTTCCATGGTTCTTAAAGAGATTTTGACTGCCTATGTTAAGTGAACTACTCTCATAACCCGCTATGTGTTGTATTCAGCATAATAACTGTTACAGGTCACTCGCTGGAGGTTCTGCTTGTCTAATACATTAGTGTGATGTTGCTGCAATTTTATGAGTTTTGTTTTAAATTGTGATACATGTCCCTCCTTGTCTTTACCGCTTTTATTCTCCCCCATGCGGTAGCACAGTCCGATCTGTTAAGATTAGCATCATGCCCTTGTAATTCCATGGACTCGTTATAGAGATGCCATTTTTCTTTAACACGTTTCTGAGAAGGGCAAGTTCTAGTTTGTAGGGAGTATCACTTATTCTGAACTGGAAAAATTAATTCATTTGGTCAATGGTTGTTTCCCGCTCTCCCCCTCCCTCATCGAGGCCAATGGGGTGGGGGAATGAATGGCATTTTTCTCATCCCCCTTTACTGTTAACAGCAGGCTTAACAGCTCAGAATCTTTCAAAATCAACATTAATTATTCAATTTTAGATTCACAGTTGATCACCAACCCAAGCTAGGGGCCCATATGCAAACCGAAGCAGGCTTCTACATGCATGTGCCTTAGCTGGATAGTGAATCAGCTGTGCACATGGGTATTGCGTGTTCAGTTCCCCAGATCGATCCAACAATCAGGGCTCCATGCATGTAGCCTGCTAAAGGAATTTGGAATCCTGCTGATCAACTGAGGTGGAGTGGAGTAGCTGCGGATGTGCAGCACACACACAGTTGGCTTAATACACTGTTTCAGAAATAGAGGTCTTGATCCTATGAGTTACTGCGCTGAGTCAGAGGTTCATAGGATCCAGAAAAGGTTTGACCCTTCAGGATGGTACTAGGTCTTAGCCACAGCACTGGTTCACAGCAGCCTTAAAACAATACTGTGTTTGTGTTGCTGGATGGTCAACTTGTGGATGTCCAGATGTTTTGGCCTGCAGCTCCCATCAGCCCTAGCCAGGATAGCTAATTTTATTTATTTTATTTATTTTGTGAGGGATCGTGGGAATTGGCCCCTAATGGTGAGGGATTGTGAGAATTGTAGGCCAAAACAAGTGGAGCGCCACAAGTTGCCTACCTCTGTGCCATACCATGATAGAGCCATTGCAATTATTTGATGCAGAAGGAAGCAGAGTCTCTTCTTCCCTGTCTGCTCTGCATGATATTGTGTGAACCCATTTCTATCTCGAAGGTGGGTTGGGTTTGTGAGAGCTGGACTGACCCGGGTTCAAAAGCTTACCCAGCCAGTGACCCTCAGTCCCAGTCACGCAGACGGAAGGAGGAGATAACAGCAATTAATAAAGATTAAAGAGTTTATTTGTAAGACCCAATTACATGGGATTAAGGCAAGCAATGCATCTCTTACGCAGAAGAGATGTCCTCACTACATGATTGCAGATTCAAATCCAAGACCCCAGTGGCAAGGCTGAGATGAAGTGAAGTGACTGACTTGAAGTAGAAGTCTGAAGTCCAGAAGTCTGTGAAAGCTGTAGAATTCTGGTCTGAAATAACATGTGTCTTATCCCAACTTATATAGGAAGAGCCTGTACCTATAAATAGGATATTACTCACCAGTTATATAACCTGTTGTTCACACAACATGTTTTCCCCAAAACCTGTCCCATGGTTGCTGAGTCATAAACCTTGAGACTATGTCTGGTGACAGGAGACCTTGTGTACTTCACCTCAAGAGACATCCTCCATGTCAGGTGACAATCCTGATGTCAGGTGACACTCGTTCTGCCCACCATGCAAAACCTAACAGGGTTGGGTTAGTCTCTTGGCCCTCTTGGCTTGCCATACCAGGAAGTGCTTGAGTTAGCTCTCAGGTACAGTGTTTTTAGTTTCATGATCCACCTTGCTGCAGCACTATTGCTGCATGGCCCGTTCTCAGTGCTTTTTTTCTGGAGAAAAAGGTACCGGAACTCTTGGATTACATTTCCTCGGGAGTAGATGGCGATTAAATTGTAATGCAATTAATAGAAGAAAAGGTGCTGGAACTCAGTTCCGGTGAGTTCCACCAGAAAAAAAGCCCTGCCCGTTCTCAATAAGCTTTATTTATTAAAGTCATTGGTGGTGGTTTTGCATCTTCTGTGTGGCCTTCTCTTCTTGATTCACTTCAGGAGGTAGGACTCAAGGCTGGTCACAGCCAGATAGTGCTTTCTGGCTCCTCGGGTAATGTGACCTGGCTTTGGCTGCACCGGTGCAATTCACTGCATGTGATTCTACAGCTAAAACCAATATACACTGGACTGGAACCGAAGGTGTGCTGGTGGAATGATTTCTGGCAGTGAACTAAGTATAAGACTAAGTGGAAGATAGTGTGTGATCATGTTGTGCAAGAGATTGTGCGATGCGGTGTTCTAGCAAGCATCCTGAGAATTTGTGCAAGAGACTGTGCAGTGATTTGCACAAATAGAAGCATACCTCTGGATTTCAATTCTCTTTTCTCATTCAAGGATCTTGCACTAAATCAGAAAAAGCTCTTCTTCTAGATGCAGAAGAGGCCTTTTGCTTTCAGAAAGGCACTTCTGGATTCAACCCACTGAGGTTTACATGTGATCTCCAGTGTAATCTTTGACCATCAGCAAATCACTTTACTGATTAGCTGATGCCAATTTTTTGACCACCTAATGGAAGTCCAGGCCATTGAAAATTCTTTCCTGTTTTAACAGACAACTATTGCACAGTACAGCCTGTACCATTACAGAACTCTTGGCTAAAATTTCACACCTACAGTTATGCCACAATTCCCATTTCTGATTCTCCCAAGTGATGTTGGAGACAAGCAGATGTGCCAAAATAAGTAAATATTTATAATCTCTTTTATACTTTGCTTGTGAATGCACAGCATATTCTGGGATATCATCCAATAGCATTTTCCCCCTCTTTTTTGAAACAAAGATTTTTAAAAGGCAAGTAGAATGTCTTGAACTGAGCACTAATTTAATGCTTTTTAAAAAAAAGATGCTAAATCTATGGATTATTATACAAATCTTTTGAATTGGCTGCTTTTATGCGGAAAGGAGAAAAACTAGAGGGAAAATATCTAACGTGGGGTCATAGAATTATGCAGCAATGGAACATTCACAAAATTAAAAGCTTGATCTCAGCAGATGAGTTCCTAAGTACAACATAATGGTAAAATCACCCAGGCCTTTGGATATGAAGGACTCATGTATTTCACAAGGGACCTCTGTCTTTCTGTTCAAATTGCGGGGAAGAAGAGGAAAACAAATTAAACTTAAGTTGTTGACCCTCCGCTGAAACCTCAGGTAGATGGGAAAAAATGTGATAAGTAAACAAATTGACATTAACTTTAAAGAGAGTTCAAAGTGGTATGACAGACAGAGCCAATGTTTCATATTTGTTACCCACATACATTTCTTTTGTCCCGGTATTATCAGTGGTCAAACTGGTTTTGCAGCTTTTCGAAAGACTGTACCAAAACGTACGCACCACAGTGTGGGCAGGTGGCCTACTTTACAGAGGACAGTCCTCTATTTGAAGAGCTGTCAGAGGACAGACCTCTTACTTGAAGGTGTCCTCTACTTGATGGGCTGTCTGCTCCACGTCTAGTTTAAAGCCAAGGAAACGTGAGGGAGGAGGAAGAGCAGCGTGGGCCTTGGATTTGCCCATCAGGAGTAGCACTTGGACAGCAGACTCAGCAGAGACACAGGTCACCTGGTCACAATCTTCTTCACTATGATGAGATGTATTTTATTTCTATTTAAATTACAGTTGTCGTCTCTAAATTTGTATTTATACATATAGATTAGTGTATGCAAATATAAAGCAAATGGGTATCCTCTTTTTTAGTAATGCATTTCCTCTTTTTCGGTGTTGCATAAGTGGACACCCTAGTAATGATTGTTCTGTTACACCAGTATGAACCAGGGATGTTGAAGAGTCCTTGGTCTCGAGTCACGAGTCGAGTCACGAGTCTTTGGACCCGAGTCTCGAGTCCGAGTCCTTGGTCCAAAATGGTGACTCACGAGTCACGAGTCCCAAGTCACTCCCGAAACTGACTCCATGAGTCCCTATTAAAATCAATGGGGTTTCCCCCCAACAAAATAAGGCTGCTTCAGATGTGTGGCTTAAATACATTCTAGGCACAAGTGTGCCTTTTTATTTCAGAACTCTGCAACTGATTTTGGCAAGAACAGACCAGGCAGACAAACCCAAAATAACCAGGCAGGCAGAGGAGGCAGGGAACCCCAAAGCAGGCAGGCAGAGGCCTTTGTCTTGGACAATTCAAACTGTGGAACTGGTTAAGAAGAGACCAGGCAGGCAGAGGAGGCAGGGAACCCCAAACAGGCAGGCAGAGGCAGCCAAACCCAAAATGTCTGAAAGGTTGCATTTTAGGAAAATGATTTTAAAAAATAAACTTGCTGTACTTCCTAAAACCTATCCATGTTGCATTTGAGGAACACGATTTTGGAACACGAGTCCTTGGTCTCAAGTCCCGAGTCGAGTCTCGAGTCCCATTAAAAATATTGGGACTCGAGTCTGACTGAAGTCAGAGGGGGGACTCAGTCCGACTCACGAGTCGAGTCCTGGAGTCCGAGTCCCCATCCCTGGTATGAACTCACAAAAAATCACCTGTCTCCAGCCAAGTCAGGGACTAAAGTGAACACAGACACATAAAGCAGACATTCTGATAGCAGTTGTGCTGAGCGTGAAGGTAATATTATATCTGCACTCCGATCTAGTGAGATTTATGGATGTGGGCGCTCTCTGATGCCTACTTCAAGTGCCCTGCCCCACTTACAAGCATGCCTGTTTATTTCGGAGCAGGAAGTACATCTAAGCCTTTTCATACACAGCTCTGGTCTTTCCATTAAAATGGATGTGGCAACCCACGTAGGCAAAAACTGTGTGCGCAGTCACCGAAGCTTATGCAAGCCTCTGGTTTGAACAATAGCCTTAAACACTTTCAGGAGAGTGAAACATAAATAGCTGCTGTAGCACTGTGATGTGGCAAATTACATGCTGGGGGTTATTAGGAAAGGATTTGAAAATAGCACAGCTTGTATAATAAAGTCCTTATACAAATCCATGCTGTGGTCACATCCAGAATATTGTGCACAATTCTGGTCACCCCATCTCAAAAAAAGAGGCAGTATCCTGAATAGTATACCACCACTTGCCAGGGATGGTTATTGCCTTCATTCCCTGCTGTGGGATTCTCAGCAGCATGTGGCTAGCCCTGCCAGTAACAGGAGACTGGACTAGATGGAGCCTTGCTTTGATCCAGCAGAAATTTGCTGATCTTCTTACCATCATCTCAGCCCCACGATGTGCCTTTCATGAAGCTCAAGCCTCAATAAGCCAGTTCTTCTCTAAGGTTCCTTGGCAATTTTAATCTTCTTGCTGGTAAAGGCCAAGGCCCACTGAACATGCTATTATCTTGGCATGGTTTCCACTGCAATCCCAAACTCTCTGTATTCCTGTCCACAGGGTTAGCTGTCTGTACAAATGCTATTTGAGCCAATTATAACCATGCCAAAGAAACCCTTCAAAAACAAAGGGTTTCTTGTGTATTGTTAAATTCCAGGGGGGTAGCCATGTTAGTCTGTTCCGCAACAAAAACAAAAAATCTTGTGGCACCCTAAGGACTAACAGATTTAGACTGCAATCCTAAACTCACAATGGAGTAAGTCCCATTGAATGTAATAGGACTTACTTCTGTTCTGGGTAAACATGTATAGTCCTTTGGGTGCAATTCTATGCATGTTTATTCTGTGCTGCTGGCTGGGGCATGCTGGGCGTTATAGGCCTTTTTTCTGTCTAAACATGCATAGGATTGCGCCTTTAGTAATTTAAGGTGCCACGGGATTCCATTAGTCCAAACCACGTGGGTACCTACTCATATAGCCACTGCAGCTAAACATACAGACATATAAAGAGGAACTCATGCTGACCATGCCACCAGAATAATGTGAAAATTGGCCCTAACACAACCACTCTTCTGGAATTTGATCCAAATGGGATCTTTGGACATCCTATCTCCATGAGGTTTCTCGCTCTTGTGCAGAATTGCTTGCCAAACCCTTTTTTGAAATGTGCACAGTCTTCTCTAGTTGTAATCTTTCATAGGTTTGGGTTTGTTCTCCTCTGAAAGGAAGCTCTCTTCCTAAAATCAGGTACTGATTGCAAGTGTGCTTCTCTCTAGAATAAACATGAATCTCTTTTGATGTCTTCGCTACATATGCTTGCAATTTCCACCCCCCTGCCTCTGTCACAAATCACACTTCCCCCCACACTCCCCCCACACTTCCCACCCCCCTTCCTCTTGTTCTCCATTGGTTTTTCTATTTCTCTTGCTTTAGCTACTGGTCTTAAGGAATGTCAGTGTTGCATGATTGTCTGTGGTTTGGCTTTCTCTATCTGGTTTTACATTCAGTTCCAGCCATTAAACTGACTGGCATTGCCTTCTGGTGTGTGTGCGTGTGCGTGTGCACGCGTTTTAAACATAGCACTGCGAAGTGGAAATAACTAGTTCTATCCAGCTTCCCTTGTTAGAGATGAGCTCTTGTTAAATGTTTTTTCCAGAATTCAGGCATGAATGTTGGCTTTATTCTGACCACATATGCCATTATCATTGGCTATTTTGAGGGATTGCCAAATGTTTTGAGGCAAAATTGACTTCTTTTATAGTTATGAAAAACAATAGGTCTGTATTGAAAGACATAGAAAGCATTGATGTATTCAGGTTCATGCCCAGTGGTATCAGAATCAGATCTTAATATGATGGTACATAATGCTGGGGGGAAATGATACAAATAACATATACTACAGCCTCATTTATCCAAATGGAGTTTGGCATCTGAAATGTTTGGATTATCAGAAGCGCAAATAAATAAGAGGCACATTGCCTACTACAACCTGTAGATCTTCAGCAACTTTCTATTCTTTTCTATCTCATGAAAGCCATTTCAGGTCCGCATATATGTTCCCTTTTAATTTGCTTTTAGTAACTGTCTCTAAATCTTCCTCTTCCTCTTCTTTCTTCCAATTTCCCTTCAATTATATTTTGGATAAGTCGTGCATTGCAGAAGGCCCCTGATACAATCCAAGGCACTTCCGTGTTAAAGCATCACAGGTAGCAAGGCTAGGAAAACCGTCTGCCTGAAACCTTAGAGGGCTACTACACAATGACAATGCCATGTTCAATGTATATTTCAAGTGACATAAAATCAAGACTGTATCTTCTATTTAAAAGATCCAAAGTACGTAGATCTCAGGATTGTAGTGCACACATTGTCAGATCGCAGGACATTTTCCACTCATACAGAGTTTCCAGCAAAGGTATTCGGAAAGTGTGGCGTAGTAGTGAGAGTGTTGGACTGGGACTCGGGAGATCCGGGTTCTAGTCCCCGCTCGGCCATGAAACTCACTGGGTGACTTTGGGCCAGTCACTGACTCTCAGCCTAACCTACCTCACAGGGTTGTTGTGAGGATAAAATGGAGAGGAGGAGGAGGATTATGTAAGCCGCCTTGGGTTCCTTGCAGGAAAAAAGGCAGGGTATAAATATAATAAATAAAATAAATAAATAAATAAAAGCATGAATAAATTTAGGGTGCAATCCCATGCATGTTTAGACAGAAAAAGTCCTACAACTTCCAGCATTCCCCAGCCAGCCATGCTGTTTTTCTGTCTAATCATAGATTTCATAGATCATAGAGTTGGAAGGAGCCTACAAGGCTATCGAATCCAACCCTCTGCTCAATGCAGGAAACTAGAGGAGGGGTCCCCCATCCAAGTAATAACCAAGCCTGACCCTGCTTAGCTTTCCACACTCAGACAAGCTGAGCCAGCATAAGCCACAGGCCTGTCTTGCATAGGATTGCACCCTTAAAGAATAACGATATGGACCCAGATCCAAAGAAGTCGTTCCACTCACCTAAAAGAGACTTTAGACTCATGTTTCTTAGACTTCAGCCTCTTAAGACTGAAGGGGTTTCAAAAGCAGTTGGATGATATGGTGGGATCTGTGTACCTGCAGTTCAATGTGCAAACCATTACAAAAAAGAAAAAGAAAAAGAAAAGCCCTTGAGCATGTCTAAAATAGCTCTTCTGACCCTGCCTGGGCACAGTGATGGCCTGTCCTGAAACTCCTTGAGGACAACAGGATTTCCCCCCTATGAACTCCCAAGAATATTTTAATCAGATATTACCCCTAATTCTGATGGCCCTCAGATTCAAAGGCATCGGCCTGTCTCAATAGTACCATATCTGGGTTCTTCTACAGGTTCTCAGTGTTAGCTTATTGATCTTCATTATTTTTATTTTTATTTTATTTACATATTTGTAAGTCATCTTTCTGGAACAAATCGGGCATGTGCAACAAAGTCCATAGAACATGTGAGCATTTCACTGTGACTCAAGTGCATTCAGCAGCACACTCTGAGCATTAGGAGCTTTCTATCTTCTGAAAGTATCTCTCTTTCTCTCTCTCTTTTGTATTTTTAGCGCTAAATCAACAAAGCTGTTACTGTCATGATGTTGTTTTTTTCAGTCAGACCGTCATCTAGTGGGAATGCAAAATTATACTCAGCTGCAAACTATTGACACTCCCCTTAACAAAAATGGTTTTAATAAATCTTTACATTAGCCTCTCTGAGATAAAAAAAGAATCTTTACCATGAAATATACAAGTATGTAAGTGTTTTATGAAAAGTTTTATTAACTTTACAAAAGAAGAATTGGCAGTGAACCATGAACATCCTGTACTTCTAACACGTGGTTATAAATTACATGTTCTTTCCAATAACATCTGAAAGAGAGACTGTAATTTAAATTTCAAAACCACTTGGCATACCTACTATATAGTGCTGACATGAAGTAAAGGGAGGATCTGGAGAGACTCAGACAAAGAGTGAAAATATAAAGACATCCTTAGCTTAAAAAGCTGCTGATGAATACAATTCCTTTCCAGCTGGACAGGGATCAAGTACTTGCTTGTCATATCATTCAATGCACTGTTCAATCAGGGGTTCTTCCTTTCAACAAAAAGGAAACTTAAGTGCTGCTAATCATCCCTTGTACAACTTTATCTTGCAGATACCTTCTTTATGTCAGGATGGGGTTTCCCCCCCCCCTCCTTCCCAGTGACCATTTGCCAACAGCAGAGGGATCATCAAACTTGTTATTAAGGGGGGAAATGCAAGCGCGCCTTTACTAACTTGGGGGCGGGGAGGTGGGGGAGGAGAGCCTTGTCAAATGCACATATGCCATAATACGACTTATAGCTTAATATTTAATGCATTTAAAAAACAACAACCCAGTCCCGGTCCAGAGACCCTCATGTGCAGGAATGGACTGTGGGTACATTGCGGCGGCACTCTAAGAGTCTCTGATGAGCAAATTATCATTGTCACCTTGATCCATCATCAATGTGTGTGTGTGTGTGGGGGGGAGGATTCTGAATTCAGACCTCTCCCCTACTAGAGAACTACTAAGTTAAACTGCTTGGCACTCACAGTGCAGGAAAATAGGAAGCGGCTTTCTATGGAGCCGGACCCTTAGTCCATCGGGCTCAGTATTGCCTACACTTCCTGGCAGTAGCTCTCCTGGATTTTAGACAGGAGTCATTCCTAGCCCGACCGGGAGATGCCAGGGTTGAACCTGGTGTTGTGGTATGTATCACTTCACCAGCTGTAGCACACTGTTTACACATGGAAAGAACAGAATGGCTGTAAACAAGTTTGTTATGTCTTTCTGGGTTCTCGTGTTTTTCGCATGGGAAGCCTAGACCGTGGGAGCATTATGAGCTAGTCACATGGTTTGTATGTTCTGATGACGTGCTAACTTGTTTTCTGTCTGAAGCCATCTTAGAGAGAGGCAGGACTGCTTTCTCTCTTCTCCTTTGTTCTTCTTGCTGGACTTTTGTCACTGCAACAATGTAACTTCTTTGCTGAGGTGGAGTGAAGCTCAACTTACTCCACTGGATGAAATGCTTGCTATGCGTTTATACTCTGCACATGGACTGTAACTAGGAAATGTATACTCTGTAGAACTTTACTTGCTAAGTGAATAAACAGGTAGAACTATACCTGTGGTGTTACAGAGTGTTTCCTGACTCCATGGATTAATCTGCAAACGGGGAAGCTGGAAGCAAGTTGGATTACAGGCAGGCTGGGCTGGCATCTTCACAACACGCTGCACACTGCGAAAAGGGGGGAGCTGAGATCTGGAAGATCTGTGTGTGGAATAACAGGCCTCTGCTAGCACACAGACAGGATTTTAAATCTCCCATGCGCACACGCACTCTGCTGCTCACGTACACACACAACAACACCTGGAACCTTTTTCATACACAGCATAGGCTGTACCACTATGGTCCCTTCCTCATAAGGGAATTTCTATGACCCTTCCCAGCAGGCGATATGACCATAATGGGTGGAGCTGGCTGTGGGGGGCTCTTCTTCATGCATGACCCTTCTGTGGCATCCAGAACTTGATTCTTCCTTAATTAAATAGGAGGAAAGTATCCAATTGGTGTCATCCTGCTGACAGAAGGCTCTTTGATCCAGTGCCAGGAGGCTTCTGTCAACAGAACGAGAAGGGAGACAACTTTTGGCAATTTGCGCCCCACCCCCACCCCACAGCTCCCTGGAGTCTCCCCAAAAATCTGCTATGGAGGGTTGGGGGATCCTTTGGAACAGCATGGTGGGGGGGAGGTTGTAGAGAACTCACCCACTGATGGAACTCACCCCCTCCCCATTCCACTGATGGAAGCCTCTGCTGGATCAAAGAAACTCCCATCAGCAGAGTGCCATCGACAGAGCTTTTAAACGACATTATTATTTGCACAAATCAGACCCTTACTTGCAGTGTTAAGTGAGAAAGTCTATATTAATGAGGAAGCTTTGTACTGTGAAGTTGTGTTATTGTCATATTTTCATGTTACAGTCCGTCACCATAATCTTTTGAGAGCTAGTAGCCATTGGTTTTTAATCCAATCTTGACGGATTACAGTCCATCTGTATGAGAATATCTTGTCATTTTTTGGAGTAGTGGTCCATCTAGCCCAGAGTAGCTCTACAGTGTCTCCAGAACAGAGGTGTTTCCCTGAGATTAAATTGAAAATGTTAGGGTCTGGACCCTTGTGTCTTTCTTTTATATTCCCTTCCTGTATATAATGACTAGCAAATGGACCTGGCTTCATACAGGTCGGAATAGTTTGAAACAGTGAAGCCTTCAAACAAACTTACACAGCTGTCAGAGGTGGACACGTTGTGCCTGCCCCATCTGAGTGAAGGCATGCCTGCTGGCACTCCTAAGCATGGCCCCTGCCATGGTGCATCCCTATAGCCCCTGAAGGAGGGGTCTGTCCACTCCATTTCCCTGAGGGGGGCTGCCCCACAGCAAGGGGCAGGTGTATAACTGTGCCCCATCTACTCTCATGTCTTCAAACTGTATGGACTGCAAAGCTATGTGCTGGTTAGGGAAGTCTGCCCCCATGTAGGCTTCAAGCACATGGCCACAATTAAATTTATTAATACATTTTTAAAAAGCAAATAACCCCTGTGGTGCACACCCATAAGGTCCCCTTCGTATGCATGACAATTTCAGCTGTCTAGATTTTGTGGTCTTGGTCCTATGGCACAGATGGATGGACGGACATCTTCTTTTATTATTATAGATTAGAGCTGGTGACCCAATATTGGAGGGGGGGAACAAAAAAAGGGGGGGGGGGGTAAAGCCAGCTCTCCTTTTTCACCTTTTAGGGCTGGGATCAGTTTTGTGGGGAGGGAGCAACACTTACTGACTCTCCTGCAATCACCCGGCTGCTGCCAGCTGCCATTTTTATCCCCCACCCCTGAAATGACCAGGAAATGCCCAGGAATTATGCTAAATTGCCAGTAGGGGCTGCCATTTCCCCACAGAATACTGCCTGGAACAATGGTACATTCTAGACATTTGGGGACATAAAAATGGCATCTGGAGGCAGCATGGAGAATGTGGGAGTGCCAGGAAGTTTCATATGCACCCTCCCAATTCTGCTACATGTGGGGGGGGATAGCCAAAATGATCCCCACTTTAGCCCTTGTCACACCATAGAGGACTAATATACACATTAGGGGGGAAATGCAGTGGCAATGGAGAGAGACAAGAGGCTACTTCACATCTGCATGCACATCACAACATTTCACAATACTTTTGACTCACAGCTGAATTGATGAAAAGCAGCGTGTGGCGTGGGAAGTGAAAGGTTCTGTCCGCGGTGTTTGATTTGTGATGATGGCTCACTCACACATCCAAGTCAGCACTTGATGCTGCAGGCATTAGGTGAGGAACATGAATGTATGGGCCAGCCCAAGGGTTTGACTTGGAATGTATCCCAATCAAATCAGAGGCAGTGTAAAGCATGGTTGGAGAATGTGATTGATACAGACAGCAGATCTTTCGTGGTTGGAAATCATAATAGGATTTGAGGACATCTCCAACTTGATCATGTTACTTCAATTCATACTTCCTGTGTGAATAAATAAGAGGATAGAGCCTTAGAGAATCAATTAGTGAGCATAAATATAATGAGGAGGTAAGCATACAAAGGGACTCAAAAAGAAACTAGTTGAAAATAGAATATGTTTATGAGAGACAGTGCTGAGTTACTGCTGCTTCCTGACCTAAATTGGTCACAAATTGCTAGTCTTAAATGGAAATGTAATGGAATTGTGTAATTCATCTTCTGACACACTTTGGGAATCATTCAACTCTCTTTCTGCTTAGAGACCTTTGTTAATGTATATGAATAAAGCCCTGAGCTACTAGACCCAGAGGAAAGGAGCTCTCCTTCCATGCATCGGAAGAAAATGCAAAATGAGTTCTTTACAGAGAAATGTAAAGTTTATCTGTTTGGTGAGTTACAAGAAAGACGGACAGGAAAATCATCTATCACTAAAGTGGGTTTGCAGTTTTCTTGTGCATCTTCCTACTGCAAAGACTCTAGTTTTTTTTTCTTCCTTGTATACTTTCTCAGCTTGGCTACTGTAATTCTCTTCTTTCACATTTGCCTCTTCCTCAGCAGCATCACTTTTTCTCCTCCACTCTTAATTCTGCTGCTCTTCCCCCACCCCCACCCCGTATTCCATTTTATCCACATTATCCTTTGTAACACTCCCTTCACTGGCTGCTGCTTTCTTACTGAATCCAGTTCAAATTATTACTTTTTGTTTTTAAGCCTCTTTCTTCACCTATCTTACTTTTTTCTTTCTTTTTTCTTTTTCCTCTCTTGAGCTGCACTCTGCCAATACTTTACTCTTGTTTAAACCTCAGGTTTATGTCTTCTATTTCACACTATGTCCTTTCTCTCTTGCTGCCCCTTTTCTCTGGAACTCACTGCCTCTGTCTTGACAAGTGCACACCTCCCTTTTACAATTGCTTAAACAGCATTAAAATGTACCTTTTCTCCTGAGCCTTTGACCTCTCTAATCTCTCTGCCTCTTCTTCTCCTTTCCCCTTCGGTTGTATCCCTTCCCCTTTCCATGTGGTCTTGTCTTTTTTTAGGTTGTAAGCCTGTGGGCAAGGCTTGTTCTTTTTAAAAGCTTTTGAAATAAATAGGGTGTGCATTCATTTTGCAGCAAATGAAAAATTGAACAGAATAGACCACATTTGATTCCATGTTCATTTGTTATGAAATGAATGCCATCTGTAATGAATAGGTACAAATGGGGTTCATTTTTGTTATTCAGTTTGTATTCATTCATCTTTTATTGGGAGGAGCTTACCTTTTCCTGTGGCAATTGAGCTTATTTCAGTGGCTGCCTCCTGGCAATTGTCATTTTGTTTTCCCCAAGTGCCCTGGTCAAGGCATTTGCCTGTGGTATTCTGAGGAAAAAGTGGTGGCTGTCATTTTTATCCCAGAATGCTCTAGAACAGTGCTTCTCAAACTATAGACTATGTGGGTCACACAATTATGGGCTTTTTTCATTTCCATTTTTTCTTTCACCAGGCTGATAGCACACCTTGACTGTTGTGCAGCCCATTTAAGAGACAGGCTTAAATTCTATCCAAATACATGCTGCCTACCTATACTGACATTTAAAAAGAAGGGAAACGTTTGTTCACTGTTCACTACTGATGTGATGTTCTTGAGTTTTCTGTTGTAGAATGGGAATGTTGGGCTAGAAAGGTCAAGTTAGTTTCTAATTGGTTCCTGAAAGGCTGAGTAAGTTTGCAGGTGAGTCCTGTCCTACTTGAAAATGTTTGAGAAACACAGCTCTAGAACAACACAATGTCTGGTGCGTTCTGGGAAAATAAAATGGCAGCTGTGAGGAGGCAGCCACCCAAATCAGCTCTGGTGCTGACACCACCATAGGCAGTGCCTTCAAAGAGTTCAAGGAAAAAATAGAACTGAAAATGATTGCGAGTAATGAAATGAATGTGCATTTTATGAATGAACAACAAAATGAATGAGGTCTTTAGTAGCAAAAACAAATGGAATTACAAAACAGGAAAGAATGCTTGAACAGCCATTATTATTATTATTATTAGTAGTAGTAGTAGTAGTAGTAGTAGTTGTTTTGCAAAATGAGAAGACCAGTGCATGGATCTGGGGTTTCCTTGAGATGAATTCTGCTCATGGAATGTTTGCCCTGGTGCAAGGTGGGAAGGTGATTTGTACCAATTCCACCTTGTACCTCTTGGATGTCTGCTCTTGAGGGTTGGGGGATCCTCCAAAATAGTGTGAGATGTGACATGGGGCTTTGGGGGGAAAGGGGGATTTGCAGAAATTGCCAACACCTCCTCCCCTTCAAAGTCACAGAAGGTCAACTCAGGATCCAAGACTATATCAAACAAAGAGGAATTCCCTATGTACATGGTGATGAATATTCTGCATTAGGACTAGTTCCCAGTTCACAGCCAAGGTTCTATGGTGGGAGCACAATTGCACATATTCCTTCTCCATGCATACAAAGTATTGTCTGGCATGAGTAGTATAATACGCACCCAAGGAGGCTCCCTGCGCTCCCCCAACCTCCTTGTTTCACTGTAGGAGGCAAGTGCAAGTGGGGATATACGGATGTTGTTAAATCTGTTTCGCCTGTGTTTTGCGGATTGTCAGGCGTCTTTCGTTCCACCATCCACTCATTGATGGAATCGGAATTTTTTTTACCAGAATTTCATTCCACGTGTGCTAATTTGCATTAGAGGTAATGCACATTAGTTAATGCAAATTTGCACAAATCTTCCCAAAAGTGTAGGGGAATGTGAAAAATGCACAAATCCGCCCCCCTTCTCATTTTCACAGTTTAGCCTATGGGGGAAAATGTGCATTTTTGGTTGGTGGTTTTTTTTTATTTTTCGTATTTTTGTATGATGAGATTTGTGTACAATTCTGGGAAGTAAAAAACAAAACAAAAACCATTCTGCAAATCCATGAACTCTGTGAGACTCAGAAAAAGCTGGTCCACTGCGGAATCCACTGGTCGAATTAATAGAAATCCGAACTCCTTTGAATCCGTTGCAGATTTCTTCGGTACGTTCACCTTCTGTTGAATATGCAGAACTGCTCCCCCACTGAAATGAAAATGGGGAAGTCCGCACCTGCATGAGCTGCACGAGTGCTAGTGTTCAGATGAGGCACTGAAATGTGCAGTCTTGGCAGGGAGAAATAGAGCATAGGATTTTGTTTTTGAAAATATCATGAGCATGTCTCAGCAAAGTATTAAGGAATTCATTGGGAGAAAGCTTGCACCTAGAGATGCCTAAAGATGGCATGCTATTGATTTCAGTGGAGCCAGAATGCCAGGAAATGAGTGTGTTCATATGCTTAAAGAAATAAACATGCTAGTTCAATACCTACTGAACCATGTCTGCATCAGAAACTAGCTGAGTCTATTACTATGCTTAGCAGCTATGCGATTCAAAGGAGTAGTATAAAAGAGGGCTCTAAATGAGGCCAAACATGAAGTGTGGAGGGGTTGTTTTTTTCACGGGGCAATCTCATACATATGTCAATTCAGTTGGATTTAAATACTCAGAGAAAAATACCACAAATTGTTTTGTTTGTTATAAATTGCATATTAAAAGATTAAAGCACACACACAGCTATCCGCACCATAATTCATGTCAAAATGATATCGATAATTGCCAGTTTTTAACCAGCTCAGAAGAAGGTTTCACAGTTTTTGCTTTATAGAAAATTGCTTATTGTTGCCTTTGATGTTGACACTATTTAATGGAGATCTCATTTCCCCTCTCCTTATGAATTGTTTCAACTTGTCTGCACCATCTTTAAATTAACAAAAGCTTTTGAGAAGTAAGCAGTCAATAAATGATACTGAATGATTTAGAAAGAATATAAATTGTATTCTGTTGCTAATTGTGTGTGTGTGTGTGTGTGTGTGTGTGTGTTGCTGTGTGTTATTTGATTTTCAATTTGTCATTTTATTGTCTAAGTTTATACTACAACTTGCTTTGAACCTAGAGATGGGATGAGTTTGAAGAAAAATCAATCAATCAATCAAACAAACAAACAAAATATATGATTGCATTATAATGTGTAGGACTCACACACACACACAAGCATATATATTCCAGTTGTGAAGTTCATGTTGCTTAGATATCCCAAGTGATAGAAATAAGCTACCAAATGCCATGATATAGTAGTTTGTCCAGAGCTGTGAAATCTTAAAGAAAGAAAAGGGATCCAGAGTCACTGTGCCTTTTTTTATGGTTCGTAGTTGTGCTCCATCAACATATAGTTGAACTGCTCCAGTTCAGTAAAGGAGATCCACGTATGGAAGCTTTCATGCAGAGCTGTTGAATTACAAATGCATATCTGGATCTTCCACACTATCTGCTTTGAAATGTTCATCTATTAATCTCTATTGAATTGCTAGATCAGGGCTCTCCAACCTTGGGTCCCCAGATGTTGCTGGACGACAGCTCCCAGAATCCCCTGCCATTAGCCATGCTGGCTGGGTATGCTGGGAGCTGTAGCCCAGCAACATCTGGGGACCCAAGGTTGGAGAGCCCTGTGCTAGATGGTTCAGTTGATGTAGATGGGGATATGAATACCCATACAAGGACTGGCCCTCCCATTAGCCAGAGGGAGGCAGCTGACTCAGGCAGCTGGTTTGGGGTCATGAAACAGCAGCTAATTATCAGGTGTGTGTGTGTGTGTGTGTGTGTATTACTGCTAGGGAGGATAGGCACTCGTGGGATTTGCTGCCTCAGGAATAACTTGGCTGGCCTTGGTTACCATGAACCTTGTCTTGTGGTGGGAGAAACCATTTGCTGCTCCCCTCAGGCAGAAACATTTCTTCATCTGGACTTGCCATTACACATTGTGTACAACTAGCTTTGCACATCTCAAGCTGGATTTTGGAAAATACTGTAACTATTAGGCTATGACCCTCAAAATCATGAAACTAGTTCCATGAGCCCAAGGAAGTTTTAGACATGGTGCTATACCTGTGTGGGCTGTACCATTGGGTGGGGGATCACATGACCGAGTGCTCTTTTACACACAGAAAAAATACTTTTGCTCGGAAAACTAGATGTCAGGGTGAACTGTTCCAGCCTACCCTTCTCCCTGACATAGTTTTTGTGCAAGGTTTTGTTTTTGATGGAGGAGTATTCAGTGTGTGAGCCTCCACCTGCAGTTTGAAATCAGTGCTGTAGCTAGGGCTTGTTCTTGGGGCTAAAGTCCAGGGTCCTGAAGGCCAAAGCCCGCCCCCACCCCAAATTACCACCCTGAGAGTGACAGATGATGGGGGAGGGTCTAGCATCAGCACTAGCTGGCACGGTCATGCTGGGGCCACCAGGGCTGACACTAGTTGCCACCGCATTCTTTTGTTATTCATATTTTTTTTTAAAAAAAAATTACAGTTGGGGGCAGCTGGGCATGTCCATGGTTACATGGATGTCCATGCTTGATTTATTATTTTGCTTTAAAAATGTATTGGGCACATTTGCACCTCACACTGACTCACCCTGGCAATAAGCCGTTGTCATGCGAACAACCCACGGTGAGCCCTGACAGACAATTGGGCTCACCATGGGTTGTTGGCCCTCTGGAAGCAGCCTAAGGCTCCAAGCCAAGACTCTGCTCCTTTACTTTTTTTTTTTTTTTTAACTTTTTTTTTAATTTATTTAAAATAATGAATACAACAACAAAAAAATACAACATAAACATTGTGCACCCCCCCCCCACCTCTTGGGACCAAGTTATATTTCTCACCCCAATTTTTATTTATTTATTTTTTATTTTTTTATATGTGTGTATATACAGACTATTATTCTATATTCCAAAATATAACAAATCTTGACAAGGTTTGTTCCCCCTCCCCTTTACCAACACGTAATCCAAAATTTGCCCCAAATGTTCACAAAGGTGTCTTTCACTCTGCTCCTTTACATTCCTGCTAGTTCTCAGCTAAAAGGCAGGCCTTGGGCATTCAGCCGGAGTGCCTTGATATTTGGTGAACCCAGGGAACACAGACACCCGTTAAAGAGAAGTTGGTTTTGCCTGGAGCTCTTCCCATTCCAGTAGAACTTGATCTCTCTCTGTTATCTGGATCTGGCTACCTGGAACTTGATAACTACTGCTGGACAATTCTAACTCCAGGTAAGCCCATCGGAAGCTTTGCTTTGAGCCACCCAGCCTCTCAGCCCAGCTGGTATGGAGCAATTATAAAGCAATGTTCAGCTTTGGGGAGCTGCTATGATTCTGCTCTTCTGAAAGAATCAACTACTGAAACATACTTCCAAATGGCTTTCTAATTTTAGCCTCCCAAAATTTGGGATCAAATGATCACCTGTATGAACAAATTTCCCTACCCAACCCCTTTGCTCTCTGAAGAAAACTCCTGTGCAGGAATTGTCATCAGGGAAAATAGGAGGGAAGCAGCAGAGAAATCTTTGATCTTTTCCGTCAACCCTCTGCTGCAAAAGTGAATGGGAGATCAAACACAAGGTGAAATATATGCTATGATGGGTCACAGGAATCCAACGTTCCAATGAACAGAAAATCTGCTGAAATACCACAATTAAAGTGGGGTTATAAGGAACAAAATTCAAATGAAGTTATTTGCTTAATAACTTCATGAATTTGTACAATGATTAGATTTTTAGACCTATAAGTCATCTGTTATACAGTGATGGAAGAAACTTGTACTTATAAGATTTTATTTTTCAAAACAAGCCCTTTTAGGCAGCAATCCTATAACATTTACCTGAGACTAAATCTCATTGAACTCATTGTGATTGGCTTCTGAGTAGACCTGCATAGAATTGCACAGTTACTGCCTTTTTGTAATAGCATTTTCACTCTTGGCAAACGTGTACACACCAGTGGTAGACCACCTGCTTTACATACAGAAGATCTCTAGTTCCATCTTTGGTATGTGTGGTTGAAAGATTCTCAGCTAGCACAGCTGGGAAAGTTCTGTGCACGAAACTGTAGAGATTGAATTGCTACCAGTTGCCCAGAGCTTGCTAGGGTTGTATGAGAAATTAGTTTCAGTTTGTTTTTTTATCCGGATTTATCCAGTTCACACCTTCTGGACCGAACAAGGACTCAGATGCAATCTGCGGTCAAAGTCCGTACATTTCCAAGCTTGTAATGCAATTTGTGGAGCCCCCCAAAAAAGAAGAGTTCAGCAGCATGCGTACATTTGAAAAACAGGCACAAATACACTTTAACTGATAGGAGAATAATGCATACATTTCAAAGATATACACAATTGATGCGTACTTTTGGAAAAATACACAGAAAAATAGGCATGGATTTTCATGCAAAAAGGAAAAAACCAAAGCTTGCAATCTGATGTGAACTCGAGTGGGAAGGAGCTTTGAGATGGAATTCAGAGAACTTCAGGGAGTTTGAGTTTTGCTCATTACCTCCCTAGGTTAGCTCTGCCATGCAATGGGGCAAATCAACCTGCTTCAGGCAGCACCATTGGAGGGAGGAGCGAGAGTGACAAATGAAGGCATGAGCTGGTGTCTGAATGGCACAGCAAGATATATTTTTTTAAGTATTGGCCATAGCTGGGGCTCCACTTTGAACAACAAAATATCTTGGGCCAGCACTTCACTTACCAGACAACAGCAGGACAGATGGGACAATGGTCCCATAGGGCTGCTTTGTATGTACATGACCAAATACCACAGCCATATGGTATTATGAACTGCTTGACGTGTGTTCGTGGGTTATTTGGGAGAACTGGTGGGCCCTAGGTAACCAAAACCTATACTTTCCTATTCTAGTCCTCCTATTCTAGTCATACCTACCATAGACTCGCTTGCACTTTAATGCTTATAAGAGCAATGCAGACATTCCCACTGTAGGATAAATGAATAACCACTACTATATAGCCATTGTCATTGAGAAACAAGTGTGGTATAGTGGTTAGAGTATTTGACTAAGATTGGGGAATCCTGGGTTCAAATTCCTACTCTGCCATTAAGTCCACAGGATGATCTTGGGCCAATCACTATGCTTCAGCCTAACTTACTTTACAGGCTTGTTATGAGGATAAAATTGCAGGGTAGTGGTGGTGGTGGTGGTGAGAACACCATATAGCCACCCTAAGCACCTTGGTACAAAGGCAGAATAAAAATACAAGTAAAAAAGGAACTGTAAACATTTAAACAATTAAAAAAAAAAAAAACCAGACCTCCCCATTAATGGTATTTGGCTGTGTTCCTTCCTAAAAAAAATCCAGTTGACAAGAAAGGGTTTTGCCTTTTGGATTCAATGATTATGTGATGCTTGGCCAAATTATCATAAAACCAAAGGGGAAGCCCACTATTCACAGATCTGAAAGCACTCTAACCTTAAATCATGGAAACCTGGTATGAGTGACACTACTGCTAATGTAAATTGCATTGCAGTAGCATAAGCAACCTCTACCGTGATACCAATAGTGTTTGCTAGTGCAATGGGTTTCCCGGACTGTAATTTATGGTAGTGTGGAATAGGATGGTGTCCCATGTCTCCATAGGGCATAATGCTTACATCTCAGCATCTATGATTGTGAGCATCAATGGACATAGGAACAGTAGCTTTCAATCATGACTGGAACAGGAAAAACCTGTCCTATAAGTAGGACATACTAGCAATTACAAATACTCAGATGTAATGAGCTAGAATGATAGGTGACACATAACTACTTGCAATAGTTACACAAAGGATAAACTATAGCTTACAATAGGAAAAGAATACTGTTTGTTTAAAAGTCAGAGAGATTCTGGTAGCAGGAAATGGAATAATTGATGCTAATAGGATGCAAGCTGGCTTCTGAGCTATAAATCTCACCATGACACATTGGCAGAATTCCTCCTCTCCTCTGTGGCGCAGTCTTTCTACAGATCTCTTAATTTTCTCTCTGTTAAAAATTGTTTATTTTTGTTTAAAGCGATTTGACTGTACATGACAGGAAACAGCAGTGAGAACCTCTTTGATTTATCCTTTTGCCCGGCTGTCAGTACTTTGCACAGTTGTGTGGAGAGAAACTTTAGCCCCTTACCTTCTACTGCTCTGATCTGAGATCTGTTTGAAATAGCAAGTGATCTGACCTCTAATCCATAAGTCATTTGATGTGTTATTTCTACTGCTCATTAGCTTCTGCAAAAACAAACAAACAGCCACCCCTAGATCCATTCCACAGGAGCTACACACTTGTGGTCAGAGCAGAAAAGGTTGGAGGTGGCCTCCAAATGATCTAGGAGATAATGTAGGCCATGTCTATCACTTTCGTGCACAGAGTTATTTCTAACTTAGGAGAGTTTTAATCACAATGTTTATGTATATGCAAAGACATCACATGTACTATAAAAGGATCGTGTGTATGCCCTGATCCAAAATACATCTGCCCCCTGTAGGACCAGTGCTAGCTGATGCAGAAAATGGATTTTCCTGCTCAGGGAAAGAAGACCACACCCAACAATGAGGTAACTCATGGAATCTTCTGCTGCACTGGACTGGCGCATTTTATGTGGAAATTTATAGATGAAATCAATGGAAATCCTGTCTACATAATATATTTGGGATTGAGCTGTTAGCGCGTTCCAACATGCCAAAAAATATCCCTTGGTATAATAATGATCATTCAAGATTTAATGGCTGAGCTATTTTTGCACCTGAAAACCCCTTTTGAAATATCAGTTAGCTTCAATGATGTTACTGATTCATTGCTGGGGAAATGAAGGCACTATGAAAATGAAAATAAAATAAAAAAATTTAAAAGACTTGATTAAAATGTGAAAATTTAAAGTACATTTAATGTAAACTTTTATTTGTCTGTCTTCTTTTAAAGATTTGTCTGTCTTTAAAAAAAAAAAAATCAGTGAGGGAGCAAGTGCTGCTTTTGCGTATGTCTAAGATGCGTATGTCTTTCCAGTCTTGTGCTGCTCTACTATACCATACTTTGAGCTGAATTTTTAAAGTTTTGAAATACATTTTCTGGGTCTTGCACTGTAAACATGACCAATGTAAGGTGCGTATGGTATTTCACAGTTGTTTTCATTGGGGCTGCACTGAATATCTTTAATTTTGATGTGGACCTTCCCAAATAGCACATTTGATATCCGTAGTCAAATTATCCAAAATATTCACCAGCCCAAAAATTCATGTTCTTTTTATGCCATTCAGAGACCTTTGGTTCCCCTTGCTACCTACCACTTCTTGATACTGTTTTCCTTTTTCTAAAGACCCACCACTGTTGTTGGGCTCACTTGCCCCCCTCTGGCACTTAAGCAGATTGTCTGTGATGAGTTGGTGATTTTTGTTCATGAGCATCCATGATGTCATCACATCAAACATAGCATTGTGACATCATTGACGATTACCACAACAAATAGCATTAAAGGCAGTGTGGACAAATGCAACAGAGAACTGTGAGGGCAAAGAAGAAAGAGACTGGTGCTAAAAAGAAGAGCATCAAAACACCACAGAAAAATTCACAATCAAAATAGCCAAGAATGAGGATGGGCAGATCTCCAAATCTTGATTGTGTTGAGGTTCTCAGTTTTGCACCATCAAACTCACCCCATATCAGTTCCACATGAGTGTGTTTTTTCCCCCAGCACAGAAATCTGAAGATACTTTTGTGCACCTTTTTCAAATATAGGCATTTTTGTAAGTATACCCCACTGATTAAAGCGTGTTAGTATGCATTTTCGAAATGTATGCAGTGTTTTTGCAATTTTCCACATGTGTGCATTTTGTCATTTTTTTTCTTTCTTTTGCAGACTGCATTGCAAGCCCAGAAATGTACAGGTTTCTGACAGCAAATTGCATCCAGTTCTGCATTTGGTTCTGGGAGGTATGGACTGAGTAAAGTGATAAAAAGAACTCAATGGAGCAAATTTTTCACCATCCATATTACTGAAGAAAATCCCATATGATTTACTCACATCACCTTTGACTCCATCCAGTTTCCCATGTCGACTTGGATGGGTAGCATTTTGCTGGTGGATATGACTTGTGTTTTTTAACAGCATTCTGACCAGAACAGGGCATTTCTATTCTAATTTAAGTGAACTACACTTGTTCTTTTTCCCCTTCCCTTTTCAAAGAAAATAAATGTTTAGCTCACACTGATTCTTGGCATCAACACTCACTTAATGAAGTGTTAATTAATGAATAAGAATGAATTGTGTCATCATTTTTGGCACAGTGTGTTAAGGAGCTTTCTAGGAAAGTTGTCTCGCATGTGCATACAAATGTGTTGTTTTACTTTCGATATCAGGAACAACACATTTGAATCCTCTATTTTATGTTGGCTGCTGCAGTTGGATAACTATATTACAGATTGTAAAATGCACCATGATGTAGGATGATGCTATCTCTCTTTGGTTCCATGTGCAGTGTTTTCATGTAATGCCCACTGCAACCTGTAATACTCTATAATGAGAAAAGTCTGATGCGCTTGATAGTTCATCACTGTGTTCATCTCACCATAGCGCGAACGGACTGTGACCAGGTGACCTCTTTGTGTGCCTTCCTGTTCAGTCTGTTGTCCAGGGGCTAACTGTGAATGCGCAACAGTTCTTATGGTTCTTTAGCTTTAAACTGGAATTGGACAGGACAGCCGTTCACAGGGCTTCCTGTTCTTCTCTTTCTTGGCAAAATGTCCATGAACAGATGGGGGTTCCTCTCTTGTACACCTGGCTCACAGAAGAGGCTTTAGGGAGCCATGATGCAAGTGAAACTCTGTGTTCTCATTGGAAATGTTGCATGTGCATTGAATCAGAGGTTGAATGTTTTGTTTCAAATTTTAAAACTCGGGCCTGTGCAATTGATTGAGATGGCTGGTGGTGCAGACAGTTGCCTCCTGCAAGAAAGAGGGCCTGAACCAGCAGCATGTCCACAACAGAGATAATTTTTATTTTATTTTACCACACTGCGAGCTCACCAGGCTTCATCTGTGACAACACCAATGGTTTTATGCCTGTTTCCACAGAAGCAAGTCTCACTATCTTCATTGGCACTTACCCCTTTCTAAGTGTCTTAGGGTTGTAGCCTTAGAGCAGTGATGGTGAACCTTTTTGAGCCCGAGTGCCCAAACTGCAACACAAAACCAACTTATTTATTTCAAAGTGTCAACACTGCAATTAAACCTGAATACTGAGGTTTTAGTGCAAAAGACTGCTCCGCCTGCAGCAACACGCCCTCCGCCCCACCACTCGGACTGGCCACAGCCACACCGGTGCCCAGTACCTCAAGGGAGGCCCGGGCTCCAGAAACCAAGCCAAGCCAAGCCGACCTGCAACAGCAGCGCACGCCTCACAGCAGCTGGCACTGCAGACAAGCCCCCCAAGGCACACGGACCCTTCACGCCGGGCGGGCGCATGCTCCACAGCCCGCCCAGCCCCATCGCTGCCTCCCACCCGGCGCGCTGCATGGGCATGCTGGGAGCTGTAGTCCAACACACCCGGAGGGCACCAGGTTGGGGAAGGCTGTGCTAAAGTCTCAGGAGGAGCACAAACTGAGCCTGTGGCCTCACGGCTACCCACCGATAACTCAGAAGCAATTCTCACCGAATTTAGCGGGGCTCACTTCATGGTGGGGTGAGCCAGTTTCACAGCACCTTCTTCTGTATGTTTACTCAGAAGTAAGTCCCATTGTGTTCAACGGGGCTTATTCCCAGGCAAGTTAGCATAGGATTGCAGCCTTAAGCAACCCCTCCCCCTCCCATGAGGAAGGAAGTCTACGGATTTCCCCAGCGAGTAACGCCAGGGCCACCTGGACCTTCAGCCCCGCTCTTCAAAGTCTCAGCCCGCCCCTTCCCTCAGTTCCTGCAGGTGAATAATAGCACGTTGACCCTGCCTGTGGGGATGAAGTGATAAAGGGGGAGGGCAGCAAAACTACAGGAAACCGCCGCCAGCACCATCGCCTCCTCCTCGCCTCACAGCGACCAGTCTGCCTTCGTCTCCCCTCCCGCAGCTGTGAAGCCACCAGCACTTTCTCGAGCAGCAGCGGCAGCGGCAGCGCACACTGTGCACGTCTCGCTCCGCTCCCGCAGCCTGCCCCTCTCTGCGGGGACTTTTGTTGTTCTTTCTCTCACCTCAGGGAAGGGTGCTCGGTGGGCTGGGCGGTCATGCAGCTCCCTGTGCAAAGAGATTGAGAGAGCGAGAGAGGGGGAAAAGTGTGTCTCTGGGCAAGCGAAGTAATTGAATCCTGCGCCGCCTGGGCCGAGAAAGAGCAAGGGAGAGAGCACGCACGTGGCGAAGGCGCACCCGCATTCCATCTACTCAGGATGCAAAGAGCGGGCCGGTCCAGAGCGGGCCGGTCCAGAGCGGGCGCTCCCGCCGGCCCCGCCCACCGTGTCATGGCCTGAGCCCGTGCGGGGGGCGTGACACCGCCTTGCGCCACTGGCAGGGAATGTTGGTGCTGCCCAGCAGCGACCTGATGTCGTTACCACCGCTGGCCGCAGCAAAAGGCACTGCCGGCCGGCCACCAGCCTCTCCGGCTGGGCGGTCACCGGGGCAACAGCGGCTGCCCGGCCTGCCCTGGGAGGACCTTCTCGTTCCTTTCCTGGCAGAGGCGGCGGCCAGGAGCAGCTGCTCCGCCCGCCTCCGTCCTTCGGTGGCTTCGCCCCCCTGCTCTCAAGCTCTGTGCGAGGGCTGGCAACCTATGGCTCACGTGCCCACAGAGAGATCCTTGCGTGCCAGCTGCAGCACGCGTGCCATAGGTTCGCCATCACTGCCTTAGAGGTTGTTTTGAGCTCCTTTCAAAACAAAGCAAAAGATCTATTTTTCATCATATGAGTTACACCGTTGGTTTTCTTCTTGAGGGTTTTTTTCTTCATGGGGGAGTATTTGGGGACGCAGGTCTCAACCCCTTGGTCTGGGGTGGTGCAGTCTATTCTGAGAGGACTCTACACCTTTATTCCAACCTCATATCTTGCCTATTTTTTCTTTATTTGGGAATGTCTGTATGTGTAGGCCACAGTGAGTCTGGGATGCTTGGGTATAGTCTGAATAATTGAGGGGCAGGAAGGGTGGGGATATATCAGGGCTTTTTTCCCCTTATTTCTTCTATATAGTACCATCACACTGTGTGATAAAAGTCAATTTTTAAAAAGTACAAATTTTTAAAAGTTTCACTTTAAGCTTAGTCACAGCCTTATTCTTCTTTTCCTTTTTAGAGCAAATACTAGGATTTCTGACAGAAGAAACCAAATATAAGGCGGGCCCACTTAAATAATAATTAACGTATGTTAGATTGTCAGTCACATGTGAGTTAATTTTAGATGGAATAATAGAGAGAGCCAAAATGGATCACCACTCAGCACTGGATGTGATTAAATAAACAGGAAGGATTCTATCCCACCCATGTATTTGGTATAAATTTCCTACGCCAGCCAACTTACAGTGGAGGAATATGATGCTGACTGCCAAATTAACATAGACAAATGTTGGGTGGTCCCATTTTGCATATGATTTAGTCTGTGTTTTCATTGCATGAGTCAGTACTCTTTCAAAGAAAAGCCTGAAAAAGACATTCTGATCCATTTATCCAGTCTCAAGGTGCTCTGTTTTGTCAGAGAATACAATTCAGCCTCAAAATCTGCAATCTAATAATAGAAACTTTTCATTCAGATTAAAACATGCACACACAGGAATAATCTAAAACACTACAGACATTTTCCAATGAAAGAATCTTCACACTTCTTCTGTTTTGCAGCTCGTTACATCACATCTGCAGATGTAGTAGTTATTGCTGCCAGATTTTCATATATGTTGACTCTATGAATGAAATAGATCTCCTAAAAAATGGATTATACATTATAGACCTCTTCAATTCTCACATAAAACTTTCAGGCATTCTATTCTTATTAGGCGTCACCGTTTTGAAGAGAAGCCATGCCATCCGGACTGCTTCATGCAGGGGTGGAGGGCGTGGCTAAGAGAATTATGCTCCCCCACTTCTTAGGGTGATGGGGCATGAGATGGAGGTAGGATGGGCTGCCCTTCCTCATGTACCTTGGCCAATCAAGGGAAAGTGTGACTTATTTCATTTATTTATGTATTTATACAAATGTAAATGTCGCTGAACAGAAAAATACCACAGCAGTTTATGTTAAAATCACAACAACAAGAATTCAGAATAAAGTTGTTGTTTTTAAAATATCATGATCAATAAAACCAATAGGTATAGCTGGGTCACACTGCAGGGGAAGCCTGAGTGAACAGGTATGTCCTTAAACCGGTACCTAAAATGCAAAACCATCAGTGGTTGCCTAATATTAATTGGGAAGGAGTTCCACAGTTGCAACACTAAAAGCGCTGTTCGTTCTTGATACCCATAAGACAGACTTCTGGAGCATGCACCCCCCCCCCCAAGAGTGCCTCTCTCCTAAGGACTGCAGTGACCAGGCAGAGGTATAGAGGTATCCTGATTCCAAGTTGTTTAGGACTTTATATACCAATAACAAAACCTTGAACTTGACCTAGTAGTGTATTGGCAGCCAGGGTAGTTCTTTCAGCAATGGTATTACCGTACATGCTGTTGAAATGATGTCAACAACCTCATAGCTGCATTCTACACCAGCTGCAGCTTCCAGACCAACCCCAAGAGAAGCCCCTTATAGTGTGTTGCAGTAATCAAATCTTGAGGTTACCAGTGCCTGGATTACCATGGTCAGTCTATCCTGGTCCAGGAACTGTAGCTGTCTTACCAGCTGAAGCTGATAAAAGCTGCTCCTAGCTACTGAGATTACGTGGGCCTCAAGTGACAAAATGGATCCAAGAGTACCCCCAGGCTATGCACCTGCTACTTCAGGGGGAGTGCAACCCCATCCAGAAGGGGCAACTGACTTGTATCCTGGCCCTGGGAGCCACTCAACCACAGAGCCTCCATCTTGCCAGGATTCAAGTTCGGTTTATTGACTCTCATCCAGTCCATCAATGCATCTAGGCACTGGTCCAGAGAGTCTGCAAAGCCACATCCAATTGAGATGCTATAGAGAATAGACTTGGGTATCATCAGCATACTGATGACACTTTGTTCCAAATCTCCTAATGACCACTCCCAACAACTTCATATATATGTTAAACAGCATTGGTGACAAAATAGTGCCCTGTGGCCCGGGGGTAAAAGCACTTCCCCAATGTCAGTCTCTAAAATCGACCATGTAGATAGGAATGGAACCACTGAAACACAGTGCCCCTGATGCCATCCCACACAGCCGGTCCAGAAGTATACCATGGTTAATTATATCAACAGGTGCAAAGAGATCAAGCAGTAGAAGCAAGGTCACATTCCTCTTATCCCTGTCTCAATAAAGACCAGGGTGACCAAGGCTAATTTGGTTCCAAAACCAAGTCTGAACCTGAGGCATTGGAATAGTGAATGGAGGATTGCCCAAAATAACCTCTCATGATTTAATCTTCTGAAGGGATCTGGAGTATGTAGGGGGATGCCAGAATTTTTTTAAAAATTCTATTTGTTTTTGTTACAAAAGACTTCTTTCATTTCATTACTCATCCATTAAAATCACATTCATTTCATCACTCACTCATTAAAAGCGTATTTGTTTCATGAGTTTGGTTTGTTTTCTTTGCATTTCTTTCCATCTTTAACTCTTTAACTCCATCTTTGCATGAGATAAGCTGTCAACTAGCAAACAGTAAATCCCATTGAATGTTATCTAAAATGCTATCAGGTACTATCTTGATATCTATCAAATGTTACAAGATTAAAATACAATTATAAAATACCATCTAATATGAATGTATTTATTACTGCATGCTAACCATCAAATATTGTCAAATATGATATACCAGTGGATTTCATCTTGAAGAACCCTAGAATTGTTGGAAGATCATCACTGGTTCCTCAGTCAAAAGAATCACTGTAGTCCAGGCACTGATAACCTAACATTTGGGTTACCATAATGAGCTTCATGTGGAGCTACCGTTGTGCTTGGTCTGAAAGCTGCAGCTGGTGCAGAATGTTCCAGCCAAAATGCTGAGTGGAGTACCTGGCTGTGCACATATTATACCGGTGTTCAAGCAACTCATTGGCTACCTATGAGCTACCGAGTCAAGTTCAACGTCTTGCTACTGGCTTATAAAGCTCTGAGAAAACTGGGACCAGGTTACCTGGTGGATTACCTTCCCCAATGATAGACCCGTGCAATCACTAAGATCACTGGAAAAGGCCTTGCTGGTTGTAATGCAAACTGCAAATGGCCATCTTGTGACAACCTGGGAACGGACTTATGGTATGTCCTCTCCCCTGGTATTTGGGAGGTTCCAACTGTGGTGTGCTTTAGGTACCTATTAAAGACCCATCTCTTTACTCTGGCAGGCCTTCTCTGCCTGATTGTGCTGCCTAGTTTGTTTGTCAATTGTTTTGAGTTTTTGGGTTTAAATGTTTTAACTGCTGAGTATTTGTATTTATTATGATGTATTTTAATGTCTGATTTTGTAAAGTGCTTTCAGATACTTCTTTAGAAATGATAAATGGTATATAAATTGATTAAATAAATAAGAAGAAGAACAGCTGAAAGTCAACAGAGGACAGGGATGGGGACTCGGACTCCAGGACTCGACTCGTGAGTCGGACTGAGTCCCCCCTCTGACTCGAGTCCCAATATTTTTAATGGGACTCGAGACTCGACTCGGGACTCAAGACCAAGGACTCGTGTTCCAAAATCGTGTTCCTCAAATGAAACATGGATAGGGTTTAGGAAGTACAGCAAGTTTATTTTTTAAAATCATTTCCCTAAAATGCAACCTTTCAGAAATTTTGGGTTTGTCTGCCTCTGCCTGCCTGCTTTGGGGTTCCCTGCCTCCTCTGCCTGCCTGGTTATTTTGGGTTGGTCTGCCTGGTCTGTTCTTGCCAAAATCAGTTGCAGAATTTTGAAAAAAAAGGCACACTTGTGCCTAGAATTTATTTAAGCCACACATCTGAAGCCTTATTTTGTTGGGGAAAACCCCCCATTGATTTTTATAGGGACTCGTGGAGTCAGCTTTGGAAGTGACTCGTGACTCATGACTCGCGAGTCACCATTTTGGACCAAGGACTCGAGACTCGGGTCCAAAGACTCGTGACCCGACTCGTGACTCGAGACCAAGGACTCCTCAACATCCCTGACTCAGGAGGACTGAAGGCGGCAGGAGCAGGCAAAGGGAACAACAGCGCCTGCTCCTGTTGGACTGTCCCCCCCCAGGCTAACTGCCATCAAGGGCCCTGTGGGCAAGAAGGAGGAGTGAAGGCGGCAGGAGCAAGCAGAGGGAACATCAGGGCCTGCTCCAGTTGGACTGCCCCCCCCAGGGCTAACTGCCATCAAGGGCCCTGCGGGCAAGGAGGAGTGAAGGAGGCAGGAGCAGGCAGAGGGAACATCAGGGCCTGCTCCAGTTGGACTGCCCCTCCCCCGGGCTAACTGCCATCAAGGGCCTTGTGGGCAAGGAGGAGTGAAGGAGGCAGGAGCAGGCAGAGGGAACATCAGGGCCTGCTCCAGTTGGCCTGCCCCCCCCAGGGCTAACTGCCATCAAGGGCCCTGTGGGCAAGGAGGAGTGAAGGAGGCAGGAGCAGGCAGAGGGAACATCAGGGCCTGCTCCAGTTGGACTGCCCCCCCAGGGCTAACTGCCATCAAGGGCCCTGGGGGCAAGAAGGAGGAGTGAAGGAGGCAGGAGCAGGCAGAGGGAACATCAGGGCCTGCTCCAGTTGGACTGCCCCCCCCCCCAGGCTAAATGCCATCAAGGGCTCTGTGGGCAAGAAGTAGGAGTGAAGGAGGCAGGAGCAGGCAGAGGGAACATCAGGGCCTGCTCCAGTTGGACTGCCCCCCCCAGGGCTAACTGCCATCAAGGGCCCTGGGGGCAAGAAGGAGGAGTGAAGGAGGCAGGAGCAGGCAGAGGGAACATCAGGGCCTGCTCCAGTTGGACTGCCCCCCCCAGGCTAAATGCCATCAAGGGCCCTGCGGGCAAGGAGGAGTGAAGGAGGCAGGAGCAGGCAGAGGGAACATCAGGGCCTGCTCCAGTTGGACTGCCCCCCCCAGGCTAAATGCCATCAAGGGCCCTGCGGGCAAGGAGGAGTGAAGGAGGCAGGAGCAGGCAGAGGGAACATCAGGGCCTGCTCCAGTTGGACTGCCCCCCCCCAGGCTAAATGCCATCAAGGGCTCTGTGGGCAAGAAGTAGGAGTGAAGGAGGCAGGAGCAGGCAGAGGGAACATCAGGGCCTGCTCCAGTTGGACTGCCCCCCCCCCCAGGCTAAATGCCATCAAGGGCCCTGCGGGCAAGGAGGAGTGAAGGAGGCAGGAGCAGGCAGAGGGAACATCAGGGCCTGCTCCAGTTGGACTGCCCCCCCCAGAGCTAACTGCCATCAAGGGCCCTGCGGGCAAGGAGGAGTGAAGGAGGCAGGAGCAGGCAGAGGGAACATCAGGGCCTGCTCCAGTTGGACTGCCCCCCCCAGAGCTAACTGCCATCAAGGGCCCCGTGGGCAAGAAGGAGGAGTGAAGGCGGCAGGAGCAAGCAGAGGGAACATCAGGGCCTGCTCCAGTTGGACTGCCCCCCCCAGGGCTAACTGCCATCAAGGCAGGGATGTTGAAGAGTCCTTGGTCCCGAGTCCCGAGTCGAGTCCCGAGTCTTTGGACCCGAGTCTAGAGTCGAGTCTAGAGTCCGAGGTCCAAAATGGTGACTCGAGTCGAGTCCCGAGTCCCGAGTCCCGAGTCCCTCCCAAAGCGGCGGCCCATGGAGGGAGCAGGAGGGTCTCGGCGAGAGGAAGAAGAGCTGCCCTTCCTCCCGCGGAGACCCTCCTGTTCCCTCCATGGGTCGTTGCCGCTGCCGCCCTCACTTCCACCTCCGCCGCCCTCACCTCACCGCTGCTGCCGCCCTCACCTCGCCAACGCCGCCGCCCTCACCTCGCCTCTGCCAACGCCGCCGCTGCCGCCGCCGCCGCTGCCCTCGCCGCCGCCGCCCTCACCTCCACCTCCGCCGCCCTCACCTCACCGCCGCCGCCGCCGCCGCCCTCGCCCTCGCCACCGCCCTCGCCTCTGCCGCCGCCGCTGCCGCCGCCCTCACCTCCTCCTCCTCCTCCTCCTCCTCCTCCGCCGCCGCCGCCGCCGACCTCGTCTCCATCGCCGTAGCACACAGCACGCCGTGTCACGCCGCCAGCGCCGTCGCTCTGTTTTTGGTGGGGTTGCTGTGGTTCAAAAACAGAGCGACGGCGCTGGCGGCGTGACGTGGCATGCCGCGTCACGCCGCTAGCGACGGCGCTCTGTTTTTGAACCACAGCAACCCCGCCAAAAACAGAGCGACGGCGCTGGCGGCGTGACGCGGCGTGCTGTGTGCTACGGCGATGGCGACGAGGTCGGCGGCGGCGGCGGCAGAGGCGAGAGTGGAGGCGGAGGCGGAGGAAGAGGAGTCCTTGGGCTCGAGTCCCGAGTCGAGTCTCAAGTCCCACATAAATTATTGGGACTCGAGTGGGACTCGAGTCAGAGGGGGGACTCAGTCGGATTCACGAGTCGAGTCCCCGAGTCCGAGTCCCCATCCCTGCATCAAGGGCCCTGCGGGCAAGGAGGAGTGAAGGAGGCAGGAGCAGGCAGAGGGAACATCAGGGCCTGCTCCAGTTGGACTGCCCCCCCCCCAGAGCTAACTGCCATCAAGGGCCCCGTGGGCAAGAAGGAGGAGTGAAGGCGGCAGGAGCAGGCAGAGGGAACATCAGGGCCTGCTCCAGTTGGACTGCCCCCCCCCCAGGGCTAACTGCCATCAAGGCCCCTGTGGGCAAGGAGGAGGAGTGAAGGCAGCAGGAGTAGGCAGAGGGAACATCAGGGCCTGCTCCAGTTGGACTGCCTTCCACACAGGGCTAACTGCCATCAAGGGCCCTGTGGGCAAGAAGGAGGAGTGAAGGCGGCAGGAGCAGGCAGAGGGAACATCAGGGCCTGCTCCAGTTGGACTGCCTTCCACACAGGGCTAACTGATGCTCTGTTTTTTCTTGTATTTAATTAGACTGTACATCGCTCAGAGTGGCCGTATGACTGGCCAGATGGGCGATTCAAAAATATACCGTATATACTCAAGTATAAGTCGAGTTTTTCAGCACATTTTTTGTGCTGAAAAATGCCCCCTCGACTTATACTTGGGTCAGCGCACTTATACTGGAGGCAATAAGTTTTCCCAGTTTTTTGGGGTGAAATTAGGGGCCTCGACTTATATTAGGGTCCACTTATACTTGAGTATATACGGATAATAAATATATAAACAAATAAATAACTTATATTACTGATCTTGGTGTACAATGTCCTAATACCCTCAGTTCCACCAGCAGGAGTCAAGTACAAAATAGTGACTCAGAAAAGAGGAATAGACATACATTTAGAATTAGGGAACATCTGAGTGTTGAAAAGGTGGAAGATACTGAGAATGTCAGCTCAATACTTAAAGCTGAGAGGATCACATCGCCAAGGGGAAGATATTGTCCACACACATGCACGTGCATGTCTGCACAAACACACTTTTGGTGCTCTTGCTCCTTTGGCTCCCCCGCCCCCATTTTTAGTGCTTCTGACTTGTGCTACTGGGTCCCCCCTTCCTCTTACTGTTATTTCTCCCCTGGTCCTTTGCAACTGTGCACAAATTAGCCAATAGGCAACCTTGTATTGTCATATCGGATAGCTGTAGGTGTGCAGTTGCGAAAGACCGACACAATAATATATATTTAAAAATATTAGTATTACCCCAACTGCACATTTTTGAAGCACCAATATATATATTTTAAAAAAGCCGTGAACAAGTTATGGTCCTCCTGAAGTGCTGTTTCAATATTGGTGGAAGGACACTCACTGGTGAGATTGCGAAAAGTGAGCACTGCAGCATGGGCTTTGTTGCCACTATTGCCAAGTGGCTCTGTAGCCGTTCCTGGCAACCCACGATAAAATTGCCCTGCTGTGTTTGGACAACACAACAACCCATTGTGGACAAGAACAACCCTAAAACAAGCCATGGGTTCTCAGGGTGGCTTGTTCATGGAAAATAAGCCACCCTGCAGAAACTGCACCAGATTCAGCCAACACAAACAACCCACCATGGCTGGTTATGGTGGGTTGTCATGTCATGCAAACCAGGTCACTGACTGATTACCCTAGTTTGCTCTCTGGACTAGTGGAGCTTGGTGTAGTTACCATATATATAGCTTGACAGGACTGCAAGGGTTGAATTAGGTTATGCAAGCTGTGAAGAAACGATTGACTATTGATTATTTAATGTAAAAGGATGAGTGTTTAAAATTATGATTGGCTTTACATTTTGTACTATGGTTACATACCTCAGATTGAAAAGAAACATGAGATAAAAGTGCATCTGATTAGGCCTCACTCTTCTTGGAAGCTTACAATGGGGTCCTGACTGCTAACAGAAGCCTTGGTTACTGAGTTGCTAAGGAGGGCAGCACTTTTGACAATTAAAGTGAACATTCCTGGTATTATTTAGATTGATCAGGAACATTGGAAGGGGCTAAGCCCTTCTGGAAGGGGCCTTGTGTAAAGACAATAGAAGGGGGTCCTGCAAGGTGGCCACATGTTGCTGGCCAAAGGCTATGCCACGCACAATTTAAAAATCCTGACACAACACTGTCAGGGGTAGTTGGAGCTGGCCAGACAGAGAAAAGCTTGGAAGAAGGCAGAGGACAGAAGGCTGAAGGAAGAAGGAAAAACAGACACAAGACTCAGAGTCTAACGAGACAGAAGGAATCAGAAGAGTTGTGCTTAAGGAAGCCAGAGTCTTCATTGTGGTGGTCCTCCTGTCCCAGTTGAAAATGTCTCTTCAGAAAGAAGTCTTCATTTCAGCTGTACATTAGTCAGGCCAAGGAGGAGCAGAGCAAGTGCCCGACATGAGAGCAGACTTCAGTCTGGAAACCACCTCTGTTTTGTGAGTGCTGGCTGGGGTGCAGTGAGATGGGTAACTTAATCACCTTGATTTCAACATAGGGTCAATTAAACAAAGGTGAGCTCCATATTCCTTGGATACTTGACCAAGTGTAAATAAGGCAGAACATCTGAAATTATAACATTTGATGGTACAATATATTCTCCTGAAATTAATAAATAAATCCCACGTGTACATATATTAATAAATATATTCTTTATGCTCTTTGCTTAACCTTTGTCTCAGTCATGGGTCAATCTCATGCCTGCCCTATATTAGCCTGGGTACTACAAACAATGTGAAATCAAGGGAGTGTTAATTTTACTGTATGTTGGTGGTAACGGGAAATTATTAGCTAAGTTAAGTTAAAGAATTACACACACACACACACATATATATATAGAGAAAGAGAGAGCGCCACTGCAATCTTGGTGGCAGTAGGTGGGCTAATAGAAACACCAATTACAAGCCTCCCACATAAGCCTTGACTGAACCCCAGTTGGGCATTTGAGCAATTTGTTTGCTAATAGATGGTGTAGGAAGGTTTCAGTGTGCTAAAAGGCTAGAAGGTTTCAGTGTAGGAAGGTTTCCCTCACACAACAGCCCACCCCATTCAGCAGGGTCTCCCAGCTCCCTGTTTAGCATTGGGGAGGGGGGGGCTGGAGAGGCTGCAGCAAGGGAGTCTACATCCACCAGCCCAGTTGCACATACCTAAATCTGGATCCAACCCATAGTCATGATTAACACTGGCCATACCCTTGCTTAGCTACATGTGTGCCAGCCGGATGCTTCAATCTTGCCCCTCACTTCAGAGAGAGAGAAGAGGGATCACCTGGAGTTATTCCCCAGGAACAAGCTTCCTGTTATGCTTTTATTCTATAGGGTGCACTGTGTTCTGCAATGCTGTTTCATCGCAGCCCCCTTGAACCAAAAGAAGCAGGAAAACAAATATCCTAGTGTAGCTCAAAAGAAAAGGAAAGTCAGTCAGTCAGTCAGTCAGTCTGTCTGTCTGTCTGTCCATCTGTTTCATCACTGTAAGGTCCCTGGCTTGCTCCTTCCTGGAGCTTTTAATCCACCTCACCAAGATGCTCAGCTTTTGAGCTAGTCAGAATCCACCACCAGGGGCATAAACTATGGGGGGTGGGGCTCAAGCCCCCTCTGGGATTTCCCAGAATTGGTAAAGCCCCCTCCAGGCAACCAGCTGTTTAGCCCCATGCCCCCCCCCCCGGGAAATTGAGATTTCTACGCCCGTCCACCACACCCGCCATGGAAACTAAGAATGGTGTTTTTCCACCGATCCTGATGCTCGCTCCAGTTCTGGCTTAGACTATTCTGCCATCTTCCCTGTGGGAGGGGAGAGTCCTTATAGCGAGTAGCTGCAGCCCCTCTGCTCCAGGTGTTTCTGTCCCTGCTCTGCCCTTACTTAAAGAGCAGTGCCGTGCCACACCCAACAGTCTGTCTGTGCTAAGCCACAAGGGCCACGCCAATTTGTCGCCACCTCCGCAGGTGGTGGCAGAGGCGTGTTGCAGCCAGGTTTATGGTAGACTCTGTTACACCTTTGATTTCTCAGAATGTATCGCTGTAACCTAAATGTTTCAAAAGTCCTTGGTTTGGACATTGTTATGTAGGGAACTATTTCTGTAAGAAGTGAATGTTTGAAACTGATTAGACTACTCTAAACGTTTAAGCATGTTTCAAATAACTATAAATCATTCTATCCTACACTTTCTGCACTTCATTCATTTCTAACAGCCCTCTTAAGTGGAATGCTTCTTTTACACCCTATTGGCTAGACTGCTTGACTGCTTAGCGCTGTACTATTGTTTCAATGTCAGTGACATTTTCTGTTTATTGAATTTCTTCTATGAGCAGAAAATTGACAGGATATTCTAAGGAAACCTCTCACTATGGATTTTGTCTTCAAAAACTGAACAACCAAGGCAAGAGATCTGAGCACAGCAGGAGTGACTTCCTCCTGACTATTATCTGATCCCGCATGGGACGCTTGGTAGCTTATGAAGCCATGTAAAGATGACGTGGGAACCTTGCTGTGGGGCAGCCTACTCCAGTTACCTAATTCCTAAGTGTAGATCCCATACAAATAAATAGAATAATAAAATTGGCTAGACAAGCTCAAGCCATTTAAAGTCTAGTCTACTTTCACAGTTTCACTCTCTTTGTCTGTCTGTCACATATTTAAAGTCACATAAAAATCCATTTAAAGTGGGATCAGGTGTTAAACAGGGATGTGTTATCGCCCCAACATTATTTGCTATTTTCATCGCCATGGTTTTACATCTTGTCGAGGGGAAACTTCCCACTGGTGTGGGAATTATATATCGAACAGATGGAAAGCTTTTTAATCTCAGCAGGCTGAAAGCAAAAAGTAAGGTAATTACAACCTCCGTTGTGGAACTTCAGTATGCTGATGATAATGTGGTCTCCGCACATTCAGAGAATGATCTCCAAACTATCCTAAATGCTTTTGCAGAAGCATACGAAAAACTTGGTCTCTCACTTAACATCAAAAAACCCAAAGTGCTTCATCAACAAGTGCAAGTTAACCCTTTGGTGATGCCATCTATCCAGCTTGGCAGGGCAATACTGGAAAATGTCGATCATTTTCTCTATCTTGGCAGCTATCTTTCTGTTACAGCTAACATTGACAGTGAAATCCAGCATCGTTTGAGCTCCACAAGTGCCATGTTTTCTCGAATGAAACACAGAGTGTTCGAGGATCGGGATATTTGTAAGAAGACCAAAATACTGGTTTATGAAGCCATTGTATTACCAACTTTATTATATGCCTGCGAAACATGGACTATCTATAAATGTCACTTCCACCTCCTTGAAAGATTTCATCAACGTTGCTTCCGGAAAATCCTGCGAATTACTTGGGAAGATAGGCGAACAAATGTCAGTGTACTGGAAGAAGCAAAGACTACTAGCGTTGAAAAAATGATCCTTCAACGCCAACTTCAGTGGACCAGTCATGTTGTTCGAATGCCTGACTGCTGCCTCCCAAAGCAGTTACTTTATTCCCAACTCAAGGATGGAAAGCGGAATATCGGTGGTCAGCATAAGAGGTTTAAAGATGTTCTTAAGGCTAATCTAAAAAAATGCATATAAACATCGAGAACTGGGAAGCTCTCGCCCATGAATGATCTAACTGGAGGTTGGCCTTTCACAAAGGTTCCAGGGACTTTGAAGAAGCCCGAGTGCAAGGTGAAAGGGAGAAACATGCTAAGCGAAAAGCACGTCAAACGAATCCTTTACAAGACCAACTTCCATCTGGCATAACTCAGTGAAGGCTGGAGCATCCGCAGTTGGTGTAAGTGTTAACAAATCTATTTGCTCAGCTAATTCCTCCAAAACCGACTTGTGTATTTGAATCTCTGTAAATCTCAATAAATGTGCCATTGTGGTGTTGTCCTCTTCAACACTGTCTGAGTGTGGATCTCTTTGGGTGGGCATCTCCTTTTTAGCCATAGACGCTCTATTTGCTAATGTCTAAAGATTCCTTATAAGCTGGTGTGTGGGTCTCACTGGAATGTATGCGAGTTCATACATGGGTCTAACAAGACCATATCACGTAACAAGATATGAAAGTGCTATTGTATCTCAAACCAAAGTGAGCAGTTTGACTTCTACAGCTTCTATTTAACCTTTTCTAGGTGTGTGAATGGAAGTTGCGTTTGTGTGTGTGTGTGTGTGTGTGTGAGAGAGAGAGAGAGAGAGAGAGAGAGAGAGAGAGAGAGAGAATGATCAGTTGAAAACTACAATGGAAAATGGCAAATACTTTTCAAAGCAAGTTTAACATACACAAACCTGCATATGCACAGACTTGCGTTTTTATGTTCAAAGAACAGGTATAAAGACCAGACAAATGTGCGACTATCAGTCATCTTTAAACATCTTTACAGTAATCTTCTTATCTTCTATGTATCTTATTTTTTCTTAGAGGATCAAACTTAGAGGATCAAAGTTAACATCAATTTACTTTACTACTTTCCCCTTATATAGTGATGGGGTCTGGAGAATAACATAACACTAACATGTACTGTATGCCTAAACAGAATAAGGATGAATGAACAAAGAAAAAAGAATGAAGAGCAAAACTTCAGGGCAAGGCAATGATTAAATGGCTTTGTTTTTATGCAGCAAGAAACCAACAAGAAAGAAAGAAAGAAAGACTTATCCAGTCATTCATTAATGCAATGGTCTGGTTTTCATTAACATCAAATGCTGTACATATTTACTGCCAATTATTTAATGGAACAAAATGTAAAAATCCCCCAAAATAAATATATTGGGTGTGGAGTAAAGTCACTGAAGTCTACAGAGAATAGGTTTGACAGATGACTCAGTTATGCATTGGCAGTAATTGTGCAGTGTTACGGATTCTGTTTCTTACTTTGTTCAGTTGCACTGAAACTCAGCTGAAAATCCGAACTCTTTCAAATATCACAACCAAGAGTCTTAGCTTTATCCCAGGCAGTATACAGATAAAATGATAATTCTTGAAAATCAATTAACTAAAGTGTCTTCTGGAGATAATCCCTGCAATGTTGGCATACATTTCTGAAGGCAAAAATTCTTTTTTTGTTGTTGCACTATAAATTATGAAATGGCTTTAAAAGTCTGAATATAAGTGGAGCTTTCTAACTAACTGTCAGTGATGTCATGCCCATGTCAATAACGCCCTGTAAGTGCAGGGGGTTGACTTCCTTTCCCCCCTATATTTTGATTTATAAATTCCATTTCATAATAGCAAAAAAAGACACTTAAAGGAAAGCCTTCAGCTTCTTGCCTTAGAACACCACCCAAGGCATACAATAATGATCCAGAAATGCACAGCCTGTCATGTCTTATTGCTTAAATATAGGCCTGAAAAAACTGCCTTACGAGACAGGATGAAATAAGTGTGACATAGAGAGCGCTGGAAGCAGGGAGAAATAACGGTATCATCTGCTCCCATAACAGTAGAATCCAGGCACAGGTCCAATGGAAGCTTTGAAACAGAAAACTCTTTTTTTTCTTCTTCTTACAACAAAAAAACTAGATCTACATCATAATGTAGATTCTAGTACCCTTAGTAATCAGCAATGCAATTGTCATTTTATATTTGGTATTTTGAATGGACCATTTGTTCATTTTTTCTGTTCTTGAATATAATGCTTCTGATGTTTTCCTTTAATGGTTATTGATGTTTAGCATGACTTTCCCCCTGCAAACAGATGACAGGCAGATAATTCAAATAGTGATCACCCTCACAGAGCTCTATGAAGACTGAAAAGTTGTACATTTCCCACAACCTGGTCTGGTCCACACTGAAATACCATATTATGTACCTTTTATCAAGGGGCATATACACAAAATCATGCAACTCATGTCCCCATTTCATTTTTTAACTCGTTTTTGTTGCTTTCCTCCTAATATAGATAGGAAATATGTTTGCCATTGAATGTCAATTTCATTTCTACTAGGAAAGGGGGGGATATGAAATTGATAAGTCTCCTTTTAACTTGCTGCACAGGCTTGGGGGGAGACACCTTGTGAAAAGGCAGCATAAATATGTTCATCATCACTTTTCTTAAATTGAATGCCATATAATTTAGCACTGCTGGAAGGGATCAGAGCTGGCCAGATTGCCCAAAATGTCAAGCTGTCATTTGGGTAGCCTTGGTGGTTCATTCTTTCATTTTGTTTTTTGAAGGAACTTTCACCCACCCTTCGTAACGGATGAGGAAAATGACATTGCACACACTCTGAAATTAATACTCCAAGATGTGTGGGTGGATGGGTGGTGATCTAGGTTCATAATTGATGGCTGTGTGTTTGAATCCAGATTTTGCTGAAATTATTCCGTATGATTTAGTTCTTTTGTACCTCCCTAATACTTTTCTCCTTGCTAGTATGCTAAAATCTGTCCTCGTATATATTCAGTTTTATTTCAGATCCCTTACTTTCTGCAATGTTGATCCCTCTACCTTCAGGGAATGCAGTAACATTGGGATCCTTTTTGTGTGTGTGTGGTAATTTATATTTATTTAAGTTTTATAAGTGTTACAAAATTCAAAAATAATAACAAACAAAAGGAGAGATTACTGAGTACAAATAATATATCACATGTAAACCCCTTTTTCATAGATTTTGGATGTGTTATTTCAGAAGAACGTATTACTTTGAGAGCATTCTTTCCAAAGCCCTTACAAAAACGTAGTGGTAGACTGTGTTCATGAGCCAAGCTTGCATCTTGGGAACATCATTAATCCATTTGTTCATTTGCCAACAATATTTTCAGCAGGCTGGTAATTAGGCCTAAGTACAAATTTTAAACAATAAAGGAAGAGTAAAACAGCCATGTCTGACTTTTAAGAATATGATATTAATTTTTTCATGCAAAGCTGGTGACATTCCAACATTATTTTGATAAGGCTATTAACCAAGACCAAAGACCATGGGAACAAAAAGAACATGGCAGTGTGAATCGAGGATTTTGTTTTCATTCCTGTTTTAAGATGAGCCGTATTGCAGAATGATATAGACCAGAACGCATTGTTAATGCATTTTTGCTCAGACATTCTCAGAATAAAAAGGGTTTCTGGAAATTTAGTTTGCAGACAAGGTCAAAGGCAACAGAGTGCTTCTGCCTAGTAGACTAACCCATATATTTTTTCTCATACACTGGCTGGAATGCTGGGGGAAATGACTTCGCATCAGGATCCATGTTCATTTTCAATTTGAGGAAATGGATTCTTTCAAGAATATCTGATGTTGAATCTTCACCTTGAAACCTTGGCTCAATTAAGGAAATGCACAGAATGCAATGTCAACGTAAAAAGAAGAAGAAGGCGAAGCCCCAAGTCTTTACCTTTGATTTGTCAGTTGCTGCTCTGAAACTGTTCTGACTCCTGCAAGTGCCCAAATCAAAACAGCTCCATTAATCTTCGCTAGCAGCTACACACCATCTTTCTGAGGTGAGTATGTGGCTTGGGTTTCTCACATAGTACTTCAGTACACCCACACATCACAACTCAACCAACATTCACCAAACCACAGCAAAAGCCAGTTTGGGTGCCTTCATACTGCTTTGATAAGCCTAGATGAAGTTTTGTATAACGTTGTGTGGTGCTTCCCTTGTGGAAGTCTCGCCCCAGTGGGGTTCTCCTGATACCAGCATCAACATCTTTTACAGAACAATCCTGTGGGGTCAGAGGAGGGAGACTCTGTAGTGGAGAAACTGCCACTTCCTAAACCCTTCTGGGCTGGCACAATCCAGGGTGGAAGATGGGGGGGGAGGCTTCCCCCCCTTTTCCCCCTCCTTTGTGGGTGTCAGTCTTCCTTTTTAAATTTCCCCTCCCATTGGTTTTAATGGAAGGGGAAATAACTGTGCCAAGTTGCCAACTCCAGGACTGGTGTATCCCCCCACCACCAGAGGCATGTCCAGAGGAATTAGGGGGCTTTGGATCTGGTGGATCCAGAGCCTCATCTGATCTGCCCTTTCCAATCCCTACAGCCATTGGAAGAGCAATGGTGGAGTAGCTATGGCAGTGGACCTTTCCTCCACCACCACCACCACAAGGAGGCAAGATCCCCTTCTTGACCTGCAGACCACCCTCTCCATCTGCGGATGTCCCAGGTCCACAACATCCAATGGCTCCTCAGCCACTCTCCCAGGAGCTTAGGATTGCTCCCATATTAGATCTTTCTTTTCTTTTCTTTTTTTTAAAAAAGATATTTTTATTTCCCTAGGTTTTTAACCTCTGATGTACTTAGAACCCCACTCCAGGGCCGGTGCTACCATTAGGCCAAATAGGCAGCTGCCTAGGGCGCAGGGCTAAAGGGGGTGCCAGAAACGCCTTGAAAAAAAAATACAGGGCTCAAGTGGGAAGGGGGGGGCGCTAAATATCTGATCTTGCCTAGGGCACCAAACTGCCTTGCACCGGTCCTGCCCCCCTCCACCCCAAACTGTTGCAATTGTTCCTAGTGCCATGTTTTATTGATTATTATGAATCACCCTGGAAATCTGGAATAGAAGGGTGATCTAGAAATATTTTAAATAGATGAATATTTGAGAAAATACTCATGGGGGGGGCTCAGACACTTTTTAACATTAATTTTAGTGACACGGGATTCATGTAGGGTCACTCATTTCTGTGCCACATGGCAACACTACAACACAGCTGTCAAGTGGGAAGAGTCCACATTACAGTTCCTTCCTTCTACCCCAGCTCTGCTTCAGTGCATAGGGATGCTGATGCCCTAAATCAAAATCAATTATGAAAGTAGTAAATAGGTTAATAAGTGAATAAGACTAGGGATGTTGGAGAAATGAAAAGAAATCCACAATGGATCCAAATGAGTTCAGATTTCTACGAATCTAACCTGTGGATTCTGCAGTGGAACAGTTTTTTCTGAGTCACACAGACTTGCAGACCCATTTTTAACTTTTGGGGGAGATTTGCACAAATGTGCACTTGCACAAGTGGAACAAAATTCTCATACATCCCTAAAAAAATTTAAATTCCGTAAATGAGTGGACAACAGAATGAAAGATGTCTGACAATCCACAATGAAAATCCATACATCCCTACTTGGGTTGCTGCAGGATCACCCGCCACTAGCTAAGGTAAATTACCTTAGCTAGTGGCGGGTGATCCTGCAGCAACCCAAGCCACCTCTGGCTCGGCGGCCGCCACACTGCACCTGTCGAGCCGCTCAGCAGACTTCCAGGTAGGGGTGGGCGACCCACCTGGCACTCAACTCGCAGCATGCAAGCTGAACTGATCGCTGCACAAGCCGAGCTGAGCATGAGCGCCAGCTGATGCGCTCACCGGACTTCCGAGTACCGACCCGGGCTCTACGTTGTTTACATAGAAAATAGTGTAGAATATGTTTAAAATGTACAATTTGTGCAAATCAGGCCGCGATTTGTGCAAATTACGCAAATCATATCCATTTTTAATGTATCTTATGCCATTTTCTACATAAAGAACATAGCGCCATATGGGTGTCACACGAACCTGGTTGCTGCTCGCGGTTCTCCGCGGCTCGCCTCTCCGCACCGCCGGCGGCCCATGCTCGATCTTCTGAGTGGCGCGGCGCATTCTCCGCGCTGCTCGAGCTGCTGGCGCCGGTCGAGCCGCGGTCCTCCAGCACGTCTATAGCGCCAAAACTGGACTTCGATTCCCCAACTCAGCTTGTGAGAATGCAAGTCAAGCCAGTGAAAAGGTAGGGCGAGTGGAGATTGGGGGACTGAGCCAGCAAGTTCGCCAGACTTCCACCCTCAATCGAGCCCCGTGCACATCCCCACAAGTTCCAGGTTCCTGGCGGGCCACTTTTTAAAATGCCATAAGATACATTAAAAGTGGCCACAATTTGTGCAAGTTGCGCAAATTGCAGCCACTTTTGGTGTATCTTATGGCATTTTCTAGGTAAAAAGCAGCCCGCCAGGAACCCAAAAGTTGCTTCCCCAGACTCGGGAGAACACAAGTTGAGCCGGGAAAGGAGGTAAGCAGGATGGAGTTCAGGGGGTCGAGCCCAGCCAGTTCACTGGATTTCCACCCCCTGAACGAACTCCTCACACATGCCTAACCTTAGCTGAACTTTCTTCTGAAATGTTGCATTTAGTAGCCCCAAATAAACAGGTAGAGAAGCCCCTCATCAAACTAAGTAGTTCTTCTTTGGCCAGGGGTATTTGGGTATATTATTCCAGCTAAACTGTTTGAGACATGTTTGTTATTTATTTTTTTACCTTTTAAAATTTGTCAGCCGCCTCTCCAGCAAGAAGAACTCTACCCAAGGTTTGTCTACAATAAAAGAAAGAACTCTAAAAGTTCCTGGTAGCAAAGTATAAGAGTAAAGGAGTCACAACCTAAACAGAAAAAAAAGGATCACTTGCCTTGCTGAAAGGCAATACGCAAGGTCTCAGATTAATACACTTCACTTGCGGGAAAGTTCCACAGAGTAGGGGACACAACTGAGAAAACGTTAGTCCATGTTCCCATCATTCTAACACACTTGCCTACAAATAGATGGGCCAGAGAGATTCATCTGCACATCTCAGCTTTGGGAGGTTTGGGTGTGTATGTAGAGGGCGGGGGAAGATGGTCCATATAAATGACTGCATTCTTGAAGGTGTGTTGGTCTCAGGACATGTACTAAATAGGTATGATACAGTAGGGAAATAATGGATCATGTACACACAAATGCTAGAGAAATCAATTAGCTGAGGTTGTGATCACTTGGTGCCATTGTGCTGACTGTTAAGAAGGACCTGACTTTTCCACATGCTGACTTAGTGTTGCCTTCAAGAGCTTGCCGTGAGAGGTAAAGTGCTTAGTGTCCTCTTCTGTAGCTGTCACACTTTTAACACACCTTGAAAATAGCTTGAAGTGACAGTGATACACCACTGAGTATCAACTACCAATAATATCAAATACCATATAAGAATGCATGTGAACTGTTAAATACTGTCAAATATCAACCATCAAATAGTAAATATTGGTACGATTCTCATTGGGTTTCAGAAACACATTCATAGAACATTGGGCAAGTGTTTGCATTATTAGACAACAGAAACATTTGGAGGATAAATTTTGGAAGGCAATTTGTTTGGCTCTATGGAAGTACAATAGCTAAAAAGGAATGTTTCTGGATAGAAAACAGACTGTTTCCCTTAGTATAATGGCTGAACTGAAGGGCAATCTCATTGTTGCTGTTGATGTTGTTGTTGTTGTCTTTGAAGTCCTTGTGAGTGTGTGTGTGTGTGTGTGTGCGCGCGCGCACGCATAACATGTGTTGCATTCCCCAAGTTTACTGTACTTTGAGCAGCATGTGCTGATATAAATTAGCTCCTCAATTTCACCCCTGAGGTGACGGCACTTGGGAGATTGTCAAGTGTTTCTGGCATGCAGCTCTTGCAAGACTACGTGATCCTGTGTGGTTGAAAGGTGCCACATAATTGTAAAATTTCATTTCCTTTCAATTAGTAGCTGATTACATTTGATGAGCTGCAACATTGTTTCCTCCATGCAGATTGCGAGTCAGCACAGTCAATGAGCTGTGAAATCCTCTCACATGTTGAAACAATAGACAATGATTAAAGAACAGCTAATCTGATCATTATAAACAAACCCTGTTGATCATTAGAAACCAACAGAATCGAACAGATTGGAAGTGCTTTATTGGTGAGCTGAGGAGGATTGATGATTACAGGTATACAATAAAAACTGGCACCAGTCATTAGTATGAAGGGGATTGCAATTGCTGTCCAAAATGCTAATGGATGAGTAGTAGTGTGGAGCTGTAGTTCAGATGACCGTTGCAGTATATCGGTGGTTTATTTTTCATAGCTAGCAACTACCACTTGGTACTAGATAGGACATTGTGTTCAGGGTTCACAAGTATAAACCAACCAGAGGATGTCAACATTTACTTTTAGGACAGAAGAAAGACATGAAAGTATAGTGTTACTGCAAGTGCTCATAGGAATAATGTTTGTTATAATAATGAAAATAACTCCTGTGGAGTCAACAGCTCTTTCATTTTCTCTTTTTGATTGACTAGAGCAGCATTTAGCCAAGAGTCTGTATTCTTGGCCCATAGCCTGGGTTAGCCATGAGGGAGCAGAACACCAAGGCAGCTATCACAGTCCAGATGTTCATATGCATTTTTGATACAGTAAGCTCACCACAACTTGACTGCTACTCAGTATTTTGGGGTGCGGGCTGTTTTTGCCAGGATGTGGTAAGTCTCAGATCTCAGTGTGTGCAGTTGCATTCAGAAGAATTGCTTGACGTGTGAAAGTGGTGGCGAAAAGTCACCTTATGCATCTTTACCATGTCAAAGAGGGATTTCAAAAATCTAGTGGTGGTATTCCTGTTACAGCCTTCCCTCTCTAAGGGACATTTCTATATCACTTTGCTTCTTATCTGTGTATGCTACGTGTTTGTTGCATTGTTGAATTGCAATTGTATATTGCTTGTTTTTGAGTTTTTAATTTTGTACACGGCTTTGTATGATTTATTTCAGAAAATAACAAGAACTATTAACATTACAGTGGAGGTCAGAAATTTGGCTTTTTTAGATGGTGCGTTTGGCGGGTAAATGCTGACAAGCAGAAGCAGAGAGCGTGCTGACGTTCCCCAGTGAACACTGGGAGTTTCCCATTTCTGGTATTCACACAGCTGTATGTGCATAGGTCTCCTTTCCCAGTGGTCTCTTGTACAGGCAAACATTGGGGAGCAGGGCTGACAGGCACATGGATATCTCAAGACAGGGTTGGTGGGTATGGTCCTGCTCCCTGTGTAAACCATGAACAGCACTACCATTTTTCGTTGTAGAAGTAAAACATTGTATAGCTCTGCTCATACTAAATGATTTTCAGATAGCAGATTGGAGCCTACTAGGTCACATGATGTTGACTTACCATATTAAAAATACAGGGCTGTGGCTTATGCTGGCTCAGCTTGCCTGAGTGTGGAAAGCTAAGCAGGGTCAAGCCTGGTTATTACTTGGATGGGAGACCCCTCCTCTAGTTTCCTGCATTGAGCAGGGGGTTGGACTCGATAGCCTTGTAGGCTCCTTCCAACTCTATGATCTATGAAATCTATGATGCTACCAGGGGTAGAGGTCAGAGTCAGCGGTAGGGGTTAGTGAGGCTAATAAATGGAAGATGTCAGGATCGGTGAGGGATGTAAAATGCTCCCATTTTATAAACTGAGACTCAATCCAGATAAGACATAAGACGGAGGTACTGTTAGTGGGTGGTTCGTCTGCCCAGCTAAGTGATATTCAACCAGTTCTGGATGGGGTTGCACTCCCCCTAAAGGATCAGGTTCGTAGTTTGAGGGTGCTCCTGGATCCACAGCTGTCACTCGAGGTACAGGTGAACTTGGTGGCACGGAGCACCTTTTATCAGCTTAGGCTGATATACCTACGTCCTTATCTGGACAGAGATAGCCTAGCTACAGTTATCCATGGTCTGGTAACCTCTTGTTTGGATTACTGCAATGCGTTAGACGTGGGGGCTGCCTTTGAAAACGGTCCGGAAACTTCAGCTGGTCCAAAATAGGGCAGCGAGATTATTAACCTGGACTGGCCGACGAGAACATATTATGCCAGTGCTTTCTCATCTGCACTGGCTGCCAGACTGTTTCCGGGCCCGATTCAAAGTGCTGGTTCTAACATTTAAAGCCCTAAACGGCTTGGGGCCAGGGTATCTGAAGGATCGTCTCCTCCCATATGTACCTGTCCGGACACTAAGATCTGCATCAGCGGTCCTTTTAACTTAAAATATGTTGGTATTTTTGACCCTGCCCCCTTGCCCACCACTGGAATGCAGCCCCTGAGAGCTACTCCGAAACTGTATTTGGCCCTGGGACTGAAAGAGGTTCAGCAGCCTTTGTCTAGGCCCTAACTTAAAATCATGAGTGTCTCAGTTCAAGACCTGAATTCCCTAACTCAAATCTTAAATACACAATGGGTTGGATCCAGACTTAGTCATAGAGCCATTGAAATCAACAGGACTTGAGTTAACTCAAGTCTCATTGATTTCAGTGGCTCTGCTCTAAGTATGACTAAGTTTGGATCCAACTCATTGTTTTCCAGTTACATAAAAGAAGGGGTTGCCAACTGACCAGGAAAAAAAACTTGACCTGCTCTTGGTTCTTTAACAGTAGCTAGAAATCAACAGGTGACTTTTTCACGGAAATATGCATTATCACCTACTAACGTCTGTAGACGCTGGTGTTAATGACTCAGAAGCTGAAGCTGTTGGAAACGTTGGCAACCTTATCCGCGAAAGGTGACATCACACAATGTTAGAATATGTCATTGCTTCAGTTTGTGCGTGGGGGAAAATTTTCTTTTAGATTTTGTGCTTGCCTTTTGTGCTTATTTTCCTGCTGGACCCAGTCTTGTGGAAACTTACTTGTAGCTTTCTGGAATATGATCCTGTGGAAACTTGTCACTGTGGCCATGCCTGATTTTTGCTAACACTGTATTCCCAACAACCATGTTGATTAATTGATTCTCTGAGATCATCCCATGCCAAGTTGTTAGAAAGTGAATCAAAGCAAGTGACACAAAATGAATCAAGAAAAGCCTTCAAGGGGACCAAAGACATGTCAGCGGCGGCAGCCTCATGGATTGTCCATTAGCCTGTTCAGTGCCCCAGCCTGCTGTTGCTAAAGTACAGCGGTGTGACAATACAAACAGAAAGCCATCTGGAGAAAAATGTAAGGCATTGGTTAGTGACGATGCTTCTGAGGTCTGATTATCCAGCTCTTATAAGGAAAAGTACAAAGAACGGGTGAACTCCTCACTGTCCTGATGATGAGTTACGTTGTTGCTATGGCTATTATTTATTTTTGAATTAAGACATTCTAAATGACCTAGTTTTCCAATTAACCAGCCAAGTAAGAGGAATGGAAGAGATGTGGTTTCATGGTTCAGATCATACTGAATCACTGTCTTGAGACCAGTAAAAAGAAAAGCAAAAATTGAGAGGTACTTGAACTACTTGCAAGTGTGTGAGGAATGACAATAGTGGAAAACGTCCTATATAACATGCCAAATCTACCACCACAGGGAGAAAAGCAAGTGTGACAACTTTCCTAACCATTTCTACCGTATGGAAGGCTGAATATTTATGTCTGTGTCTAGGGATGGGGTGGTATGATGGAAAGGCGGCTGCTTCCTATGGCATCATGTCCCAGTGAGTAGTACTATGCAATAAACCTTCACTCAAATACCCACCAACTCCTTGCATTCAGTCCTGCAGTTTCCTAACATAACTATTCTTTCTTCTTGGATGTTTCATACTAAAAGTCAGATATACTAAGACATAACACTAGGCACCCACCTTAAACTCTGGATTCTTACAGTGAACTTCACCTAAGTTCTTCCCATATATCTATAATAATAAGAGGACATTCTGTCTGTCTGTCAGTGCTGTCGCTCCGAGACTGTGAAACTGAAACACCTGAAACTTGGCATGCATACTAAGGGGACCCTAGGGGTGTGCACCTTATGGTTATTTGGTTTTGTAAATGCACCAACTAACTTTAATTAATTTAAAAGTGTCCACGTATTTGAAGCCCGCAGTACCATTTTCAGACACTAGGTGGCAGACACCCCCTACAAGCCACTTCTAAAGGCTGGCGGGCCTTCCGGAATGGTGTGTGATGGGGGCACAGAGGGGCTGAAGCAAGATGGGGAAATTGGGAGAGTTTGGCAGGGCTGCCTTGTGCAAGCGGAAATGCCTTTCCACTCACCCAAGACACCTCTGGATCCATCCAAGTCATGGTCTACATGCCTTTGGGCATAATCCTATGACACTCCGGCCTTGCCTGGGGGGGGGCATAGGAATCTACTGAAATTTGCAACATTTTCCACGTTTGGGATGAAAAGAACTTGAAATGTTTAAAAGAATGAATGTGGCAGAAACCAAAACTGACCAGGGCTTTCAGAGGCCATTGCAGCCTCAGAAATCCCTTCCAAGGTTGCAGTGTGCAGTTTGCCCTCAACTTGTGGCTGGCGTGGTTCTTTCCACACTGGCAAGGAACCAAAGATGGAAGACAATCTTCGGTTCCCCTGTGGGGGAGGCGTTCTTGGAGGTGGGGAGGAACGAGGCACCGCCGGCTTCTGCAGAATCCAGGTGGTGCTTCAGCCTCCTGTCTCAGGAGGAGGTATAAAGCATTTAGATGGCTGAAATCGGCCATCTAGATGTTTTTGAAGGCGAGGGGAACGCGGTGGCAATCCTATCCACTGCACTCTTCCTGCCCTCAACTGGATGCCCATAATCCTCCAGGCTCAGAGGGTTGCAGGCAGCCTCATTGGATTGTGCTGTGTCTGAATTAGCCATTAGTAATATTCACTACCCTGGGGAAAAGGTTATAAGAAGTTTCTAGCGCACCTGTATGGTTAATTTTCCAATTATACTGTATTATAACAATGTATGCTTGTGTTTTTTACTGAAATGTTCCACTGTTTTTGAGTAAGTCTGCTGAAGAATGGGCTTCAAGTTTATACTTTGAGCAGGTTGAATGATGTTCCAGATGAAATGAAAGTAATTATAGGTATTAAAAAAAAGATAGAAGAGCAAAGAAATCTTCCAGAAGAGTTGCTGTGTTAGGCCATAGCAGCAAAATAAAATAAAGAGGAATACATAGGCATATTGCCTTTGTCAATAAATCACAACTTAAACTGATTAAAATATGAAAATACGCAATCTACCTATTTTCGTGCACTCTGATAAGCAATATGGTAGGAATAATTCTCTGGTACTTGTGCTCCATTTTGTGTTAGTGGGATGGTAATGGGTCACACATGAGTGATTCCACAGAATAAAGGATAAGATTAGATAACTCACTCTTAATAAAGTGAGCATATTTCCAATGAGATTTTTTTTTGTCTATTAATCAAAGTTATGCATCTGAGGCCAACTAACTTTCTTCTCTTTTTAAATATACCTCATCCAGAGTCCTTGAAAATGCAAACAAACATTTCTGAGCATGTCAGTCCATACTGTTGATTGTTTTAGCTGTTCCAACTATTGTTCAGAAGTTAATTTGAAGAGGCACATGAGAAGGTTTGTGTCGATAAAAAATACTCATTCTTTCCTTAAGTTGTGAATTTTGAGCAGGTTTTAAAAGACATAGATAAGGTGGAGTATCCCTCAACCGAGGGATGTCTAGAAATCTATGAAATCTATGAATAACTCCATTCCATTTGAGAAAACAGTAACCTTTTAGAATATGGCAATTTCACAAGACAAGGAAGACATCATACAAAGGCCTCCTGGAGTTGGGATTCCCTGAGATTTATTTCCTGGGCAAATCTACCTGCTCTCTCAAATTCATCTCAAGTTGAAAGCCATTTCATGTGGTTCAGCCAATAGGACTCCTCATATTGCCACTGTGCAGGGCCGGATTAAGAGCATTATGGGCCTGGTGCTAAGGATTTTGGTGGGCCTTTTTATGGAAATAAATAAAATGAAGACGCAATTTTATATTAAAACAAATTAAATATTTTAATTACCATTAAAGTGCCAAAACTCAAAAACTCCTGCAGCTCATCAGTAAGGGTCTTCCCAATTTCCCCCAAATTTATTTATTAAAAAAGAAAAAGCAGCCACAACAAAAAGCCAGGAAGCTTTGCTTGACCAAGAATAATTGTGTTGTTCTTGTTGCTTTGTTTTGTTTTCGTTTTTTTGTTAAACTAGCATTTGAACAATTGAGCTGCGAATCAGAAAGATCTTTTGCTCGAGGCTGGAGAGAGAGGTCCCTTCTAAATCTGAATATTACAGACCCTAGCAAGCCCCCATGTGCTTCAAAGAAATGTAGTAACAGTGATTGAAATGCAAAAACCTACCGAAATGCTAATTTGAGAACAACAGTTCTTGCTAGGTCTTGCCTCAAGCCTGTAATGCAGATGTGCTTAGAACACCTTTCTAATCTTGAAAAAATCATTAATTATGCTGAATGATAACGATCAGAGCTAACTCAAATCGCGCGTGTCCCTATATTGTGGGCCTATTGTCTGTTATGGGCCTGGAGCGGCCGCTCCAATCGCCCCTATGTTAATCCGGCCCTGCCACTGTGGCTCTGTCACATCTGCTTTTCTTCATGTCTGAATATGTACTGTAAAACACACATCATGGAGTTGTGATGGCCTGTGTCTCCCAGGAGAATGCTTACTTACTGTATAATTTCATACTCTCAGATAGCTTTTAAACTAGGGGTGGGGCAACAACTGTAGGTCTGGGTGGCAATTTCCCACCCATGCCCTGAGCCCACCACGGGGTCACAACCCTCTCCACTGCTGCCAAAATTGCTGGAGCCATTTTGCCACTGATGACAGCAAAAAAAGCTGTAATTTTCCTTTAAGGCAAGGTTCACGGTGAGTGTGAGCCTTGTTGGGAAGCTGAATCACACCCCTGTGAGGCTTCTGGGAGTATGATTCTGGTTCCCCGAAAGGTGCACATTCCCATAGCACCTTGCTTTAAAGAAAAAAAATCACATTTTTTTTTTTTTGCTGCTGCTGCCACCGCCGCCGCCACCGCCACCGCCACCGCCACCGCCACCGCCACCGCCACCGCCACCACAGCAGCAAATTCAGCAGTGATGGTGGGTGAGGGGACACAAAAATGGCAAAGTGGGTGCATGTGGGCCATAGGCCATGTGTTGCCCACCCCTGGTTTAAATTTACAAAAAAGATGTGGTTGACCTATAGGGACTCAAATTTACTTAAATGTGTGAATGGCCCAGATAAGAAACCTACTCCTTTTGACCTTCCCTCCATCATGAAGAGCCATTTCCATAAGAGCCACCTGCCAGGGCTTGCTAAAACCTCAGCACTCATCCAAAAATTATTTGTTCCTGCTAGGACAGTGGGACATCATTCTTTCTAAACAGTTGGGTGGGGGAAAGGAGCAGGATGCCCTACTAAATTTCATGCTCAGATACATGAAATAAGACTCACCAGGAATTGTAATTATTCCCATGTAGTTTACACAGAACACTTGGAAAAGTGAAAGCAGGGGCAGAGTGGGAAGGAATTTATAAAAGGGAGGTGTGGGAAATGGAGACACCAAAAGTCACTAGTTGTAAGGAGTATTAAATGTGCTTCTTGAACCAGATCCTAGAAATAGTTCTCCAAAAGCTTGGGAGCAGAGCATGTATCATTTCCATGCACCCTTGGGTATCATTGTACCAAATACCCTTCTCTCAGCCAGAAGGACTGAAAATGTTTTCATTTTAATGGGCTGTATGCAATATTAGACTGATTTAAACCCCATTCATTTCAATGGGTCTAATCTAAGTAGGACTGACATGGGATAAAACTGATAAAATCCACAGTGATTTTAAGTTAGGTAATGTCAAGACAAGAGCAAGTTGGCTGAGCAACAGCAGAAGATACTGTCCATTGTTCATTTCTAGTATCTTTTCTAATAAAATATGCCATAATATCTATACAAACCTAACCATTTCTCAAAACCTGGAGACAAATTAAGGTGCTTGCTGGGAGGGGAAAAACTTAACTATTTTGGAATAAACAAAGTGGTTAAGAACACGATTCAGCCAAAGCGGAGCACTTGTAAGTCATTCCAACGGGACAGATAAGCACATGCTACATTCTCTCTATTGAAATCAACAGTACTAAAAGTGCTTCAGTTTGAATGGATCATACCCATAAGGCCAAACTAGATGATATCTTAAATGCTGAATTGGATTCTGAATCCAATTCAAAAAAGCTCGTTCTAACTCGAGTCCATATCAGATTGCGAGCTTTGCTTTTTTTCTTTCGCATGAAAATCTGTGTATTTTATGTGCATTTTTCCAAATGTATGCATCAGTTGTGCACATCTTTGAAATGTACACATTTTTTTCATGCACATTTTTCAAATGTACACATGCTGTAAAATGCCCCCTTTTTTGGTTTGCAAATCACATTGCAAGTACAGTATTGTATGGACTTTGACTGCAGATTGCTTCCAAGTCCAGTCCAGAAGGTGCAAACTGGGTAAATCCTGATTTTAAAAAAATGAACTGAACTGAAATTCTCATGCATCCCTATAAACTTGACAAGCCTCTGAGTGTGTCTAACTTATTTGCTCTGTCAGGACTGAGAGAGGCCATTGGATCCAGCGGAGTCCTCACTTCAGAAGAGGGAGCCACTGTGCTGTGGAGCTTTTTGCAGTGCCTGGGAGGGGCTTGGAGGGGGCAGATACACAGCTGGATCTCCTCCGAGGTTAGAGCTCTGTCTTCTCCACCCTTGGAGGGGGGATGTGCTGCATCCTATGCTCCTTGGATGCTGTCTAGGGACCACAGAATTGCTCTTTAAATATATGGGGTTGGATCCAAACTTAGTATGTGTAAAGTAGACCCATTGAAATCAATGGGACTTAAGGTAGTCATGACTAACATAAGTCCCATTGATTTCAGTGGGTCTAGTCTGCATATGACTAAGTCTGGATCTAATCCACAGTAAAGACAGATGACAGTTCATTGTCCTTCCCCCCCACCCTTTCTGGCTGGAAATGGAAGTTGTTCCGGCTATGGACTGAAACAGCCTAAAGTAGACATTTCTGGAGTATCTCTTTGGGGATGGCCTTATCAGTCAACGTTTCCCATTATACTTATATAAGCAGTTCTACATCTGACTAAAGTCAAAAGAGAGGAGTCAATGTATCTGCTCCATCTCATTAGTTAAAGAAAGACATATGATGATTTGATATCATTTTCTTCATGCCATGTACAATCTGTTGTGATTAATTGCAGGCCATCATCAACTCTCTGCCAAAGTGACCCGGATGACTGAAATGTCCCTTGTGTTTAATAAAATACAATCCTATTAAGATGAACATTTTGGGCCAAACGTGTTGCTGGTGTGAATGGATGGAGAATGAATGAAGTCATTTAGAGCTGCAGTATTTACCTCACCAGAGAATTTGGCCCAAGTAAAATATATGCTATCATCTATATTTTAAATGACAAAAGCTGCAACTCAGGATTTTATCCAGATTGCTATTTTAATGTCAGTGTTAAAAGCCAAGGAATGTCAGATGTAACTCATTTCACCCCTAGAAGTGGTATTACCAAATGGAGGAAATAGAATAGCAAAAGTTTTTGACCAAAGTCCTGAGAATGGAAGTCAAGAGATATTCCCACAATGAGATAGATAGGTTGGGTTATTTGTGACTGAAAGATTTTGCTAAAGCAGCTATTATTACAATTAATGCCTTCCTATGCAATGCTTGAAAAGTGTTTATTTGTGCAAGCTCCACTTTTGCAAAGTGTATGTGCAGAAAAAGAAGCCTCACTGAAGAAAAGTTAAAGCATGCTATTGTTAAAGTAAGCAGTTCGTTGAGAAATAGAATACTGCAGCTACTAAGCCTCAATAAAAGCATATAATGTTTTGTACAAAAGAGCTATTGGTAAAATATTTATAGGAGTAGTCCGCTCATTAAAGTGAGCAGTGGACAAGCATCCACTGTTTCATTTACCTCCTTCCCTAATAAGTCACCCAGTCCCTTCTGGAAATCTAGTTCCTTCTTGATCAGAAAGTAGTAGGTAGAACTTATAGAACCTTTCTTTTTCCTTCCTTTCATCCATTTTTTCCCTTTGCAGCAGCCAGAAGTCTGAGTCAGAAACCATAAAGATTCTATGGGAAAAATCCAGTGCAGAAGACACATGATTTGTGTATCACCACTATCACCCACCCCACTATTACCCATCTTTTGCCTTCCACCACCCCATTTACTGTTATGTAATTCAGGTGTGATTTTGCATCATGTCTCAAATTAAAGCCCTATTTCCAATCCTCAGTTTTAAAACCCAAACCTATCATCATAATCTCCTGAATCCTAATCCTGTAAACCTACAGCAAGATCAGTCTATGGCAAAATGTACCTCACTCATTTTTCCTCCCCAATATTCAGAGACGACAGCCTTATACAAACTGATTTTCAAAGGGAACAAAATCATAAAAGGGTTCAGAGAGCTGTAATTCTAAGTGGATAAGGCAGAATGAAATCTTCCTTTACTAGTGACATTGCATAGTCAATTACCAGTCTCAGAAGTAATTTCAACTGACATAGTATTTAACATAGAGATCCCATGCTGTAAGAATTATTGCTCCCGGTTGGAATGGCTTAAAAAAATAATAATAACCCCACCAAGATAATATTAGTTTTCATTTCACTTTCAGTCCCTTGTGTCTAATCATAAGAACTGAGCAGTATGTCATGTGCAGAACATTGACTGGGTGTTAAAGTTGTGACACAAAATGACAAAAGGAAGGATATGCACAGTTAGCTAAGAAATGTACCAAATTTACAGGATATTTTCCCATACAATACCACGATAAATTAGACCTTGTTTTAGAAGGCAACCAAAGCAATCTCAGGTGGGTTTTTATTTCAATTTCTTTCTTTTTTTTACTTTCCATCTTCCCTGGTTGTTTCAATAAAAATAAAGTCCTTGAACAGAACGGAGAATTATGAAGCTTATTTTTTTCTGGGGAGAAGGATGTGTGTGATATTGGGAGAGACTGAATGGTCTTTATCAAAACACAGTAGCTCTTTTCCCACACGTAGGGATGTATGAGAATTTCATTTCAGTTCACAAATCATCAGAACTTGCCCCACTCGCAATCCCAAATGCAAATGGGACCAAATTTTTGGACAAAGCTCATACACTCCCAAATCTCATACGCTCCCAAACTTGCAATTGCATTTGAAAATGTATTTTTTTAAAAAAAAAAAACCGTGCACCTTAAAATGTGCATTAAAAATGCATTTCATACTTTAGTCAATGAGGGGGAGTGCACACTTTTGAAAAATGTACACAGAAATGCACACTTTTCCCATTTGGAAGGCACACTTTCTCCATTCAAACGAAAAGAAAAACCGGTCAGAAACAAAAATGGGAGCAAGGTGAACCGAGCTGAACCGAATGGAACCCTTCCATTCACAGAACAGCAGGTCTGGATCCAAACCTGTGGCAGAAGAGGCAGAGTGTGTCCTCCACCTTCATCTCCACACGATGGTCAACTTTAGGTACAGAGAGTGTATGTGCAAAACATTTTGTGCACATGTAGGTTGTCTAGACATTAGCCCCAAAAATAAACAAAAACAAAACAGGTTCCTTGACTGCATAGAGAAAGAGCCTACATGTGTACAATATGTATGCACATCATATCTTTGCACACAAAGTCAATGAACATGAGGTGTGGGGGAACAGAATGTATGAAAAGGTGAAGGTTGGATGTAGCAACAAAATGTCCTCTGGGGTTCCCAAGACATCCCCCATCCAGCCCTCCAGGAGTTCCCAGATGGCTATGCCCCTTCCCCTGGCTCCACCCCTTTCCCCCAAAACACCAATCATTTGGGGTTTTCCCAGCTTTTACACAGTTTTTCCACCAATCTCAAAAGGTCAAACTGCCTCTCCTAAGGCTTAGATATTGGCAGTAAGAGCTTTACACTAAAATACGCTGGTATTTTGGCCCCATCCTTTGCATTTTGCATTTGGCCCAGCCCCCTTTTGCCTTCAGCCCTGCCCACCAGTGGAATGCAGCTGCCAAGATCTTCTCCAAAGTGGAGTTTGGTCCTCAGGCTGAAAGAAGTTCAATACCCCTGCATTAGCAGCTGTTCAGTAACACTTTAACTTTCACTCACACAGATTTTAAGAAATCTGCTCTTTAGGTTTGGAACCAGGAAGTAAACATGTTCACCTGATCGTATTCCTATTTGATATTAGATATATGTATTGAATGATAACTTATCATAACATGCACCATGATATTAACTAGGAATTTTCCAGAGGCAACTTTGAAGGCAAACAAGGTTTAACAGACCTACAGGGGAGATGCACACACTGTATTACTTTCATATAAAAGGGTTGCTTGTACATAGGAAAAAAGAAAATAATTTCACTTTTATTTATTGTTTACATCTGGAGGGCTTTTGGAAGTTAGCAGGATGCACCTTTATCCCCAGGCTAACTTGATGGGGAAAGAATAGCAAAGAGCATTTTAGTGAAAATATTTCTTTTCAACCTGGATTTTCCACAAAACAGATGAGTCTTGACCTTGTCAACCAGTGGCAAATTCATGCAGTCTGCAATCTCCACTTAGAAAATGAGCCAATACTGCAGACCTCATGGCCAGAAGATCTGGCCTAATTTTTGAACTTTTCTGTTTCTTCCCCCACCCCCTGCCTCTTATACCACCTAGCCTGATGTTCTGGAGAACATGAAAACTTGCATGATCTTTTGTGGCATTCCAGGTATCTGTGTGGGAGTTGGCTATTAGATGTGCTGTGGGTAACCTCCTGCCCCCCCCCCTCAAGAGACCATGAAGTTTCCAATAACAAAATTTAAATATTAGTGAAGAAAATGGTCAAATAAGAAAAAGTTTTAAAATCTGAATTGATACACACACACCATAAACATATTATGAGCAATAGAACAATAAAGCAACAAGGGATAAATGCATCCAGCTAACCTAACTAGACTGGGTCCCTATATTATCCACGTCTCTTATCCAAACATTAACTTATTATCACTGGTCCATCTCTCTCAGTCAAATCCAGTTCCAACAGCTCTGACTCTCTCTTTTCTCTAGGACCTTGGCTTGCTTTCCTTCCTTCCTTCTCTCTTCCTTCCTTTCTCTCTCTCTCTCTCTCTCTCTCTGCTTCTCTGCCTTTTTGCCCTAGACTTTTCTCTCTAAAAATTAGTTTTTTTTCTCCCCTAACTCCAACCAATCAGGAGGGTAAACTAACTAAACTTTTGACCTCTAAACTATTAACCTTTAGGCTAAAACTGACTAGCACAGACACACACACACACACACACACACACACAATGTACACATCAACTGTGCACATCTGTGAAATGCACACATTCTTCTTCCATTGATTAAAGCATATTTAACCCCATAATATTCTAAAACCAAACTAAATACAAAAATGGAGGACAATTCTGTTCTTTCATAGAGCCCATGGAGCTGATATTACATTGATGTAGTGCTGGGAGCTAGGCTGGGTCAAGGCGAACTCCCAAACTATGCATCTGTACTTTTATGGAAAGGAATGAACCCCCTCTAGGACAGGTTGTACCCCAATTCCTGCATCAGTCATTCTTCCTACCAAGAGTAATTATATCATGTCTGGATTAAGTTTCAGTTTGTAAGCCCACGTCCAGTCTTTCACTGTTTTCAGGCAAAGATTCAGGACATCCACAACTTCCTTGGAATCAGATGGAAAGTATCATCACCTTACAGTTTATCATCTGCATCCTGGGGACTTTGCACCAAAATCTCCAGTCAGACCAGCTTTCCGAGAAGTTCAGTGTAGAACAGCGTGGGAAATGACATGTAATGCTGCAGACCCATGTAAAGCCAGCCTTCCCCAACCTGGTGCCCTCCAGATGTTTTGGACTACAACTCCCAGTATTCCATGCTGGCTGGGGCTGACGGGAGTTGAAGTCCAAAACACCTGGAGGCTATCAGGGTGGGGAAGTTTGCTATAAGCTAAAGGTCATGGAGACGAGCAGTAGTCCCCTAACACCACCTTATGAGGAGACCTACCATTCATGGACAATTTATACCGCTGTAAAACACACACCTCAATACCCATCCCCTTCAAGTATCCCAGGAAAGGCCATTTAGGAGTGACCGTATCAATTGCCAGGGCAGGGCTGCTTCTTTACTCCAGAGATTAGATAGGGCCTAAACGGAACAACTAGCAAAGACAAGAGGAAACTCTCCCAGGGCCATTAGGAATCTATCCAGACCCATCAGTTTCTAGGGGAAGACCATCCTCATAGATACTATACCCCTAAAGAGGTTTGGAGTGCCAGCAAGCCTAAACCTTACCACAGAGCTGGCCAAGAGATTTTGCTTCCTGAGGCAGAGAGTTGCATATCTCTCCCTCTCCACACACATGCACACACACGCACACAATTCAAGGTGCATAGTATCCAAGGCCAGCCAAAATATTTTGGCAGCTGAAGCAGAATATGTCTGAACTTCCTCTCCTCTTCCCTGATGGTAAAAATAGAACAGCAATTATAAATTAAATGACTAATAGTGATCTGAACATAAAAATGGAGGTGCATTCATTTCAGAGTCATATTATATTCACTAGCACATTGGTTAAGTAGCCAATATTCAGTAGTAGAAAAACATTTTGTCTGTAGGTCTAACATAAGGCCAACTTCACTTACAGTTCTTGCATATATGCATGCATTACCATATCAGTGCAATGACCTGTAAGATATGGCCAGTGATGGTGCTGCATAGACATCAGGATACTCTAAGATCAGGAGGTGAGCAGTTAGCAGGCTACAAATAGGGTCATCAAGGCTGCAGAGCCACAGGTCCTCCAAGTGATCTCATAGTAATCAACTTGCAGTAGATGTACTAATAAATCTCCATGATGCCCCTAGGAGTGGATCCAAAATTCTGAGTGCCTGAACATCTGGATATTTTTCAGGCCTCAGATAAATGAGGCAGTACTGTACTAGGTTTGTGATATTACCGGAGTATATATAACCCCTCCACCCCAATCTGTGAAATGGAAAGTTAAAGTGACTAGCATTTATTTATTAAGCCCATAGGGTACATATCTGAGTAAATTTGCCAGTGATCTGAGCAGAAGACAGAAAATCAAAGTGAATCTTAAAGAACAACACCAAAAGAAAAAGAAAGAAGCAAGCCATCTGCCCAGACAATTAAGCAAAATGTACCGTACATATCTATAAGTAATGGATTATTATTTTTTTACCAAACTCTATCACGTGGCTATGTTTAAAAAATATTAATTCTTTATCTGCGTTAACATTCAGGGAACATCATATTCACTTAATGGTATCACAATGGGATCAGCTGTCTTGTCAAGTAAATCTATTGCATCAACGCTATGTTTTATCCCTAGTTCTTCAGTTTCATGCACATAAAATTTTAATAATATACAGTCTTCAGCAGAATGTTCTTTTGTCCACCAGTCGCAAATGCATGGATTCATCCCCTAGTAAGAGTACCACAGTACATTGATATTGCTGTGCATGTTTGCTTTCAAAATCCATTGCAAAGGAGATTGTAAGTTAAAAGGTCTTCTGCTTAGATTCTGAAAGTCAGAAATGTGTATCAGAGGATACTATTGCTTATGTTACACTTCCAATGTATTCATGCTCCTGTCCAATAAAAAAGGACCTTATCTTTTAAAACATACAGTACATATAAACTTTTAGATGTGTAGTAGTTGTCCATGGGATAGTGCAGGGTTTGATCTCCTGTGGAAGCCAATGCTCATAGAGGTCTACGTAGGCTTCCCTGAAACAGATGTCCAAGCTCAACAAGTCAACGTCACGGGCAGAGCTGGGGAAGCTGCATGATATCCAGGGCAGGACCAGTGGTGTGGATCCACTGCTGTTTTAATTGCATGAAGCCCCATCATGAGAGTAATGAGAGAAGGGGCTAATCTTACATTGTTCACATGAACGGGCCATCTGCTTGACCAGTTACTTGCACCAGAGCATGGAGGACCTGGACCATACCTGAAGATAGGGATGTACATTGTACAGACTTTGTTAAATCCATTCTCTCTGTGTTTCGTGGATTCCATTCCATCATCTGCTCATTGATGGAATTGGATTTTGCGCAAATGCGTTCATACGCATTTGTGCAAATTTGCACTCACACAAATTTGTACTTCCAAAAATGCTCAGATCCCCCCAAAATATGCCACCCCCATGTACATTTTCATGCCTTAGTTTATGGGGGGTAATGCACATTTTTGGTGGGTGTTTTTTGGCTGTGAGGGTGGAGGGAGGGCAGAGGGTGCTCTGAGGTCAGAGTCCCAGCTCCGACCTAACAGCATGTTTCCGAGGTCAGAGCTGGGACTCTGACTCCTCCTATGGCTGTCTAGACTCTGTCTAGCGGCCATAGGATTGTGCCCTTAATGTGAAATATGCTATTTTTTCTTGTTCGGAAATCTAATCTGTGGGACAAAGCTGCCCCTCTCGCAGAGATGCACTTTGCCTCTTCTGTGTCCCCAATATATTTCGTTCTGGTGCTCCCACTCGACGTAGTGTCACTTGGAGCCAGTGGTAGGAGTACTGCTGCCACCACTACCCCCACCACCAGTGAGTTTCATACCATCCCACCAATTTCACACCCCACCCCTGCCAAAATATCTTCTTCCTCCATTCCTGCCTCCTGCAAATGGGTAGCAAAAGTTGGAGAGGGATGTTTCCGTTCGGCCTTAATTTTAACTTTTTCCCCTGAAGAACTGCCATATTCAAAATGCATTGGGGAAATTTTCTAATATTATTTGAACCCCCTACATCTGTTGGCAGGGTTATGATTTGCACCTGCAGAGTTCAATTAACTAGGACAATTGTGAGTTGGGAAACTTGCCACAGAGATGCTGATGTCTGTCACAAGTGGAATGTCTAAACCAGCTACATTTCCACACCAACAGCGTACTTACTTATGGACTCTTCTACTGAGATGTTTTATGATTCTTTGACATTACAATAACCACACAAGCACTATCAAGTTACTTTACAAAGATGTATCTTCTGTCACTGATGCAGAATTAAACAAGATGAAGTGTCTACTACATTTGCACTACACAAAGCAATCAAAATATCATACATCCTTATTTTATTTCCCTTCCAACCTCTTATTTTCCTTCCAGTTTTAACTCTACTAACAGTGTATGTATGGGGGGGGGGGATACTCATAATAAAAGCAAGTTTAATAATATGAATGTGTGATTAAACTGATCTTGATCTGTGCATAGAATAAAAGATCAAGTGATAAATTAAAAGCATAATATCCTTGCTAATGAAATCAGGGTTTTTTTGTGAACTCTTTGGTCATCCCTTTCAGTATCAGCTGTCTAAAATTCCTAATGCAGTCCATTTATTTCAATAAGTTGCAAGTATACATACGTTTTATCAATATTATAGATTCCAGTTGTCAGGCTACATTAATTTCAATGTCAACTCCATCCACCATGTTCCTGCGCTTTGAACAGAATAGCTCAATGTACCAGTAAATACACATTATTCTTATTCCAGGATGAGTGACTATGCAATGAGTTAGTCTCTGTTTTCCATTGCCTTTCATCTGGGAAGAACATTTCCCTTTCAGCATCCCTCAGGTATGAGTCTGGGTATATATACAATCAAACGAAAGGCTCGGATAGCTCCAGTTTTTGCTTCTCTTATTACATGTCAAAATCTTATTCTACAGACAGCTCCTTTGCTAGCAGACTGTGATAAGTAGTTACGGTAAATCTAGATTCATCCTCCGTTAGCTGGAGGGAATCCACCTCACATCCGTTAAAACTAAGATTATCACCTGATTAGAACATCTGAGATCAGAAATAGTTTACATCAAGCTCAGGCAACAATCTGAACACTCTGGACCACACACACACACACACACACACACACGAGAGAGAGAGAGAGAGAGAGAGAGAGAGAGAGAGAGAGAGAGAGAGAGCGCAGCCTCAGGCAGAGGGGCTGGCACATTGTGAAGTGAATACTTAGAGTTTAAATGGTAAGTTAATATAGAAACATATTTGTGGATTTTTAAGCAGGGAGAGAAAAAGATATGAGTGGTGAGGTTGTATGTGTGCCTGTGTGTGTTTATGCACTGGAAATAGAAAAGCACATCCAATATTCTGTAGAAATTTACTATCTCCCCCCCCCTCCCGGAATAAGCGATATCCTTTATGCTTTTTTAATGACTCTGTTTTTCCCCCTTAAGCATCTACATTCAATTTAATGTTTACTCGCTACTTGAGGAAATATTAGCCGGATAAATTGGTGCTTGGTAATCGGAAATACATTCTGTCTTGGTACTACTACTGTCAACAATTTCCATGTAATAAATGCACGTATTTGGGAATAAAATTTGGAATGAAAGAAAAACAACAACAACAACCCAGTACTGCTAACATGAATTCCCAAAGAGTGTGACATGATGCTCCAAATTAGTCAAACCAGAGAGTAGCATTTGAATTAGTTTAAAGATCATTATACTACTGCCTCTAGAAGTCAGATGGGTTTAAGCACTTGTTCACATCTCTCTGAAAGGTGAAGTGGCTATGTGTTGAATGTATGGCAATATTTTACTGCATCACTACAGACCAGTTCTTGGTGTGGAAACAGATGACTGTGAGGAATTTATAACATCCGATTAATTCCTTGTAGGATGAAGATAAGGAAACATGAGGAGACAAAGGGTTAAGATTAACTTCTTCCCCATTACCGCAGCGGATTGACTTATACAATAATAGGAGGGGTGAGATCACATCAATTATATACTCATTTCTTTGAAGAGGCACAGAGGAGGGAGGAGAATCAAGCCAGATTTCCCAGAAGGAACAGTAAAACACACATATCCACTCAGCGCATACACCGCCACCCGCTTAAGGTAACACAACTTTTAATTTAGTTAAAGGCAGAAGAAGGGGGGAAAGAAGCATGATAGTGTATGAGTGGGGGCTCTGTACAGTTTATCTAGGTAACAACATCCCTGAGAAATGAATAAAATATATATTAAATGGAAATGCAGTTGAAACAGGCAGCTTCAGAACTGTTTGGGAGTTTTACAATGACATTCTGCAAGTCCCTAATGAACAGGTGGGACACCAATAAAGTTACTGGGATGATTCTTGTTTACTATTTCCCCAGCAAATAAAATTTAGTTTGAAGAGCAGGTGGGGAGAGGGACTTTTCAGTTTCATTGTTGAATGTGCATGTGTGTTCATGTGCATGCAAAACACATTTATGGGTGGGAAAACATCTTCTGACCTTTCAGGAAGCACTTCCTATCCTGCATGGTCCCCACTTCTAAACTTTCACTGCTGCAGCTCTAGCTACACAGAGAGCCAGTCACATGCCAGTTATGGCTGATGCATTATTCAAGGTGTTCAGCGAAGGAAAAGGATGGTCTAAATAGAGTCATGATGCAATGGCTTGGCTGAGGATTATTATAGCAGGTGCTGGTAACCTCAGGGGGTCCAGGGACTACTTTCAACCCTCTAGACTCCCCCTGTGGACCACACTCCAGCTGCTGCTGCACCACCAAGTACAGCGGTGGTGGCAAAAAAATATATGGTGGTTTGCCACCCAATTTCAGTGGCAAACTACTACGGATGTAAAACGGACAAATTTAGCTTGTTTTCAAAACCTAAGCCAGTTTTAAATGAATCAGTAAATGTGGATGTAAACAGCTAGGTCCTTAAAGCCTGTTTAAAAACAGAAAAGCGGGGGGGAGGGACTGAGCATATTTTCTGTGGCAGGGTGTTCCACAGTAATTGGGCCACCACTGAAAAGGCCCTGTGCCCAGCAGCCTGATGGACTTCTCCCATGGGCCAGAGAACAGGGCCTCAGCAGCTGGTGTTAATGGCCAGGTAAGCTTGTACTGGTGTGGGCTGGTCCCAAGCCCTTTAAGGCTTTAAAGAGAACGACCAGCATTTTGAATCAGGCCCAGAAGTGCACAACCAGAATTGGCGTTATGGGCTCTGATCACAACACAGACAGCTCTTAAAGATGTAGGAGTTCTGTCTAGATGAGAACCCAATTTCTCATCTTTTTACAACTTGTTCAGGGTTGTAAACCTGCAGTCTAATGTGATCACACAGAGGTCAGCCTTACCTCCCAGTTGCACAAAACTAGCTTCTGAAATCAAGTATGATTATGATGATGATGATGTGTGACAGTAAAATGTAACCTAAACTAAACACCACTACAATTGACAATTATGATCACACTGCCCTCCATTATTTTTCCTAGACTTTTTCTAGAATATTTTCTTTCTAGAACTGGTTTCAACAAAGAATCTTCTACTTCTAACATACCGTATTTATTTCTTTATTTTGGTGGCACCTATGTCATTGACTTTGTTATTTAAAATCTGTTTGGAACATGATCAATGCATATTTGACTCTTACCTTATTTCTTGTGCTTCTTTGCATGAATTATAACTTAATGGCTGGCATGCTTTGAATTCCTTAGCATGTTTTTCATACCTAATAAGTGAATCATCCTGTGTGTGTGTGTGTTTTAAGGCAGTCTTTATAAGTTCTGTGTTTGAACATCTGTCAAGGGATGGAGATTAGCTGAATAGATACAGGATGCAAGTATATTATATTCTGTGTTATCCCGTATACTGCAATTATCTTGATCCTCAAACAACTCTGTGACAGTTGCAGCCACTTTTGCAGACTTGTTATTACCGCAAATTCAAAAATTTATTTTACTTGAATCCAAATTAAATTGATATGTAACAAGCCTTTCCCTCCATTTCTTTCCTTTGCAAAATCATATTTTAATAAAAGCCCTTATCTTCATATGATACTGTACCTTCCATAGGATCACACTGTGAACTAATCTCTTTTCATTCTCAGCCATAGATTGTAGTTGCATGGGACAGTTTTCAGAGTCCAGCTAATGTCATGATTTCTAGGCCATCTAAAATTCCAGCCTAGAATTTCCATCATTGCTCTGTTTGTTGTATTCTGCACCACAATTCCTTGTGGCACTTTAGCCTTAGCACTTTAGCCTTGTGAGGTAGGTTAAGAAGAGACAGAGATGCATTCATCCCTTTTCACTCTCTCCTCTCCCTCCTTCTATGGCAGGGTTCGGATGATATGCCATGGCTCATCGTGGGTTATTTTACCCACAATGAGCTGTGCCGCCTGTGGGCACCAAGTTCCATAGACAACCCCCATGTTGTGTGATCCCGGCGAGCATTAAACAACCACACATAACCCTAAAACAGACCCTCGCATAACCCTTGCTTGCCAGATTCACATGACACGACAACCCCCGAGCAGGGGTTGCATATTCAGAATGGTGGCCATGTGTGACCCTCATACACCATGGCCTCACCATGGGTTAAATAACTGACAGTGGGCTGCCGTGTCATGCAAACATCCCCTATATGCAGACTGCACACTCCACAGGCCAGGGACTTGGTCGTGGTTGGAACCTACCTGCTTTCTCCTCTCTATTATTGTGCCTTCAGTATTCCAACAGTTGTAACAATCTTTGGTCCAATCCATTCAATGACTTTGTTCTCCCCCCCAGGGTTTCCTGAGTTCCTATTCTCTTGAATTTCTGTCCACCATCCTTCTGTCTACTTTTCCTTTTCCCATGCCACCAGATCGATTTATTAGCTATGACTGACCATTGCTTACAGCAGGGGCAGGGAACTTTTTGATCCGTTGAGGGCCCCTTGGGGGTAATCTGTCAGGGGCCACATGCTGGCAGCAGGTGTGACTGAAGCCAGAGATGGGCAGGTCCAGAACCAAAAGTGGGTGGAGCCAACCCTTTTTCTCTCTTTCTGGCACCCTCTCTCTGTTTCTCTCCCTCTTCCTCCCTTACCCAGTGGACTGCTGTGGGAGGAACAGGGCACTCTTGCCACAGGTCTGACTCTGAACATATTGCTTGCAGCGAGATCTTGGAATTGGGCCAAGGGTCACATGCAGCCCTAGGGCCACAGGTTGCTCACCCCTGCCTTATAGCCTGCCTCAGTGAGTGACCTCCATAGTGCAGCAACATTCTCACATCCCTTCAGCTCAACCTGGTCACAATGCTGTCAGATAACAAAATTTCATGGACCAACTCTCATTATCCTGGACTGGAATATCTCATTAGTTATCCAAATTTACCCTGTGACCTCTATGCAACTCTGTGTCAATGCAGCACTACTCAAATGGCTACTTACTTAGCCAAGTGTCTCATTATCTACACATTTTGGATGTCCTCCAGACTATCTGGATAAATGAGGCTATACTTTATAGCATTGCTTACTTTGCAGAATGAATTTTCTTATCAAATTATTGATTATTTTATTTTATTTTTTGCTTCAAAAGCACAACCACTCTGTGGTAACTCTGTGGTAATTTCTTCACAACCCTGTTCACAACTTGGAATCTTTATTTAAAAGAGTATATGCATTATAATGAAATGATAATATTATGATGTAATTATTTTCTCTCTGCTTCTAAGTATGAAATAAATAATTCAAATTTGACTCCATCTACCAACAAAGAGTTCCATTACACTTTGTTATCTAGCTATCTGTCTATAAGAGGAACTTTTGCTGGCAGATGCTTCAATAGTTTTTCATAAATATTTGGTTATTATATTTTCTTTGTAAAGTAGTCAAACATATAATCTCTCAAAGTCAGTAGTTTCTGCTAACTGGAATTAAGGACCCATCATATGCCTCTTTAGATAGATGGATGATAGATAGACAGACAGACAGACAGACAGACCTATATATGGAGATTTTCATCCTTCTCTGTGTTAAAAACACACACACAAAACCCTTCTAAAATACTACTGCTATTTTCCTAAAGTGCACAACTGCGATTTCCAGTAATTTGTAGCAAGTTACCATAAACCCATTAATGTACATGGGCAATATTTTTCAAATATAATATGCATTCACAATACTTTATGGTGGAAGAAAGTGGGAAACATTTTATTTTATTGTATTTTTATTATATTGAAACTAAAAATCTTTCTAATCTGCCCCTGAGGGCTTGGGTTGTCTAGGGCTGAACCTAGATTGCAACTGGTTTGATTGTCATGGATTATCTCAAAGAGTCTTGGGAATGTAGTTTTGTGAGAGTGCCAAGGATTGTTTGTTGAAACTCCCTAGCCTCTCATAGAACTAAAATTCCCAGTTCCTTTGTCTGGGAGACATAACAGTTAAACATGTCTGAAAACAGTTTGCAGTTATAGCATGGGTACATCATAAAAATACACTCCACGAAACAAACATGGAATGATTCATACGGATGGGTGAGAAATTTATTTCAGTTCACATTTCTTCATATTTGGGATGGAATGAACTTGAGATTTTAAAAAAATTCTAGTGTGGGAGCAACCAAAACTGGCACATTTGTTTATCTAGGCCCAGGGCTTTGAGACTCTCTTAAAAGTCTGGGTTTGATTTCCTGTATAACCAACCATGTTTGTGGTGCTGAATTAGGGTTTCCACCTCTTTTTTTTCCAACAGACTCCTCATCTTTAACGGTTATATAGCAGGTAGGTACAACAGGGCTCTCTCCATGCTAGGAATAGCTGTACCTATTGAATCCGGCTGGTACACATGGGTGAGAATTTTGTTACAGTTCAGTTTTGATCAGAATTAGCCAAAAGTCTCAGATCCCTTCACATTCAGGATGGAGAGAACGTGAGATTTTTAGAAAAATTGAATGTGGGAGATAGCGAAACTTTCAGTCCCTAGAACTGAATGAAAGCCCTATTTGTTTTCCCTACCAGTCTAAACCCCCCAGACATCAAATCTAGGTTACCCAAAAATATTCTTGCTCTCAGGACATGCTGAAGTTCAGAATTCAACAAGGGAGTGCACAAGGGATAAATTGCATTTCCCTCTCCACAAGCACAGATGGAATGGTCAGGCAGTTGCTCCTAATCAACTGTAGACCTTACAACAGATGTCAGGGAGAAGACAGTATCTGGTATGAAGTTCAAATGCTGAGCTTCTGCCCACTGGCAGCAAAAAGGCAAGCTGCTAACAAATAAAAGAGGCAAGCTACTGTTCAGTTTTAAAAGTGGCTCATCTCTTTGGCAGTGGGAGGTCTACAGCAAAACAACAACAAACAAAGCAGTCAGAGTTCTGGCTCTATATGTAGTTCTTTCTCATACATGTTTATGCCTTCTTTGGGTACATCTGGTGCTCCAGCAAAGAATAGGCATGCATGTAAGAATCCCATTCCTTGCCTAGAGGCATGCAAGGATCCCGTTCCCCACCCAAGCTGGAATGGCTCGGGAGAGGGATGCTTTTGCAGCCAGGGAAGAAGAGGCAGGAACACACTAGCCTGCATGCTACACAGCATCAAGGGTAGAGCCAGGGACTATAAAAGCTAGCTCCTCCCTGTAATTGGCCTCTTTCTCTTCCAACTCCCACGAGTCCCACTCACCCTCCCTGAACTCTGTGCAGGATTAGCTAGGATTAGCCCTTCGGGGGGCGAGTAGGAATGTTTACCTGTTCACGTATTGGCTTGGTGTACAGGTTTGTTTTTTACCTACTCTGCACTGTGCCTTGATTTGATTTTTAGTGGTGGGAGCATGCTAAGTGGTTTAATTGGCCACTTGGCTGGGAGGTGTGGGAATTTAGCTGGGAAGCATGATTTCATGAGCACCCGAGGAACCTTTATGGTGATTTGCATGCCCGGATGCCTGCCGTTCAGGGCTGTGGGACCTGTGGACAGGATCCAGTTTGCCTTTGGGACTAACCTGCCTCACCTACCCGGAGTTGTGAGGCACCGGGAGGGAGTGACTCAGGGGCACCCCCTTATGCACCTAAGGTGTGGCTTAAAGGAAGGCGTGGGGCCAAAACCCACCGCTCTCCCGAGGCAGAGTTGGATCATCTGGGAAGGTGGGACACTTGCCGCCAGGCCCCTTGAAGTTATATTCCTACACTTACACATGCAGATCCTGGAGGGAAGGTTTACCCCGATTAAATAAAGAGGCCCTAGTTCACCCAAGCTCTTGCATCTGCCTCATTATTTCCTTCTCCAGGTGCAACTGCACTGATGAAGCCTGGGTGAAATATCCATTCTTTTCAGAATCCTACATTTTTTCCATTGAAAATGAAACCATTTCAACAATGGCTGAAGCTTATAGAGAATTGTCCTGGGATTAAACTGGTGCTTAAATTGTGAACCATAGAATGGGTGGTATTCAACTTTGTGTGAGTAGACTTCTGCTCATGCAATGGAAATTCCCCTTCCTCTCTTTGCCCCACAGCCCATCACCTGCCCCTCAAATCTATTCAGAGGGTCCCCAGCCCTCTGGAGCAGATTTGTGGGCTGCAGGAGGCAGAGGAATTTGTTTCACTAATGGATGCCATTCCATTGGCAGACAGGCTCCACTGAAGGCAACCCATACATATTTTTTTTTAAAAAAATAATCATTTAATTAGAACATATAAGTGCTCCTGCAGGTAATAAGCACACTGCACTAAAATGTAAAACCATAATATCAATCTGTTGATAAAAGGCACACTGGGGCGGGGGGGGGGGGGACAGGCATGGCTGCAAAAACTGTGTGTGTGCTGCTGGCTATCTGGGACTTACTATGCTACCTTGATAAAAGTTCTTAGGCCTGGTCCAGATATCATATTTCAGTCCTCCCTAAATCATTGGCTGGGTTCAGACAATACAATAACCCACACTCAAGGGTTGCTTATGGGTTGAGTGTGGGTTGTCATTGAACCATGGGTTGTTGAAACATGGGTTATCGTGTTGTCTGAACCCAGCTGCGATAACAAACCATGGTGAACAACACACATTTCACAACCCAACAACAAACCATGGATTCTCTTCATGGGTTATTCATGGTTAACAAGCCATGGCTTGTTAGCACGGCTGGGTTCAGACAACACAATAACCCAAGTTTGAACAACAACCCACAGTTCAGCAACAACCCACACTCAATCTATACTCAACCCTTGAGTGTGGGTTATCGTGTTGTCTGAACTCAGTCATTGTTTTGGGATCAGGAATATACAGTGTGGATTTGTGCTCTTCTTCCCATTCCCCCTCATTCCTTCCCTGGCACGTGCTGATTCCTTCCTCCCTGCCCTAGGTTAGGAAGCGTGCCAGAATGTGGTCAGAAAAGTTTTGGGACTGCACAGATTCTTCCCCCCCCCCAAGCCATTTTCTCCAAAATTTGGATGCAAAACATGGCAACATCTCTACTCCAAACCATCGCTTGATGTGGGTTTGCAAATTATTGTTAGGAAGCAGTCACTGTTTGCGCTAACCTTAGTTTGGCCTGTTCATACAATATAGTGAAATATGGTTAGAGGAAACTAGGAAAATGAGGAAGGAATTGTTGTGTGAAGGGAGGGACAGGAGGAAGTAAATGAGCCTGCATCATGCTCCTGATCCTCCAAACAGTGAGGTTTGACCTGGGAGTTAGAAATTGTTTATACTGATTAGAAAACAGGGAGATGAGGCATGTACAACTTCTCTCTTCCCCCCTCCCTCTGAAGGGATAGTTTCACATTTGCAACTTCATTTTAGAGATCAAATGAATTAAACCCAAGTGTGGAGCTGGGAGGGTGACCACATCAAAGGGATTTTTAATTAAAAAATAAGCCAACAACAAAAGACAATAATTTATACAAATGTTTTCAACCCCAAGTATCTGATTATATATGAGAAAAATGACACCTGTTAAGGGAAACCATTTAACTTTTTAAATGTATGCTGCCTCCGTCTTTAAAAAAAATTGCTTTTTCTTGTGGAATAAACAGCGCATTATATGTGTCAATACTTTTGTTGTGTATGTGTATGCATAGATAATCCACTAGACATTGAAACAACTTTGTATTTACAATTCTGCTTCACAGAATTCTTCTGAAAGTAGGTCTATATGCACTTCTTTCAATCTGGCAGCAGGTGGCAGTAGGCAGTGACGAATCTGCCCTTCTAACGCTTACTGCTGTTGAAAAGAAAAGCTACAGTGAAATACGGCCAAGACGTTTGCCGCCCTAGAGTTATGAATTTATCAGATAGAAAAAGAACCGTCAGAGAGGATTTGTAAACCATCCTTTCTAAACAGAACCTTTTGCGAAACGCTCTCTGTTGTCCTCCTTCCACTGGCAGGCAAAGACGTTTTTACTCAGATGGGCCTTTAGTGTGTAAGCTAGTCTGCTGCTGAGGGGGTTATTTTTAATCCGGTTGGGAGCTGTCCATTTCTTTTCTTGTTGTATTTTTTACAAGATTATTTACATAATCAGATTATTTACATCTGTATTTTATTATTGTTAGCCGCCTTAAGCACCATTTTTGGTGGAAAGGCAGGATATACATTTAATAAATAAATAAAATGTTCTATGAAAAGAACTTCAATAAATGGAAAAATGGGAAGGATATAAAAATAAGAAACAATGATTCAGGATGGGTGTATATGTGTGTGCTGTAGCAAGGCTTTTGCTAAGGGGACGAGTTTGCTGTTTTTCCAGCAGTGCTGCAGGCTAAAACAGAACACCCAGCAGTACGTACGTACCTATTTGGACAAATCAGCAGCAGCCTGCTTGCTTTATTGCCACTTTTCACAGCTTTGCTCACGATTTCCTCTAATAGCAAACTTGGCGGCCCTGAGCCAACCAGTAGGCTGGGGAGGGAACCCAGGCCTTCTACAGACAACAGAGTGTTTTCTGCATACTCAAGGGACTCCTGGGGTATGCAGGAAAATATTGTTTTGTAGAAAAACAAAAAGGAAACTTGAGGGAAATCATCTTGTAGAAACAGAATGTTATCAACTAGATTTAAAAACACACACACACACACACACACACACACAAAACCCCTTGATAATGATTAAAGAAAGGGGAGGCTGCCAGTTGGGAGATGCTTGATTGCCACTGAAAGGTAATCTAGAGATGGGCGACTCTCTCAGTTTCGTGTTCTCCTGTGTTCAAATTTTTTTAGATCTCCTGCTCTTTCCAGCCCGAATATGAATAAAAGTGCAATTTTTGGAAAAAATCTTATTAAAAAAAATTATCATCAAAAGCAAACTGAAACAAAATGCTCACCCCTCTGGACAGGCCAAATTTGATAGGTACAGCTATTCCTAGCGGGGGGGGGGATAATGTTATACTGCAGTTAGCAATAAAGAGCCTGTCAGGGGAAAAAAGAGCTGTTCGCTCAAAGCCCTGGGCCTGGATGGACAAATCTGTCAGTCTCAGTTTCTCCCACATTCAATTTTTTTCTTTTAAACTCAAATGCTTTTTGTCCTGAATATGAAGGAATTTGGTAAGAACATTTGGTAAGTTCCTATCAAAAACGGATTGGAATGAAATTCTCACCCTTCCCTAGGTCTGACAAACAGCAACTAACTATTCAGAACTGTCACAGACTTTCTGAGAGAAAAGAAGGTTTCATAGACTAAACCATAGACCTCAGGGGGGAAATATAGCAGCAAAGTGATATAAGGCAGGGAGTAGTCCATAGGCAGGTTGGAAAAAACACACACACATGTACACAGAGAAGAGAGGACAAAATTATAAAAGGAATAAAGATGAAAAATGGTATACCTAAGGAAAACAAGGCAATTAGAAAGGTATGGACAAGGTGTCGCGGTTTGAAGAGCAGCAATTGTTTAAAGTGCAAAAAGAAACTGTGGACACTTAGGTAAGCAGATCAGAAAGAATATGAATGTGAGAACAAAAATGAAAATTATGTGATGGCCAAAACTGTGGAAAGCAGTGCTCACAATGAATAAAAGGAACAGCTATCAATTTAGAAAATGTGTAAGCACAGTGATGGGGTGGGGGGAAGAATTGCAATGAAAAAGCAGAAAACCATGTTCACATACCCTGCCTCCAATGACAGCAATGTATATAAAGTGAAACCAGTAAGAATATTCAGTTTAAGTCCAATTACCAAGCACTAATAATATTCCAATAAAGAAAAAAGATAATGGTGTATGAAAAAGAAAGAGGTTTGCAGGGAGAGGGGGACCCCTCCAGACTGTTTATAGAATAGATTAAAGATATATTTGAAAGTACATTGTCAAACAAGGTAGAATTTTGGTAACAGAGTAGAAAGTTCGTAAGTACAGTGAAAAGAAGCAGAAGGAAGCACTATATAAATGTACTGTTAAAAAGAGGTGGGAGAATTCTCTGCAGTCCAGCAAAGCATGAGCAAAGTTGTTTTCCTTATTAAAAAAACACACACAAAAGAACATAAAGCATAGGTGAGGCAACAATACGGAAACAAGCTTCAAGCTCACTGCCAGGAAAACACCAGACTCTGGCACTAATCAGGCATTCTTAAAAAATAGTGAAAACTCACCTGCGTGAACAGGAATGGGGCCACACTGAGTAGCCGCACCGCCAACATCACATCATATCATAGCCCTGCCCATATGCATCCATGCATACAGTGTGAATTTATGTATGTATGTATTTATTTATTTATTATATTTATACCCCGCCTTTTTTCCTGCAAGGAACCCAAGGTGGCTTACATAGTCCTCCTCCTCCTCCTCCTCTCCATTTTACCCTCACAACAACCCTGTGAGGTGGGTTAGGCTGAGAGTCCGTGACTGGCCCAAAGTCACCCAGTGAGTTTCATGGCCGAGCGGGGACTAGAACCCGGATCTCCCGAGTCCCACGCCAACACTCTCACCACTACGCCACACACTAGCTCTGTGGCGGGGAGACATTCACACATACAGCCATATGCATGGAGGCCTCCCTACTGCAGACGTCCGTACTACACGTGGGGCTATGGATATGATGTGCCATTGAGTCATGGGGCTACCCAGCATGCATGGCCCTGTTCCTGTTTGCATGGGGAGTTTTCACCATTTTTCATAACTCCTGATTAGGGCTAGAGTCTGGCGTCTTACCTGGTAGTGAGTTTGAAGCATGTTTCCTTATTGCTGCCTAACTTATTGCTACCCCCCTTTCTTCATGTAGTGGGGGCACATGGAGAGGTTCTCTGAGGAGGATCATATGATTCGTGAAGGTATCTAGATATATGGGAGAAGGCAATACAGAAACTCTGTACAACAGACCGAGAGTAACTAATCATGTTAAGACTGCTTGTATCTAGAAAGCAGAACTACAAAAAGGTGAGCAAATTGCAAAGAAGAAGAAAGGACATCCAACCAAGGCACGTGCGCGTACACAGACTAGCGAATGGAATAGAACAGGAGAAGTAAAAAATATATATCAGAATTATTACAGAAAAGAAAAGAACAAAGAGAAAAGGCTCAACAGATGTGTCTTCACTGAACAAAACTAAGAAGCAAAAACGAAAAGCACAGCAGTGTGACAGGGTTCATTAAAGGTGTGGCCGGAGTGTGGTTTATTAAGAGTGTGGCTGTTTTGCTTTAACATGTCAATATGACTTTAGATGTTGAAGCAAAACAAAACTGTGTTTTGCAGTGCAATCTTATACATATCCGCTCAGATGTAAGCCCCATTGACCTTATTGAACAAGACTTATTCCTAAGCATATGTGTACAGGGTTGCAGCCTCAGAGTGCCAAACACATCAATTTTATTATAGGCAATTGGATAGTTATGTGTCTACATTACTCAGGCAAACATTTTCAGGCGTGAGAAAAAGTGATCATTAACATGCTGTCACAATGCAAAGATCCCTTACATAGAGTGCCCAAGATATGTCTTTTGTTTGTTTTTTAAAGTCCAATTGGCAGGCATACCCTTTAACAGTGTTTCTTAGCAAAACATTTACCAGTATAAGAGCGCACCTTTATTGGTACCTGTGGGAGCCAACTTAAAAGTTCCTTCCACCTGTACACAGACAGAGTATATTGGCTTCAAATACAGGGAACATAACAAAAACTTACATCCTGAAGTACAATCTGTGCCGGCATAATGAATGGGTTGTGTGTGTGTGTGTGTGTGTGTTTTTTAAAAAAAAATCTGTTGGAGCTGAGCCCACCTGTCTCCACCAACCACCATTTTCACCACCCTTTTCGCTGATGGTGAATATGAGTTTTGCCATTTTCAGGGGAGGGAAATGTGGTGGAAGGGCTGGGGGTGGAACTTACAGGCGGGGGGGGGCCCGCAGCTGCCAGCTGGGAGCTGCCGCTTCCCCCCAGAAGCCTTCTCCTCTGCACGATGCCACGTTGTGAATTTAGAGTTGTAAAGAGTGGGCTTCTACTAGGGGGGAATAACAGACCTCACTGGTGGCCAATATTTTCTTTACCAGAAGCGCCCTCTGCTAGGGATGTCGGGGAAATCCAGAATGGATTCTTTCAAAGGAGTTCAGATTCCTATGAATCCAACCTGTGGATTCTTCAGCGTTTCGGCTTTTTCAGAGTCATGCAGATTCCACAGACATGTGCGGACCAGTTGCTCACTTTTAGGGGGATTTGCGCTAATCTGCAGTAGTGCTATGGCTGGCTGCTGCTGTCCTGCACTGCAAAACACGGGTGGTGGCAGCAAGAAAGGAAAGGAGGTTAAGTGGTTTCGCGAGAGCTTTCATCCCCCACCCCTCCAATTCAGCCAGACCTTTGGCCAACAAAAGTTCTAGTTAGTTCATAAAAGTGTTGATGGTGGAATGTCCTTTTTAAAAAGGTAGATGCAAAAACAAACAAATCCCAACCCATAAAGTGTTTTGTGAGTCCCCACATGTATGTGTCAGATATGACATTTTGACACATTAGTAGTTAGAAGTTATTAAGAAACTAATATCAGGGGGGCAGAATATACAGATGCCTGGTATTCAGCTATATAGCAGGGGTGGGGAACCTTTTTCAGCCCGAGGGCCGAATTGGTTCTGGGCATGCATGTTGGGAGCCACATGCCAGCAGTGACTGGGGTTGTACCCCACTGCAGGTATGTATCCCCAATGTGTTTGCCCACACCCCATTCTCTCTCTCTCTCTCTCTCTCTCTCTCTCACACACACACACACACACACACACACTCAAATCTCCCTCCACCTCTGCAATCAAGTATTTTTTAAAACCTCCATTGATGGCAATGGAGCCTTTTTAAAAGCTTGATTGCTGCAGGGCAGGGGCCGGTTGAGGACCTCCTGCAGCCCTTATAGGGCCGACAAGTTGGAGTTCCCCATCTCTGCTGTATAGGCCAAGATAAAGGCCTGTGGCTTATGCTGGCTCAGCTTGTCTGAGCGTGGAAAGCTAAGCAGGGTCAAGCCTGGTTATTACTTGGATGGGAGACCCCTCCTCTAGTTTCCTGCATTGAGCAGGGGGTTGGACTCGATAGCCTTGTAGGCTCTTTCCAACTCTATGATCTATGAAAATCCAAAGAAATCCATGTGTGGGCAAAAGGACTTCCATACACACAGAGGATGTGTGTGGTGATTTTCTCTTCCAGTTGTTGCAAAGTGTGATCAGATACTGGGCCAGGAAGCAGAGAGAACCATGAACTGGAACTCACAGCAGGTAGCACTAGCAGGCCTTGGAAGAAAAATGATTCCTGCAAGAGAAGATCTAATGCTCCATGGTGGACCTGTTAATCTGGCATCAAGCAGCCTTATTGCTACTTCCTTTTCCAGGGCTTTTGGGAGGCTGGCACAATATAGTAGTAGTAGTGCCTTTATTCCATGGCAGCAGAACAGGATTGATCCTGAGTGGTTCCTGAGTCCGGGAGATAGGCTCATTGCCTGTTCTGGATGGGGTTGCACAGCACTCCCTTTGAAAGTTCAGGTTTGCAGCCTGGGGGTACTCCTAGATCCATCATTCTTGCTGGAGTCCCAAGAGACTGCGACGGCTCGGAGTGCCTTTCACCATCTTAAATTAGTTTGCCAGCTATGGCCTCTCTTGGACAGGGACAGTGGTACAGGCACTAGTAGTAACCTCAAGTAGTAACCTCTATGTGGGGTTGCCCTTAAGGCTACTCCAGAAAATGCAGCTAGTGCAGAATGCAGCAGCTCAGCTGTTGTCGGGAGCTGCCCCTTTTCAGCATGCAACTCCTTTGCTGAAGGAACTGCACTGGCTACCTATTTGCTACCAGGCCTGGTACCAGTGTATAAAGCTCTAAACAACCTTGACCAGGATACCTGAAAGAGCGCCTTCTCCCTGCTTGGTCACTGGGAGGGCATGCTCCCAGTGGTTCCACATGGACCTATGGCCTGATTAGACTCCACCAGAAAAAGAGCCAAGTGGCTCCATTTCTGTGGAACTCCCTGCCTCTGGAGATCAGGCATTGTATTGCTTTCAGTGCCCGCTGAAGACATCCTTGTTCCGGGAAGCCTTCCTTATTGACCAGCCAGTTTTAATGATACCTTGTTTTCTATGCATTGTCTTTATTCTTTCTCTGTTTTTATCTTTTAATTGTTCACTGCTCTGCAATCTGCTTAGATATGGAGCAGTAAACAAATACTGTAAATAAATAAATAATATTTAGTGTATTTGTGCTCACAACAATCCAGTAAGGAAACAGATGGTCGTCTTTGATTGGGGTGTAACTGGTGGTATTCTTTAAAAATACCACCAGTTCATGTGCTAGATCTTGGTGAAAAGTACTCTCTGGCTTAGGATTTAAGTGAAACACATTGAGCAATACCTCAAAGTAAATGACAGAGTTGGAGTATCTCTAATGTTTCCCTTTCTAGTTCTCAGACATTGTGATTACGAATTGGGTTACTTTTCTAAGGTGAGCTCTTGGCCTTAGTAAAAGCTTGGCTTCAAATTAAGTTATAAGGTAACATAATGGGGTTTTTTCTTTGACAGGGCACCCCATTTTCACTTATCATCCCTACCTACTGAAGCCCCCACCTTCAAAAAGTTGCCACAGAGTTGAGGGATCCTCTGAAACAGAATGGGATATGGTGTAGAGCAGAGGTAGACAACCTGGTGCTCTCCAGATATTTTGGACTACAGCTTCCATCAGCCCCATCCAGCATGGCCACTGCTAAAGGATTGTGGGAGTTGTACAAACATCTGGAGGGCAAAAGATTACTTACCCCTGGTGTAGAGGGTAGATATGAGATTTGAGGAAATGGGGCACCCCAACTTGCACAAGCGAAAGCACTTTTTACTAAGGCAAAGTCACCATTGGACACAACCCATAATAGTTAACAACTGTTTTTAAAGCATCTTTTCCTGAAAATGAATGAAACATGTATTTTCCAACAGATGCATCCTCAGTTTGAATAAAGTAAATTTGAAATATAATGCATACAGAAACTTTGTTTCACAATTTTTGAGAGGTGCACAGAGGCAGAAAGAATAAAACATCTCTGGGTGTATAATGGGACCTATATCTTTCCTACGAACATCGTTGGGAAGCTGGCTGTAGACGAGCTGAAAGCCTGGTTGTGATTTAACATACATATATGTTGAGACAAATGGACAGCAAGAGAGAAATCCTGAGAACAGCAAGGTCATATTAAGGTATGGCCTGGAGCTTAAAAGTTCAAAATGTCCCTAATATAAGTCACAAATATCTTACACCTTTTATGCACTGAGAACCTTTGATTTGACATGTGTAGAAATCTTCCTACAGTTCTGAGCGTCAACAAGGCCTCTCTGACTTCCCAAGCAATACTTTCCTGGCCTATTAATGATGAGATGTTGGAGATCGGCATAAACCCAGGACAACTGAAGTTTGACCTTATAGCACTTTTTATTTATTTATATTATTAGCTTTTTTCTATCCTAAGAACTTCAGCTGAGTAACATGGCTGTTTATATTAAGAACAAATGGGGCTGGATCCAGAGTGTTCCTCCCATGAAATGAAGGGACTGCAAACCAAAGGAAGCTCCTGTTGTAGGAATTCTGCCATTCTGCCTTCTTTATCCAGCCCCCTGCACCATGACTCACACGATCCTGGAAGGTCCACCAATCCTCCAGAGCAGCTTTTCAGCAGGCACGGGGGCTTCCTGGGGAAGGCAGAATCCTCCAGCTGGAACGTCTCATGAACCAAGTTACAGGAACTCTGGATCCAAGCGATTTGTTATACTGTAGAGTAAAATACACAGTAAAAGAGAAAGTGCTGTAGGTCATAATCTATCTATACTGGCTTAGCCACAGACCACAGTCACTGAAAAGGGACCAAAATACGCTAGAGAAGATGCTTAAGTCTGACTTTGAGTTTTTCAGAGCAACTTAAGATATTACAAATAAGCAAGGACAGAGGAAACACAAGTGAATTATTTGCTCATTTATTCCATTTATATCCCACCTTTCCTCTTTCCTCACATCTTCTGTATAATGTGCAAAGTGGGAACATTGCAATGAGATGTGTGCATTCCAGAGGCGTGTGGAATTCTGAATGTTAAAACAAGGAGAAACAAATGCAGGAGTCCCTGTTTCACATGTTACACATGAAAATACAAAGCACAAGTCACTTGTGCCATTTGTCTGTAGTCTCTGAAACCTCCCTAAGAAGTTAAGATACTCTCTCAGTTTATCTTAGATATCTTGACAGGACTGAGGGATGCAGGGACTCTCTTAGGTATGCCTTGTAGAACTTTACAAATCATACCCAACCCATAAATAGAATTGTGGTTGAATGAATATAGTGCCCAGCATTCCCCAGCCTGGTACCTCCTCCAGATGTTTTGGACTATAACTCCTGTGTTCCTGACCCTTAGCCATGCTGGCCACGGCTGATTCAAGTTGAAGTTCAAAACATCTGGAGGGCATCAGGTTGGGGAAGCCTGATATAAAAAGTCAACTGTGACTCTAGATAAGCATAGAATAGGGATGAATATACTTTCTCCAACTTGCCTTGTAATCAATTCCATTTTTCTGAACTTTCTCCAAGAATTCTTGAAAAAAAGTAATACATCATGAAAACCTGACCTCACCAAAGTTCTCCGAATTCCATCTCGAAGTTCGTTCCGACTCAAGTCCATATCAGATTGCGAGCTTTGTGGGGTGGGTGGGTTCCATTTTTGCATGGAAATCTGTGAGCATTTTCCCAACTGTAGGCATCAATTGTGCACATCTTTGAAATCTATGCATTCCTCTCCCATTGATTAAAGCGTATTTGTGTGCATTTTAAAAAAATTAATAAATTCCTGCACATTTTCGAAATGTATGCATTATGTTGAACACATTTTAAGTTTGTAAATCACATTGAGAGCTTGGAAATGTACGGACTTCGACTGCAAAGTGTGTCCAAATTTGTGTTCAGTCTAGAACAGGGCTCTCCAACCTTGGGTCCCCAGATGTTGCTGGACTATAGTGCCCAGAGCCCCTTGCCATTAGCCATGCTGGCTGGGTATGCTGGGAGCTGTAGGCCAGCAACATCTGGGGACTAAAGGTTGGAGAGCCCCGGTATAGAAGGTGAGAACTGGGTAAATCCTGATCAAAAAGGTTCAAGGAGTTGGTCCCCAGTGCTCCCTGCTAGTTTCTTCCCTCTGCAGACAGGCCTTGCCGATTGCTTCCTTAAGGCCTCAAATGCTGCTGAGCAGTATTTCCTCTAGATCAGGGATGGGGAACATTTTTTGGCCTAAGGGCTGTATTCCACTTCAAAGAAGTATTCCAGTGGTGGGTGGGGCCACAGACAAAAGAGGGTGTGGATGAAAAATCCACACACACCCCAATTCTGTTGTTACTGATTTATAGTAGAAAACATCCCTACTCAGAAGAAAGCATGAGCAGCGTGCCTACTCACAAATAAGGACAAACCTCTGCCTGACTACTCAGAAGTAAGAAGGGCAAGTCTCTGCAGGGCAAGGCTTGGAAAGAAGCAGGTCTGAATCACTCAGAAGCTGTTTCGAATAACATTTCTACTCAGAAGTAAGCATAAGCATCAAGTCTGCTTACAAGTAAGCAGGGCAAGCCTCTGCATACCTACTCAGAAGTGAGCAGGAGAAGCCTTTGCATGGCAAGGTTCAGAAGGAAGCAGGACTGAAAATCATGGCAGCTTCCTCCCTTGGCCCTGACCTCTCTGCCCTGTAGAGAAAAGCAGATTAGAGATAAGTGCTTTTCCCTGCTAAGCAATGAGAAAGGAAGCCTTTCTCCATGCTAAGCTGGGGAAAGCACTTATCTCAGATTAGCTTTTGCCTCCATGGCAGAGGGAGCAGGGCCAAGGAAATAAACTGTCATGCTGAATGAGGAACCCACATGGGCCTTATCAGCAGTGATGTAGTGGTAAATTTGGAAGTGCAGGTGCTCCTTATGACAGCCCCCATAGCCACGCTCCCAAGGAGAGTCCAATATAGCAGGCAGCTGTGCTGATCCATACCAAAACACCAGTTATAGGAGTCTGCATTTCCTAGGAGCAGGTCTTTTGTAAAACTAATAGGTCTTAACTTGCCCATTCCACCCCAAAATACTTTACATTATAACAAGGAGCAAGATAATGTAGCTGGGAAAAATTCATTTCCCTCCAGCAACTGTGAGGATTGCAGCTAAGTTCAGAGGGAACAGAGAATTCTGACGGGGGTGGGTGGCAGATGACATCAGCATCCCTGCTCATAAAAGAAAGAGTGCTGGTGCTGTGTCCCTGCAAGCCCTGGCTCCACTACACCACAGCTTATCAGGCCCACTGGCCAAAAGCTCTCCATTCCTGCTCTGGAACTGATGTCTGGCATTTTAAAAGCCTTTGTGACAGTATATAGGAAGGGGGGAAGCTCAAGATTCAGGTGTTCAAATCCATTTGTAAAGAGAGAATCGCCTTCACACCAAATTTAGTTAGGGAAATGTCCTCTTTAAGAACATAACAAGAGCCATGCTGGATCAGACCAAGGGTCCATCTAGTCCAACATTCTGTTCACACATTGGCCAACCAGCTGCCCATGGGATCCCACAAGCAGGACGTGAGTGCAGCAGCACCCTCCTGCCTATGTTCCCCAGCAACTGGTCTACATAGGCATACTGCCTCTGATACTGGAGGCAGCCTATAGCCACCAGGACTAGTATCCATTGATAGCCTTTTCCCCAGAAATTTGTCCTTTCCCTCCCCTCCCCCAGTTGATTACACTGCAGATGATTTCTGTAGGGACATCTTAAAGCATGATGATGCCATGTGAAACCCCCTTCCAGCAGAGATCCAGCTGCCCCCACCCCACACAAACTGTTGTCATTCAGGCAACATATTTATTTGTACACACTTTGGGGGGATAGGCAAGTGTTTTATCTGTTTTCTGCTGTCGTAGTGCCGGTTTTCTTGCATTTTATTTTGTATTTGTAATGTTAAGAGTTCTGATTTTAACGGTGTCCATGTGTTGTATCGTTTAATGGGTTGTTTGCTGTCCTAGACTCCTTGTGAGGAAGGGCAGGATAGAAATATAAATAAAATAAAGTAAATCTGATTCAGTATATGAATAAAACAGGCCAGCACGGTCACATCCAGGCTTTAGACAGCCCACCAGCTGTGCGTTGGGGTCTGTTGCCTGCTTGACAACCCTGTTGTTTTGCAATCTGAAGAAGGCAGCAAAAAGGGGAGGCTTATCAAACCTTTTGTGGGCTGCTAAATGTGGCTGGTGAACTGAGTATGTGTTCTGCCTGGTGAGTCATAAGCTGTGGAGGTCTGAACTAAAAAATGGAATGGAAGTGAATAATCATGATAATGAATTGATAAGGTAGCATCTTTATCATGCAGACCAATTGCCTTCTTGTTCTGCAAGGACATCCTACATCCTTGTGATTCAACCACCTCCAGCCTAGCACTGCTGTGCTGGGATGGTCTGTTTCAAGCAGCATGCCTGCCATTCATTTGCAGTTACACAGTGGGCAGCAAGGGTCCTCTCTCTCTCTCTCTCTCTCTCTCTCTCTCTCTCTCTCGTCTCATTGCTTAACTTTGGAGGATAACATTTTCTATGTTTTGCTTTTCTAAGATCTTTGAGAAATATTCATTCAGCAAACCTTTAGTACACTAATCCCTAAATCATTTTTTTCTTTTCAGGTTCGGAAGAACATACCTCGCCCTTTGACGATGTGTCAAAATTAATTGAGGATGCTTTAATTTAATCAAGTTCAGTTCATTAGGCAAACATTTAAATTATTAATTTAAATACTAGGGTAGTTCAATAGCATTTATGACAGTAACAAATACAGAAACATCTTCCTCTCCGAGCCTGATTTCTCATATATGTGCAGCTCAGTGGGTTCCTGTAATTACCATTGTGCATGAGAAAACAGCTTTCTTCTTTGCCAGTGTTATAACTTTTTTCGACTGCCTTTTCTATGCACTTGTTTCAACAGACATTGCTGAAGGAACGTTTGAAATTAAACCAGCCTGCAACAATTACCTCCGTTTTGTCCGCGTTGCTTTATTTATTTGTGTATCATATGCTTTATCATAGTGACTAACAGATCAGACTACAAATGAGGAACTCTCTGGTTCGAATTTTGCCTGTGCCATCAACTCAGTAGGTGGCCTTAGGCAAGCCATTATCTCTCAGCCTCTTCCACACACTCACCTCCTCCATCCCCACAATTGCAACGTGGGAATAATACTATTGACTTGCTTTACAGGGGGTTCCCATAAGGATTACAACAATAATGCCTGTGGGGTGCTTTGACCATTGTAAATGCACTATGTAAGTGAGGATAATCATGATGATAGAATTCAAAGCAGCAAACAAAATTCACTTGTCACTGCTCTTAACATATATGGATGATACTGTAGCTTGAGGTGACAAAGAATACCGTGTGTATGTGGTTACTGCAGCCAGAATGATGTGTTTCATGTATTGGAGGCTGTGAAATACTAACAGTGAAAGAGAAGGGTTGGGTAAAGTATTGAACCCAAAGAGGGTGGTGTTTTTTCCCCCAGGATTTTGAGAGGGAGAGTGGACCCTGAAGCTTGTTGTGGTCTTTGAGTGTTGGGAAGAATATCTTAATTTCTTTTGAGGGGCGCTTACTGTAGGCCAGCCTTCCCCAACCTGGTGACCTGCCAATGTTCTGGATGTCAACTCCCATCACTCCCAGCCAGCATGGCCAATGGACAGGAATGCTGGGAGTTGTAGTCCAAAACATTTGCAGGGCACCAAGTTGGGGAAGGCTGCTGTGCTGTAGATACATAGTGGCAGAGAGCTGCAGCAGTCATTCTGCCAGTGGCGGGAGCCATTCTTTAAAATGACCCTGGGAACAATGCTATGTCATGAAGTAGCATTATTCCCATTGGGCCATTCTCAATGAGGAACGTGACTAGGTTGGTACTACTTATTACTCCTTGGAGCAGCAGTAAAGTTTTTTTTAAAAAAAGAAAAGAAAAACACATAAAAGAAAAAAATGGCTTCTGCAAATCCTCTTCTGTATCATATCTCCCATTAAGAAATCCCTACATTAAGATAATAAGCCCCCATAAAGAAATCCCCCCTGAAACTTTATGAATATACATCCCCCCCCCTTGACCTGAGAAAGTAGGCAGGGGGGATTTTCAGCCCAGCCTTAAGTATGGCAACATATGATGATGGCAAAGATAACAAACTATTTTTGTGTTAAAGAAAAGAGACAAAGCTGGGATTCCTTTATCAGAAATTAGGAACAACAACAACAACAACAACAACAACAACAACAACAACACTGTGGCAATGTGAATCGGTTACCAACAAATGCATGATGATGTTCTGCTGTTATTCTCTTGCAATATATATGCAGTTGACAATAAACTCTTTTAAAACATCATATTTATTGAATGACTAAGATAAAGCTAATAAATGTTACATACAAAATAATTGTAGGGGCAAGAGGAATCATAGAACTGAAAGCCAGAAGCAGTCATAGTACAACTCTATGAGGTCAGGACATATAAGGTTAAGGAATCTATCTATCCGTCTTATTGATCTGCTGGTTTAAGATCAGAATTCAGGTGTTCTCATGTTGGTTCAAAGCTCCACAAAAGCAGGAAATTGATGAGTAATGAAGTTGTGCCGTGTCACACATCGCTGCATAAGATTCCAGGATAGCATTTTCTATTTCCTCCCTCTCTTCATCCGGGTCAAGCAGAATGGCTCCCTCAGCCCTCTACATTTCCTCACCCTTGTCTCAGTTGACAGTTTCCTGCTACCCTGCCCCCATTGTCAGAATGCTGACAGGAGAACTGCACTGGGCATTCTAAAATCCCGGGGAGAACTTCCATGGATAGAGGAGGCTCTCCCTTGCAGAGAGTCACCCTTCATGTGTAGAAGGCAACAAGAACAGTGAGGGAGTGGAACAAAGCTACTGGACTCATTGCCGCCGCCACCCTCCTTATGTGTAAAGCTTATACATGAGCAGAATGACTAAATAGGGATAGATTCTCACAACCACCTTAATGAGCGCACCTAGAATTCAGTACAATGTGTGAATACCTGTAGTGAGAGACGTGATCTTTGCACATCCTTTTCCCACCACACAGAAAAGAACAGCAAGGATTGAGATCCTCACACTATCTTCCTGCCTTCAGAAAGACAGCACAAAGGCCCGATCCCCATGTGGAAAGGAAGATCAGGGATTGGGGCCCTCGCACTGCGTTTCCAGTTTCAGAAAAGTTGTATGAGGCCCTGGTCCACCTGTGAATTCCATCCCCTCCCTGCACACACACATGCACACACAGATAATTCCCTGAGGAACTGGGGGAAACTCCATGTTACTTTAAGGATGTAGCTAGGTTTGTTTGTTTTTTTCCTTTTCCTTTTTAAATCAGAAGTAAGTGTATGGAACCTAGTATGGATCAAGACCCTAGAATGGGGGGGGGGTAGTATACTTTAACCCTTTGCCCTGTACCTATACCATTTACATTACAAATGGATGCCTTGTTTGACAATGTCACTTGGAGATGTGGGGGCCCTGATCCAGATTCAAACCACGGGGGGGGGGGGGTAAAGTCCCGGTACCCCTCCCTTTGCTAGGATCCTGATCTGTGTAGTAACAGGTAGCATGATCACGTAAGGTCACCTTCCATAACTAAAGGAATAGGCATTATGCCTAGATTTCCTCTGCAATATTACCCCATGGGAAACACTGGAGCAGTGTTCTCCAACCTTGGGTCCCCAGATGTTTTTGGCCTACAACTCCCAGCATGCCCCAGCCAGCTATGCTATGCTGGAACGCCTCCAGCATTGCCTTGCAGCAACATCAAGTAGGCTGCTCAACAAGGTCTGCCACGGACGGCCTTCTCCTTGTCCCATCAGCCGGAGCAGCCAGACAGGTGGGGACTAGGAAGAGCCGAGGGTCTTTTCTGTGGCAGTCCCCAAGTTATGGAACTCCCTCCCCAGTGACCTTCGCCATGCCCCCTCCCTGATGAACTTCCAACAGGCTTTAAAAACATGGCTTTTCAGGCGGGAATATGGGGTGGGTTAGGATTTTTTTTAAAAAAAAACCTCTTTTATTGTTTTAATTGTGTTTTAATTGTATGTTAATTGTTTTTTAATGGTGTTTTAATAGTGTTTATTATATTTGTCCTGAACATCACCCAGGGTGGCCGGGTGACCAGCCAGATGGGCGATTTAGAAATATAATAAATAAAAATAAATAAATAAATAAAAACATCTGGGGACCCAAGGTTGGAGAACACTGCACTGGAGTACTGGCAGTATTCTAGAATGAAGCTGGACCATGCACAACATTACATGTTCATACATGGGCATTCCAGGAGCTACTGCTGGACTGAAAAGTTATCTCTGAGGAGACGTGCGCTGCTGTGAACAAGTGTGTGGTGTTTTCAAAGTAAAAAATAGGTCAAAGATTCCTTGGCCGCCTCATACAGTTAATAAGATAAAGAGAAAACCTGTTTGCCTGTGAAATGCCTTCAAAATTCTCCCCCGCACTGCAAAAGAGGCAGAAAAACAATGCCTTGTTTATGAAGGGAGGGGGCAGGATTCAGCACAGCTGGAGAAGGATGGATTTTGTTAAATCTGTTCCATCAGTGTTGCTGGATTGTCAGGCATCTTGTGTTCTGTCATCCACTCATTGATGAAATCAGATTTTTTAACGAGAATTTTGTTCAACTTGCGCTAATTCGCATTAGCACAAATGCGTACTTGTGCTAATGCGCCAGTCTTCATTAATGAGGACTGGTGTATTTGCTCAAGTGCACATTAGCGCTAATACACACTTCTGCTAATGCACTGATGCATATTAGCGCTCATGCGAATGAGCGCAAATCCCCTATAAAAAGTGAAAAACCGATCCGCAAGTCTGCATGATTTGGAAAAAGCCGGTCCTCTGCGGAACCTGCAGGTCAGATTCATATAGAAACCTGAACTCATGTGAATCCGTTGCAGATTTCTTCGACGTCCCTAAGCCCAGCACTAGTTTTTATCTTCATCAGGAGCAGGTCTTTTGTAAAGCTGGTAAGTCTTAATTGCTAATTTATGACCAATCCACCCCAAAATACTTTGCATTACCACAGAGATAGCCCAAAACATTAAATTGTTGCTGGGAAAATCTATTTCCCCCAGCTACTGCGAGGACTGCAGCTGAGCTCAGAGGGAACAGGAAAGTCTCGGGGGGTGGGGTGGCAGATGGTTGCAGTGAGTCCCTGCTAATCCAAACGCCCTGTCGCTTCGACCCTGCGAGCCCTGGCTCGGCCCACGCTTCCGAGTATTTGCTTAGGAAGAGGGAAAAACTGACCAACTCACATGTGCTTAATTCTTGTGTTGTTGCTGTTGTTGTTAGCTTTCATGAAAAAAGCTGGAGGGTTTTTCCCAAGGATTGTCGAGGAAATATTTTTTGTAATGGTTTTCACGGCAAACTGAAGGCAATTTACCCACTGCTACTATCAATCCTAATTTTAGTACTGCTCGATGTTTCTTCATTATACAAAATGGTTTACTGTGATATCAGGCTGCAGCTCTTTACACTGAATTGTCCACTGGTAATCGCTAGGCATGGAAATATTCTGTTTCCCCATTCACTGTGTCGAATTACAAAAATATATTTAAGAGAAAATAACCTATATACGTTTAAAAAAGTAAAATCCATGTCATAAAAGAAGAGTTCTGTTAGGATCATTAATAATTCTTTGTGGCTTGCTTTCTCTGTCAGTAACCATGTTTTCCTTTGTCTATTAAAAATATTTTGTAATGAATATTTGACACAGCTCATAATTTGCAAAAATATATGAGCAGTATGAGTACCAGATCTGCAAATATTGAACCAAATCTGACCTGTGCAGTAATGATTCCTCCCTCCCCCCTCACAATTTTTCTATGATTGGAAGCAAAATACCCCTTTGTGAATTAATGGAAAGAGTTTTGATTAATAAATGATGTATAAGAGATTAAATAACAAGGGCATCATCCTTCCATACATAGAACCACATAGAACTCACCAGAGCCCTGTCTCCTTTGTCACTTATGTGCTCATCGGTATACTCACAGGTAGCCCACCAAGACCCTGCAAGAAATGAGATCCCTGTATGTACATGTCCAGGGCCAGTGCTACCATTAGGCCAACTAGGCGGCTGCCTAGGGCGCTGGGCTAAAGGAGGCGCCAGAAATGCCTTGGGGAAAAAAAAATACATCACGTATTTTACCAAGTTTGTTTTACCAATCATGTCCTGTGGCGGGGAAGGCGAAAGAAGCGCACCCCTCCCTCTCTCTCCTCCAGCTCGTTACCAGGAACAGCAGCAGGCAGGCTCCTCCTCACAACCAGCATCAAAAGAGGCAGAGAAGGCTACAGACTGGAGGAGGGGAGGCGGGCAGGGGCCAATGATGGGAGGCTGGTGGGCGGCTGGAAGGATGCACCTCCTTCGCCTTCCCTCTCAAGGATGCACCTGCAAACACCTCCTTCGCCTTCCCTCCCTCGCGTGAGCCTCAGGTTCCTCAGCTCAAGGTCCCCTGAAAGCAGTTATTTCCAGCAACCAGGGAGGGAGGGAAAGGTATTTTAAGCTAGCTGGGGCTCCAATGTTTTAATTATTTACCATGCTGTTTCTGTGTTTTGGTTTTAAATGGTTTTAGGATGCAATCCTATGCGTGTTTGGGGGGGGGAATCCTACAACTCCCAGCATTCCCCAGCCAGCCATGCGCAATCCTATGCACATTGAGGTAGAAAAAAGCCCCACAACTCCCAGCGTTCCAACAGCCAGCCATGCTGGCTGGTGAATGCTGGGAGTTGCAGGGCTTTTTTCTGCCTCAACGTCTTTAGGATTGTGCCCTGAGCTGTTGATGTTTTCTTTACTGTACTTTGAATATTGTTGTCTGCCTTGAGCACTAGGCTGGTAAAGGGAAAGACAGGATAATATAGATTATTCTGATAAAGAAATATTGCAACAAAGTGATAGAGGAGGGGAAGTAGCAAGTTTCGTAAATCCCCTCCTAAATTTGAACCAGATGATCCACGGGCTCTCTCTTTGCTATGTTTCTACTACATGCATCCCCCCCCCTGCAACCCAGAAGGTGTACGAGTCAAACCGGTGTCTCTGCACCTCCACCCTGCGAGGTAGGACAGGCTGCAAGACGCCCTTTTGTCTCTATTCCTCACAGGTAGCGCCACCACACCTCTCTCACATCCTTTTTTCATATCCCTTGTGCTGCCTGCAGGAAGAGACAGGCTTTTACATATATATGGAGTAGGAGAAGGCCCTTGGGAGTTCCTGGCATAGCTGGGCTGATGTTGCCTCTTTGCTTTCCTCGTGAACACAAAGGAAAAGTCTCAAAGTCCACAAAGTTTTTCTATGGGGCTCGGCAGTTCCCAGGGAGGGAAATTTATTTCATAATGGGCATAGGGCTGGAGGGAGGGAGGGCTCAAGTGGGAAGGGGGGGCGCTAAATATCTGATCTTGCCTAGGGCACCAAATTGCCTTGCACCGGGCCTGTACATGTCTCACATCCGCATCCGGTCCAGCCCTCTGCTCAATCAAGTGAGCTCCACAACTTGAAAAGTTTGACCAAGCAGAGGAAGCAGGATGTATGGGGATATAGGAGGCACACACAAACCCCCCTTTCCTCAGACTCTTTCCATGTATGCTTACCAAAGGGGCAAGAAAGGCTCAGTTAACTATGAACCTCCTGAACTAGTATCTCTTCCAAACAAATGCCAATGTTTTGGGCCAGTTTTGGGTCACAAATCCCAAGTTTTGTGCAACTGTGTACTGATACATCAAATGCGGGTTCACACGCAAAACCCTTCAGAGCTAATTGGGGGTGGGGGTATACTGGACTACAAGGAGAGGGGGAATCTATGAAGTTCATCTACCTCCTCCTTGATTACACCAGTGGAATTCCTCTGCTGGATCAGAAGCCTCCCAAAGATAGAGGGGTCCTTCTGCCCACAGGAGGCAGATTCTAGATCCATCCCACTAAGTTCAGAGGGATTTATTTGGGAGTAAGTACCACTGAACTCACTAAACATCCATAGGATTGCGTAGCATGTTTCAAGGTGCATAAGATGTACCTTTTAAACAGGATTCTCCATGGCTTTTTCTCCTGTGGAGTGAGCCCAGATTCCCTCTGCCATCATTATGCATTTAATTTGATTTGCTATCAACAATTTGATTACCAATCTCAGTTGTCTGTATTGTTCCTCCCCCAATCCTTAGAAAAATTCACAGAAAAGAGGATGGAATGGACACATGCAAAACTGAAATGGACCAGAAATAGTCTGATTGGCTAGAGCATATCCATGTCATAGGCACTAGCCAATCAGTACTCTGCACAGCCAGCTTCTGTTGCAAACTGAGAACCAATTTCCCCTGATCTCAGTCTTGGACAGGGTATTGAATGGCTGTATGCAAGGCAGTGAACATGCTTTCATGGTGGCTTCACTACCCAAAAAATGTACTGCTTTACACACCCTCACTGGCACAAGTGCATCCTGAATAGCTCAACTGATTGAACTTTGTCACCAGCACATTTTTTTTTAAATCTCTATTGTCTTTTCGCAATACTTCCGTGATATTATTGTAATATTATTATTATTTTCTGGCTTGAGAATACATCCATATCCTTAGGGAAAATAAAATGACCAACTTCTCGCTTTCCTTGCACTTAAAAGTAAAATACCTAATAAATATAAAAGTGACTCAGGGCTTTAAATCCTTTTACAATCTTTGTACTCTAGTTAACTGGTTTAGAACATTCCATTAATGAAAATAGGTTTTTAAAGCACAAATAGCCTTTCTTTGCACAATTTTTTTTAAATCTAGTCATATATTACAGGTATAATAATGTCTTCTTTTATCTCTCTATTTAATATTCTTTACACCTCTTTGATAAGATTTCTGCCAAAGCAGTATAAACAATTAATGGAGGAAACAGTAGTTTTGGAATAGAATACTGGGCATTTTATTTCCATTTATTATCACCGGAGTACTCAGAAATGCAGATATTGATTCGAATTGTTAAAGGGTTAAATTGGAAGGCAGGGGCAGACTTTGTTTTCTTGTGTGTGTGTGCATGTGTGTATCTATTTCTGTATTTATATCCAGAGAGAGAGAGAGAGAGAGAGAGAGAGAGAGAGTCTAGATCACAGCTTAACACTGGGTAGGGGTGGGTGATCTACCCACCACCCGACTTGGTGGGTGCTCGGCAAGTACTGCTGCCATGCCTACCAAGCTGGGACGAAAGTGAGTGCCAGCCGAGGCACTCACTGGACTTCCGGGTTCCCGTCACTATGTTTTTTACGTAGAAAATGGCGTAAGATATGTTAAAAACAGCCATGAAACTCACTGGGTAACTTTGGGCCAGTCACTGACTCTCAGCCTAACCTACCTCATAGGGTTGTTGTGAGGATAAAATGGAGAGGAGGAGGAGGATTATGTAAGCCGCCTTGGGTTCCTTGCAGGAAAAAAGGCGGGGTATAAATATAATAAATAAAAAATAAATAAATAACTCGTGCAAATTGCGGCTATTTTTAACAGATCTTATTCCATTTTCTATGTAAAAATGTAGCGCCAGGAACTCAGACGCAGGTAGGGCGAGCAGAGCTCAGGGGGTCAAGACCAGCAAGTTTGCCGGACTTCCTCCCCCCAATCGAGCTCTGCGAACATCCCTAGCTCCGAGTGATTATATTAGTTGCCCAAAGGAAGCTATATGCCCTGTTCAGAGTCCTGCATAAATTGCAAGGTAGACCTCTTGCTAGGGGAGGCTGGTGACTCCTATTTCAGTGGGGCTCCTTTTCCATTACAGGTTTTGCAGGTTTTATTTGAAGCTTCATAGGAGCTATCCATGGTGGTGACCCTATTTTGAGAATTGAGTTCAGCACCATGGATAGCTCCTATGAAGCTCCAAATTAAACCTGCAAAACTTACAATGGAAAAGGAGCTCCACCAAAATAGGAGCCATTAGCCTCCTTTGCCGGGCAGGCTACCTCATTCATCAGATCCTTGGACACAAACGGATGTGTACACATGTCTTCTGCCTCTGTTGAAGTTAACTGGGCAGCGCCTCTGGATGGGAAAGCTCACAGATGCTCCCACTGCTGCTGTAAGATGCCACTGGTCGATTCAGAAGAGTGGTTGCCTCCTCAAATGTACTTGTGCTGCAATCCTACACACTCCTTTCTGAGAGTAAGTCCCATTAAACATAATTGGACAAACGTCTGGGTAGACATGTATAAGATTGGGGGTGGGAATTAGGCCCCAAGCCCACCCCCCTCAGAGGGCATCTCCCCGCTGCTATCTCCAATCTGAGGTCTAAGACAACAACAGGGATTCCCCTGCAGGAGTGTGCCAGCAGTGGAACCCCTACTGTCATCTCAGATTGGAGTTGGCAGGCATTGGGAGTGGGACTTGTATGCACTGGGGAGAGTGGCCGCTCTTCCCCATGTGGATGGGTCTCCCTTTGCTTTGCCCACCCCACCTCCTTCCTCTGTTGTGGGAAGGAGGGGGCAGACTGGGCAAAGATGGGGCAGAGCCAGCCCCATTGCTTCTCAGAGGAGGAACGAAGGCGACTCAGCCAGCTCAGGGTTTCAATGTGAGCAGGCTTCCCTAAACCCTGAGCACAGCAAAGCCAAGTAACTGAAAGTTCTATTAGAGATGTCTTCAGAGACACATGAACTGATCTTGCCTGAAGCTGGGAGGAGGAAGAGCGTGGCAGGGAAACCAAGGGTTCCAGAGAGAAAAATGAAAGAAAACAGCCTTTTATTGTGAAAAGCAGGGTGCAGCTGAAATCATGGCCTCGGCTTTGGGTAACTAGTGATCCAATCCTCTCACAGTCTATAACTGCTTTGGATAGAGTGTACAGTACAGTCATGCTTTGGATTGAGAGCATAATTCGTTCCTGAAACGTGCTTGTAATCCAAAACACTCTTATATCAAAATGAAATCCCCCCCCCAAAAAAATTGTACAGAGATTTTTAATTTAAGCCGTACTACAGTACTTGTATTGCAAGACGTCGCTTGTAAATCAAGTAAAAAAAAAATAAAATTTAAAATTTGCTTGTCTTGCAAAATGCTCTCAAACCAAGTTACTTGCAATCCAAGGTATTACAGTATTAAGCTATGCCAGTACAACTTCACTTACAGAAAATGCTGTAAGTTTATTCAAGAAATGAATATCCTGCTTTGTTAGGTAGGCTTCTTGTAGGCAACATTTTGAGCTTTTTGCTTCTTTTCTTCAACCATTTTGATATATTTTTCATTTTATTTTAGCAGATGTTTTAAAACTGTTTATGTTATAAGGAATACATTTAATTTTAGATATTACATACATTTAATTTTAGATAACAATTACAAATGAAATGCAGCAAAGTAAGTTATGTGAAGAATAAAAACAGAAAGAAAGAAAAAAAATAATTACTGAGTTATTCTTATGAATAGGCATATTTTAAGTATTTTAACAAATACGTTAAATAGAAACACCTCCGTTAAAAAAATAAATCCTACTATGCAATAAGTCTACTTACACTTTGTGCACATATGCAAAATTCACAAATGTCTTATAAAGTGGATCAATATAGCTCTTTAATAAAATAATTAAGAACCTAGTCCTATGAGCACCTGCACTGGCATTGTAGCACTTAGGAAGTGGAATGATAGCCCTGCCAGTGGAACGTCATGACCCACAGTATTCAATGGCATCATAAACATAAGTTCTTGACAATCTAGTCATTGTATAACCAGTTGGATTAGTGCTACACCACATGTCTGAAATATCGCAGTAAACTTGCAGATTAAGATTTCAACTGACATGTAGTATAGCAGGTAGACTCGCTCCATTAGCCATTGCCTTCTCACAGTATGCCACTGTAGCTATGTTAGAATAAGCAGCTCTGTGTCATCACAGCCATGCATATCTGTGTCAGATCAAGGCACCCATCAATATAAGTAATTTGCAATGACACAAGAAGGCAGAAACAAAGGCAAACTAGAACTGGCTGATACATTTCTGCCCTCAATATTTGGTCTAGAATTCATTTCAAAAGAAAGTGTCATTTTCCTCTAAGAAATACAGTATGTATTTAATGTTTCTTCACATCACTCTACTATTAATTACTCCTGATGTACTGAATGGTGTTTTTAAAAAAAATAAAAATAAAAATCTGAATTCAGAGTGGATGACTGCACTGCAAAATGTGCCCTGAGGTGGGTATTCATTTTGACTTGAGCATTTTCTCTTTTCAAAGAGTTCTTTAGTTCTGTAGAGTCCTGATCACCTCTTAATTGTTTCACCAATATCATACTTGTTTGTTGAGTTGGAAAGCCCTTTGTCCCCATGCCATGGAATGAAGACATGAGACAAATGTATGGTTCTGGACTAAGAGTCACAAATTTATAAATACTTTTAAAATGGAATAACAAGTTAGATGGTATTACCACCACCCCAGTGCAGATAACATGCATCTAAGGTGAAATATAGGAAGGAATCCTTCCTGCCATCTACCACACATCGGCAATACATTTGCTGTTGTTGCCATATGCAGTGGCAAATACACACACACACACACACACACACTATATGAAAAAAGAAATATGTTGTTCTACACCTCCTGCCAATGGTGAGCCCTACCTATGATAAGCTGTTGGAGAATTACTCCTTCCCCTGGAGAAATTTGGGCAAATTGTCCCCACAATTTATCTGCCCACAAATAAGGTGGAGAATCTCAAGAGGCCATTTGTGCACAGCTCTAAAATTAGGTTGGTTCACTGTAAAATGCTAAGTGGGTGAAATACTCCTCCATCCCTATTAAAGAGCAACATAATAAAAACAGCAGCAGACAGCACTGAATGAGTTCAATAAGCCAGGAGCCAGTAAGAACAAGACACAAAACCAGGGGGAGTGAATATACTAAAAGGAAGATCAAATTCCTTTAATAGTCTAAAAGATAACAATGAAGGTGCCAGGCGCACATGCTTATGGAGGGAGTTCTTGAATTTGTTAGTCACACCACTGGGAAGGCCCTCTCTTCAGCAGCCACCCACCTAACTGCTTCATGAGACGTGGGCAACCTTAATTACTTGGTAGCTTCATATGGAGAACCATGGAGATATCACAGGGAAGGGAAGATAATGAGGAAATATCCTATCGCTATACTCCCCCCTCCCCAGTGATTCCACCATTTCCCACAATACCAAGGAGGAGTGGAATGCAGCTACAAAGAAATAGCAAATGCACTGCTCGCCTGTAACATATGCCTCAGACTTGTGATCTTGGTCATTCACAGGTCACAGCGTTTCTCAGTGGAAATCTATATGTCATCAGCCTGGCTGCTATTTACATGATTCCTTGACCTGGAATGAAAGAGAGGTGATTCTAGTCCCTCTCTCCTCTTGTCATGGCTGTTGACTCTCTTTCAACTCATTGCTACTTCCGATTCATCTCTTGAATGTATAAATATACCAGAGTTCAGGGGTTGTAATCCCAAGATAACTGACTGTATAAACAGAACCTTAATAGCATCCATGTTCTTCCAGTGTGAACTCATACATTCTGTGGTTCATCATATTTGCAAGAAGAAAGCCCAACTTTGAAATCAGATTCAATTGTTTCTCATGGTGACAGGTAAAGCAAAGGGGGTCTAAAAATGTGATTCAAGCATCTAAAAAGAAATGAAAAGGGTTAAAATTCCCAGAAATGCTCGGATGAAAGATTATAGATATGGAACAATACCTGTCCACAGGAAACTGTTGATCTGAGTATCTGTATTAGATGGTGTTTGTAGTCTCTTCATGTAGAGTGATGGAAAATACAGATTATGGCAGTGAAAGTTGCACAACAATGTAGTCTGATGTTTTGTTTCCACTTTTCAAAGGCTTTTTTTTATTTGATAAGGCCCAGGAAATTGTTAGCGACATGCTGGTGGGAACCTATGGAAAAGAATGCACACTCTATCAATGGTGCAGTTTTTATCCCAAGAGCTGTGTTTGGTGGGTGTGGGAATAGCATGCTTTCAGTGTCTGCTGTTGCAATGAGATAGCATTGAGAAACCAGGCAAGAGAACAGTACAAATTCAGTCTAGGGAACGAGGGGCTTTATCCAGCTGTAATGTGTGTACAGACAATGTAGCACTATATTTGGTTGAACAACAAAGAAGTGTAAAAGGATTTGATAGAAAGGGACTAGCAGAAAAGCTGAATTGGTATGCAGTATAATACAACCCCTTTTTAAAGGCATTTAAGTGATATACTTATGACCTAAAAAGAGAGTATTTGAAACTATTCATTATCTTTAATAGGTATCATTATTTTTCAGTATGTTCAATTGATACAAGATGAGTAGCGTTTAATAAAAGCTTTAGCAGGTTCAGTTACTTACATTATTGCAATTGAAAAGTGTAATATATACTATCCCAGGAGTGGGAAAAATAGGCTTAATAATCAATTAATTTTTATAGGCGTGAATTCAGTTTGGATTGCTGAGAAGTCAAAGGTGAGCACACAATTTTTATGGCATATAATGTATCAGATTAGTTCCTACATAAACTTCCATGTCCCTTTTCTATCAAACATTCCAATGGGTGTTTTGTGGCCCGGATAAGGGCAAAGTGTTAAAGCATTTGCATGGAAGCACTGCTGAATCAGGAACAGATTAGAGTTATGCAGTTGCTCCAGTATCCCATTCTTTTTTGGCACATCCTCTCTCCCATAAGGGCTGATCATTAGGTAAGTAGCCTAAACTCTGTTTCTAACGGGATACAATGTACTAGAAGTAACTTTGTGCAAGGCAGGTGTGTCTCCCCTACCAAAGTTTGGTAATAGTCAACTAACTTACCCATCTAATTTGAAGACAGGCAACATATCACATCCTGATGTCCAGTTCTACCTGATGTAAGTAAATTGTGTAAGTAAATTTTTTGCTCTCATTACTACAGAGAAATACCTGTGTTAAATAGAAATTTCTTGAGAACCAAAGGACATGAACCTTCCAGTTCTGCAGTGCTGCCCAAGACATTTTGCTATCTGAAGCAGAACCAAAATCATACCCACTAGAACAAACACCATTCAGATACAAACTTATGCTTTCTATTCCCTCCTCTCCCTTGGTGCACCCTGAAAAAGGGCACCACACCCTACAGAATGGCAGGGCTGGCCCTGCAATTCTACTAGGTTTCAAAATACCATGACGTTTAAGGTCATAACAGGATTTGAAATCAACAGAACACAAAATGCACACTTGGTTCTGGATTGCACCCTAAAGATATATGACAACTGGAAATGCACAAAAGTATTTACATGATGAAAATAAGGTTCTGACTTTGCCCCAGGGGGTGAGAGAGTGTAACCAGAGCTGACCTGAAGCTATTTAAAAGTGCAGTATAATTGAAAATATAGTTTAAAACTCAAGCAGGAAAACAGTGAATGCCCTTTAACTTATAGTATAAATATAATAAATAAATAAATAAATAAATAAGATACGTTTTAAAAAGCGGCCGCGATTTGCATAACTTGCACAAAACGCGGCCTTTTTAATGTAACTTATGCTATTTTCTACATAAAAAACGTACCACCGGGGACCCAGAAGTCGCTTCCCCGGCTTGGCTCATGAGAAAATGCAAGTCTAGCCGGGGAAGCAGGTAGGCCAAGCAGAGCTCGGGGGGTTGAGCCCGGCGAGTTTGCTGGACTTCCACCACCACCCCCAGTCGAGCTCTGCACACATCCTTAGTCTTATCGTGGTTGACAACCAGAATAAGTCACAATGGTCAGTCACCACGACTGGGTTCGCACGACACGGGGAACAACCAATGGTAAAAAACCAGCTTGTTGTGTCGTGCGAACCCAGTCATTACCTTAAAGACATAGCTAGCCACTACGTCTTTTTTTTAAAAAAAGCTCTAGAGTATGTGTAGGGGCTCCAATCTGGATTGGGACCCTATCTTGGTGAGTAGGGGGCCTTTAAAGCAAATGGATCACTATTTGGCAAGATGTATAGCATGTGTGCAGGGCCCCCAATCTTGACTGGAACAAGAGCAGTGCAGGGGCAGGGGAACCACAACCCCTACCCCGTGTGAGGCTCCTAGATGAGATCCGGACCAGGGTCTTGCACTTATTCTGGAGTTAAAAGTAATGTGTGCTTTGCCCTAAGTGGGCCAGTAGTTCACACATCAAGGTAAGCCAGAATCAGTGAGCATTCTGGCTTACTCTGCTGCCCAGGCACTCCCGCTTGGCTCCTCCCACCAGCAGGAGCAGCTCAACAAACCAGGTGCCTTCAGACCGTGATCTGTTTAGTGCTATATCCAGCCTGGGATATGTGGCTTGTTGCTCTCCTAACAAGCCAGAATCATAAGCCAAGAAGAAACCCTACAAAGATTCTGGCTCATTAGGAGAGTAGTAAGTCAGAGATCCTGGTTCTGACATAATGCTAAGCAAACTGTAGATAAAGATTCCCTGGTTTGTAAATTAGCTCAGTGTTCTCCAACCTTGGGTCCCGAGATGTTTTTGGCCTACAACTCCCAGCATGCCCCAGCCAGCTATGGGAGTTGTAGGCCAAAAACATCTCGGGACCCAAGGTTGGAGAACACTGTTCCTGTTGGAAAGAAGAGCCAAGCGGGAGTGATTAAGCAGCGTGCACCAGAACACTTGCTCATTCACAATAAGCCAGAATCCTTAGCAATGACCTGGCGTTCTAAATTGTATTTGGTATTTGATGGCTTTGTGACCAAAATGTGTTCCATTGGGGAGAGAACAGAAGCATCTAAATTCATTTCTATCGTCTGAAGTGGGAACATGCCCTCAGGAATCCCTGCTCACTTCTACTGAAATACAACTGCATCGTGTCTATTTTAAATGTAAAGGAACAGCTGCAACTCTGACCATACTTTTGAATTAATATTGTATAATATGCTGTCTGCTTTCTGCATTTTATGGACAATGCAAATTGGCTGGAGGCAGACAATAATTTCTTGAGAGGGTTTCCCCCCTTTTCTTCCAGAGACAGATCCATCATTGCTTGTGGTGTACATATTAATCCCACCATCATTTCTGTTCACAGGTTTTTGTAGCATTACAAAAACCTGCAAAGCCTATTTAAGCAGAGATGGCAATGGGCCAGAAGGAATGTGCTTGTACCCGAAGGGCAATGATGGTTTCATCATATCATTTCCAGTTCTATTACATTCCCATTCTATTTATTTAATAAACCTGATCCATTCAGTGTTTATTTTTTACCCCCTTTCTTTGACAAATTGGCTGCTTAGCTTATGATGTTATTCTTGTTTTATTCCACTTAAGGAGGAGGGATGGATGAATCTGTCAATTTTGGTTTCTCTCAGTTTCTCATTTTCCGATCTTCAGTTTTTCTCAAACTGAGAATTTAAATAAATAAATAAATAAATAATGTTTGCATGAAATTTTGTACTCATTTTTTGTGCATTTCTCCTAAAACACACATTTTTAACACCATTTTGCCTAATATACATATTTTTGCAAGCAATTTCCCTATACATGCATTTTGGTATGTATATACATCACATTCCCGAATATAAAGGTTTTAGGGTGCAATCCAAGCCAGACACCGAGCCCTCCAAACTCAGAGGACTACAGGCATCCTATGCAGGGCAGAAGAAACGCAGAAGCAAAGGCCACCTCCACACTCCTCCTGCCCTGCAAAACGCTTAGATGGCTGATTTTGGCTGTCTAAGTGTCACGCCTCAGAGCGCGAGGGAAGGAGGCTGAGGTGCTGCTGCCAGGATACTACATATCATGGGTGGCACCTGTCTCCTCCTTCATATCGTGGTGGCACTTGCTTCCGAGGTTGGAGCTGGGACTCCAAATAACCGTATGGCTGCCTAGACGCTGTCTAGCAGCCATAGGATTACGCTACCCATGCTATTTTCACTAATAAAAATATGTTTGGTGCATTTTGCCTAATATATGCATCATGTATGCATTTTTTCAATTGAGAACTTCACTGCAAAATTCAGAGAAGTGCGAAATTTGAAGGATAACTGAGTTTCAGTTTGTGTATTGTTTCGAAAGTGCACAATTAGGTAAGTTTGCAAAAGCAAGATTTTAAAAGAATTTTACAGAATGATTCACATACAAGACAGACATTCAAAAACTGAAAACTACAAAAAGTACCTATTGGCAAGCAGAATGCTAACCTTTGCATTGCAGTGTAATATTCATATGAACATTCATATGAATAAGGCATGGAAGTTCTATTTGCAACACATTTTTGAACTTTTCAAAAACTGTTAAATTACTAGTATTTCAGTAATTTAGTCTGCATTAAAATGTGAACCAAACAAATTTCTCACCCATCCCTAAGAAGCAATACTTTTTGACATACCAGCATTTCAGCTGTTTCAGACATAACAAAAGAATGGAGGACAGGATGCACATAAGAACATAAGAAGAGCCATGCTGGATCACACCATAGGTCCATCTAGTCCAGCATTCTGTTCACACACAGTGGCCAACCAGCTGCCCATGCGAAGCAGGACATGAGTGCAACAGCACCCTCCCGCCTATGTTCCCCAGCACCTGGTGTACATAGGCATACTGCCTCTGATATTGGAAGTAGCGTATAGCCATCAGGACTAGTATTCATCGATAGCCTTCTCCTCCATGAATGTGTCCAATCCCCTTTTAAAGCCCTCCAAATTGGTGACCATCACTACATCTTGTGGAAGTGAATTCCATAGTTTAATTATGCACTGTGTAAAGAAGTATTTCCTTTTATCTGTCCTGAATCTCCCACCAATCAGCTTCATCGGATGACCCCGGGTTCTAGTATTATGAGAGCGGGAGAAAAATGTCTCCCTATCCACTTTCTCCATACCATGCATGATTTTGTATACCTCTATGTCTCCCCTCACTCGCCATTTTCTCTAAGCTAAATAATCCCAGATGTTGTAACCTTTCCTCATAAGGGAGTTGCTCCAGACTCTTGAAGCATGATGCTTATGCTTTCTGCTCCACACACTTTTTTACCTAATCTGAAATTGATCTTTGGCTCTGCCCCATCCTGTAAAGCAGGAGTGGCCAGGTAACATGTGGCCTGTGAACGACATGAAGCCACTGCCACCCCCTGGAGCCGCCTCTGCTGATTTGGTTATTACTTGGATGGGAAACCCCTCCTCTAGTTTCCTGCATTGAGCAGGGGGTTGGACTCAATAGCCTTGTAGGCTCCTTCCAACTCTGTGATCTATGAAATCTATGAAATCTATGATTAGCACTGCCTCCACACCACCAAAATTCACAGTGGCAGCAAAACAATCAGTGGTTTGATGCCTACTTTTGGTGGGAAACCACCATGGAAGGCTTGTTTTCAAGCTAAATTTGGCCTTTCTAGACTTCTGTAGTGGTTTGCCGATAAAAATCGTGGCAAATTGTTGGGGTGTTTTGCCGCTGCCACTGAATTCAGCAGCATGGTAGTAGTGGCAGGAGTGCAGTCCTCAGGGGGTCCAGGGAGGCAAAAATGGCCCCCGGACACGCCCCCATAATTGCCCACCCCTGCTGTAAAGCTTTTCCTTAAATACAACAATATAGCATTTCCTGAATTGAGGTCATCTAATTGATTGTGACATTCAGCCACCACATCTCACGCAGTAAAGCACTGAAATATTCCAAAGCAAAAGAAAATGATCTTTTCAAACACAAAAAAATTATGAGTAAAGGGGCAGTTTTTGTCCAACAGCTGTAAGAGAACAGAATAGAAAGTTATAAAAAAGCAAATTAAACCAATAAAGTGGTCTTGCCTGCAATTATACTGCCAAATGAAGCCATAAGAATATTGATGCCCCATGCTATTTACCATGCTGGCTTACAAAATAAGACATTGTTTTCAGTGAGTCAAGAGGCTTTGGAACATATATCTTGGGTGTTAGGATATCCTATTCACTGCTGTTTATCTTTAGGCATTAGAGAGTTAAATAAAAAGTATCAAATTTGTGCTGAGGAAGAGGGGCAAGAGTGAAGAGGTTTCTTTACAACATATTTTCATTTATTTCAGTGTGTAATCTTTTTTTTCTTTTCTTTTTTTAAGTGGATACACTTCAAAGATAATGCGAAATTGGAATTATGAATATCCCTGCTTTGTAGTAAATGCATTGCAAGCTTCTTAAATAATTAAATTATGTGAGTTCTGAAAATGGAGTGTAATTAGTCATTAAGGAGCAAACTCTATTGCTGTGCAGGGCTGCTACGCTCTGTGAAGAATATCTTCGAGCTTGAGAATATTATTACAGTGTAGTTTCAAATACCAATGGAGCAAGATCAACTATTGTCTGCCTTGGAATATAAAAACTGAGTTGTGTTTCAACACAAATATATTAAACTGCAGTTTAATAAATGGTTGTACATTGCAGCCTTTGATTTTCCTTTTTGTCTCACAAATGTGATATAAGCCCTGAGCCGGGCGGCACAACATCGAGGCTGTCATGGGCAATTTCTTAATTTGTAAAAAGCAGTAACCACAGAGAAGGATGGTGAAGGTGAGCAGGATGATAAATTATCTCTCTGAAAAGTCAGACAGACATTTAGCTACCACTTCCACAAGGGTGTGAAACATCAACCCAAGTGAAAGACTGCCCATCAAAACCTTAATACAGGGGTCTTCTAAATTTTCAGGCCCATTGGTGTTTTTCAAAATTTGAGAAACTGTCATGAACACCAAAACAAAACAAATACCAAGGCACTTGCCCAAGAAACCAAGTATAAGGGAGAGATTGGGTCTGAGCCCCGAATGCCAAAACAATATTTGATCCCACGTAGCACAATACAATTCCAATTTTCCAGGGAAAAAGCTAATCATCCTTACAGAAACACGCTCACACACCCAAAAATACTTCTCCAAAGTACACATCAGAAAAGCACCCCCCAAAAAAACAAAAACAACATACCAGGCAACATACCCCCCAACACAAAACAGCCCAGGCAAAACACAGACACACACACCCCAAACACACACACACACACACACCCACCCTCTAAAACCACCAGCCAAAACACACATATTGGACACCCCCCCAGAGCCCAGGACAGACATGCACACACATGCATTTGCACATACACACATCAAAAAACTACCCCAAAAACATTCAGGCAGAACACACATACACAGCCAGGCACCCCCCCCCCCAAAAGATCAGATAATGCCCCAAGGAGACTCCCTGCTGCCCTCCTCATCTCCCCAGGCTTACCAAGCAGCAGTGTTTTCCCTTCCCCTCACCCTTCCTTATTTTTTTAAAGGCAGTTTCAGCAGGTAGCTGGAAAGCACCAGCTTCCACAAGCGACCCAGAGGCATTCTGGAGAAAGGAAAGAGGAGTGCAGAGCAGGGCGACTGGAGGCCTGCATTTCCCTTTCCAGTATGCCCAGCCACTACCTACATTTTTTTTAAAGTAATATTTTTAAAATAATCTGGAGAAGAAAAGGGCTTCTATGGGCGCTATGACACCAACCAAAACTCTGCCACCATTTTCCTTCTGTGACACACCTGCCTCTGCCCCCACACTTGTGAAAGCCCTCAGTAGCGTGTTTGTTGGGTGTTTTAGCCACCTTATTCTTGAGTTTAGACAGCTCCCGTGCCGTGCTATTGGCCTTTATACTCAGGCCCTGCACCGAGGTTCTCCTCAGGTATCTTGGGAGACCCGCCCAGCACTTGACTCGTGGCGTGCGAGCCGAGCGTTCCCACCATGCGAGCCAAGCCGAGCGCGAGTGCCAGCTGAGGCGCTCGCCGGACTTCTGGGCCCCCAGCGGTACATTGTTTACATAGAAAATGGCCAGATTTGCGCAAATTAGGTCATTTTCTACATAAACAACATAGCGCCAGAACCCAGAAGTCGCTTTCCCCAGGTTGGCTTGCAAGAACATGAGTCACGCCGGGGAAAAGGTAGGGCAAGCAGAACTCGGGTGGTCGAGCCTGGCAAGTTTGCCGGACTTCCATCCCCCAACTGAGCTCCTTCTTGCCTCCCGCCTGGGATTCATGGAAGACGCTCAGCTTCTTTCACTCACGCTGTCCTTCCCAATCCCTCAGAGACACACCAGCAGTTTCCCGGGACACTCCCCTCTCCTTACAAGCCTTTGGCCTCAACTGCCTCGAGCTAACTAGGGTAATGGCCTGAACACAGCTATTTCCTTGGCTGCCGCCTTCTTTCTCCACAGAGATTGCTCCCTAGGATGTGTGTGCTCCTTCCCTTAGTCACTGACTCCCACACTAAGGGTTAACAGTTAAAACTAAACAAGTTTATTTCTACAGATAGCAACAACAGATACATTCAAGTGCTCCTTTAGCTTATAACAATTACAACATTTCAACTCTAGACTGAGGTAACTTTCCCACACAGAAAACCATCCCAGTCTCTACTCCTGATTCTGAGTCAGTCTCTTGTTGCGTTTCCCTCCCACCTCCAACCTAGAATGACTGTGAAACCACCTGTCACGGCTCTGCCCCTTGCCAACATTCCGAGCACTGTGATTGGCTCTGGTCTCTCAAGGAGCTGTCTGTCACAGGCAACAAGACAGAACTGCAGCTGTCCGTCACAGGCAACGAGGGAGGTTTATAGATGTGCGGGAGCATCCACAAGCACTGCATTGGAGATCCGAGCCCTACCACCTGGACTAGTCCTCCCATTAGGCTGAGTGAGCAGGCAGCCACCTCAGGCAGCAGATGCTGGGGATGGGGCACAGCAGCGAGGCATTGGAAGACAGAGCCGTGCATGCCATGCCCCCTGCCGTCTTCCCCTAAGTCAGTGGTTCTTAACCTTTTTGGTGTCACACCTCCCTTGTGAAAAATCCTTTGACCCACGCCTCCCATGTATTATTTTACCGGCCCAAAATTTAGGCTTAGGCAGGACGAGTTTGCATTTTTTAAATTTATGCTCTGTCTCTGGACTAAAAAAAATGCATATTCAATTAAATGAATGGCGTAGCTCCCAAGATTAGTAGAAAGAAATAAGGTTGGGCCAACCGCCAAGCTGTGCTGCTATGTACTTATAAAATAAACAATTTATAGTTGAGGGGCTACTCACACCTCCCCTGGAGTCAGTCCAAACCTCCGCTGGGGAGGCATACCCCACAGGTTAAGAACCCCTGCCCTAAGTGATCTCGCTGCCCTCAAGTGCACTGTCCAGTTGCCAGTGCTGAAGTACAATTCAGCTGCCAACCCAGCCAGCTTCCCTACTTGGGATGAAGGAGGAGGAAGGCACCATCTTGTCCCTCTCCTCAGGCAGCAAAACATCTTGGGCTGGCCCCGCCTGCCGCATTTTATCCACAGCCTCACTAAACATGGAACTAGATGCTATGCAATACTTTGCATATTGGTTGTGTTCTACAAGGGACTGGAGTCTGGCAATGAATGCTGCTGTAATACTCTGTCTAAAAATCATCATCATCATCATCATCATCATCATCATCATCTAAATGTGAAATAAGAGGTAACATGTAGATATATCAGAAATGAAGTACACAAGGAAACAGTGGAGCAGCACTTGGAACAGTGGGCCACTAAACAGCAAGCGTCCGGCTACTTTAATCCTTTAGGTATTGGTTTAGGAGATTAATAGTGAGTGAGCTTGGCACACAAATATGTACGGTCTGGGAACACCAATTATTTAACCCGGAAGAAAAAGACTCACACAGAAGGGAGTAAGGGGCTACATTTCAGGTTTCAGTAGGGGTGTGTAAATAAATTTCAGGAGGAGCCAAGGTTCATAACAAGGTTCAAAAACCTTCTATTGGTTGGATGCAAAAAAGATTAAGGGCGCAATCCTGTACATGTTTAGGCAGAAAAAAATCCTACAACTCTCACGATTCCCCAGCTGGTCATCCTGCCTGGGGAATGCTGGGAAATGAAGGACTTTTTTTTCTGTCCAAACATGCATAGGATTGTGCCTTAAGATGCAAGGAGTAGACTATTTTAACAGCCTTTGTTGTGCTTTATTTTTATACCGCACAAAACCCAGAGATATACGTATCAAATTACGCACACTTTGAAACACTGTGGGAGGAACACTGACCCTTCCTGCTGTCAATCAGTGGGGAGACATTGGAAGACTGACAAGGGGGAGGTACATACAGGGGGATTTTTTTAAAAAAGTAGCCAGTATGTCCTAGCATAAAAATATGTAAAGGGAAAAAATAGTATCAAAAGTAAGTAAAAGGAGTATGTACAATTTTGTAATTGATACCCATGCCCTGATCCAGAGCCTCAGGGGCTCTGCAATGCACACACAACTCCCACCAATAAGATTTGTAGGCAATGGGATGTGGCTATAAAATGGCATATTAAATAATGAAAGGCATAGGGAAAGTCAATCTCGTGTTCTTGTTTTCCCTTTGTTTTATAACTCAAGTACCAGCCAGTTGACCAATGGAACAACTAAGTAACAAATGAAACATAATGGGAAAAGTAATTATACACAGTGCATAATTATCAATTTGGAATCCTGAATGAAAAAGAATCACCATGACTAGATTATTTGTCTCTGTGGAACTTTATATGGGCTTATCATTGAAACAATAACCACAACTGCATAAATAATACAAGTATGTGCCACATGCTACAGGGAATGGGGCCGAATTGTTAAAATGCTGCCTTGCAAATCCACCGCAAAGCTCTAATACATAACGGTTCCTATTTCCTATGGACTGCTCCTGTGTCTCAGTTTTGCCCTCTGACAAATCGGGACAGGAACATTTATACCAAATGTGTGTGGCACTATTTAATTATGGGTGTGGAAGGAATGCTGGTTACAGGAACTGGAATCTAAACCTGTCAGCAGCAAGAGCCAATACACTGGTGGTACTGATCTTGTGCAGACAGTGATTTGAAGAAATGTATTACATTTATTACCAATTTGGCCTTTATTCTGGTCAACTACAGGTAGCTACATGAACAGCCACTGCTTGGAGCCCCCCCCCCCCTTGTACCACTGATAGGGATGTATGGATTTTTGTAGGGATGTACGTACGAGAATTTTATTTATTTTATTTTATTTATTTATTTCATTTCTATACCGCCCCACAGCCGAAGCTCTCTGGGCGGTTCACAACAGATGCTCCACTTGTGCTAATGCCCGTTAGAGCTAATGTACATTAGCAGAAGTGCGCATTTGTGCAAACCCCGCACCCAGAACTTTAAAAAATTGCAAAAATTCACAAATTTCTTCATGATCAAGATGGAAAGCACTTGAGATTTATTTTTGAATCAAATGTGGGAGAAACCATCCAGGCCCATAGCTTAGCTCTTAAAACTCTGGGTATGAATCCCCATATATTCAACCAGATTAGTTCTAAATTAGGGTTGCCACCTCTTTTTTCTGATCTTCAACAGCTACTTGGCAGACAGGTACAATATAATCCTCTTTATGCTGAGAATAGCTGTACACTATTGAACTGAAAGTGCAGGTGGGTGAGAATTTTGTTTCATGCATTTTTGAGAAGAATTTACCAAAATACATAAATTTCTTCATATTCTGGACTTACAAGATTTTTAAAAAAACTGAATGCCGGAGAAAACAAAATTCACAGATTTGTCCACCCCTTTCAGAATGAATAGTGTGCCACATGAAAGCAGTCTCCTAGAGGTACAATGTAAACAAAAATCATGTGGTGGTTCTTTGTGAACAGCCACCCTTGGTCTGCATTGCATCGTGAAAGAAATAGGGTAACGCCCCCGTGAAAGATGCATGTGGACACCCCTCTGCCACTGCACAGACCCATGTTGCACTATAAGTGCGAAAATATTCTAAGACTGCTATCCTATGCACATTTACCTGGGACTAAGTAATGTATCGATGTACATTTACCTGAGAATAAAAACAGGAGGACTTACTTCTGAGTAAACATGCATAGGATTGGGCTGTAAGGAAATATTCCACATCAGCCTGCCAGTACACTAAGATTATCTTTAGATAATCCTCCAGATGTGCCCGCTATCTGAGGAGGTGGCAACTAAGGATGGGTGAATTTCTCAGAGTTATTATCCATCCATTACCCTGGATGTCTGGTAGGTGGTGGTGGTAACACTGGGTTTAACTGTTAGACACTACGAATGACCACTTCCATCCCTTTCAAGATCATGCTAAGTGACTGGCTATGGCTTCTGGTAATGAAACGCCACCTCAAATATTGTCTCATAGAGAGCTTGACTTGAAAGGTAATACTTGATAATATTTGAGAGGTCTTTTTGGGAGAAATCTCTCCTAAAGGACTGATCTGTGATTTGAGTTAAATGAAGATTTACTGTAGCTTTTCCCCTTTTATTGCATTACTTTAAATAATATGAAAACCATTCATATGGGTGATGCTCAAAAGTTGCTCTAAGCACAATAAATATGTTTAACTAATTAGTGTTTGCAAAGTTCTTCCACTGCCTTTGATAAGAGGCACTGTAGAAGTGCCAAAGCACAATTATTCAAGTATTATTGATGATTGTATATGAGATTTAAAAATTGTATAATATTCAAAAATAGGGGAAATGTGTGTGGGGGGGAGTTATGTTTGCAAAGCACTTACATTGTAAGAAGACTTTTTGTTGTTGTTGTTGTTATATTAAACCAGTAGCAAAAACACATATGGTTACTTCCACTGTTGAAGAGATGCTGTGTGTTGATCATCCTTTAGTGCATTTTGAATGATAGTTGGTCTATGGGGACCAGTGAAGACCTCCAATTAATTATTACTGGAGAACATGAAATCATAAACAAAATTCCTTGTAATAAATTTTTAAAATGAGATTGCATGTTTTATTTACAGTGCTGGTCCATTTTGGGCTTTAAATCTATGAACAAAAACAAACATGTTTCTTATCAAACTGAAATAAAAAAATATCAATAGATTTTCTCTTTTTTATCAAAGTAGGACACACAATATGTGGAATGGACTTCTAGATAAGTGGGGCGGGGGGAGGAAGCAAGGGATCATTGAACAGGAAGAATAGATTTACTTTTTTCCAATTTGTTGAAAGCGAAGGTTGATAAGAACAAAAAAACATAGTGAATGCCCCAGAGCATTGTTTCTATATTTTAGTTCATACGGTAGCTACACATGCTTTTGTTTTAGGAGATGTTTGTTATTTTAAACCTGAGCCTACTATCAATTAAAGTTGACACTGGAGACTTCCAGCAAAAGGTTTGGATGGTATCAAATCAACTTCTACTTAATACATTCTTCTCTGCCTCTGGTTCTCTGGCCCACAATTATTCTGCCATCAGCTACATAACATATATCTCTGTATAAAGTATTTCCTTAGCCCTTCTTTCTCTGAAAATTAAGAGATCACAGGAAAAACACCGAAGAACAATTTATTTATTTATTACTGTTTAAACTTGTTTATAAATGATCTGGAAGTAGGGGTGAGCAGTGAGGTGGCTAAATTGGCAGATGACACCAGATCACTTAGGGTGGTTAAAACAAAAAGGGACTTCAAAAGGATCTCTCCAACAAGGGGATGGGCATTAAAATGGCAAATATGGTTCATTGTAAGCAAATATAAATAGATGCATGGGGGGGAGGGATCCTAACTTCAGACAATCCTAACTTAACACTGAGGGGGTCTGAGCTGGCAGTGACTGTGCAAGAAAAGAATCTTGCAGTTGTGGTGGATAGCGCTCCAGTGCTAACCCAGACGTGTTTGTGAGAGCTCTGGCACCTCCCTCAACTTGGCGGAGCAGGAGAAGAGGAGTTGGTTTGTAGTTTCCACGCAGACTGTGACAGAGGCAACCCCACCTGGGGAAGCCTGCATATAACTGGAAACACAATGTCATCATCTAAGGCTATAAGGAAGGATTTTGTAGTAATGTATAGTATTTTGATTGCACCCTTAATCATTGGATGGAAGGTGAGGTAATCTTGGCAGCAGATCTTAATGCTATTTTTAACCAAGATTTGGATACTACAACAAGGCATCATAATCATCACAGAATTTTTCTCAGAAAAATAAAATGTCTTCTGAGAAATTTCAGCTCAGCTTTACTTCTCACAGACACATCTGCACAGCCCTGACCTCAGCCCTGAATTTAACCCCTGGAAGTTGACTGCTCATTCAGGAAATAATCTACACATATTTAGAAACCTTAACATGATTTTGTCATGTCCCTAATCACTTGTTCAGAATGATCAAGGCAGCCAACTTCATAACAAGATTTTGTTCCTTTGGCACCATCCAGTAGCTGTGTGCATGCTAGAGCTGGAGACATATGTCACTTTCACTTTCTCCCTCATTCGATTTATTTTAAATATCAAGTTCTTTCTCACCCAGATATGAAGAACTTTGCAATTTTTGCATTCTTATAAAAAACAACAACACTGAAATGAAGTTCTCGCCCATCTGCACCGGCCAAATTCAATAGGTGCAGCCATTCCCACCATGGAGAGGGCCATGTTGTACTGCTGCTGCATAGCTGCTAAAGATGAGACAGCTGTCAGAACTTTAAAAAGAGGTGGCAATCCTCATTCAGCAGCAAGATGGTTGAATATGCAGGGATTCAAACCCAGACTTTTATTAAGAGCTAAGCACTCAAAGCCCTGGGCCAGGATGGATGAATCGGCCACTTTCAGTTACTCCCGCATTCATTTTTTAATTTTTTTAAAAAAAATCTCAAGTTTTTTCTGTCCCAAATATGAGGAAATTAGCAAATTTTGGTAAATCCTTAACAAAAATGAACTGAAACAAAATTCTCACCCATCCCTAGCGCCCACTGCTAGAGTTGGAAGGGGCCTACAAGGCCATCGAGTCCAACCCCCTGCTCAATGCAGGAAACTAGAGGAGGGGTCTCCCATCCAAGTAATAACCAGGCCTGACCCTGCTTAGCTTTCCACACTCAGGCAAGCTGAGCCAGCGTAAGCCAGAGGCCTGCATCATGTGTGAAGTGATTCCTAACAGAATCTGTAAGTCTTTCCTGCAAGGAGCTAATTTTTACATAGGAAGTGGGGTGGGGAGTCTGAACTTTGAAGTGCAGCACCAGTGCTTATTTTATGATGGGAACATGCCTTAGGAAATGTGCACATGTATTCTCCCCCCCCCCAATACAGAAAGATTATTTCTGATTTGAAAACCATGTGAATGGTACATGTGATGTAGCCCTTACTGCCTATGTTGAATAGAACTGCTTGTTCCTTATCTTCTTAATCCGTAGGGTTGGCAACTCAACAAAATAATGCCTTCTTTACAAAGGTGCATGGGACACTGACAGTGCATCAAAGCTACTTTGCTATAAGTCAAACCAGAGGTGGGAGTGCTGTGATTGGCTGGGTCCCTTTATCAAAGACATGTATCAATACCCTTGGGCATTTCTCTGGATCAAAGGGCCTTGTGTTCATAAATTTGGTTCACTGGCAGTTCCTCTGTTCAGATTACGAATTGTCACACTTGCTGCTACTGCTTCAGGTCAAAAATGACACAGAATCATAATAGTTAGAAGTCTCTGCAGTAGTAGCATCAGAAAGGTATCCCTGAAGATTCAAATACTGCCCCTCAAATCCCCTAGAGCAAAACATGAAAATGTGGTTTAAGAATACCCCAGGCAAATGCAAAAGGTGTGGGGAAAGCAGCTCTCTCTATCGACTTGCAAGTTGCAATATTATTCTTTTTCTCACATTATTACTTTGTTCTAACAGAATTATTCACTTTGTTGTTTCTTTATTCCTTTTGCAATGCCCTCTGATAACTGTTGAAAAGGAGACAAACTCAGGGACTCCTCACAGTCGGGTCTAGGAATTAACACTTGAGCTAGATTTCTTTCTAGGACTATTTCTGTGCCATCTTCTTATGCATGTTGTTGTTGTCTCCAGAAATAAATTAAGAGAGGCCAGTCTAATGTATTTCAGTGAATTTTAGGCCCTCACCTTTAAAACTGAAATATTATTTGTGAAACTAACTCTGAAGATGGGGCAAATGAAATTTGAAACTGAGTCTGTACTTACGTCTTCCCATGATATATTGGGGTGAACTGGAAGTGTATTGGATAAGTGTAAAAGCAAAGTAAAGTGTTCTAAGGAAGATTATTTGTTCACAGTTTGGAGGTTGTCAGGAGTACTAAGTCTGCAATGCCCTTATTTCTCTTCCAGTCCCCTCCCATGCCATGCTCACTGTTCTATAGACGGTGTGCCCAATGCCTGGTCTATACATGCACTAAAAGGAAGTGGAAATGGGGCAGTGAAGTCCTGAGGTGGTAGAATGGACTATACCACTTCAGACTCTAGGTGCAAGATCACACTTTTTAACACTCTTGTTGGAAATTGTAATATTGCCTGCTTAAAATCAACAAGGTGATGTAGCCACGGATTAGGTTGGGAAGAATGGGTTGACTAAAGAATCCCAGAGTGCCTGTCTTTTGTAACCTCTCCTCCCTTCTTTCGGCCTCTCTGGCCAGAGCTCTGATGCTCTCTATCTACTTCCTGCTTCTTTGTGGAAGTTAGGTTTTGCTCTCAGCTCTCCTCTCTCCCAACATGGAGGATGCAAATCTGTCTGGCTTGTAGCCAGAAATCTTCTACAATGAAACTAATCTGCCTATATGTATCCTGCATAAATGTGAGTGATCTATAAGTAAGAACAGATAAATGTCTTTAGTTTTAAACCTTGTATGGACATTCAGTTCCTTTTAATAGCCTTAAGAGACAAGAGTTTAGCAACTCATATGGTGAAACCAGTTTCAATACAGCAGGCTGCGCTTAAGGAGGAAACTGCTTTGTCCTCCTAATCACTTTAGGACTGACTCCTTTTAACCATATCCTCCAACAACTCTCCTGCATTTAAAAACACAAAAAGAACAAAATAGTATATCGGGGAATGGACTGGGCTTGAATATTTCATGTGTGTGTGTGTGTGTGAGTGTGTTTTACTTGCAAGTCGTTTTGTATCTGGGGGAACATTCAAAAATGGCATCCCCCTGCTTGCACCTTGAAGTGGCACAGTTGATTCTACAGCGTCAGGATTACCACCTCATTGTTCTACCTGTGTAGACCAGGCCCAACTTTGCGTGGATGGAATAAGAAAGTGAGCAGATTGAGTAGACCTCCCTATGTCCACAGTGGTGAGGCTTTTCAATCTCCTCGGTAGTGGAACTAGTCACTATGGGTGCCTGGAAAGGTGGCCTTTCATTGGTTTAATGGGGAGCAGGGAGCCTGGAAAGAGCTTAGTGTCCCCCTGTTGCATATAGGCCAGGTTCATTTCTGAAGGGTCTGAAGAACTTATGTCCTCCAACGAGAAATATTATACCTGGGTGGGACCTGCAACTGGTCTCGAAGGCATTAACAAAAGCGCCATTCGAGCCCATGGCGAAATCATGAGGCTTTTGCTTCCATGTGGCTGCATCCCATGCAGATTTGCTAATATATGGGGGGGGGGAGCATAATATTTATTTATTTATTTATTTATTTATTTATTACATTTGTTAATCGCCCATCTGGTCACCCGGCCACCCTGGGCGATGTACAATTAAAACAATGCAATAAAACATGACAATTAAAACAGTATAAAAAATTCTTTTAAAATCCTAACCCACCCCATATTCCTGCCTGAAATACCATGTTTTTAAAACTCAGGGGTTGCATAAAATTACATAGGAAGGATGGACAACTTGAGAAGCACACACATCAGCACTGCCAACCCCCAGGAAATGAGACAATTAACCCCTCCTGATATGATTTCACCATTTAGGTTGCAATCCTATATGCAACTAAATGAGTTCCATGGTACTCACTTCTGAATAGTCTTACTTCAGAGCAGCATGAGATTCAGTCAGGGAGGCATGTTTATACAGTAACAGTAAGCTTTTCTAGACAAAGCTTTTTTACGCTGGCTCAGCTTGTCTGAGTTGGAAAGCTAAGCAGGGTCAGGCCTGGTTATTACTTGGATGGGATACCCCTCTTCTAGTTTCCTGCATTGAGCAGGGGGTTGGACTCGATAGCCTTGTAGGCTCCTTCCAACTCTATGATCTATGAAATCTATGAAAGCCAGGTACTTCTGATTCCAGATTCTTTGCAGGATTAAGATCGGATTTCTGTACACACACATGCTTTTCTGCATTTCCATACCTTCCACTACATAACCTCTAGGTGCCACTGTGGTATAGTGGAACAAAGTGAAGTAATGAAATTATAGTGGTGGAGAGTTGTGCTTTGCTTTGCAATTGCAAAGACCACCACATTTTTCCTGGTGTCCCCCCCAAAAAAACAAAACCTGTGAAAGTGGTTGGAAAGCATGGGAGAAACACTGGAGGTTGACAATGTCATCTAAAGCATCAGTAAACTTCCGTGACTATGGAATGGTGGGTGCACAATAAAAACCTTGTCTAGGAAAGCCCATAGATTGGAAAAGTCCCCAGTCATTCTCCTGTAATTAGACCAGGGTTAAGAAACCTGCAGCCCTAGGGCCATTTGCAGCTCTTGGCCTAATTTTAAAATGTAAAAGTGATCAGGTCAGACTCCCTCAGCCAAAAGTACCTCACAGACAGGGTCATTATGAGAACAAAAGGAGGGGGTGGGGGAGAGAGAACCTTGTATGCCACCTTGAGCTCCTTAGAGTAAGTGCATGATGTAATAAATGAGTAATAAATAAAGTAACCCTGTGAAGTACAGTAAAGACATTGCACCCAATGTCAGCACCTCCTGGAATCGTAGGGCAGCTGCTCATGTCCCAGGAGGGCCCACCAGTGCTGACAGTGGCCCTCGGCCCGCCCCTCCATATCCAACAGCAGGGTCTACAAGCCTCCTTTTTAATTTCTCCAATACCCCAGAGTGACACTACGTTGGGTACTCTGGGGCATTGTGGGAAATTAAAATGGTAGCTTTCAGCCATCCTTGTTGTACTGCTGCCACTGGCAGGTAAATCGGAGTGGGGTGAATCAACATGGACAGGGACCCCTTAAACCCGGAACCAGCCCTGAAAGAGATTGTGATTGTCCAGTCAACTACATGGCAAAGTGGGAACTTCAACCTGGATTTCCCACATCCAGCCCAGCACTGGTTCAGCTGATCATTTCATCTGACAAAGAGAAGGGGCTGGTAAGATGCCAAAACATCTACCACATCATCTTCCTGCAGTCTGGCAAAATGACCTGCTAGGAAGGGATGAGAGAATAGAAGGCAAGAAAAAGCAAGGTGCAGAGTTAGGGTGATGGGGAGAAATGTGAAACTTTGGAATTCCATGCCACATGGCAAATCAAGCCCAGATCCCTTGGAGCTATTCCCACCAGCTATCTTCTCTGCCAACTCCCCCCTTCCCAAACAAAAAAGAAGGGGAGCTGCATCCAGGCCAGTTAAGGATGAGGCCAAGCTATAAGGCCTCTCCTGCCTCTAGCAAGCCTTCTTTGCCACTGGTCCCTCCCTCCCCCTGGTGCCAAGAAAGGGAGGTCTCACATAGATTAAGACCTCTCCATTGGTGAAAGGATGCACCAGGGCCTTACATTATGAAGGTCTGGGAGACTTGCAGGGGGAGGTAAGAGTGGAAGGGAAGGGGCTCATCTGGGGCTGTCTCAAGTTGTCACTGGCCCAACACAGAGAGCAGGACAGACCCTCAATTTAGTCTTTTGCTCCGGGTGACATGATAGATGGTACAATGATAGGAGCCAGGAGTCACTCTGTTGTAATGGTTGGACTACTTCCTGATGAAGTTTGGACTCGCAGCAGCTGTTTTCCCCTGCAGGAGTGGGGGACCCATTAGGATGGTCCATCCTCAGAGACTTACAGTATGAATGCTCCCAGGGGATAGAGCTAGGGATCCTGTTCAGGCCCTTGTTTCACTGTGGAATTGTGAAATGTAAAGGGCTATTGACATGATCACTCCTGTGGGTCTTCCTCAGCATTGCAAAGCCTGTTATGCGGCCCCGTGGTATACTGCAGCACTATGGGCAATTACTAGAGCAGAGGTGCAGAAGTCTTGCTCTGAAGCCAGTTGGTCAGAATGCATAATGCCTACCAGGTGGCAGTGTGGGCAGCAAAAATGACCTATTTTGTAGCCTCTATCCCATCCTCAAGTAGCCACCCAGTGGAGTTCTTCTGAGTGGTTCTAAGGTTGCTGACCCCTGACGGAGCTCCTATAAAGCCTCCAGAGGCCCACTGTGACCACTGTGTGTTTTTATCACACTTTGACGATAAGGTCATCCAACTCTTAAACAAAGTGTAGATGCCACAGTCATGGCAGATCCAGGTGAGGAGTCCAATGCTTCATCCAGCCATGTTTTCTGGGATCAATTTCAGGTAATGTGGCCTGATGACATGGACAAGGTGCTCATTTATGTGTCCAACAATGTGCTCTCTTGATTCCCTGTTGGGTTGCTCATGGCTAAATAAGGCTAGCTGAAAGGGGCATAGCTGAATGATCCAGAAGGTAGTAATGCATCATCTTGTGAAGGAGTGGTGCCTGCTGTCTTGAAGGAGGTGATAATGCAACCACTCCTCAAGAGGACCCATGGATTTGTGATAGCTATTGCCCAGTTGTGAATATTCCATTTTTAGGGAAGGTGATTGAGATAGTTGTGGCAGGGCAGCTGCAACATTGGATGAAACTGATTATCTACACCCATTCCAGTCTGGGTTCAGGCCTGGTTTGGGCACTGAATCAGCCCTGGATGCCCTGTTGGATGATCTTTATCAAGAGAAGTATAGGGGAAGTGCAACCTTGCTCCTCTTATTCAATCTCTTTTGATACCATCATCCATGATATCTTCCTCGACCGGCTCCGTGGAATGGTTATTGGGGGCACTGTATTTCAGTGGCTCTGCTCCTATCTATGGGATTGTTCTCAGAGACTGGTGTCGGGGGAGTGCACTTTAACCCCCCGGCTCTTGTGCTGTGGGCTGCCACAGGGCACTGTTCTGTCCCCAATGCTTTTTTTAACATCTATATGAGGTGGCTTACGCTGGCTCAGCTTGTCTGAGCGTGGAAAGCTAAGCAGGGTCAGGCCTGGTTATTACTTGGATGGGAGACCCCTCCTCTAGTTTCCTGCATTGAGCAGGGGGTTGGACTTGTAGGCCTTGTAGGCTCCTTCCAACTCTATGATCTATGAAATCTATGAGGCCATTGAGAGCAATCATCCAGGGATTTGGAATGAAGTGTCATCAGTATGTGGATGACACCCAGCTCTGTTTCTCCATAACATCTGATTCAGGTGTGACAGTGCAGGCTCTGGACCAGTGCTTGGATGGAGTAGTGTGTTGGCTTAGAGAAGTTGGAGAAATCCACAATGGATTTGAATGAGTTCAGATTTGTATAAACCCGACCTGTGTATTCCACAGCAGATCGGCTTTTTCTGAGTTATGCATATTCCTTGGACTTGTTTTTCACTTTTGGGGGGGGGGATTTGTGCCCATTTGTATTAGCACTAATGTTTTAGCACAATTCACATTTGTACATTTGCGCAAATCGCACTAGAACCATGTGGTTTTTAGGTGGCAATTTGTACAAATCGGCCTATTTTGTGCAGATTTCCTAAGCAGGTTTTTTTTTAATGCACAAATCACGGCCTGTCTTAGAGACAGAACTCTGTGAAAAGAAACCTGACTTGGCCTCCTTCCGATCATCAGATTGGAAGCAGGCAGGAATTCCTTTGAACTCAAACGAGCCAGATTTCTGTTTCAGTACATCCCTAGCGCCGAGGCTACTAACAGAGGTCTCTTTTGGGCAGCAACTTACACCTCTGTTCGAAGAACTGCACCAGCTTCCAGTAATCTATTGGGCCACATTTCAGGTGCTGTTGTTAACACAGAAAGCCCTAAAAAAACTTGGAAACTGGTTACCTTAGGGTTCATCTCCTCCATTATGTCCCTGTCTGGTTCTTGCAGTCCTTGGGAGTACTTATGACAGTGCCACTTGCTCCTGAGCTTCGTACCTTCAATGGAGTGTTGGGTGTTGCAAGCAACAGCCACCCCCTCGAACTCACTGCCGATCGGCAGGCATCTTCAGTCTTGATCTTTAGACTTCTGCTCAAGATCAGCCTCTTCATGCAGGCTTTCCCTGAAGGGTGACTCTGACTCAGCCAATCCTGGTTATAGTTGATGACTAGTGGTTTTGTAAACCACTTTGATAGCCCACTGGGAAGCGATATATATATATATATATATATATATAGTAATACCTTGGATTGCAAGCATAATTCGTTCCGGAACCGTGCTTGTAATCCAAAACACTCTTATATCAAAGCGAGTCTCTGCTGGGCATGAGCGGGGCCGATTTCGGCCCGCTGTGCCCACTCGAGATGAGCGGTTACATCCCTACGACTTGTCTTGCATGACCTTGCTCAGTCATTTATCAAGTCAATTTAAAAAAAATTTTTTTTGCTTGTCTTGCAAAACACTCTCAGACCAAGTTACTTGCAATCCAAGGTATTGAGATATATATATATATATATATATATATATAATATGAGGGTGGGGGAGGTATTCAGAGCCAGTCACAAACCTGATGATGTTATTGGGGTGTGACAGAGACCATATTTGGAATTTGGCATATAAAAAAGAGCTGCTTTCTGGGGCATACTGGGAGTTGTAGGCCTTTTTTCTGTCTAATCATGCATAGGATTGTGCCCTAAGAGAATGGCTTTTATTATCAAAAGGGATGAGAAAATAGCTATTTTTTTATATGCACAATTTTTAGATTGCTGAGCCCAATTCTGAACTGAGATAAGCTGAATCAGCCCGTAAGTAATGAAGGAAGACAAGCAACCAGGAGAGGAAGATACTTCCAATAAGTTGTTGATGGGGAAAATGATACTCAAGTAATACACTGTCTCTATAGATAGATATATTGCATTTAAAACAATCAGAGCTATTTTCTTTGGCAGGGTGGACTTTTATAATAGCATAGCAAGCACTGCCGTTAAAAAATATTTTAAAAACACACCTTTACACAGTAACACGTTGAAGAATAGAAATCACAAAAAACAATTTTAAAATACAAATTTGTGGCATGCAGTTGTTTTAAAGAAAGAAAACAAATAAAGAATTCTTGAAGTGATCTGCTGTTTGCGTTTGAAGGTCTGTGGCAGCATCTGAAAGACAAAAAGGGAAATAATTGATTAGTGGGTTTTGTTTGATCTGCTCAGGGATCAAAGGGACAAATACTGTCTGCTAGGATGAAAGAAAGGGAAACGCTCCCTGTACTGATTCAGTTATCTGCTTAATCATACACTCTTTATTGTGCTTTGGAGAGCTGCTGCTACCTGACCCTCTGTCAAACTTGCAAGGATGCAGTCCCTAAGCACTTCCTGATGTAGCATTGCAATTTCATATGAACCGGCAGCTGAAGAGTATTTTTGTTCAGCAGGTGGATAAGATATGCTAATTTTTCCAGAACATGGAATAGCTTTGCCAGCATATTCAGTCACTGGGATTAACAGGTTCTCACCTGCATGGGGCCCGTTTTGTCGTAAAAAACTCAACAGGTCCTACCCTCCTGGTGCTACGACACTCTTCTTGATTCATCTCTTTCCCTCTAGGCTATAGCATGCAGTTTGAAGAATGGGACGTGCTTCAGGAGATCTGGATTACAGCTTTATCTCTATCGTGATCCTGTATTTCTTTCTTTTTCAGATTCAGTATTCTGTCTTTAGAAGAAAGTCTGATATCCCACGGGTGCCGTGAGAAGAACGCAGTCCCTCTCTGATGCATATTGGGAGCCCTAGCATGGTGGCGGGGGACTTCTTTCAGCTCAAGGGCTGAATTAGACTTTGGAGAAGTTCTTGAGGTGGGGTGGATTCAAGAGGCTGTGTGCGGCCAAAGGCAAAAAGGGTGATGCCAAAAATACCCACAAAATGCCAGCATACTGCAGCTTGAAGCTCTTCCTGCCAGTAACTGAGCCTTGGGAGAGGCATTTCAACCTTTTGGAATGGGGGGAAATTGCACAAAAGCCAGGAAACCACCGAAAGGTCAGTGTTTGGAGGAGAAGGGCATTGGGCCAGGGAAGGGGTGTGGCCATCTTGGAAACCCCAGAGGGCCAATTTGGGACTCCAGAAGGGCTGGATTTGGCCCTGGGCATGAGGTTCCCTACCCCTACCCCAGCATGAGTGACCTTTCACATTCACTTAAATGGAGGCACTATGCATATCAGTGAAGGCAACAGTTCCTTCCACACACCTGTTTGAGTCCAGGGTAGCCTGTCAAATGTATGATATAGGTACATAATCCATTTGATCATCCCTTGTCTGCAAAAACTGGATCTGAAAGTTGTGCGCATGTTAGTATTATTATTAGCAATATTTCAGCTCCAACTTAGAACCACTTGCCATGTGTGCTTTGCCATCCCACCCACCAAATCTCTCTTTCACATTCCATACTTCTTTCCCAGAGTCTGGACAGCTTCATTCTCTCTGACACAATGAAGGGGGAAACACAGTTAGGAATTAAACTGGCCAGACTCATGACAAAGCATCCAGTGGTTTGTCTTCTCTGTCTGTTTATAATCATAAATGAGCCCCATTGCACTATATTTGCAGAGTCAAGGGTTATGAGACTTAGGGAAATAATATCGGCTATGATATGAGACTATTGGCTGGTGACACAGCGAGGTCACATTGGGCCCTGTGAGGCTGGGACTACTGGATTTCACAACCATAAGCTGCCAAGAGTGCTCAGGGTTACAATTCAACCTTGCCTTATTGAACTCCTTCCCTCCGGCCTCCTCTCCCACTGAGGAGGGGGAGTGAAACCCAGACACTCTTTTCCTTCTTCACACTGATGGCAAACAAAAGGACGAGAGAGGGTGGCCAAGTGTCCCATTTTACAATGTACAGTCCTCTGTTTGAAAGGCTGTCCCATCCAAATTAGGTTTAAAGACAAAGAACCATAAGAAACAGTAAGAAGGGGGGGGGGGACACACAAATATACTTTAACCTGAGGGGGGAAATCTGAGATTTTTCTTTTTGTCTTCTTCCTAGAAAAAGAAGGCCACTTTGCATAATTTTCTTTCAATATTCTCCACTATTTGTTTGTGGGGGCTAGCATTCCCCCCCCCCCACAGTGCCGCAGAACGACACTAGATTCGGGGCATTGCAGTTATTAATAGCCAAGAAGAGCAAGGATCAAGAATACAAGTGGTTGGCTGAACCCTTGCAAGCATTTTGTCTATATTCTCAGGTCATATCAGCTGAAGCTCACCCACACGACCAGACCAGACAGTGCCCTGGGCACCTCCATAAGAAGTGTATCAGTGATGGCATTGCAGAGGTTGCAAAATGGGGGCCAGGCTGCCAGCACGGTTGCTGCTGCCGCCACTTGCAATGAAGCAAAAACCTCGGGGGGGGGGGAAGTGAGCTGTACCCCTGAGAAACAGTTGGAGAATTTCTCTCCCTGAAGAAATCCAGTGAAATGTCCCCCCTCCCCCTTTTCTCTTCCTACAAATAGGATGGAGAGTTTTGAAAGGCCATTTGTGCACAGCACTATAAGAAATGCATAACTAAAGTCACACATTTCCAAACCATCTCAAACACAGATAAATCATCTTTTTGGGTTCTCATTTCCTGTATTATGCAAGATTTGGATATCTGAGAAAATGTTTGTTATTCTTTCAGAAAGATATCCTTCCGCTATCTGTCCTCGATCAAAAACAACGGCCACCAACGACTCTTGATACTTATTCTTCAGAAGCGCTGCCTGAGCAGCTGTTTGGTGCTGCTTGCCAGACCCCCACGTAAAGCCTCTTGGTAACCGGAAATCAGGAGAACTTCCAAACTTGTTCACTCTCAGACATATATCCCTGCCTATCTTACTTGTTTTTGAAAAGAACTGCCACAACCAAAAGAATTCCACAAGTTTGTAAAAGATAATGTGCTATTTATTTATTTGTTGTATTTCTGAATCGCCCATCTGGCCGGCAAACCGGCCACTCTGGGTGATGTACAACATGATAAAATATATTTAAAATACATGATATAGAATACATTTAAAACAGTATAAAGCAGTATAACTTTTAAAGTCTTAACCCACACCATATTCCCACCTGAATAACCATGTTTTTAGTGAGCGGCGGAAGCTCAACAGAGAGGGGGCATGGTGGATGTCACTCGGGAGAGAGTTCCACAGTACGGGGGCCGCCACAGAAAAGGCCCTCTTCCTTGTCCCCACCAGTCTAGCTGCTCTGGCTGAAGGGACAAGGAGAAGGCCGTCTGTGGCAGATCTCGTTGAGCGGCCTACTTGGTGTTGCTGGAGACGCTCCTTGAGATAAACTACCGGAGCCGTATAGGGTTTTAAAGGTCAAAACCAACACCTTGAATTTGGCTCGGCAAGCAACTGGTAGCCAGTGCAACTCCTTGAGCACTGGCGTGATGTGATCCCGCCGGCGGCTGCCTTTAACCAGGTGAGCCGCCGCGTTCTGTACCAGCTGTAGCTTCCGAACTGTCTTCAAGGGTAACCCCACGTAGAGTGCATTACAGTAGTCTAGGTGAGAGGAGACCAAGGGATGAACCACCGATGGGAGCAGATGATTAGGAAGGTAGGGGCGCAGCTGCCGTATCAGATAGAGTTGATACAGTGTGGCGCGGCTCACAGCTGCCACCTGAGCCTCCATGGACAGCTGGGAGTCTAGAATGACCCCCAAGCTGCGGACCTGGTCCTTCAGGGGTAGATGTACCCCATTCAGCACCAGGTCAACATCCCCTGGCCTCCCCTTGTCCCCCACCAGAAGTACCTCGGTCTTGTCGGGGTTCAGCTTCAGCATGTTCCTTCCCATCCAGCCACCCACTGACTCCAGGCACTTGGACAGGGTCTCAACGGCCAACCTTGGTGAGAACTTGAAAGAGAGGTAGAGCTGCGTGTCATCCGCATACTGATGACACTGCACCCCAAACCTCCTCATGATAGCTCCCAGCGGCTTTAGGTAGATGTTAAATAACATTGGGGAGAGGATGAAAATGGAACCCTGTGGCACCTCACAAGTGAGCGGCCAAGGGTCCGAAGCCTCCTCCCCAAGAACTACCCTCTGGTACCTTCCAGAGAGGAAGGACCGGAACCACTGCAATACAGTGCCTCCTATGCCCAACCCCTCCAGGCGGTCCAGGAGGATACCATGGTCAATGGTATCAAAAGCCGCTGAGAGATCGAGGAGGACTAGAAAGGAGCATTCGCCCCTATCCAAAGCCCTCTTCATATCATCCACCAAGGCCGTCTCCGTCCCATGTCCAGACCTGAAGCCCGACTGGCATGGATCTAAATAATCGGCTTCATCCAAGTGTGCCTTCAACTGAGCCCCACCACTTGCTCAATCACCTTGCCCAGAACTGGCAAATTGGAGACTGGGCGGAAGTTGTTCAGATCTTGGAGATCCAAGGAGGGCTTCTTCAGAAGCGGTCTTATTACTGCCTCCTTAAGGGCTGGTGGCATCACTCCCTACTCGAGGGAGGCATTCACCACCGCCCACCCAGTCTCTCCCTGCAGCTCATAATGAGCCAGGGCGGGCAAGGATCGAGCAAGCAGATGGTCGGCCTCACAGATGAGAGCACCTTGTCCACTTCATCAGAAGAAAGAAACTGGAACCGATCCCACAAAACCGGTCTGCCATTGGCCTCCTCCCGCTCACTCCCTGTGTCCACGACGCACGACATCCCACTCCTAATCTGATCGATTTTATCTGCAAAGTGCTTTGCTACAGGGGGTTTTACAAATGTGCTAGGCTTCTGACTTGTTTTTGTTTTGTTTTACAAACTTCAGTTTTCCTATCTTCTATTTATTTGATAAATCCAATCCATTCAATGGTCATTTTGCCAACAGCCCCTTTCCTTAGTATGTTGCCTGGTTTGGTCATGACTTTGATAGCTTTACACTGATTTATACCATAAGAAGGAACACATCCCAGGATGCTAGAAAAAATGGCTTTATTCTTAAGAAAGCCCAACATGTTTCAGCCTAGACTTTCTTTGGGGTCTTCTTCAGGGGATTCATTAAAATAGCCATCAGAGAACTCTGGAAGATATGTCTTATACATTCAAAACTGGAGGTTGAACTTTTGCAAACTTTGAGGATACCCCCCACAAGTCTGTTGATACCTCCCTCTTGTGTTGTTTGGGCTACATAAGGGCTGGCACTCAGAGAACTGAGTTCACTATTAGTGTGTGTGTGTGTATGTGTGTGTGTATGATCAAGGAATTTTTGACATGACAAAAGGGGCATGATGAGAGAGACAAGATGAACAATTGACTTATTAGTTTTTAATGTGCCATAGGATTCTGTTGTTTCAACAGCCTAACATAGATACCCCTCTGGAATCTGTTTTCCATGCTTTTCCATCTTGTCTGAATCTAAATTTCATCTTACAAATCTGCCCCAGGAGGGAGATGTGCAAACTCCCACTGTTAGGTCAATTCTGTGCATTTCCCAACTAATAGAGAGAGACAGCACTACAAAGACATCCAAGGAAGAGAAGTGAATAGCCTCTCCTGTCTTCTCCTCTCCCTGTGCCATGTCCAAAGTATTTCTGTCTAATCTTTATAAAATATACAGAAGGGTTAGCATTAATGATGCTAACAATCCCCCTTCCTTCCAGAAATAACTCTGCTGCAGTTGCCAGCATGTAGGTATGCATGTATTTAAGATAATTCACATCCCACCTTTCTGCTAAAAAAATATAGCACTTAAACTGGTTAACAATAGAGTCATTAAGGACACAGTCCTATGCATATTTATATAGGAAAAAAGGCCTACTACTCACAGCATGCCCCAGCCAGCCATGCATGCCAGCTGGTGAATGTTGTGTCTAAACATGCATAGGGTTACACCCTAAAATACTGAAAATAGAAATAATAAAATCAAAACAGACATAAAAGAGACACTGTGGCAGATAATTAATACAGAGGGCCTGCATAAAGTACAGGTTAATGAAAAAACAACTGAAACAAAACTATCTTAACCAGACAGTCCACAAAACAAAAAGTGACAGGGCCAGGTAGACATCCCATGGAGGATGGTGCCCCACAACTGGGGTGCAACCACAGGAAAAGCCCTCTCGTGTGCCATGACCAGCCAGTGTTAGGACACAGAGAAGGGCCTTACCATCAGATCTTAGAGTGTGGACAGAATGATACAGGAGAAGGTAGATAGGAAGCTTACATAAATCAAGTCAGACCATTGGTCCATCTAATTCAGTATTGTCTATAGCAGCCAGGGATAGGCAAACTGGTGCTGCAGATGGTTTGGACTTAGTACTGGGCTGGATGAGGAGCAATAGACTAAGACTCAGTCCAGACAAGATGGAGGTTCTGTTAGTAGGTTGTTCATCTGTCCAGTTACGTGGCATTCAACATGTCCTAAATGGGGTTTCACTCCCCAGAAGAAACAAGTTCATAGTCTGGACTGGGAATGCTCCTAGATCTAGCTCCGCCCAAGGGGCTACAGTGGCACAAAGTACCTTTTATCAGCTTTGGCTGATATACCAGCTATGAGCCTGCCTAGAGAGAGACAGCCTGGCTACAATTATCCATTCAATAAAATAATCTTTGGAGGCTTTTCTCTGGGTGCTGCTGCTGCCCACAATGGTATGCTGGATAGCTATTAGGAAAAGAGACTTCTCTGTAGTGCCCCCCCCATATCCTCTTGGCATCTTCACTGTATACATTTAGATAACAGGTTAAGATCTTCCTCTTCCAGCAGGCATTTAATCTTTAATCTGGCAGCAGCTCTCCAGGATTTCAGGCAGGATTTTTTCCCAGCCCTACCTGGAGATACCAGGGATTGAACCTTAGACCTTCTGCATACAAAGCAGGTGCTCTACCATTGAGCTATGGTCCCTTAGGTACCCTGGTCCCTGGATCCAAGCCATTTGGGGCTTTATAGATAATGAACACATTAGCTAGCTACAGAGAGGAGAGGAAAAGGGCACCCTAGCCCAAGTCACTGGTCAGAGGGGGCAACAGCTTCTACAAGTTTGTTTCCTGCTGCCTTCCAGAATGACCTCTGCAACAGCAGTCAATTGCCCTGTGGCTGCAGAGGTGGGGGGGAGGACCATTTGGCCCCAGTCACTGTCCAGCAACACAAGGGCTGCTGCTGAGAAGTTGCACCCCTCTCCCCTCCTAGCAAGAATATGCAGATCATCTGCAGGCTACTCATGGAATCACTGTCATTGGTCAATAGCTATTTTGGAAGCATTCACAAGATATTAAAGAGGGAAATCATTTATATGGGCCCCATTTTTTTCTTCTTTTGCTTTTTTTAATGTAAAATTTTAACTAGTCATGAAAGCCACTCAGAAAGGCTTTATATACGATGTTACAAAAAGAAGAAGAGTATAAAGATTCTCTTAAAGTGTTATGGGATAATGAATTTGATGAGGAAATATTGAAACAAAGTTGGAAAAATATTTGGGCTAGACGTAAGAGTTATGTCAACTAGGATAAAAGAGAATTTTTATAAAGTGGTATAGAGATGGTATTTAACTCCAGTAAGATTAAATCGGATAGATAAAAATTGCTCCGCATTGTGTTGGAGAGGATGTAATGTAAAAGGTACGTATGCCCACATGTGGTGGAGCTGTAAAAATGTTCTGGAATTTTGGCAGAAAGTATTTGCAGAAATATCAGAAATAATTGGAATGGAATTAGAAGTCTGCCCAAAATTAGCATTGTTAACAATTACAGAAAAGTTAGTTTGTTTAAAAAATACAAAAGAATTGATTGTGAATTTGTTAACAGCAGCAAAATTAATGATAGCTAGGAATTGGAAGGTTCAACATGTGTTTTCAATTAATGAATGGTATACAGAGGTATGGGATATCGCGTTAAATGATAAATTAACTTGTAATATTAAGTGTCAAAAAGGACAATTGGAGAAAGACACCTTTGTGAACATTTGGGGTAAATTTTTGGATTATGTGTTGGTAAAGGGGAGGGGGAACAAACTTTGTCAAGATTTGTTATATTTTTGGAATATAGAATAATATCTTGTATATATACAAAAAAGGAAAAAAAAAATTGGGGTGAGAAATATTACTTGGTCCCAAGAGGTGGGGGGGTGCACAATGTTTAGGTTGTATTTTTGTTGTTGTTGTATTCATTAGTAGTTGTAAGATGTGAAAAATTAAAAAAAAATATAAAAAAAAATAATGAAAGCCACTCAGAGCCTATGGCCTGGAGTGGGATATAAATCTAGTAGTAGTAGTGGTAGTAGTAGTTCCACTCTATCTGCAAGGAGCTCATGGTGCCATATATGGAAGTCCCCACTCCTTTTATCTGCAACTCTGTGAGGTAGATTGGGCAGAGAGAGGGAGGGAGAGGGAGAGACTGGACCAAGGCCACTCAATGAACTTTGTGGCTAAGCGAGGATCTGAGATTGGGTCTCCCCAGTCTTGGTCTGACACTCTAACCAGGCTTTAGAACACAACAACCCAAACCCTCAAAGGCCCTCTATGTGCAATTTGCTGGACATTTTGCAGTGAAAGTCAGTCATATTTGTGCTGATTCAGACACCATAGTTTTGACAGAGTCTGAGATGGATGGGGCGAATGCATGTTATGGATACCTTTTCACTTGCGCAGTCTGAAGATGTGGACAAACTGCTCGATTGTGTACCATCTTTGGACATGAACCTTTGTGGAAAGCAGTATATAACATCTGATTAATAAAACAAACAAACTTAGTGTTATGTTCTTTTAACTCTGGATGCATTTATGCTCTTTGGGGCTTCAGTGAGGTTAGAGACAAAATGAAACTGTAAATTATATTTTCTCAAATGTTTACTGGGAAGTACATCCCATTGAGTTCAATAAGTGTCCGTAGGAGTGTAGCCTTATTTCCACTTTGTCTTTCAGTTTTGCCTTTTGTTTAATAAGGATATAGACCCCATGCACTATATTGAGCAACTTTCCTCTTCAGGATTAGTATTTGTGATGGCATCAAGGTAGTACAAAAAAGTAAAATGCAGTGTTTTATCCACATATATATTTGACTTGACTGTGCCAAATTCAATTTGTGGAGGACCAAAAGCCTGGTCCTTGGCGCGAGTTCGGCACTTAACGGGTTAACCGGCACTGAGAAAATGCCCTTTATGCGGCTCTTAGGCGATTAAAACCCAACCGCTGTCTAAGAATAACATGAAACCATGCTTAGACCAAAGAATAGGCTTTATTTACTACACGACTAATGGAGCAGAACTAATAGACTACCAGGAATTTCACACTATACACAAAGCAGGTCGTGACCTGATTAGAACGGAAAGCTTCAATATTCAGATACTAGAGGCATGGCGTATTACAGAAAGAGAAGTCACCTCGCACCAGAGAATCTGACTTACGGACTTAGCGAACTGCATAGCCGGGCTCCGAGCGCGCCTCGCTCGGGGTTGGAGGTTGCTTGACCCTAGCCAGAGCCAGGGGTTTGAGGTGTGTCAGCCTGCACCGTGTTCCCCACAACCTTGGACCTGTGGCACGTATCTTTTCTACTCCCCTTTTGCCCCCTCCCCGCCCCTCGATGACCAGGTGGGCTAGTTCTGCCCCACGGGGTGGTGGCACTTCTTGTTTACTGGCATCTTTTGGATATTTTGCAGCTCTTTGAGACTGCCCCCCCACCTTGGAAAAGTTTTTGTCCTTCAATGTGGATTGAAGATGTGTCCTATTGAGGGTATGCAGATGGTGTCATGTACAACCAGTCTGACCAGAACTGTGTCTCCTGCCCCCCCGGGTGGGGGAGTATGCAGAAGGAAGGGTGTCCGGTCAGAGGGGGGAAACTATGTCAGTGTTCATGTCACTGTGTGTGCTCAGGCTTTCTCCACACAATTAGTAACCTTTTTTTTTTTTACTGCTTTCTTACAAACAAGCTATTTTTTAAAGCATTACAATGAACTTATTTCTGAGCCCTGTAGAAGTCTCAGTAGGATACATAAGAATTTGCCTTTAATTAGGGCTTCTAATAGAAATGTCATAAGAAAGATGCAGCTAACCTTAAGCATAACGGAAAATTAGCAATTTGCTCAACTGCCATATTTTTTCTAAAAAAGAAATTGATGTTGGAAGCCAAGTAAAGCAGGCCAGATCCCCTATAAAAGAAGTTGAGCTCTCTCGTGTCGTTTTTAAATAGAGCTAAATGGACAACACTGAAACAACCTTCTCTGCTTCTTCCCATGCCAAATGGCAAAACATGCAATGACGTCTACCATTTCCTCGCTTCACATAGCCACTTCCTTCATTATAAACGATGCAACCATTTCATTCATTTTTCTGCTTTCCTTGCTCTTGTAAAGTGTGAAGTAGGACTTGTAGGTGAAATATGCAAGAAGATCCAAGAATCATGTGGAATTGGACCTTATTTAGGATTAGCAGGATAGCAATGTAATGAACTCCCCATCACCCAGTTCTTAAAACAATAAGCCCTTATCATCTATGACCTACCTCACTTGACCTGCTTGACCAACCCCACCAGCCATTAATGGCTTATGGCTCCCCAGTCAACTACTTGTCCCTTCCTCTTTTCCCAAAACATCCCCTGGTGAAGGGGGTGGCAATAGGGAGGATTGGCACTGAGGGTTTCAGCCGCTGCATAATCATCATCTTTAAGGCCTGGTCATCCCTGGAGTCTTCTGACTGAGCGTGCTCAGAAGAGTCCATTGATACTGCTAGGGAGCCTTGGAAATGGAGTTCCCAATACATTCTCTAGAATGGTATTTTCTCGAACAAAATCAAGCACGCTTTCTAAGAAACGTACTGGGGACCGACAGGAATACTCCCGCTGCAGCAGTACGAGCTGAAACAGGTATCCACCCCATCCACAAAGTTTTCAACTACTGGCAGAAGATCCTTCTAATGGTCCCTGACAGACTACCCAAGATGTGCCTTGAAGAACAGATGGGTACACTACAACCCACCACATGGACCAAACAACTTCTCCAAACCATCTCACACCTTGGCCTCTCAACACAACATCTACTCATAGCTGGTCACAGGGCTAACACAATTTTGTTTGCGCCCAAACTGACATTGGGACACTTGCTAACACTAGGTCACTGAAATGGCTGGCAGACAATAAAATGTATTTTCAGACAAAAATACAATGGGTCTGAATCAATACCTTAGGGTAGCCCTCACTAGAGCAAGATTTGAGCAGCTTGATTCTATGGTCAAACATGGACGCTTCCATCAAGTGCTGTTTCTTGAGAGAACATGCATTTACGGTGTACCAGAAATAGAAGGCATTGCGCATGTCCTATTCAATTGTCAACTTTACGCTACAGCAAGGACCCAGTACCTACATACGCTTCTCAATAAAACTAAATTCTGGGACCATAACAAATGACTAGCTTATTTCCTTCAGGGCACAAGCTCATATGTATGTAGCGTCAAGTACCGCTAAATTTATTGCTAGGGCTGTCCTGCTGAGATTACAATTCATAGAACAAAATGGGGTTGCATGTAAAGGCGAGGAATTTATCTAAAAATATACCGCTCCTGTATCACAGTAATTACAAGTTTAGTACCAGTTTACTATTTACTTTTCTACTCATATTACCTATTTTATGTTATTTTATCTAAATCTGATTTTATTGAACCTATTTTACTTATTGCAGTTTTGATATGGTCAAGTTGACTAATCAATAAAGATACTACTACTACTCTCTAGAATGGATTGAGTTGGGAGGCACGGGGATTTCCATTTCCCAGGCTCCCCAGTGGAATGGTTTCTTCTGACCATGCTCAGAAGTGACCAGGGAAATTCTCCGGAAAGTTTTAAACTCAAGCTATGTGTACCATGAGTACAGTGGTTTTGCTAGGGCTTTGCTCCAAAGACCCCCAAACATTTGCCAGAAGAAACAGTGGCGGCAGATGATGGCGGAACAGTGGCAGCCGTGAACAGGAGCAGTGTCAGCAGACAGTATGGGCAGCTGCATCCCAGGGCTGACACCTGTCACCACACAACCTCCTTTTTCATTTTCATTTTTTAACATTACTTGGTCAGGGACCCCGTGCAGTTCAGTGCCTGCTGGGGCCCTGAGGCAGCCTTGGGAAATGAAAATAGTGGGCCTAGCTAGAAACCCAGCAGGAGGCGCTTTGCTGCAGAGCATACCCACCAGACTCAATCTTTACAAATGAAAAGGGGGGCGCTTCCTGCTGCAGCCAGGATGGCATGCAGGTCTTGTGGGGGCGGGACTGGAGGGCACATTGCCCAGGGTCCCCTCAAATCTGGCAAAGCCAATGCCTGAGGAAGAAGAAAACTGATAAAACTTGGGGTAACCTTAGAAACCGGGCAACTGTTCTCTACCATTTCTGTGGATTCTTTATTTCCTATTATTTCCTAGCCCCGATGGTCCCAGTGATTTGACTTCTTTTTTCTTTCTTTTTTAACAAGTTGCAATGCTACTCCCAATAAAAAAAGGGATTATAGTCCATGGAAAACCCACCATTCCAAATAGTGTTGACCAAATTTTGGAATGGGCGGCTTGGAATACAAATTCATGTATTCTAACACACCACACACACACACACACACACACACACACACAAAACTGTTTGGAAGAGCCTTCCCCCTCCCCGCAGCTATGAACTATGGGCTCACTTGAAAGTGGGCTTGCTTGGCACCATCCATTCTCCCCTCACCACCATAGCCACCCTCTTCCCTTCTCATCTAAAGTTCCCAGACAACATCTGTGGCAGCCGTGGGTCTGGGCCTGTGCTTATGAATGCAGCCCAGTGAAAGATAAGCAGATATAAGTTCATTCATTTCAGTGGGGAAATGCCATAATATAGAGCTGTGCGCAAACGGCCTCTTGAAATTCTCCACCCTATTTGTGGCCAGAGAAATGGGGGGAGGGGGAATTCACCAAATTTCTCCAGGGGGAGAAGAAACTCTCAACAATTTCTCATACATGGGGCTCACTATTGGCAGGGCTTGTAACACGGCATCTTTCTCTTCCCCCCCCCCAAGGGTTTTGTGTGTGTGTGTGTGTGTGTGTGTCTGCACCACCACTGCAAGAGGCAGCAGCATCAGCTGTGTTGGCAGGCTGGGGCCCATTTTGCACCCACCCCAATGCAGGTGTGAGTTGTGTCTAGTTCCAGGGGAGAGGTGGAGCTAGTGGCTAGTGCTGAGGCAACCCGCAAAACCTGTCCTCCAATTCCTGAAAGTTCTCTTTCCCACGAAGGAGACTTCCATTGTTCTGCCTCATTCTCAGGGTATCTTGAATTTATTTTTGTGGTGTTTTTGACCTTGCCTAATCACGACGAGGCAGCTGAGGATGCTGTATTTGTGCGTGTTTTATTTTTATTACATCTCTCCACTTCTATGCAGCCTCCTAGGCTGCCTGCGCTTCCTGATCTGAAAAAGCCCTATGGGAGGAATTACCTCATGATGTCTTCCCCTCGGCTTTAACTGACGTGTGGGAAGCTGAGGAGGCTACAGGCTGCCAGAGAGATTATTGTACAGTGAAAGACACTTGCACACACTTCTTGGCCACCTCCTAAGTAAAGTAAGCACAGGAAACCTGAACCCAGCCCATGAGAATTCCTCTAAGATTTTCTTTTCCTTTTGATTTCTTTTCGAACCAATTTATTTTCTATCAAATTGAGTGAGAACTGTAAAAAAATATATATGTGAGAGAAGTTTTTGGTATAGCACTATTAATTACATTAAAGCTGCAATCCAATACACACCTGAGTAAGCCGTTTTGAATTCACTGACACTTAGTCTGAGTAGACAAGTATAGGATTGCCCTGTAAGGCTGCAATCCTATACACACTTACTAGGGAATAAGCTCCATTGAACTCAGTAAGGCTTAACTTGGAATAAACATACATAGGGCCTGTTCACATCAAACAGTGCTTGTTGCAGTGCGTGCTGCTGCCATTTTTGAATATGCAACCTCCCATCAGGACAATCAGAGGATGCTCCGGGATGCCCAAACCTGGACACTATGGGTTAATCATGGGTCAAACAACCCAAAGTTAACCTAACAACAAACTGTAGGGATTGTTTGGGATTGTTTAACCCAAGATTAGCCCATAGTGTCTGGGTTCGGACATCACGGAGCAACCTCTGAATGGGCCAAGCAAAGGTTGCATATTTAAAGAGACAAATGGCGCGCAGGCAGCACTCAACCCAGCAAATTGTGGGTTAATTAATTATGGGTTAATTAACCCATGATTTGCCACAGTTTCATGCAAAGTGGGTCACAGGGTCGCATTGCACATCTCTCCCATTGAAACCAAGGAGATTTTAGGTACTTTGCTTTTGCTGGATTGTGCTCACAAGCTTGGATCACAGGCCGCATTGTGTTCTATGGTTGCAAAGAACAAAGGGTATGTGTAGGTATGAACTGTTGTTCTGCAGCCATTAAAGGACTTTAATTATTATTGAAAGGCATTTACACTGTAGACTATTTTATGCAGGTTATTTACCCTGTTGATTAAATTGCTTGCAAAGCAGTCAAATTTCCATATACAAGTAGAGTAACAGAAATATTATGCTGCCTGCAATTTGCCAGTTGTCTCTTGACAAAGACAGAAAGTAAGCCACTTACTACTGGTTCTATACAATGAATCATTTTTTTTTTCTTTTTGCAAAAAGGGAGCCGTCTAATGAAAATTCAAATGTATTGCCTTTCTGGATACAAACATAAGCCCAGGCACTTCATATACTCTGTAAATAAGCCTCATTTGCTGCAGGTTGTCAGCTCACAAGTGATTTCGGTTTTACATGCAAATTCCAGGGGGAAATATTTCAAATAAAAACAGGTAGTTTCATTTCACGTCCATAAGCAAACATTTTCAAAATATTTAGACATCTGTATATAATAGATTTTATAAACTGTTTGTTCTGAAACATAAATAGATCTCTCAGTGTTTGAGTTACCATCTAAGTTTCTCATTTTAGTACACAAAACAAAAAAAATCCACATACAATGCTAACCCTCAAGTCAGATCCTTCTGTTTTTATGTCACAGTTTTTCCCCCAGATTTTTTATCACAATGGGCCTTTTAAACCAAATAAATTATTTATTTTCCATGAAGCCTGATTCACAAATATGGTGGCTGTGTGTATATACATGGCTTCTATCTTGACACCAGGTGGAACAGCACGGAAAGGAGCTTCCCATATTGGTATCTGGGAGCATCAACTGGTTCAGAATGCAGTGGCTGGGTTATTGACAGGGAATTGTCTCACCGGCTCTTAATGAATTAATGACTGCTGATTTGTTTCCAACCACAATTCAAAGTGCTGGTGGAAGCACCTATAAAGCCAGCCTCCCCCAACCTAGTCCTTTCCACCAAGATGTGCTGCACTACAACTCCGCTCCTGCTGCCTGCGAATGATGGGAGTTATAATCCAACATACCTGGAGAGCACCAAGCTGGGGAAGGCTATAACAGGGTTACTGAAGAACTGTCTTCTCCCATACAATCTTCCCAGTCAACTGCAAGCTTCTAATGAAGTCCTTCTTCATTTTCTTAGACCGAATGAGTTTCAGCAGAGGGCTATAGAAAGGGACTTCTCTGTGGGGTACCTCACTTGTGAAATAGCTTCCCCAGACAAACTCACCTGATGCCATTTCTATCCTTTAGCTGTCAGGCACAGGTATTTTAGCTTTATGGGAGCTATTCATGGTGGTGAACCTATTTTGGGGGTGGAGTTCAGCACCATGGACAGTTCCTATAAAGATCAAACGAGATGCAATGGATAAGGAGCCTCACTGACACAGGAGTCACCACCAGCCTCCCCTGCTCTGGGAACTCAAGCTATAGAAGCCTTCAGTTCCAATCTAGCCACTGCCGGAACAATGTCTCAAGTGCCTTAAACCCTTCTTTCTCTGACCTTGCTCCATGACTGAAGCTCTGTGCTATTGACCTTGGATTCCTGCTTGACTCTGCTTCTTGGACTGTGTTTGCTTTCTGGAACTCATACTCTTGCCTGGTAATAGTGTCCCTTTTCCTATTGCCTGTTTCCTGACTATTCCTGCCTTCAACTGCTCTCTTGCTGGACTGATACCTCTGTGTTTGACTATTTGCCTGTTTATTGATTTGCCCTTGGGTTTGCCCCTTAGTTTTTCTTAAGGTTTTTCTTAATAATAATAATATTATTATTATAAGGTGGAGTCTGACCCAGGCATAGCAGGACAACAATACAAATGAAACTCTTCTCATGCTCAAGGGAGAAACAAACAGATTCCCATCTAATATAGTCCCCATTTGACTTTAATGCAAGCAGCCTCCCCCCCCCCCCAGTCACTGTACTTGTCAATCAAGCCTGAGTTATAAGAAAGAGAACGTGTTTACAACAAACTGGACATGCTAACTCTGACTCCAGGGTGGAGAAAGAGCAGACAAAACAGGGTGGAGTAGAACTAGAAGCCATGTGGGCCTACTTCAGATGAATATTACAGTTCTGTTATTCCAAATTTGGGTGGTCATTCTAAAATCTGTCATGCTTTTGTTGAATCTACATATGAGCCATGCTTATTTGAATGAGCTTAATAAATAGCAATAATATCTGCATTCTCATATTTCATACCAAGCTATCTATATTCTGAAATCTTTACCTTTTTGTGCTAAACCATCTGTATGTTTGTAAAAGGTTAACCATTTCATATGTATGTGCAAGAATGATGTCGGTTTACACAACCTAGAGGGCAATCCTATGCATGTTTAGACAGGAAAAAAGTCATACAACTAACAGCATCCTTCCAGCCAGCCATGCTGGCTGGGGAATGCTGGCAGTTGTAGTAGGACTTTTTTCTGTTTGAACATTCATAGGATTGTACCTAAGACAAAATCTATGAGACAGCGTACTACAAAATCTATGAGACAGTGTAACTACAAGTGAAGCATGCATGTACAAAAATGTCCAAACCCTTTATCCGAAATTAAAGTGCTGGCAGGATTGAAGAAAATATTGGTGGCACACAGTTTATAGGATATATAACTGCTTTGCTACAAGCACATTGGCATGTGAATTGTTACCCTGAAAAGAAATACTGGCTTACCATGTGTCTGAACTAACCCTTATTCATAGTTCTATTCATGATTTCAGCATTCTAAGGATACCTTCACATTTTCAAGCTTATCTCCACAACCATGAGGGACAAACATTTTTTTAATGTGTTTGTTTTTTTAAAGAAATTTTTGAATCTCAGAATTATAACAAGAAGTCAGGGGACACAGCCAACATATCTCAACTATGTTGAACCCATGGGCCACATTGCTCACTTCTGACTAAAGGAATTATTAGGACTACCCTCAGTTCTAAGATTTTTTTTTCCTAGTTAATTTTACTACTTTAAAAAGAAATATATTTTATTCATCATCATATAACTTGGGTATCAAGCTGGCTCCCTATGTGAATCATTAAGATTATGCCTTTTGTGAAATAATATAAGATCATCCACCAGAGAAAAGGACATTAACTACTTGTGCTTTGGAGCCAAAAACTTATCTAAAGAGTATTTCTATCAGCCTAACTTTTACGCATTTTGCTTTGATACGGAGGGTACCAGCATTCCAACTACAGCCTATAGAAAAAGAAATATCTCATTTGTTAGCTGCCTGTGAAATACTTTTTAACGAAGTTCACTACTGCTTAAAGACTTTACATGGTACAATATTGCTGGGAGCTGGAACCTGACACCCCTTTCCCCTCCCTTGCATTTTCTTTCTTCACATATTTGCTTTTATCATGTCAGTTTTACTCAAGTGACACTGAAATATGGAGATTTTTCTGATCCTTTCTCTTTCTAGAAGGAGCTTATCTGTTGTAAAGCCTACATTTTTTGAATGTAGGCTTTGATGTTAACAGCCCCAGTGCTTTTCTTTCTTATTTGGGGCATTAAGTTCAATTATATATTCAAAGTATCTGTTCAGTGCTTTTCCTAGATTTTTCAATAATTAAAATTGCTAAGTTTTTTTTAAGGGCTGTCCAGTCCAATCCCTTCTATCAGTTTCTCTAGTTTAGCATGTAGCATTGACCAGCACTGAATGCCTTTAGTGCAGGCTGTTCAGTGCATGCAGAGTATCAAGGAAGCCTTGGGATTAATAATAATAATTTTAAAAAATCATTGCCTTGCAGTGAAACAGTTGGAATATGGAATACTGCATTGAGTATGTTCAATCATTTCCTGAGCACACCCAAGGAATCATATCTATATACAATCTGATGCAACGCAGGAGCTCCACACATTGAGACAAGGGATGTGCAAAATCTTTCTGACAAATGTTGCTGCTAGTGTGTCAACGTCATCACTGTTTGGACTTCCTTCAAAATTCTACAGATATTTCACCTGAAGAAGACCCCCCAAATTTGCTTTGAAATTTAGTAGCAGCCCAGGGATATGCAAAATCCCACTAAGAAATTTCACTCACCTTACTGAAACTCATTTGGCTTCTTCCCTCCCTGTTTTTCTGTGGGGTTTTTTTGGGGGGGAGGGGCAAATGTACAATGCAATCCTATGCATGTCTACTCAGAAGTCCCGTCAAGTTCAATGAGACTTACTCCCAGGTAAGTGTGTCTATAACTACAGCCTTAATTCAATGTTTTTGAGGTAAGTTGTCATTTCAGTGGCAACTCTAATTGATGCATTGAAGGGAATGAGCAAGCCTCTATTCACAAGGCATATTCACAAGATATTTTCATCAGAGGCTCTGAACGGGATGTAAAATAAATTTGTTGGGTGGGTCTAGAAATTTAAACGTACTTACCCAATACATACCTCCCAGAAGTTCCAAACATGGACCAGAACACAATTTGTGATCAGAAATCGGCATATTTGAGCTTGCGATCCAGTTCATGCACCAAAACCAAATGTGCTCAACAGATGTGTATGTTTATAAAAACACATAAAAATGTTTCTTAGAAAAATGTGGAAATCCCCACTTTAGTTAATGGGACAAAAATTCATACTTCTCAAAAATGTGCTTATTTAGAAAAATACATATGAATTTCTGTGAGGGTAAAAAAAAAAAAGAAAAGAGCTCACAATATGTACCTGAGTTGGAAAGAGCTTCAAGGTGAAAATTGGAGAACCTGAACAACCTCAGGTCTGGCTGATTTGCACACCTCTAGCCCCGAGTGAGCATTAGTACTGGGCTGAAGTGTTCCAATAGTTCACAGCATGCTGGCTCAGCTTGTCTGAGCCTGGAAAGCTAAGCAGGGTCAGGCCTGGTTATTACTTGGATGGGAGACCCCTCCTCTAGTTTCCTGCATTGAGCAGGGGGTTGGACTCGATGGCCTTGTAGGCTCCTTCCAACTCTATGATCTATGAAATCTATGAAAGGCTGAGCACATTACAAACCAGACCCAAACTTCAAAGGAGGGTTGAGCTTGGCTTGCAATGGGCTTGAGGGATGAACTGCTCTGTTCACCACTTTGCTTGAAGGCTTCGCTGTATCAAAGTGCAGGCTGTTCCAACCCCTGTGAAGCCACAAGTAACCTATTATAATGATGCATTTACTGTTGGCATGTTTATAGTATATTTCAATTGTGGCATGAGTATATTAATAATCCTTACAATAACACCTTTTTAAAAAATTCAGTAATGATTAGTATTATCCTCCTGTTATAGACTGTGCTCAAGCTGAGCGATCAGTGTGTTACTGAAGGCTATCTACTTAGTTTGTGGTTGGGATCAGATTTGAATGGAAACCTTCCTTCCCAGCTCATGGTTCTCACCCTTAACCATTACATGACACCAATGCCCTACTGAGACCTATTACATCAGAGAAGAACTCAGGTAGGGATAGAATAAATAGGATAGAAGACCTGTGAGCCTCTGAGAGGGCTTTATTAAGAGGCTTTGGGGGTTGTAATTTGTCCTGTAACTGGGAAAGGAGCCATGCCCCTCCTGGAGTTAGCTAAGGCACCTGCCATTGACCTATGCCAGCCCCAAACTTGAGCCATTCTCCCCCTTTTCACTACTTAGCAGCAGGCCCCTCCTGTCTAGTAGTGACACTGAAGCCCTGTTCAGAAGTCCCCCGCTCCCCACAATTAGGATCACAGGAGGGGGAGAGCGGGATGAGCCTGTTGGCCCCCCACCCCTCCATTGTCTCCTCATCGCCCACCCCCATAGCCATGGCTGCCCTTAGCCATCCAGCCTACACCTGGCCCTTCTAAAATAGGATTGACTGCTATGCTTTTATTATTTTATTGGTTAAGCTGCCTAGTAGAGAGTCCCTAAAAGTGAAATAAAATATCTAAAATCTGAAAACGGCAACAACAAAAGCATGTTAACAATATACATTTTGTCACCATGCCTAGGGCAAGGGCATCTAATAGGAATCCTGAACATTCCCAATCCTTTTAGGAAATGGGAAAAAAACTGAGAGAGAACTCTATCTTAAGGACACCCTTCAACAAGAGACATTTCCCTGAGAAAACCCACTTATTACAGGGACTTTGCTCTGGCTGCCAGCCCAAAGTGTTTCACAAAAGCCTTTTAGCTCAGCACACCATGAAATGGTAGACAATAATGCAGGCGCCTACTAGCTCCACTGCAGATTTACTCATCACAAATGTGTTTTTGCCATAATCCTAAATTTATTCAGTTGAAAGTGGCAAAAGGTTATAAAATTGGCTGTTCTACAGCATTAATATGAAGCTCCCCAGAAGGCTCTCTAAAAGTTGAGAATCTTGTTACAATCCCCATGCCATTTTGATTGCACAGAGTGCTGTATCATATTGATATTGTACATGTTAGGAAACTTCTCTGGGTTTACTGGAAATATACATTAATAGTAAACAAGAACTGGGATTGGCTGTGGTTGTATATATGTAAAGTGGTCATGGTTAAGGGGCCATGGCTCAGTGGTAGAGCACCTGCATTGCATGCAGAAGGTCCCAGATACCATGGTTTAATATTTTACTTAGCACTAGAATATTGATTTATTTAGAACTAGACACTGTACAAAGCACGGAAAAGACACTGCACCTAACTAAAGAGTGCCTAATCTATTAGATGATACAGGGTGGAGAGCAGTCATGTACTGATAAAAATAAGTGGGATAAGGCACGTTAGATGAAAATAGGATGATAGGAGACAGGGAACTGAGGTGGGTTTTGGAAAGACTTGAAGGAGAGTAAAGCAGCCTGATGAACAGAGAAAAGGAATCATAGAAAAGTAGATTTGGAAGGGGCCTATAAGGCCATCGAGTCCAAGCCCCTGCCTCAATGCAGGAATCCAGGTCAAAGCATCCCTGACAGATGGCCGTCCAGCTGCACCTTGAATGCCTCCAGAGTGGGAGAGCTCACCACCTTCCTAGGTAGTTGGTTCCATTGTCTTATTGCTCTAACAGTCAGGAAATTCTTTCTGATGTTTAGGTGGAATCTGGGTCCCTGTAACTTGAGCCCATTATTCCGTGTCCTGCAAACTGGGATGATCGAGAAGAGATCCTGGCCCTCCTCTGTGTGACAACCCTTCAAGTACTGGAAGAGTGCTATCATATCTCTCCTCAGTCTCCTCTTCTGAAGGCTAGACATGCCCAGTTCTTTCAGTCTCTCCTCATAGGGCCTTGTTTCCAGATTTGATAAGCATTCCCTGCACCTCCTCATCTAAGTCATTGATAAAAATGTTGAAGAGCACTGGGCCCAGGACTGAGCCCTGTGGTACCCCGCTTGCTACCTCTCCCCAGTTTGAGAAGGTGCCATTGATAAGCACTCTTTGAGTCCAATTCTGTAGCCAAATGTGGATCCACATGATAGCTGTTCCATCTAGCCCACTTTTAGCTAGCTTGCTAATCAGGATATCATAAGGAACTTTGTCAAAAACTTTGTTGAAGTCCAGATATATTATGTCCACAGCATTCCCACAGTCCACAAGGGAGGTTACCTGATCAAAAAATGAGATCAGATTAGTCTGGCAGGATTTGTTCTTCTAGTAACCACTGAGCAGCATTGCTGAAGGCACAGGAGCAGAAGAGAACGAGGAAAAGCAGGCTGATAAAGAGCTGAAGCAGAATGGAGAGAGTAAGAAGAGTGTAGGCATGGGTAAAACTGGCCATTTCGGTTTCTCATTTTTCCAACCTTAAGTTAACTTCATCTCAAACATTAAGATTTTTTTTTAAGCTTGCATGAAAATTCATAAGCATGTTTGTGTACGTTTCTCCTGATACATGCATTTTTAAAATGCATTTTTGCATACAAACACATTTTTCATTCCACACATTAACAGGGCAGGACATGGAAAGTTATAGAAATGAAGCCAGCGAAGAGCCCTAAGGAGAGGGTGGACATGAACATTGTGATGAGAAGAAAGAGTTTAGCAGAGATGTACTGAACTGCTACCTATCACTAATACTTGTAGGTACTTGTGTAACCTGAACATGCATTTTCTAATGCAAAATTAACTTTGGTGTGTTGCCAAATCTAAAAACAAAGCATCAAATATTAGGCAAGAGGCTATTTTCCTTTTATTAAACAATTGATTATGTAATTGTTACTGAATTAATTAATTGCACAGTTATTTAATATACATCATTAAGTCCATTTGTTCTCAAACTGATGTGTGCTTTCTTTTTTAAAATCCACTCCGAATCAGACTTGCTGGGCAGTTCTTCTGCTAGAGTCTAACCTCTTGGTGGCCATTAGAAGTGGAAAAGAGTGTTTTTTGATTATTACACATCTCTCCAAATTTACCTCTTAGTAAAGCAGCAAAGAGAAAACAACGATGCCATAACTCCTGGGCTTAAGATGCAATGCTTTCCTTAATGAAGGCCTTTAGAGGGACAGAAAACTAAAACAAAAGTGGATTTGTAGTACAGTACGGCATCCTGTCGGCATCCCATCTGAACGCCAGTCTGCTGCTTTATTGAAGACCAAGACATATTCAATACAAAGAGTTCTCTTGCTCAAAAATGAGCCTTTCACAATTTGTTTGGGAAGTAGGAAGGGGAGGAAGAGAAGGTTAACACACAACAGCAGCAGCAGCAGCAACACAAAAATCTATTCATGGGATGAGGTATGGGGGGGGGGTTGTCTGAGGAGAATTTGGTTCATAATTCAAGTGAGAACATTACAGGGACCTACTTAGAAACTTAAAAGTGTGTTTCAGTGTTTAACATCGCCAATTACAGACATTCAGGCTCAACAAAATTAGGGCATCTGCAGAAAGTTGAGAAAGCAGTTGACCTGCATATAGCATGTTTACCTTCTTATTCTGCTATAAATTATTTCCACATCTAATATAATTCCATGAGGAAGACCTCAGATGCATGGAGACTAGCCTACTACCAAAAGTAATAGAACACTAGCCAGCTGACCTTTGCATTACCTGTTTTAAAGACATAGAAATGTGATGTATATATCACACTTGCACTGACCAAATCAACACTGAAGTTCTGTGAAGGAGATTGAATGTGTTTTTGAAGCTGAATTCAGCTTTCTTTGAGATCTTATTTGGGGACGTTGGTTTTGGCAACACTGCACATAAATCCTTTACCTTTGCCAGAATATTTCCTGAAGTCCTTTACATACATAATGTCTAGTTTGTCTGCTCCTAGTAAAACAGAAAATAAAAGAATAAGATGTATGCATCTTACATCGGGGGTGAGATAGTGTCTATCTTGAGGAACAGAAGAAAATGATACAAAATTTTGGGGGATTTTAGTATAGTCTTCAGAAAGAATATCAGATACTTGTTGCAAATGTTGCATCACTTTGCAACATTTTAACAACAGTCAGATAAACATATTACAGCAACATACAACAGAGAGAGTTTTCTAGAGTCATTATCATGTAAAGCAGGGGTGGGCTACAGCTTCCAGCATTCCTGACCATTGACCATGCTGACAGGCCCTTCTGGGAGTTGAAGTCCAAACTTCTGGAGATCTGCGCAGCCCTGTTCTAAATGTGATTTAGGCTGCAATTCTATACATACTTACCTGGATGTACGCCCCATTAAACTCACTGGAACTTGCTTCTGAGTTGACATGTGTAGGATTGTGGTGTAAATTTAGCTATGAAATTAGAACAGAGAAAATTCATGAATGGTCCAGGTCATCTGAAGGTAACTTTCCACAATGTTTCCATAAATCTTTGTAGACCAGCCTGGCACCTCCTTTTGTGTGTGAAGGGTGGTCAAGTAATTTTCAGATAAAAGATTTTGCTGTGATGTGAATCAGTGAAGCACTGATTGTGCTTCGGTGGGCAGGATTCAGCCCTCTCTCCCTGCGCAAGTGGAAAACCACTTTTCACTGAGACGGGCAACATGTAGCAGCTGCTTTTCAAGAAGTGCTGTGGAGTGTTGCTACAATGAAAAGCATAATGCTCCCTTGTGTAAACAGAGCATACACATGCACTGGTTTTGATCCTGGCCAATTCGTCCAAGAACCAGCCTTTAAAACTTGCTGATAATCTCTACAACACTTCTGAAATGGCACCTCTGAAGCCAAGCCACACGTGTAAAAGATAGTACCTCTACTATCATCCACCCAGGGCACCAGCCAATCTGATATGAAATTCCTTCACAACTCCAAATAGAGTGATCAAGAATCATCATGAGCAAATAAACCACCTACCTCACTGGAAAAGGGAATTAAGTTTCAAACATCCAATCTTAGATGTCCCTAATCCCAAGAAAAATATCAAGATCTTATTTGAGGAAAACCCTTCTAAATCCAATGAGATATCATGAGACAATTGATAACTGCTGTGCTGAAACTGCTGTCCTCTTAAGACTGGATCAAGCTCAATGCTAGTGCAAGCTAAGGGGCAAGTCCAGTAGCAAGTCAATAAACAGGCAAGGGTCAGACCACTGTGTTACCAGTGAAGGAGAGTTCTAAGGAAAGGCATGGCCAAGGTCAAAGCACAGGTAAGTAGTCCAACACAAATGCAGTCCAAGGAGCAGAGTTAAGCAGGGATCCAAAGGTCAGTAGCACAGAGGATCACTCATGAAGTCAGGTCAGGGCAACATGCCACTGATAGACAGCCATTGCTTCCAGCAGCCAGTAGGTCTGAACTGAAAGCTTTTACAGCCTGAGCTTCCAGAGCCCCACCCAGGGCTCAGCTGCAGCTCATCCAAGGCCCTCTGGTGAAAGTCCTCTCCTTGTGAGGAGAACCTTGTTCACATTTATTTATTTATTTATTTATTATATTTATACCCCGCCTTTTTTCCTGCAAGGAACCCAAGGCGGCTTACATAATCCACCTCCTCCTCTCCATTTTATCCTCACAACAACCCTGTGAGGTGGGTTAGGCTGAGAGTCCGTGACTGGCCCAAAGTCACCCAGTGAGTTTCATGGCCGAGCGGGGACTAGAACCCGGATCTCCTGAGTCCCAGTCCAACACTCTAACCACTGTGCACCACTGGCTGTACTCATGGAGTACTCATGGCTGTACACATGGAGGCCTGTACTCTTGAGGAGCCTTTTTCTGCAGACGGAAACAGAGAAACAGAGTTTTCCCCCTAGGTCAGGTTCTTGGTCAGCTCCAGGGACCCCGGAAATGCCTTCATCCCCAGAAACATCTGGCTCAGGAGGCTCTAGGCCATCCTCTTATGCCTCGGGGGGGGGGGATGACACCTGATCCCTACTTTCTAGCCTTCCCTCCTTCCAAAAGAGGCCTCTCTGAAATTCTCAACATCCCTGTGAAAGAGGCAGAAAAGACTGCCTCTTTCACAGGGAAAAGAAGAGGTTGCGAAAGGGCAGATGGGGTTTTGGCACAGCACTACTATACACAGTATACGATTTCCCAGTTCAGAGGCAGCAAGTATGGCTCTGAACACCAGTTGCTGGAGAACAATAGTGAAAGGGGACTATTGCCCTCCTGTCCTATTGGTGGGCTTCCCAAAGGCATCTGGTTGGCAACTGTAGGAAACAGCATGGGAGACTTGATCGTCCTTTACTTCTATCCAGCAGGACACCACTTAGGTTTTTATATATTCTTCTAGCATTTAGATACATTTTTTAAAACACCATAAAATCAGAACTAGTATTCCCTAAATTATACAATCCCCATTTTCATTGGATAAGAAATTCATGGTAAAAATATTAAAGATAAGCGCTCATTTGGGTTTGCACTGTGCTGTTTCTCAGTCTGCAGTATTTCTAAATTACTCTCTAGGGATCAGGCAACTGCAGCTCTGGTGTGAGTGTAGCTTTGTACGATTATCACTCACCTGAGCTGCTTGACCATCTCAAACAGGCAAGTGGTACTTTTGATCTTTCAAGCACCAAGGCAGCATTTCTCTTTGAAGTGCTTCAGTCTTAATTTGTAGGGTTCTCTTTCTCCCCCCCCCCCCCTTTGCAGGAACAGTGTGCAGAATGCCCTGGTGAGGATTTACCATTTTTCAGTTAAGAAAAAAAAGAAAAGAAAAAATCATGTCCTCAGTCCGCTCAAGACTTAATAAGAATCTGAATATCTAAATGCATGCAGTGTAATAGGTTTCAGTTTCTTCTAGGCAAGGCTGCACTGATTATTCTCAAGTTTTGCTTTTCAGGTTAGAAGTAGCCATTTTAACAGTGTAGAGATTTGCCCTACAGAACACTAAGATTTACTTTGCAAAAAACACATTTTCACCTTCTTTGTGGAGTGGTGGCGGCCTTGTTGTTTGTCACCACTGTTTCCTCTACCTTCTCCTTTTCTGAAGCAGTCGCAGGCGTAATCCAGTTCAACTAGGAATCGTGTTCTAATGTCACTCTGCTATTTCTGATGTAATGCTAGCCTAGCCTCATTCAGGGGTTATCATCACATGATTAACATTGCATGGGCTGTTAATCAGGGACCAAGGCCTTTTCATTTGTGGTTTCAGAGTGGTTAGAATAACTGAACTCAGCTGGTAATATTGTTTTGCCTTGCTCTGAGTTTTTCTATGGTGCCATTGTTTGATTTCATTTTATTATCGGTGAACTTCCTTAGGAATATTTTTTGCTAAAATTCATTCATGAATTTTGCTAAAATGTAGCATATAAATGATGGAAATAAACAGATCTGGCTACATGATGACATGCAGGAGGACAGTTGAGAGCGAGGGGAAATCTTAATGAATGTATGAACATTCATTCAGGGAGAGCTGAAAGCTGCAAAAAAAAGAAGGCATTTTTGGTACTGTGGAAAAATAATTTTGGAAAACGGTGAGTAGTTTTGGATTACTCCTAATGAGCAATGAGCAAATCTGAGAAGCTCGATTTTGGTCACGTTCTTATTTTTCCACTGCTAAGTTCATCCAATCCTTTTTCCACATAGTATTTAGTCCAAACAAAAGATTATATGTATTTTCATGTGCATCTTTCCAAATACATGCATTTCCCCAAATGTACACATTTTTGCGCACAATTTTTAAAATGCATGCATTTTTGCAAGCTTTTTTTTCCTATTAAAGCATTTTTGTGTACATTTCCCCTAATATACACATTCTGTATGCACTTTTTCAAAGGTATGCATTTTAAAAAAAATACATTTTATCTTCCAGACTGCAGTGCAAATATTAGAAAAGTATGGATTTGACATCTCACATCAACTGGTTCAAGTTTGGGAAGCATTAATCTGATAAATTCACATTGAAATGTGAATTGAACAAAATTCTCACCCTTTCCTCCTTATTGATACTGAAGTTAATTCCAAATTGAAAATGATATCCTATCACACACCAAAAAAAAAAAAAAAAAAAGGATTCCTTGACAAGTGACAACAATCTTTTATTTGTTTTTACCTGTAAACAATTATATTACAGAGCAGTTATAACAGACACAATGTAATAAAATATGGCTTTATTTGTTTTAATCTAAATGACATTTTGTACCTTTTCTGAATCATTCTGTTGATAGATCCAGTGACCCAATAAAACCCAAACCATGTTGTTTACAATTTTCTCTGCATCCCTGCTTGACATCAACAAAAATTACTGTATTTTTTCATTGCTTTGGCACCTTTCCAGTTAGGAAAATACAAGTCTAATGTGATTTCTTTATTGGCCCATAAATGCTGCCAGTATGATTATACATGAGACCTCTCATTTCATATGTTAACCCCAATCACATTCTTATAGTTTAGTCATTATTATGGGTCAACAAGAATTGATCGGGCATTGTGGTTTTTCATTATGAACTTCTTGCCTTTGTGACAAATACATACATCTATATATTTAGTTTTGTTAGCCAGTAGTATAAACAAATCAAGGGTTGGTATTACATAACTATATTGTGCTCACCTGTAAAAGAAGCTTCATATCATTCAATTGTGCTTTGACATTAGAACTGTACCAAACTTTTGCCAGGGAGGAAGTGAAGAAAGCAGTGAAATTGACCAATATAAAATGGGGTCTATAAAATGTGGACCCTTTGCCCTATCTGAAATCTAGCAGATCTGATCATTTGGAGGCATAGCAGGAAGTCTGAAAATGTCATAGGATGTGAAACACAGAGGTTTAAAGCAGGAGAACAGCAATTGAATTTCCCATTGAAAGTAATGGGATAGGCACCTTTTAAAATTGCCTCTAAAACTGAGATGGGGAACCTCCAGCCCATGGGCTGCATGTGAGCCACGGGGGCTCCCCATCTGACCCACAAGCTCCTTTTGCCATTATCTCCAATCACCGACTGGAGATAAGAGTGTATTTAAAGGCAATTGACTTTTAAATACCCTGCAAGGAGCTGTTGCACAGAACTGAGGTGTGCATTTTGCAGGCAGGAGACCTGCTTACTTGTGAGTAGACATGCAGTGGTTTGGTATATTAAGATGCTATTTGAATGCTGAGTGATTCCATCCTATGGAATTGTTGCCCACTAGATGGAAGTCTCCAATCTTGGAGGTTTCCAAGTATCCTATGGCCTTCAGGGCTGCTGCCAGCAGGGTGGGAGGAGCAACAGAGGCGATTTTTGCCTCTCTGTTCTCCTTTTTAAATTTTCCTCTAGATGGGCCCCTGTGCCTAAATGGGTTGCACTGCTGGAGATAGGGCCGGGGCTGGAGAGTCCACACAGGATAGACCAGATTCTGGCTTCTCCCCTCCCTGGCCACCAGAATGCCCTCATTTTTATCTCTGTGAGGTCATCTGAGGTCACTTTTGTGTTCTCAGAAGGCAAGCACTATGGTCCTTTCCACAGTAGCTGAGAGGGCATGGGGGATGGGGAAGGTGGACGGATTGAGATCCAGTTCCTGGCCCCTCCCCTACCTATCCCCTCTCAGAGTCCCAAAGTCGTAGGAGTGTCTGACAGCATAGGATGGGATTTGATGGCATATGATGGGATTTTCTTGTCAGCTGTTGTATCAGGTTCCTGAATCTTACTGCAATTGTTTTTTAGCAGCTCAAAATTGCTTTTAATTTTTTATGTTAAATTTTTATGTTATGTTTTTGCTTTGTGATCCGCCCAGAGAGCTTTGCCTATTGGGTGGTATAGAAATGAAATAAATGAAACAAAAATGAAATCAAAATCTGGAAGAAAAGAAAAAAAACACACCTGTGTCTCGGGGATGCTCTCCAGGGACCATAGGATTGTTCCCAAAATCAGTTAATGTTTTGGAAAAGCCAAGAAAGATAAACAAATAAGTTCTTAATAAATGTTGAAACACATGATAATCAGTGATGGATGCATCACACATATAAACTATATATAGTTTATCCACTTTCAGAAAAAAAAGAATACCTGTACCATAGAAATAAAATTACCAAGATGTGCATATGTTCTTAAGCACCAGTGATAGCACATTTTTTAAAAATCCAGTATTATCAGAAAAAAAACTCAATAGTGATTTTTTTTTTAATCCCACCAAGTTAACAATCATGCAAGTCTGCCAGACTATCATTATAAACTGTCAACGCCCTCAAGAAGCTTTAATAATAGAAGAGCATTGAGCAGGGGGTTGGACTCGATGGCCTTGTAGGCCCCTTCCAACTCTACTTTTCTATGATTCTATGATTCTATGAGCTCTTTATATCCAGATAAAACATGACAGTAGCAAAAAAAAAGGGGGGGATTATATAGAATTACAGACTAGACAAAAATAGGGGGGGAAGTTAATTAGTGAATGGGGAATCCAGAACCAAGTTTAGTCAAAGTTCTACTGAAACCTTCCAAATAGATATGTTCATCTATTGAACCATGCTTCCTGTATGAAAGCACAAAGAAAGCACAGTAAAGAAGTTGTATTTGCTTGTAGCATGATGTTATCTTATGGAATAGCTTTAGTGCAATGCAAGGACGACTGTATGCTTGGCTTACCAAATATGACTCTCCCATATGATATTCCAGTAGCTGTACTGAGAAACAGATGTGGAAAATAAGAATCTAGTTTATACTAAACATAAGAACTCAAATATTAGTCTAATTAAAATGGCTTGTGCAGAACAAGCATCATGTGAATGGCCAAACTAAGAAAGTCTTTCAGAATGTGCAGATATACTTCCATTTTATCATTGGGTTTCTCTCTCATTTTGAAATCAAAATTACACAAAACTAAGACTAAAAGCTGGGTCCAAATGCATAGGAAGGTATTTTTATATTTGTAACCCTGTCTAACATTTACATTTTCTTCATCTGCCAATTCTTAAAAGTCACCAGAACATTGTTAACAATGATATCAAAGGCCACTGATCATCGAATTAGATCAAGAAGATACAACTTCCTCTGTCAATATCCGGTCATAGATGGTGGCCTGGTTCTCACATAATGCTAAACCAAGGATGCGCTGCACTCAGCCTGGGGCTTGCATGGTCTCCTTTTCCCCTTTCTTTCTTCAGTGTAGCCACAAGGAAGAGATTGGAAGTTGCTGCATCTGTTTTATGTTAACCATAGTGCCATGTGTTACCTAAGCTATAAACTGTGGTGAATTTACTATGGTTAGTTGAAGCAAGACAGCTTTATTTATTTATGTATTTATACATTACGGCTTGAAGTTAGCTTGCTTCAACTATGGTTAATCTAAAATGGAAATGAACGCTTCCCAGCTCCTCCCAGTGGCTACACCAGAGGAGGAGGGAGAAGGAGAGCACACGCTAGCCTGAGGCATGCTGCGGCTCATTCTCATGACGCTAAATTATAGTTAAGTATTACATCCAACCAGCTCATTCAGTCAGGGTAGGAAGTGTAAACTTTGCACCTCAGCAAGACTAGAAACCAAATGGGTAGGTATCTAACTAGCCTATGTTTATATGTCAGATACTTGATATTTATTTAAAATATTTATGTACCACTCTTCATTTCAAAATAACAGGGCAGTGTATAGAATTCATTCAAAATAACAATTAAAATAAACACTTTACTTAAAAAAAACAATTTAAACAACTAAACAATTTATTTTAAAAAAATTAAACACTAGACACAATAAAAACAGGAAAACTACCAAACGAAGTATTAAAAACCAGCAAATGCCTGGTTAGACAGACAGGTTTAACAGGTGTCAAAACACCATCAGGACTGGGAGGGTATCCAGACAATCTGCCAGTACTAGTGCAACCCAGGAAATGAGATGAAACCACTGTTTCCAGAATAGGACAAGCCAACAGAGCTCTCTTCCATGAACTTCACTGACTTGTCCAATTCCAGAAGATGCTGTTTCAGCTAGTTTCCTGTTGTGCTAGTGGTAGTTCCTGCTAGTACAGTGGCAGTGTTGGATATATCCAATCACTATGCTCCAAAAATTGCCTCTGGATGGTATTTCAAAAACATGCTGGTATTGAAAAAAAGATATGGGCCCTCTATGTGAAGCATAAGATTTTTAGTATCATTTGCGGGGAGGGCAGAACACTTTCATTTTTAAAAGTTTTATCCATTTCAAAGTTCTGCAGAAGTGAGGACAGCTGTTTTCACTGATGAAAGATCCAATGGCAGACCTTTTTAAAGGATATTTATGGCTAACATTCACCTTTGGCATAGGTGGGACCCATTTGCACTATGTGTGACTGAGAGGATTAACACTGACAACAAGCAGTTGCTCTTCTTGACAAGAGTACCAAATGAATTCATGATGGCTCATCTGAGTGAAAACATATTCTGCTGTTTTACTACTGTCAAAGATCTAAATAAAATGAAGTTCATTCTTCTCATTTTATTGCAGGAGGAGACAAAGCACAGACCAGAGCTTTGTTAAGGAGGGGGCATGTATCCCCTTCCCCTTTGACTTGGATCTAGCCCAATGCCAGCTACCCTGAAAGTTGTGACAATTCTGACTGGCCATTAACTTCCTACCAACTTGCATTGCTGTGGGGAAGGTGAAAACCCTGAGAGGCAGGCCAGTCAGCCTCACCAAGTAAAATTCCTTCCCAGCCCCATAAACCGGTAGCTGACTGATAGCCACAGCAATGAACCCATGCTCAAGGGGAGGATGGGTCACGCAAGTCCCCAGCGGCTGGTGAGACGAGAGAGGCTGGGCCTGGGCCACAGGCAGCTCTCTTTAAATGACTGTGGCATGGACTGGAGGGAAAACTTTCCCCCGTCTGCTCCCAAGAGACCCTCCCTCCCACCAGCCCACTTTTTTGTGGTTGCCTTCTTAATTACACACAGGAAGATGGCGACAGAACCTCCAACATCTTGAAAAGGGAAGGTGCAAGGATTTCTGAAGAGGAGTCTTGCATGCAGATAGAAAACATTGTCAGTAACACAATCAAGTACAATGTGATGTTAATAAAGTTAGGGTGTGGGTGTATGAGTAGAGTACAATGGCTTTTTGTCCTATTATGGTATGAGGAGATGGAAGAACTACTAGTTTAATAGTTTTCAAACTGTGTTCTGGGGGGCAATGGGGTTCCTCAGAGCTTATAAGGTGACTCTGAGGAACCTCAATGACTCATTACCAACCACTACTGAGTTTCCCTTCTGTTGAGGAGCTGCAACAAAGGGTTGGGTGTGTTCTGGGTCATATTCTCAGCTCAAAGACTTTATGTGCGGTGGGGAAGATGCTCATTGCAGTCTCTGGAGGGACCCTCCTCCCAGCCCTCCCCAGCTGGATGTTAAAGGCCTCAAAAAAGTGAAGGAGTGAGAGTCACCCGCACTCTTTCCCCTCCTTATCTTCAAGCTTGGTCTGACAACCTCCTTCCCAGCTCCTCCTCCTTCTGCCTCCTGTAGGCAGCACTCCAAGGTATGTCCATTTCCTGTTTTACTCCTTGCCCATAAGTTGGACCTTAGGAGTAGCCCTTTGTTCTGAGGCAAGCTACAGCCATTGATCCTTGCTGGGGAAATGCTTTGGTCCCTGGTGCCTATCGTGTTCCTCCCCTCTAGGATCAACTGCTGGAAAGAAATGGCTGCTTACCATCCTCATGTCTGGGCTGTTGTTCTCTCTGTGGTTCACCAGACTTTGCCCCAAACCTCCTTTGCCTTCTTCCCCCCAGCATGTGCATTTGTGTACATTGATAAAACACTACAAATGATGGTATATACAGCTGCTACCTAGAATTCCTTTTGTATAGTGTTCGACCAATGTGTTTGAAGCACATGTGCACATCAGTAAAGCACCACACAAAAATAATCTAGATATAGCGACTGATGCATACAATCACTAGGGATAGGTGGATCACTCAAGCCTGACCTTGCTGAGGTTCTTAGTTTTCCACTGTGAAATGGATCATTCTGTCCCAGTTTGAAATTAGTTTTCTGCAATGAAATCCATCCCCATACGAAAGTTTTTTTTCTGCACAGAAATCTTTATGTACTTTCTGTACATTTTTCAAGTGTATGCATTTTTGTGCACATTTTTCAAATGTACACAATTTTGTATGCATACACCCATTGACTAAAGCGTGTCTGCAGGCATTTTAGAAGTGTATAGTTTTCTTTGCTTATTTCTCAAAAGTGCACATATAGTCACTCAAATACTTTTTTTTTTCCTTTCGAGAAACGTATCCCAAGCTCAGAAATGTAGGGATTTCTGGACACAAATTGCATTTGGTTCCACATATGGTTCCAAGAGGTGCAAATCGGATGAATCCATAATTTATTTATTTTTTTTAATGGCCAATCTCACCCATCACTAACAATCACATTAAGATTGCTCCCCCCCCCCGGCCCGGTGTTTTATCATTGCACATTTGTACATCAGTAATGTACAAGGCAAAACAGATGGAAATGAACTGAAGGAACTGAACGTGGTGGCAAACTGCATACATTGCAATTCCAGACTTAATTGTAGAAATTGTGCCAGGAGCACCCAATTTGGTAGCCGTTCGAGGAAAGTGAACCATACAATACGCAGAGACAGTGTTGGGTTTTAACTTGGCCACAACTTTAGTGGTTACAGCTTAGAGTTTGACATGGCATATGGCAGGATCCTTTGATCAGCCAGCCTGCCTGCTGTCCAATCTGCCCGCATGCTGGGTGGCCCTTTAGCAGAGGGGAGGTTTCACCGGAGCATGGGTAGATCATGCCACAGCGTGTACCATTTGCATGCTCCCCTGCTTCCCTAGGAATGGTGCCAGCCTACAGCCCCTGAACTGGGCTGCAGCCCGGTGGCCCCGCCCCCAGGAACCACCCCTGTCCTTGTTAAGGAGGGGGCATGTATCCCCTTCCCCTTTGACTTGGATCTAGCCCAATGCCAGCTACCCTGAAAGTTGTGACAATTCTGACTGGCCATTAACTTCCTACCAACTTGCATTGCTGTGGGGAAGGTGAAAACCCTGAGAGGCAGGCCAGTCAGCCTCACCAAGTAAAATTCCTTCCCAGCCCCATAAACCGGTAGCTGACTGATATCCACAGCAATGAACCCATGCTCAAGGGGAGGATGGGTCACGCAAGTCCCCAGCGGCTGGTGAGACGAGAGAGGCTGGGCCTGGGCCGCAGGCAGCTCTCTTTAAATGACTGTGGCATGGACTGGAGGGAAAACTTTCCCCCGTCTGCTCCCAAGAGACCCTCCCTCCCACCAGCCCACTGCACCTCTGATTGGCTGGGGGAGCATGCCAGCAGGAAACTGCACAAGCGCAGCCAGAAGGCCTCCCACAGGCACGTGCCTCCCCCATACCACACTAGGGCTGCTTCTCCTTTCCCATCATGGCCACCCACGCCGCGGCACAAACTGGAGCTCCTGGGGAAGTTGGGGACTCCGGCTTCTCCTTGTTAAACTGGAATTCAGGAGGAGCAGAACTCAGGGCAAACTGAACTCTTTGAACAACAAAGAAGTGCAGGTAATGCTCTCATCTCTAGTAAAAATCTAGGGAGCTAAGAGTCACTGGTACACATGATTTTTTATAATTTCCCCCCACCTAATCTATGGTCACGTATTGTTTTTGAAAGGATGGACTATATTATTTTGCTTAAGTTAAGGAAATATTTTGCATGTCTTCATATTTTGGTAAGCAGTATTAAAAACTCTGTACCCCACCACTCTGTACCCACCACTACCACCATCACAAGACCAGATCTGCTGGGCCCTGTGTAGAATATAAGGCTTAGGGGCATAAATGCGCTATCTTTCTTTTGTATCTTAGTATAGACATATACATAACAAATCTTCTGAGAAAGCTCATGGCATAATGAGGAAATTCTGGGAATAATTAAGCAAGGGATAGTATATATACTCCAGCAAATGAAATACATCTTTTTATTTAATGCAATGTTTTTTACCACCAACTTGCTGCAATTAGGAGGTTGTTGGAAAGATATCAGTTGAGATTTGAAGCCTTATTTCTGAAGATGTTTTGAATTAACAACTAATTGGTAGCTTTCTTTGATAACTATTTTATTGTAGGGTGCAGCTAAGATGAAAATCAACCACAAAGGGAACTCAATTTTGTTTGTCATTAATTTAAACAGATGATTTACATAGACCCGCTTCCCCGCCCCCCATTTTTGTGTGCTTTACAATTCTTCCTTAATGCTAACTAGCAGCAGTTGGATTTGATGTTGTGCCATTTCCTATTTATTTATGTTACAGAAAATATCCTGTCGTACATTAGCAGTGGCTTGTGCAAAAGGTTGAGAAGCAGCATGAGGACTAAAATGGGAGGTCTTGCCATTTTATTGATTGATTTATTTTAAATTATTTTTAGGCTGCCTTTAAGGGTAATGAAAGAGTAGAAAATGGCGGGCCCTAAAGAAGAGTGCATAACTTTCTCCACACACCCTTCTTAGACATCTACAAGTACTGAAATCAGAGGAAAGCCAGAGAAAACATTGTAAGGACACGGCTGTGTTTTGATTAGAGAAGCCATTCCGTTCCCACAAAAGAATTCACTCTTCATGAACTTACATTTGTGGTTCCACAAGAATTGTATAACTCTCTGTGAACTTGCACATAGAACTATAGGTACTGTAACTTAATCAGAAACCATGCAAGTGACCCACAAATATCCAGATATTGGGTTGGATCCAGACTTAATCATGCTTAGAGTTAACCCATGGTAACATAAGGCTGGGGAAGAAATTTGTTCAATTCTCATTTTAATGCAAACTGACATAATTTGTACTTCCTTAACTAATACAAAAACTGGAATGCAATTATCCTTCGGGTTTTTTCACTTCTCTGAATTTTGTGATGCAGTTCCCACACATGCACTAATCCACATTAACTAATGCTTCCACTGAATCCAGCCTCCAAAACAGTGGCAGGGTGGGAATCTAGAGGTATCAGTTCAGCTATCACCTGAGATCTGGTGATGGGATCTGGTCCCATTGCCCACGTATGTGCTGTGCATAAGGATTGTGCAGCAGGTCAAAAGGACTCAGCAATGCAGGAGTGCCTTTCCTGCCTGCCACTGTTATACATGCTAGACTAATGCAGCCATACTCTCTATAAGCATCTTTTCTCTATTAGCCCCCCCCCCCCCATAAGCATGCCTGAGGCCCTGTGGCAAGATGGGCCTCTATAATCATTCCCCCATCACAATCTCCAGTAAGACAGCATTTCCCGTCTAAGCTGCCCCCCCCCCCCGGTAGTCTGATACAACCTGACTTTTCAAATGTAATCTCACCCAGCAGCAATGATGCCACTCGGCTGAATATTCCATTTTGATCCACCCTCAAAGCTAGCTATGTAGCTAGGGCTGCTCTTATGGCACCCAGAAATTTATTTATTTATTTATTTATTTCATTTTTATACCGCCCAATAGCTGAAGCTCTCTGGGCAGTTTACAGCAATTAACAAGACAGTCCCCGCCCGCAGGCTTACAATCTAAAAAGACATGACACACAAGGAAAAAGGCATGGGGAGGGAAGAAGGAGGAATATTAATGAATACTCCTGGCAGGGCTGGTGAAATGGCCCTGCGGCTCCCTGTCTTCTCCCTCTGCATAGCCGTGTCTGCTACCTGCTTTGTGGGAATCACATCGGGTAGGCTGGTGGTGACTCCTATTTCGGCGAGGCTCCTTTCCCATTACAGGTTTCGTAGCTTTTATTTGGAGCTTCATAGGAGCTATCCACAGTGCTCCGTGGTGGTGAACCTATTTTGGGGATGGAGTTCAGCACCGTGGATAGCTCCTATGAAGCTCCAAATAAAATCTGCGAAACCTGTAATGGAAAAGGAGCCCCGCCGAAATGGGAGTCACCTGCCTCCCCTAGCAGGAGGGGAGGGAGGGTGCAATGGAAAACCTTATCGAGCAGTCTGAAGGGAGTTGCAGGTTGGGAGCAAAGGCAGTCAGAAAGGGTGCGTGAAAGTGGCTTAGCTGATGGGGTGGGGTGGGGGGGGGGAGGCTAAAAAACCCACTCAGGGAGTCAGAGCGGGGAAGGGGGCGGAGGACAATGAGTGAGAGATGCTTCTATGGGTGACAATGATGGAAGGTGGGGTGGATGACTGAAACTTGCTGCTTGGGCAGGCGAAGAAAGCAGCTAATGAAACACATAAGAGGGCATGCTAAGGTTTCAAGTTTTTATTAGAAAAATAAGCATACTCTGGCGCTGGCTGGCATAGGGTGGCGGAGGGATTGGGAAACTTTCCGTTGGGAGTCAGCAAAGGGAAAACATGCCCCAAACATACAGCAGACCAATAGTAAAAAAAAAGGGGGGGGCTGCTGATGTAGAGGGAGCAAGGGATCATGGGATGCCAATTTTGCCACAAAGGCCGCTGGGCTACATGCAGGAAGCAGGCGGGAGGACTAAGTCTGAAACGACCCATGGAGAGGCTGATTGTTTGTTGGCACCATCATGGATAAGTGAGTGAACGACCAACGTAGCAAGGGCTATTCATGGGATGGCTTAGCGTGATGTGCGAACCCGCCTTATATATGTAGAACAAGCCAGCAATGCATTATCCCAAGCTACCAGAGGGGGCAATAGAGTTCACTACACACTTGTAGAGAAACTAGAACGCTGGATACAATTTGTTGTTTTAAGGACAAGATGGTGTTGGCCTGTTTGTGACAGACCACAGGTATAACAGTGACTGCTCCCTTGCCCCATCATACCATCCTTATTTGGGAAAAACTGCTGCTCTATTAAAGATGATTATATGTGCTTGAATTTAGGAAGAGGCTGAGATGCTTTATTCAATCTATTCCTCTGCTAATTCCAGTGGCTTAAGCCTCCATTCCTACATATGGCACTAGGCTAGATCCATACAATAATGTGGAAGAAAGTCGCTGGGAAGAAAGTAGTATAAAATGAGATTGCGGCTTATAAGGATTCAGAGAGACTGGGTTAACGGAACCTATTCTCACGTCTGTGAACAGAAGACGGAGTTTCCAGGTAGTCCTGACTCCCTGGCACTTTTTTTTTTTTTAGAGATAATGAAAGAGGGGGAAAACAGCCATCGAAAAAGATATCCAGCTGACATAGAACTGAGATTGAATTTACACTACAGTTAAGAGGTGGCTAGACAAATGAACTTATTCAACTTTAAACTGTGCAGGAACTGTATGTATGGAAATTGTCAAGAGAAAATAAACACAGATCACCACATCCCACTTTTAGAAGTTGGGTTTTGCAAGAGTAGCATTAATCTTACCATCAACACATTTGTACATTGTTTGGCTTTTCTGTATCATATTCTCAAGTCTCTGATGAAATTAAAGCATCTAAGTTCCCCAAAGAAAATGTATTTTTAACAGCCTTTAATAATTGGGGAAATCATTTAATTGGACAGCTATGTAAATTATATATATATATATATATATATATATATGAAAACATGGAGTTATACAATGCCCTTTCAGTTTGGGATTTCAGAAAAGATTAAATTTACAGATTAAATTTATTTATGTATCCACATAATTATAAATCTGCCTTTCTATATAACAAAAATATACTCAAGGCAACTAACAATTAAAACAAACCAATTAAAATTTTAATCAAAATTGCAATAATACTAGAATTATAATACATTCAAAACAGAATAAAAGGAGAAGCAGAAAGCCCAGTTCACAAGGCAGCATCTAAAAATGCCTGCTGAAAGAGATAAAGTTTAGCTGCCTACTGCAAGCAGTGATGGGACTGGGGCAGTTTCCTTGGGCAGTGCATTCCAGTGTTCCAATGCCATCACAGAAAAGGTCCTGCTTCCTGAGCCCACCAACTAGACTTCTGATTGGTGGGGAGGGGTTGCAAAGCAGGCCCCAAAGGGATGTTCTTAAGGGATGGACAGTTTTCAAATGGCTGTTTCAAAAAGAAAAGAAAAATTCCTGTTATTTTCCTTCTGTTGTAGTACCTAGTTGTTCAAAACCAGTATTTCTCACATAAATTACTTTTTTAAATACACCCTATGCTTTGTTCATTTTCCTGAGAATGCTTGCTTCTAATTGTCCTCATTACAAGTAGGCACAACTTCACCATGTATGATTAGTGCAGCCTTCCCCCAACCTGGTTCCTCCAGATGTTTTGAATGACAGCTCCTAGCATTTCTGACCATTGGGCATGCTTGCTGGGACTGATTGGAATTGACATCTAGAACACCGGGAGCAGATCAGGCTGGGGAAGGATAGAGTAGTGTAATCTGCAAACTGACACCCTCACATCCCTATATCAGCTTCAGGCACTGGAGCAAGATCACCAGCTCCTTATTTCCCTACAGTTCTTGTGTCTGCTTTCAAGATATGTTTGTCCACTGTAGTGCTGCTGCACAGAATGTACTAGTGTGAAATCCGGTCATTCAATATGCTGACAGCAGAACAAGGAACTGAATTGTTTCCAGATGGAGGTCTCTTAGTGCCACCAATCAAAAGGCCTTGTGCAGCAATTCTGTCTTTCCCTCCTTAATAGATTTGTGTGTGTGTGTGTGGTAAGAAAAAAGACAGAAGTGGTGGGAAACACAGGAGGGCTACTACAAATGGAAGATGACAACATTTAGAACCTCTGTAAAATTCTATGTATGAGGCAGGGCAATGGCTTGAAAGCCTCATCTGGAAGCATCCTAGGACAGGGGGTTCCATGTTTTGTGCCTACTTTAAGCCCCAGGACATGGGATCATTCCCCTTGTATAGCAGCATTCAACCACTCCTCCTCGGTTTACACAGCAGGCAACCTGGTGCCTTCCAGCTGTGTTGAACTACAATACCCATAAGCCCCAGTCAGTATGGCAAATGGTCAGGGATTATGGGAGTTGTAGTCCAGAACATCTGGAGGACACCAGGTGGCCTACATCTGATTCCCAGGCTTAGCTTTGCCTCCTGTGGCATAAGTCCTCAGAAGCTGTCAGTAATTCAGGAAATGACTAAATCCTCCTATATCTTCTTTCCTCCACCTTCTCCCTCCCAAGATCCCCTAATAACCCACTGGCATCCTTAAGTGGCTCTCAGACTCCCTTGGCATTGTGGCTTCAGCAGCTTGCAGGGAGATGGTATCATATATGATAGTGGGCAGGGTACAGTTAAGAAGGTACAAACCCTTCTCCTTTCCGTCAAAACATTTAGAACCTTCCACATTGCAAGTTGTACATTTGCACTTTCAAATGTGCATAAAGAGCAAGAAGCTGAATCTGAGAAGAACCAGGCAAGTGATATTTCAAACAGTGCTCTGTGGAATCCTGAGATGACTTGAAGGCTCATCTGGGGTTTCTAAACATGCAGCACTGCTGATCTTCTCAAGCTTTCCTGAAATACAACTTACCCAGCACTACCATCCTCCCATATTCAGGGATTCACTCTCTGTTGATACACGATGGTGCTGAGGTCTGAGAGGCTGGGGCACTGTGCCTCTTGTGTTTGAGTCCTAAAACATGCCTCCAAAACCACTACAGCACACTGGAGTTCGATAGCAAAAGGCAGGGGTTCCTCAGCAGGCAAATCAAAGCATACCTTGAAGACAGGTACCACTGTCCTAGGGTGCCCACTCACTCTTGCAAGTGGAAAAAACTGGAAAAGGCTTTCCCCAGTGGCCTCTTATGTACAAGCAAATCTGGAACCCTCAACATACAGTAAGTGGTTATTTAACTTCCCTCTTAATGTTCTGAAAAACCACTTTAGAAGTGTGCCATTGTTTGGACTGCATATTTATGAAGAGTGCATGCAGGTGCGAATGAAATGGCTGATCACAAAAGCAGGCTGTCAGGAGCTGCCCTAAATCAGATTGTCTAAATTGTTCAGATATGCAGCTGAAACTAAACTGGCACTGCGGCATATGATAACTCAAGTATGCTAAAATGTATATGCTGTGTTGGAGTCTTCAGAAATGATTATAGGGGAAAGCATGTTCTTGCTCTCCTGGATTGTGCAGCAGCCTGTAGCGGCTTTTAAAAACTAAACAATTTATTTATTGCATTATTCTTTAATATATATTTAAGCAAGTCATTCCATTGACTCTTGTATTGAATTACTTTCTGCCCACTCCCTATAGTCCACCATTTTCGGAAATTATGGCTGTAATCCAAGCTGCCAGCAGCTATTTGTTTTCCAATTTAGAGCCTGAACTATGCAGTCGGTTATGGGAGAACACAGACAACTGTAGACTGTGTCCTAACACACCTAACAGAGGAAGAGAAGAATGACCAGAATTTTATAGGTGGCCCAGTCTAGTGTAGAGGGGAGTGCTTTTTACTGGCATAGCATTAGCCAAAGCATAGCTCCAGGGCCCACAAATGAATGTGTGGGTGTTTAGGGCCAGCCCTACCATTAGGCAGAGTGAAGCAGTCACCTTAGGTGGCAGATGCTGGGAGGTGGCAGCAAGGTGTTGGAAGAGAGAGCTATGTGCCAAGCACATAGGGTGGCCACTTACCCATCACCAGAAAAGAGGACAGTGATTTGCATAAAATTTGGACGTGCTGATTTATAGGTATAGATGAAAATTTAGAAATAATTACTGTAATTTAAATAGAAATACATCACACATAGCGGGGAAGACCAAGTGACTTGTGTGGCCTGCTCAGTCTACTATCCAGGGACTAACTGTTGATGGGCAACTTCATGGTGCCTGCTGTTCTCCCTTCTTAAGGTTCTTTATTTTAAAACCAGAGTTGGACTGGACAGCACTTCAAATAGAGGTTGCCTTCAAATATAGGTCTGTCCTTTGTAAAGTTGGACACATGGCCATGCTAGGTGAGGATGCTGTCCCATTGAAGAAAGTTTGAACTGCTAACCCAGTCAGCTTTCGAACATGGAATTTGAGGGATTGCCATCTTGGTCTTCACCTCAGTCAGTAAAATGACTTGGGCCAGCCCCGTGGGTGTTGCATGAACCACTGATTCCGGGAGTTCACCTCCTATGCTAGCAATTCATGCTGCAGTGAACAATGTCCAGTTGAGAAAGTTGCTTAGCGAGAGGATGCTATCTGTAGGACCACAGGGTGGTACCTGTATTTGAAAACTTGTATGTTCTCCATTAAACATCATTACATGTCAATGCCAGCTTGCTTCCTAGGTGGATGATGGACTTTTCATTAGATCCAGAAAGGCATGCCTACCCAATGAAGACTGGAGATTAACCCCATGCCCTAGCATTTTTAAATAAAGATTATGAATGTTGGGGGTGGGATGAACCTTCTACAGAAAAGGGGGGAAAATACTGTTGATTTAAAAAAACTAGAAAAAGAAGATGAATGATATTGATAATGGCAATTGTAACAGGAAAATGCAGCAGCATGTATGAAATGTGTGGTCTGGAACCACGAGGTAACAAGCTACAATCTCCAATATGAACAGATAAAAAGTCCATGTCTTCCATGCCATCAATACAACTATTTTTCCTGTGATGTGTTATAATGTGTAAAGGAGCCTTCTGGCAACACAAGAATTGAGCCAAATTCTAAACAAATAGTTTTTTCTCTAAATAAAATAAAATCAAATCATAGTACACTATTTAAATTTGAAAAGCAAATCTGTATCTATTTTTCAGATTTATTTCAGTATTAGATTTTAACATTAGTGGACTCCACTGTATCAAATTCATATTTAGCAACAGAGGCTGCTTTGCATTAAAAATGAAAAGATTACTGTGAAGCATGTTTCTTTCCTAGTATCAAACACATTTTTAACTTGCTGCCTTTTAGAGAATTGAGGTTCTACATTTCTTTCATATTCCTTTTATAAAAATGTCCAGATGTTTCCCTAAACATTTTAGAACTTTATTTGAAAAACATTTTTCTTTTCAAATGAGAATATATGCAAAGTGCAATTAAACATGTTTTTCCAACTAAGCACACTAGTTTATATCTTGTGGCAAGGAAAGATAAATAAGCAAAAATAAAAACAAGCTGTGAAATGTAAGTGATCACAATGTAGCGTCGTCCAGTTCACACCAGTTCTTGATTCCTGTTCAGGAAGCCCTGGCCACAATCTCTCTGAATCGTGGGTATGTGTGACCTTGTATGCATTTATTTTTGTCCCTAAAATAATCAGCCATTATTCACATATTGCACTAGTCAATAGGAGAAAGAAAGAACTGGGCATTATGCATTGTATGCAATGTGCATGAAGCATGTGTCTGCATTCCCAAGCATTCACCTGCTTACAAAACATCATAACATTGTGAGATCTGAATGAAACCTTTGGACTCTCATTACCTCCACAGGTACTGTTTTTCTGCTTTTACCCAGCATGGATCATACCTCAAAACTGAAATAATTTACAGAGTAAACCTGCAGTCCTCCTTCATGCAGTGATTATAATGCTGTAAACCTCCCCCAGGTGCGATGGGAGGGAAGTGGCAGATGATCCACCATTTCCAAAGCCCTGCCAACTTGGCTGGCCAGTGCAGGAGATGGGGGAGATGACGTTATCCCTCTGGTGATTTCACCGGCACTTCTTTATTGTTTTCATTCTCCCTAGTAGTATCAAGGGAGCAGGGGTAGGGGAATCACCTATGCCCGCTCCAAACTAAACATGGGTAATGGGCCCATTCCTGGTGTTTCAAAATTGGTGTACTGGATCCCACAGCCTCACACAGACTCTGCCCTCCAAATAAACCTTAGTTTTATTTAAACAAAGCATTTCCACTGAGCTCTCTGAGGCTGTGGTCTCTCTTTCCTCAGGTCAGAAGCAGCAGGTGCTGCCCTCAACCACTTCCTGTTTCCTCCCAGGAAGCACAACCCACTCAGGTCAAATCCAGTATTTCTTTCATATTGTTAGACCTGGGGCCTGTTGGAGGGATCCAAGGCCTCCTTCAGATCGCTCCCCAAACTCCCCGTTTTGGGGCTTACCACTAGTGGAAACACCAATAGTGGTAGATCTATGACCATAGAGCTATCTACAGGCATACTGAGAACCAGCATGATAGACGTGCTCCCCACTGACAAAGGGACACTTCTGCCCCATCCAATCTCTTGCAGAAGGCAGATGTGGGGGCTAGGAGTTCTCCCTAATGGTGCAATCCTATTGATGTGTAGACAGTAAAACGTCCTAGAACATCCTCCTACAGAAAGTGGAGGAAGGAACTAGAGGATCAGCTATCCTTGACCTGATTCTAACCAACAGAGACTGACTTAGTGGATAAAGTGGCAGTTTCGGGAACTCTGGGGGAAAGTGACCATGTTATACTTGAGTTCTTGATTCTAAAGGAAGCAAAAGCTGAGTGTAGCCAAATGCGTACCCTGGATTTTAGGAAAGCCAATTTTAATAAACTCAGAACAATGATAAGTATGATCTCATGGCAAGTGACTCTAATGAGAAAAGGAGCCCAGGATGGGTGGGAGTTTTAAAAAAAGGAAATTCTAAAGGCACAATTACAAACAATTCCCACAAGGAAAAAAAGGCAGAGGGCAACAGAAGAAGCCAATGTGGCTTCACAAAAAATTCAGAGATGACCTGAAAACAAAAAAGGACACATATAGGAAGTGGAAAGAAGGACAGGCTACAAGGGAAGAGTACAGGCAGGTAGCACAGAACTGCAGGAATAGTGTCAGGAAGGCTAAAGCTGAGAATGAGCTGAGGCTAGCGAGGGATGCTAAAAACAACAAGAAAGCTTTCTTCAGATACATGCATAGTAAAAGACAAAGGAAAGAAATGGTGATTCAACTATGCAATGAGGATGGCAAATTGATAAAAGAAGACAAAGAAAAGGCAGAAGTGTTCAATTCTTACTTCATCTGTCTTCTCCCAAAAGAGAGTTTGTTTATGTCCCCCCTGGCAAACCTGAAGTGCAGACTGAAGGGACAGGATTGCAGCTTGATAGGCAAATGGTCAAGGAGCACCTGATTACTTTGAACGAGGTTAAATCTCCAGGGCCTGAAGAACTGCATCCTAGAGTAATAAAGGAACTGGCAGAAGAACTCTCAGAATCACTGTCTATTATCTTTAAGAAATCATGGAGGACAGGTGAAATGCCAGATGACTGGAGGAGGGCAAATGTTGTTCCTATCTTCAAAAAGGGCAGGAAGGAAGAACCTGGGAACTATAGACCAGTCAGTCTGACATCAATCCCTGGGGCAATTTTGGAGCACATTATAAAGAAGTCAGTCTGCAAGCACCTTGAAAACAATGGAGTGGTTACTAGAAGCTAGCATGGATTTGTCAAAAACAAATCCTTCCAGACTAATCTGATCTCATTTTTTGATCGGGTAACCTCCCTTGTGGACTGTGGGAATGCTGTGGACATAATATATCTGGACTTCAGCAAAGCTTTCAACAAAGTGCCTCATGATATCCTGATTAGCAAGCTAGCTAAAAGTGGGCTGGACGGAACAACAATCAGGTGGATCCACAGCTGGCTACAGAATCGGACTCAAAGAGTGCTTATCAATGGTACCTTCTCAAACTGGGGGAGAGGTAACGAGCGGAGTACCACAGGGCTCAGTCCTGGGCCCAGTGCTCTTCAACATTTTTATTAATGACTTGGATGAGGAGGTGCAGGGAATGCTTATCAAATTTGCAGATGACACAAAGTTGGGTGGAACAGCTAATACTCTGGAAGACAGAAACAAAATTCAAAGCGATCTCAATAGGCTGGAGCGCTGAGCCGAAAACAACAGAATGAAATTTAATAGGGATAAATGCCAAGTGCTTCACCTAGGGAATGGAAACCAAATGCAGAGTTATAGAATGGGGGACACTTGGCTCAACAATACTACAAGTGAGAAGGATCTTGGAATTGTTGTAGATCACAAACTGAATATGAGCCAACAATGCGATGTGGCTGCAAAGAAGGCAAATGCTATTTTGGGCTGCATTAATAGAAGTATAGCTTCCAAATCACATGATTTCTAGAGAGCCAGTGTGGCATAGTGGTTAGAGTGTTGGACTGAGACTCAGGAGATCCGGGTTCTAGTCCCCGCTCGGCCATGAAACTCACTGGGTGACTTTGGGCCAGTCACTGACTCTCAGCCTAACCTACCTCACAGGGTTGTTGTGAGGATAAAATGGAGAGGAGGAGGACTTTGTAAGCCGCCTTGGGTTCCTTGCAGGAAAAAAGGCGGGGTATAAATATAATAAATAAATAAATAAATAAAGTGATAATTCCCCTTTACTCAGCACTGGTTAGTCCTCATCTTGAGTACTGCGTCCAGTTCTGGGCACCACACTTTAAGAAGGACGTAGACAAACTGGAGAGGGTTCAGAGGAGGGCAACAAGGATGATAAAGGGACTGGAAACAAGGCCCTATGAGGAGAGACTGAAAGAACTGGGCATGTTTAGCCTTCAGAAGAGGAGACTGAGGGGAGATATGACTTGAAGGGTTGTCACACAGAGGAGGGCCAGGATCTCTTCTCGATCATCCCAGTTTGCAGGACACGGAATAATGGGCTCAAGTTACAGGAACCCAGATTCCACCTAAACATCAGGAAAAATTTCCTGACTGTCAGAGCAATAAGACAATGGAACCAACGACCTAGGGAGGTGGTGGGCTCTCCCACTCTGGAGGCATTCAAGGTGCACCTAGACAGCCATCTGTCAGGGATGCTTTGACCTGGATTCCTGCATTGAGCAGGGGGTTGGACTTGATGGCCTTGTACTTGTAGGCCCCTTCCAACTCTACTTTTCTATGATTCTATGATCCCCAGCCAGCCATTTTAAATAATTATTATAATTTAAATGGAAATACATTTCATCTCACCATAGTGTGGAAGGCTGTGACCAGGTGACCCATGTGTCTGTCTGTTCAGTCTTCTGTTCAGGGGCTAACAGTTGAGGGGCAACAGTTCTTACAGTTCTTTAACTTTAAACCAGAACTGGACAGAACAGCCCTTCAAATAGAGGGCACCTTCAAATAGAGGACAGTACTTTGGGAACCCTTCAAACAGAGGACTATCCTCTGTAAAAGAGGACATATGGCCTCCCTATGTCCCAATCTTGTGAGGGCAATGTGTGTACTGAAAAATCCTTCTGGCCTTCACCTTATTATCCTTTTGCCAGCTTAAGATATGTTTGTTCAGCCAGGAGTTCAAATTGGTTAGCTGACTCTTTTTCCGCTAGGGTTTTTATTTTTATATTTGCACTGTGTATCTGAAAACTTACCCTTTTTTCTGAACTGATTTTTTAACTGTTTATTTTATGAATGTTTTTTAAATTGTTTCTACAAATTTTCCGTAAACTAGCTTGAGTACTGTATACCAGAAAGAAAGGAAATACATGCTTCCATAAATAATCAAATGTATTGAAACAGTTGTCTACACGCACACTTCTGCTAGATGGGGCTGGGTGAGAATTTAGTTTCAGTTCAGTTATGATAAGAATTTATCAAAATTCACAAAGTTCTCAATATTTGGGACACAAAAAACTTTATATATATATATATATATATATATATATATGAATCTGGGAGAAAACGGAACTAACAGATTTTTCCATACAGGGTTTGAGTGCTTTACTCTTATATAAATATCTGTAATTGTTATGTTTTTATTGTATTGTGGAGAGTGATCCTATGGCCCCCTAGGCAGCATCTAGGGGGCCATAGGATAATTCAGATTCCCAGATCCGAGGTTGGAGACAGAACTCCGACCTCACCGCTGGGCATCCATGCTCCAATCCCTCTCCTCCCCCACCGCAGCCGGCACAGAAAGAACCAGCAAAAAGAGGCCAGCTGTCTCTCCGAGGTCAGAAACTCAACCTCAGAGAGGGGTTGAAAGGGGGGATTTTGAGGGGCAGGGAGGGGAGGAGACAGGAGCCACCAGGATACGATGTATCCTGGTGGTGCTCAAGCCGCCTTCCCCTCCAAAGCGCCTCTCAGCTAGATGGCTGAAAACAGCCATTTCACTAAAATGCAGAGTGGGAGGTGCGGGGAGGTGGAGACTGCCTCCATTGCTCCTCCTGCTCTGCACTGGATGCTCATACGCCCGGAGTTCGGGGGTTTATGAACATTATGGGTGCAATTGATAGGATTGCGCCCTTAATGTTTTATTGTTTTAATCTATCTTAAACTATTTTTTGTAAGCGGCCTAGAGTGCAGCAGTTTTTTGGTAGAAATGTGGGGAATAAATCAAATAAATAAATAAATAATAGTCTGGGTTTGAATCCCTGGGTATTCAGCCATGTTACTGCTTAATTAGGTTTCCACCTCTTTCTCTGGATTGTTACTGGATAGGAACTACAACGCACAGAGCTGCTTCTCCAGTAGCAATGATCAGTTGTTGGGGAGGGGGACTGGAACCTTGCCCCTGCACCAAGTGATTAGTACTGCAAGTGACTGCTGGATAAGTTCTGGGACTACAGCCTACTGCTGCAGTCTTCTTTTTCTGGATTGGATCCCTTGCTTATTAACAACAACATGAATTAAGAATACTGATAGTTTATAAAGCACTAAACTTCACCTTGGCCTTAACTCCATTCCAACTATCGTAAGGCCAAGCCTCTATAGTTGGCTCCTGAGATGTTGTGATAAACAGGGTAAAGCAAGGAGATATACACTGCTTTGCACTTGTCAATTAGACATTTTTATCTTGGCTTGCCTTCATGTTGTTTTTCTCTCCTTGCCGGCATACAGAGTGCAACAGTGACACTTCCTTTTATTGTATTCTATTGTGCTGTCAACTCTGGTTTGCAGCACAGTCAAGTCATAGATGCTTATAATTGCATACTTCTTATGAGTATTCACAAACACATTAAAGATGTACAGGTAGCAAATTAGCCACAGATCTCAACAATCTGCACTTACAGTAAATATTCCATTTTTTGAGAATGAGAATGATGCTTTAAAAGTCAGCAGTTGTTTGGGAAGGGCTATGTCACATTTATGAAGCTCTGCGTCACATTTATGGCACAAAGTGTCATGATAAGTTGTCTAAAGTGCCTGTCAGTTTCGCTCACAAATGGAACAAAAATGAACACCTCACAAAATGAGCTTACATTTTAACATTAGACCGGCTTCGCAGGCAGGGTTTCTTTTCTTCTTTCACACAAGATGTGGAACTATTTTTTTTTAATGTCCCTCTTTTCTCTTGTTCCAGTTTAAGTGGAGTGGTTCAATATGTGAAAAATTATAAAGGTCAACATCTTTGATGTGAGAAGCCTGTAACCGCTTTTTTAAAATGCTGTCTTAGACCCACATTAATCTGAATTCAGACCACACTTTGGAACAGAAACTACTTCAGTGGCTTGGGGCACAATTCTATGCATGTTTACACAGAATGGAGTCCTACAATTCCCAGAATTCCCCAGGCAGCATGGGGAATAGGAATGCATAGGGTTGCACCCTTGGTTGGTTATCTTCATTTGGTCGATTATCTTCATTCAATTTTCAGCACCAACATAAACCTGTTTTGCAGTAATCCCAGCTGCCAGTAAGAAACTCTGCTCTTGTCTTTTTAAAAAGTGGGATGGGTCGGGTGCCTTGGTGGGTGCCAAAAAGGGCATCTGGTGGTGCGCTGGTGCCTACCCCCGCTTTAGTTTGTTGGGAAGAACATGACTGGATGCCTCTGTGAGTGACAGCATGTTCAGCAGACTGGGCTGAGTAAAACCCAGAGTTTCCTGCACAGTCTCAGTACACAAGGCATCCCCACAAATGTGCTGAAATGTCTTCTGAAAGAAACATGATGGGAACAATTTGATCATTTGAAATGGTCTTGCAGATTCACTTGCTGGGGAGCCAACATTGCCAAGCAAACAATTAGAGTGTAAACGAGCCATTATTTGTGTTTCAGCTTTTTGTGTTCATAGTTCTTGGCCCTCTTGACTCAGCCATTAATACCCTCAGTGTTCCTTATTTACATGCACCTGTCACACTATTAACACCTCATTAAGGTACACACCTGCTGTGGTTCATATTTAAGTCCAGTGTACCACAACCATTAACCTGCTGTATTTCATTAAGAGGCACTCAGCACAATGGCAGCACAGAGCAGAGCTCATTAATGGGTCACATTGCCACTGAAAATTGGTTTTCTGTGGGAGTCTCCTTTGGGTTCAAATTTCCTTTTATTGGTAATTGATTTTGTATTAAATATTTTCCCAGAAAAAAAGTACATATAACTGGAACATACATAACATTAAATCCAGCTGAAACAGCATAGTTTCAGACACTGCAGACTAATAATAGGGAAATGAAATATATTATAATCGGGTAACAAGTTCAGCTTTCACATTATATGTCACAGCTAAGGACTTTGGATCTGCCATGAGCTCTTGGCTGAAAAATACGATCTCACTGGCCTCAGTCTATTCCTATGAAAAAGGGGCACATCCGCATTAGTGAAAGTGGAACAGCTGTGCAAAAGTAGGGATGGGTGAGACTTTCATTTGGTTCACATTTTTATGTGAACATACCTAATTCACATTCCCCAAACCAAGGCATTAACTAGAACACAGTTGCACTCTGAAATCCTTATTTTCCTGAATGTTGAGTTCAAACTCAGCAATTAAAAAATATGTATAGAAAATGCACGTATTAAGAAAAAGTGGCATAAATTTAATTGTGGAAATCTGACAATCGGGATGAAAATGATCTTGACACAGGTTCATCTATCCCTAGTTGGAGCAGCAATGTGATGTAGCGATTACAGTGTTGCTTGGACAAGTACTGGGATGCCCAAAGTTCAAAACCCCTTTAAGCCATGATACTCAGTGGGTGACCTTGAACCAGACACATGTGTGTGCATGGACACACACACACACACACACACACACACACACACACGCACGCACTCAGACTAACGTACATCATAGGAATGTTGTGAGGATAAAGGAAAAGCGGCCACCCTGGCTTCCTTGGTGAAAGGGCAGGTTATTATTGTAATATATAATAATAGTTTGGTTTTCAGAGGACAAATTTAATAAAGAATACTTGTTAGAACAGGAATTGATAGCAGCACCATTGTATGGTCTTCCTTGATTGAAAAGAGAGAGGGAGGGAGACTATAATAAGTTCCAAATTAATTCCAAGACAGATAATGAAAACATGGATTAATTATGTAAAGTAAGTTCTGATATATCACCATTGGCTTGGGTTATTAAACATAATAAGTCTGGCAACATAGATAGAGGATTTAAGCAATGGAAAATGAATAATTGTTATAGATTCAAGATTTGATTCAGAATCAGATTGATTTTAACAGGACAACCTGTTAGGAATTGAAATGGATGGATACCTCCATGGTATCAATATTTTCAGATCAGACATCTTATTATACAGGAATTTGAAATAAGAGAACTCAGGTACATGACCCCCTTGTGAAAAAAAAAGATGATAAAAAAATTAGGAGGTATTCTCATATTTATCAGATTGTATGATCTTTTAAGAAAATAAGAGAATATTATAAGGTGCTTGGGAAAGAAAGATTGGAATGTCTATTCCAGAAAGTATGGCTGTGTGTGTGTGTGTGTGTGTGTGTGTGTGTGTGTATGAGAGATAAATAGCACTTTTCTGTTAGTACCTCTTTGGAAGCAGCCCAGTTTAAGATTCTGTTTAGATGGAATATAATGCTTCAAAGAATTAATAGAATTCATTGAACAAATGTTTGCAATGTGACAGAATGGATACAGATTAACATAATCTGTGAGGGGGCTAACCAAAAGTTCAAAATTATTAGATATATATTGCACAAATAATAAAGATCCATTTAAAATTTGACACCATAACTGTTTTTAAGGCTGCAACAATCCTATTTACTCTTTGTTTGAAAATCTGATTGTTAATCTCTTGATTGCAGCAAGGATTGTTGGAAAAATCAGCATTATTGGAAAAGTCAGCATTACTGGAAAAATCGGCATCTCCAATGATCAGAAATGGCTATTTAAAGTATTGGAATTTTCATATATGGATAAAATAACTGGTATGATTTAAAGAAGAATAACTGGTATGGTTTACAGAAGAAATAAATAAATATATTAATTGAATAAATATATTAAATAAATAAATAAATTGACAAATTATATCAACTAAATTGTCTTCTAAATGGCAGTCTTTAATATGTATTGGATTAATCATTCAGGGTTAAAGCAATTAGATATTTCTGTGTTTAGGTAATACTGAGTTGTATGTTTTAAATATATACAACTAAAATACAGTTTGCATGCATTCAGCTTAATGCGTTTCTAGTTCTACCTGCGAATCTTCACTGATTTCCCCCCATAATATCATTAAAGCCATGTATCTACTCAGTGTATGTAGGGGCTGGGCAAATAAAAAACTATTAAATCGTTAGTGATTAGTGTTCTAGATTTGCCATGAATTGATAGTTAAAACGTACACTGTCTACGGACTAAACAACTAGGCTGAAATCCTTGACAAACTTCCTAGGCAGTAAGGCCATTGAAGATAATGGGCTTTGGATTGTGATGTTGACATATGTGCAGCATTCTCTGTGATGCTGGTGCCACAGTTTTGGAACCAACATCCCAAGGGGAAGCCCACCACGCCACCACTAAATTATTATTCTCTGGTTTCTTTTAAATAACTTTAATGTCATATAGCTTTTTGTCTTGTATGATCCTGTTGCTTTATTGTTCGCATTATCCTTGTGCATGGGCTTCAGTTTTTTAGAGGTGAATGGAGATATATATACACACACACACTGCCAGCTTCACAGCTGTGTTCACAAGATATAAAAAGCCCCCCCCCCGCACCCACAATCTCAGATATTTGCGGCAGAGGGGGAGCCTGCAAACAAGGGTGAAGTATTTGTCCATCTTTCCGGTAAGATAATAGGGACACTAGAGGTGGAACTGCAAGCAAGCGAATGCCTGCCATTGTCTTGCTGCCAGTCAGAGATTGCAGTAGCAGGTCTACTCTCCTTCTCCCCTCATATGCACTGAAGAACAGCCCTGTTTCTCCCCACACACTTATTGGGGATTGGCTGGTATCACATTGTGAGGAAGAGTACAGGAATTAACAGAAAAATGCTGCTGAAGCAACTGCTGTTGGGCAGTAAACAATGGAAGAAGAGGTGTGAAAAGGGCAAGGGTCTTTTTCAGGGAGCATTTTGGGCTTTTCCCTCCCAAAAAGCCTCCCTTTGCACTAAATACCTGGGCAGGGTGATCCTATCAGGCTGCCTGTAACCCTCCAAACCCAGAGGATTACGGGCATCCTATTGCGGGCAGGAGGAGCACGGTGGATAGGATATCCGCCACGCTCCCCTCACCCTCAAAAACATCTAGATGGCCAATTTCAGCTAACTAGATGTTTTCCCTCTCCATGTTCAGTTGCCTGCCGGCGCAGAAAAACTGAGCCAGCTGCATGGGGGGGGGGGCGCTCCGTAGCACTGCGACCTCGGGAGAGATTTCCGAGGTCGCAGGGCTTCTATGCCCAGTCCTATGGCTACCCCAGACAAGGTCAGAGGGACATAGTATTGCACCCTAAATCATAAAAAAATAATATCTGTAAAATAATTGACATGAAATGTGAGATTTTGAATGCTTACACTTCTAATCACATTCTTTATCATAGACACTTTTATCATATACACCTAGTTAAATCTTGCATTGTGTCAGGGTATTTATTTCTGTGCTTGCTATTACATTTATGTGTTAGTTATCACATTTACGTCCAGCCTTTCCTCCCGGCTACTTAAAAGCAGTCTGCATAGGGTTCCCAAGCAGTTTTCCATCCTGACACTGACCAAACACAGAACGGCTTAGCTTCAGCAGGGTTGGTGCATTATTTTCCTCCAATAACATGACCCAGGCCTTTCCCAGCCTGATGGCCTGCGGATGTTTTGGACTTCAACTCTCATCAGTTCCACCAAGGATGGCCGATGGTCAGGAACTCTGGGAGTTATAGTCCAAAACATCTGGAAGGCACCAGGGTGGGGAATGCTGCCAAGACCCATCAAGCATGGATCAGAGCTATGCTGCGAGTGTGTGTTTTACTTCTTTATTTTAATTACTTTATGTTAAGGAATTACATGTTTAAGAATTACTTTAATTCTTTACTTGGAAGAGCAAGAAGTGACAAGTTCATATCCTGATCCTTTACCTTAGCTCAAGCAATAGTCTACAGCAGGGCTCTCCAACCTTGGGTCCCCAGATGTCGCTGGACTACAATTCCCAGAATCCCTTGCCATTAGCCATGCTGGCTGGGTATGCTGGGAGCTGTAGGCCAGCAACATCTGGGGACCCAGGTTTGGAGAGCCCTGGTCAGACTTACGTAAATATGTACAGACTTATTTGCTCTAGAGCAAATTCACCTACTGGGATGTATAAAATTTTACCACCTCATCTATGAGGAGCTGCAGTCCAACTTCAGTGATGAATACCAGCCTTTGCCTGTTAGGGATGGACAAATCTATCAGTTTTGGTCTCTCACATTCTAATGTTTTAAATTTCAAGTCCTTTTCCTCCTGTTTATGAAGAATTTGTGAATACTAGTAGCAAGTCCTTTTCAAAAGAGAACTAAATGAAATTCTCACCCATCTGCAGCAGCCAAATTCAATAGGTACAGCTACTCCCAGCATGGAGAGCACCATGTTGTACTTGTGTACCATGTAGCTATTAAAGATAAAGAGCCTGTTGGAAAAAATAGGTGCCAACCCTAATTCTGTACCATAAACATGGTTGAATGGCCTGTGGCTTACGCTGGCTCAGCTTGTCTGAGTGTGGAAAGCTAAGCAGGGTCAGGCCTGGTTATTACTTGGATGGGAGACCCCTCCTCTAGTTTCCTGCATTGAGCAGGGGGTTGGACTCGATGGCCTTGAAGGCTCCTTCCAACTCTATGATCTATGAAATCTATGAATACACAAGGATTCAAACCCAGATTTTTTAGAGCTACGCACTCAAAGCCCTCTGTCCAGATGGATGAATCTCTCAGGGCCAAACTAATGTTCTACAAATCATGCATAGCAGTGTGTCATCAGGACCATAGTAATTTGAGGGGGATTTAAGCTTTCCCACTCCTGTTTTCATCCCAAAATTCTGCACACACCCTTTGGGGGGGGGAGAAAAAGAAACATCTCCATTGGAATCCATGGAGGTTTTTTTCTTTTTTTAACCCACCTGCGGTGGGGGCAGAGTGGAATTTCAGGATGAAAATGGGAGGGGGACAGCTTAAATCCCTCCCTCCCAAGATGTGACAGCCCTTATCTGAATTGGGGCTGCACACACTTACACTCAAGTAAGTAAGCCATTTGCAGAACAGTTAGTTTTGGCCTTAGTTTCAACTTCTCTCACATTTGAATTTTTAAAATCTCAAGTTCTTTTCTTCCCATTTATGAAGACATTTGAGAATTTCTGTAAGTTCTTATCAAGAAATGAACCAGATGAAACACTCACCTGTCCCTAGTCTGATGGAAGCAACTGCCCATATTCATGTCCTGTTGTGTGCACAGCGCCGTGCCCCTGATGCATGCAGATCCTGCTGCTTGTATGAAATCCATGTTTACAGTCCTACAAGCATGAACAAGGCGGCGAATGTACACACTGCTGTTTATGTGACAAAATGGCCGGTAGCCCATGAAAGCTTATGCAGCAGTAAAATGTTTAATCTTTAAGGTGCCACAGGACTCTTAGTGGTTCACACTACTTATGTGTAGGATTCACACCCCATATTTTCAGAAAGCAGTTTAATGAATTGAAAGCCACATTCCGAAGAAGAGAATGAGTTTACACCATAGAAATCACTATCTTTTACATACGGTTCCAAGAGATATTTTTCTGATGAAAAAGGCTAATAAACCAATGGCGACGAGGACACTTAACATATGCAAATCTGTTCCAGTGAAAGAGTTAAAGTGCTTTATAATATAATTTTGCTTTCAGTGCCAATATAATTAGATTGTAACAAGCAAATCCCTGCATCATAACACTGAAAATTTGAAAATTTGATTCTGCCTGGCAAACAACCAAGTCCCTGTGTGTGCGCAAACCTGACATTAATAAGCTACAAGAGATTACATGATTTAGAAAAGAAGCACTTGGTGTTACAAAATCAAATAATAGATCTCTAGGCTATAATTAGGAGAATTGGGATTCAACAATGAAGTCATAATAATGTAATTTAGCTGTAAGTAACAGAGCCATGGAGTCACATTAGGAGGTGTGATCACATCTTTCAGCAAAGCTCCACTGTGTAGACTTATTGCTGCTCCGTTTAGTTGGGTTTCCAGCAACCTGTTGGCACCGAATCATGAGCTGTCGGCCTCTTGTTCTCTAGGGGCAGTATGGCAAGGTGCCACCCATGCATTTTTATTTCAGCCCTGTGACTTTTAAGTCAAAACAATAAAATTATATATACTGAGTGTAAAGTTGCCGGTGAACATTTGTATAAACAGCATGACTGTAGGGGCCATCTGAGAAATAATGTGTTAAATAAGCGCACAGTTCAAGCAATGCGTTACATGTCTGCTTGGGTTGTGGACATGTAAAATCTAGTTTTCATTAGTCCTGGGCATTTTTATTTGAGTTCTGTTAAGATAGCTTAGCTCAAAGATTGTTTTTGCAGAAGAAGTTAAGAAATACTTTCCTTCCCTTAAACACAGCACTAAAACAAATGAATATAGCTAATGGAGAATGTACTCTGGGAAACAACCATGATTCATTTATGTAGTTAACTATTTAATTTGGATGCTCTTTTACCTGTTCCTGTAATCAGATGTAGTCTTCATGATACATGATACTGGTTGCTGATTTCCATTTTTGCAAGGTTCCCTTACTTGGATTGAGGCCTCACTGATTCTCGAAAATATGGTATTTCTAATTATGCATTGATACTAATGCTTGAACTGTGTAGCATTTAGACATGGGAAATATAAAAAACTAATTTAACTGTATTTCGTGATCCCTTTACAAGCTATGATCTCTTGACTTTCTTGAACTGGGTCATTTAGCACAGTCTTTTTTCCTATAGGAGAGTACAGTGGGATAAACCCACTGGAAGAGAAGAAAGATATGAACGTACATCTAACACTGTTCCTAACACTGTCCAATAGTTAGGCATCTAACACTGTTCCTAACGCTGTCCAAGTTCCTAATACTATGCAATAGTTGTATCTTGTGATCTTCAGAAAGACACCATTTGAAGTGGCCCAGAGCAGGTTAGCTTCATAGGAACACTGTGTTTTCTTGGAGCAAGCAACTAGGGTGAATAAACACCCTAGTTTTGCATGGGAGTTAGTGCGGAAGGTTGAGGGGGAGCCCAAGAAACTTCAGATTCCTCTAGAGATTCTGACACCATGGACACAGAGAAAACTGTTTCTGCATGGTATGTGCCACGTTTTTTCTCCCAGCCTGAAGACAGCTTGGACTACACCTGCAGCAAATGCAAGCTCATAGCTCTGCTGAAAGCGAAGGTTAGGAGTCTCTCAAGGCATGCCGCTTTATGCCACAGCTTCTCGGGTAGGATGATAAAGGATGAGAGGCAATTTTCACTCCTAAAAGGGGACCAGAAGGAGAAGGTTTCCAAAGAGAAGGAAGAAAACAAAAGGGCAGGAAGACCATGGAAGAACATGACAGACAGGACCAGCAGAATTAGGAGACACAACTGATACCAGGGTCTTCCCACAAGGAGTAACTGAAGGCCATGGGTGGGGAACATCTGGCCTGGGAGCCAAATCTAGCCCTCTGAGATTCTTCAGATGGCCCTCCCCCACCCCTTTCCCCCAAACACCCATCATGTGGTGGTTCCCTGGCTTTTGTGTATTGGTCTTGGCCCTGCCTTTTGCCTTTGGCCCTGCCCACCAATAGAATGTTTCCTCCGAGAGCTTCTCTGAAATGGAATTTGGCCCTCAGACTGAAAGAGGTTCCCTGCCCACTGCCCTAAGCCATCTGGAGAAGAAACACCAGTCCCATGCACCATGAAACACTAAGGATGACACTCAGACCCCCATGGATGGAAGGAGGACATGCGTGGTGGTGGCTGGAGACACCCTACTGAGAGGGACAGAAGCGGGACATGCAGACCTGGCATGCCATCTTGACAAGTGTGTAGCCTTTCTGGAGCATGTATTCAAGATGTAATGGAGAAGACACAGAGACCCATCAAACCCACTGACTGCCATCTATGCCTGCCTGCTAATCCACATGGGCATGAATGATACAGCCAGAAGAAATCTGGAATGGATCTCCAAAGACTCTGATGCTGTGGGTAGGAAAATGAAGGAACTGATGGCAAGTGGTGTTTTCATCACTCTTTACTGTTGAAGGTCTGGGCATTGATAGAGAGGGCAGGATACTAGAAGTGGACAGCTGGTTACACAACGGTTCCATTGGGCAAGGTTTGGTTTCTTTGAATATAGCCTATGCTACCACTATGAAAGACTCTTCCTGGCAAGAAATGGACTGCACCTCACAAGGACTGGAAAGGTTTTGGCAGGAGCTTCACAAGTCTGATCAAGAGGACTTTAGACTAAATCCTGCAGGGGAGGGAGGCAAGAGCCAAGTAATGAGCCAAGAATATGTGTGACAAAGGAGGAAGGAGGGCAGTGGAGGTGGTGCACAGTTATTTGCAGGTAAATACAGCAAGGAAACGAGGAAGGTGCAACACCCATGGCCTCTGATGTTTATTATATACTAACACATAAAGTATAGGAAACAGACAGGGTGAATTTGAAAATCTGGACAGTAAGTACAATCTAACAGGTATCATTGAGACTCGGTGGGATGAGACTCATGAATGGAATATAGCAGGGTGTGCCTTGTTCAACAGGCAGGGCTGGCCCTGCCATGAGACACGCAGATCAGGAGCACTGGTGAATTGTGGCCCCATCTGCTGCTCACAGGGCCATGCACGCAGGGCCAGTGCAAGGCAGTTTGGTGCCCTAGGCAAGATCAGATATTTAGTGCCCCCCCTTCCCACTTGAGCCCTCCCTCCCTCCCTCCAGCCCTATGCTCCTGGCGTCCCCTTTAGCCCGGCGCCCTACGCAGCTGCCTAGTTGGCCTAATGGTAGCACCGGCCCTGCATGCACACTCCACCTCCCCAGCTACAGCTGTTGTTGTCTGCCTGTCAATCAGCCAAGCATGGGCTCCACCACTGCCGTGCCGCTTTTGCTGTGCTCGACCCATGGTCCTTCCTTAGACTGAGGCATTGTGGGTGAGGTGGACCTGGAGACTGCCTCTGTGCCACTGCCACCACTTTGCCACAATGATGACAAATACCAGTTTAAAGCTTGTGTAAAATGTAAAGTTACATCTAAACTTTCAACTTTAAATTTAACTCAAGCTTTAAAAAGTATTGTGGCAAAGTGGAGGCACAGGAACTCTCTGGGCCCATCGTCTTAAAAAAAAAAATAAAGGCCAGTGGAGGGAGAAGGAGGCAGTGGTCCACCTCAAATGAGTCAGTATATTGCTCCTTCACTGGAGGAAGGAACAAGTGGATCTGCTGTACTGGACTTAACTGTGATCGACAGACAGAAACAGGTGGTGGGAACTTTAGGGGAAAGTGGCTATGTTATCTTGGAATTTGTGATAGCGAGGCATATGAAAACTCAGCATAGTTGGACATGTACCCTGGACTTCATGGATTTCAAAAAGAATCCCTGGATTTGAAACCCTGGATAAGAAAAGTTTGCTAGGATCCCATGGCTAGGAATTCTGAAGAAGAGGGTTTGAGAGGGATGGAAGATTTGGAAGGAAAAATGGGAGTCCTTTAAGGAAGCCAGTGTGGCTGCTCAGGGAGCTCCCTCATCAGCTGAGACTTAAAAAGGAGATGGATAGAGAACACCGAACTACTTTAAATGAGTTAAAGTCTCCAGGAAGGGATGGACAAATCGGTCAGTTTGGATTTCTCCCACATTCTTTTGAAATCTGGCTGCATCAAGAATGTGGTAATACTTGATAATTACAATGGTTTTTATTTATGTATGTATTTATTTATTTATTTATTATTACATTTATACCACCCAATAGCCAAAGCTTTCTGGGCAGTTGATGAAGTAATCCTTTGACCCTTGACTACAATATGGCAACATGTTAATAATTTCATAACATAACACCTCACCTCCAAAAAAGCTTTCCCAACAGCTTCATTAAATCTATTCAAGTTTATTGAATAGAGGAAAGTTAAATCCTTATTACCAGACCTCATCTTGGATCAATTCACCAAAATACCATAGTTTTACCACCAGTTTTTCCACTGCTAAGGAAATATTAGAAACCTAGGAAGCTGCCTGATACTGAGACAGACTAAGCCTACATTTTGGGCCTACACATTTTAGGCCTACATCTAAGGCCTACATGTTTTAGGCCTACATCTAAACACCAAAGAACATAGGAACATGGGAAGCTGCGTTATACTGAATCAGACCATTGGTCCATCGAACTCAGTATTGTCAACACTGACTGGCAGTGGCTCTCCAGGGGTTCAGGCAGGGTTTTTCCTGTCCTACACCGAGATGCCGGGGATTGACCTTCTGCATGCACAGCGTGTGCACTAGCACTGAACTACAACCCCTCCATTCTTGTTTTCTAAACTTGTGCTTCTCTGTTGACCTACAGTCCTTGTGGTTTCATGTGTTTAGCTTTCAGAGGCCAGGAAAATACTGTTAACTTTCAGGAGCCTGTTTCTAATTTGAATTTATTTGGTATGCGTTAGCCAGGACTGTTTATTTGGCTCATATCATCTACTCATTGTAACTTAATAAAATAAATAAGTCAGCTTAGTTTTGTGAGTTGTGAGTTGTGCAGTGGCTGGCACCTCATTATGACGAAATGCTAGCTATTCACCAGGGAAAGGGCTATGCCTGCAACAGTTGAGACGTTTGGGTATATGTACAGTTTTCATAATGCTACACACACACACACACACACACTATCTCTGAGCCCAGTTGTAACTGAGAGAAGATGAGGGAGCAAGTTTCACTGAACTCCGAGGGACCTTCTACCAATTAAGCATGCATTTGCTCACAGTCTTATGCACATTTACTTGGGAGTAAATGAAGCCACTGGGATTTAGTTCTTGTTAATATGAAGAATGACTGCAGTTATTTGAACCTTTTCTTTCAGCATACTGGGTTAGAGAAGATCCAGTAGGTATATTATAGCAGGATCTCCTGGTTTCAGGCATTCATTTCTACATGTAGAGAAACAGGGGAAGGACAAGGACAATGGTGGGAGATTTAAAACAGGCAAAAGTAAATACTTCTTCACACAGAGAGTTTAACCAGGAGTGGACAACTTGTGGCCCTCCAGATGTTCTTGTCTGCAACTCCCATGATCCCTCACCATTGGCTTTGCTGGCTAAGGCTGGTAGGCGTTGTAGGCCAAAACATTTTGAAGGCCACAAGTTGCCCACTTCTGGTTGAATCTATGGACTTTGCTGCCACAAGATGTGGTCATGACCAGTAAATCAGACAACTTTAAAGGCTATCAGTGGCTACTAGTCATGATGGCTATATATTACCTCCAGAATAGGAGGCAGCATGCCTCCGAATGCCAGTTGCTGGGGAACAAGAGCAAGAGAATAGCTCTCATGTCCTGTGGGCTACCTATAGGCATCTGGCTGGCCACTGAGATTATGATGGTGGATTAGATAGATCTTTGGTCTGATCCAGCATGGCTGTTCTTATGTAAGAGTAGGGGGAAGAGTAAGCCTAGAGATCACCACAGAACCCAACTTTGGAATATTTTGTATCCCACTTTGGAATTATTTTATAATGAAAAGCAGGTAATAAAGTGTATAAATTAATAATTAATTAATATATGTGTATGGGGGGGGATAACTCTGAAGAATTCCCCTTGAGAGCCTACATTCAGCTTGTGAGGGTTTTCTACTCTTTTTTTGCTTCTAATTTGACAAGTTGCTTTTGCTTCAGCACTTAAGGACAAATCAAATATTATACCCAAATAGTAAAACATGCACACATTTTTATTCCCTACTCACTTAAAATTAGAACTAGTTGTTTGTCTATTCACAGTTCTTATTTCTTGGCTTATTACTGTCATGATCCCATGTCTCCAACGCTAATCATTTGCCCTAAGTGAGAGAACACCAAATTCTGTATAGTGGGATTGAAAAGCTATAGGCACAGACATAAAATTAGACTTTGTTTAAGCATAATGGACACAAAGCTGAGATTTTCCCAGTCACAAATGGCAGATAGCTGCCTCTGTACTTTGAATGTCAATTGTTGCAGGCACCCTAGCTGTAATTTGTGCCTTGACTAATTATTTCCCCTAGTCCCTACATGATCTTAAACATTTATATCCAGGATATCAAGAGGGAGTTAAAACAATTCAGATGTGCTAATGAAGCATCAGATGCCAAGAATACACAATGATTCATTGGACAGTATTCCACTTCAGCTTCATTACATAGAAAAATGCTCCTCTGCAAGATTTCTTTTGCTTGCCAAATTGCCCATTTCCAGATCTACTTCAAAGAAAGAGACTCTGTCTTTGGACTTCTTCATATAGTGCATTTTGTACTCAGAAACTGATTCCCAATACAAAATACGTGTGCACATAATCAAGTAAGAAGGACATACAGTAATACCTTGGATTGCAAGTAACTTGGTTTGAGAACGTTTTGCAAGACAAGCAAATTTTTAAATATTTATTTATTTATTTATTACTTGATATACAAGCGACATCTTGCAATACAAGTACTGTAGTACAGCTTAAATGAAAAATCTCTGTACAATTTTTTTTGGGGGGGATTTCATTTTGATATGAGAGTGTTTTGGATTACAAGCACGTTTCTGGAACGAATTATTCTCTCAATCTAAGGCATGACTGTATGTGTTTTCTTTCTTTCACACCATCAATGTGCATGACTTTTTTAGATTACAGTAATACCTTGGATTGCAAGTAACTTGGTTTGAGAGCGTTTTGCAAGACAAACAAATTTTTAAATATTTATTTATTTATTTTTTACTTGATATACAAGCGACGTCTTGCAATACAAGTACTGTAGTATGGCTTAAATTAAAAATCTCAGTCTGTACAAATTTTTTGGGGGGGATTTCGTTTTGATATAAGAGTGTTTTGGATTACAAGCACGTTTCCGGAACGAATTATGCTCTCAATCCAAGGCATGACTGTATACGAAATTGGTTATCAGCCCCAAAGATCATACAACTGCTTTGTAAATGGTCACTGTTAATAATAAAATTGTACGTGTCTGTTCTTTCTGCATTTCATTTCCCTCTGATCTCACTGTTTACAACTACTCATCAGGAGAATTATTAGGCTTAGTTACAATAGGGCATGGAAATTATGGAGTTGCGCATAAATCTCACCTTTCCCATTCAGGGTCAAGCTACATGTTACTTTAAAAATGCAGCTAGCAGCGGTGTCTTGTTCTTTTTGTTTCTTTTTTACTCAGAAGCGAGTGCAGGGGATGCAATCCAGATCAAGACCTTAGTGTGTGGAGGTGGGAAGGCAGCTTCAGCCCTGTGCTCTCTGCTGTGGTCCTGATCTGGAATGGGGAGGGGGGCAGTGGCTTACAGTGCCAAAAAGTGATCCTTTGGTTACAATGAGTGCAGAATTTGACTGACAAGTTGGTCAACATCCAATCTTAGAAGAACAGCACTGGTTGCCTATTAGCTTCTGGGCCCAATTCAAGCTGCTGGTACTTACCTCTAAAGCATATATAGGCAAGGCATGGCCTTAGGATCTCTCATGCAGTCTACTACACACACACACATGGATTTCTCTACACTATCGACTTACCACATTTGAAATCGGAGTGTAGAACCTCAGGCCTGGAGGCCAAATCCAGCCCTCCTGACATCCCAATTGGGCCCAGTTCAGTTCCCAGATGGCCACACCACCAACCACAGACTGTTTGCTGGTTTCTTGGCTTTTGTGCCATTCTAAAAGGTTGAAATGCTGCTCCTAAGGCTTAGTGACCGGCAGTAAGGGCTTTGGGAGGACGCAATCCAATGGGGATGCCCATAAGCCTCCGAACTCGGAGGATTATGGGCATCCTATGCAGGGCAGGAAAAGTGAGGAGGCAATCTTCTCCTCCCCGCTCCTCCCACCCTGCAATTCAGATAGACGGCATTTCAGCCATCTTGCTGCAGTGCTTCAGATGGGGAGAGAAGGATGCTGGAGTGCCACCAGGATATGTCATATCCTGGTGGATCCCGTCTCTTCCCCACCGCCTGGAATGCCGTCTTTACCCCTTCTCTAAGGTCACTGTTACGACATCAGGGAAGCCACTGGTGTGGTTCTTTCTGTGAGGGGTCATGGGGATCAAGCACAGATCTCCAACTCTGAGGTCAGAGCTCTTTTCTGACCTCGGATCTGGGAATCTGGAGCATCCTATGACCCTTTAGATGCTGTCAAGGGGCCATAGGATCACTTCGCCCATCTACAATATGCTGCTCCTTTTTGTACTATTTTTGGCCCCACTCGGCTTCTGCCTTCAGCCCCACCCACTACTGGAATGTGGCCCCAAAAAGCTTCTACAAAATGGAATTCAGCCCTTAGGCTGCAAGAGGTTCTGCAGCCCTGTTTTAAATAAATATCAGAGCACATTTTTTGTCTGCTCATTTAACTTCCAAAGATTCTCCTGATCAGTCAAACCCTTTAAAAATGAAACTGCTCAGAGCATTGAAAACCCTTGGAAATGTTTCCCATAGAAAACTCTGTTAAGACTGGTCATATATTTTTGGAAATATTAAATGTTTTATCTTCCATTATATTTCTGACACAACCTGAACATTTCAGGCGCTTCCACTTCTGAATAATGAAACTGACATGACTCTTTCTCTCATTAAAGAATAATAAAAATAAATTATTTACGGGGGGGAAATTGGAAAGGATTCTGTGAATGGATTCCTGCCTTCTTGGGGACTTGTTTTACTCTCCCTTTGTGCCTTTTGGGTTGATAAGCAAGAGAAATAGCCAGTAGTCCTCAAAAACAAAAACAAAAAATAAAAACAAAACAAAAAAACCCAGCAGCAGCTGCAGAAACAAAGAGGTCATGAAGAGTAAGTACTGTAGAAATACCAAATATAAATAGCAAACACAACACAGTATAAAAGGAATATAACATACAGAAAAATCAATTGGAAAATTAAAAGAAAGATTAATTTGAAGCAGGTACGAATTTCCGAATAACTAAGTATGAAGGACCTGTAAAGAGCTAATAAAGTGATCAAGCGACTGGAAGAAAATGCAAATACTGCTTGATGGGGGAAAGCGCCACAAGTGAGGAGAATGGGCTTCAATTGCAAACAATAAAAACATTGAAAATTGGTTCGTCATTAAAACAGCGACTGAGTTTGCACGACATGACAGCGCACCATGCATTATAAACCACGGTGGGTTGTCCTGTCATGCAATCCCACGATGGGCTTGTCAGGAGGTGGCCTACGTTTGGCTTATCAGCCACCCTGACTTGTATCAGGGGTTGTATCAGGGGTTGTTTCACCCACAGTGGGTTCTTGGGTCATCCGAACCAGGACCACAAGACCCAAAAGGGCAGGTGAGCTTTCAGCACAGCACTAGTTCTGATTTTCCCCCTGTGTCTCTTAACCACTGATGCAAGATTTGGACTGAGGAGCCATCAGTACACTGTTTCTCCTTTTCATCAGATTTGGGTGAGGCGATATAGAGGTGCTGAACTGGCATCCCTGGAAGCAGCAATGCACAGGATCGAGTCCAATCACTGAAGCTCAATCCAAATAAGATGGATGTCCGCTTGGTAGGTTGTTGTCTGTAGGGTTCAACCTGTTCTGGAAGGGCTTGCCCTGTCTCTAAAGCAAAGGTAGGCAACCTAGTGCCCTCCAAATGTTTTGGACTACCATTGCCAGTGGTCTCAGGCATGGTCAATGGTCAGGGATTATGGGAATTGTAGTCTAAAACAGCTGGAGGGCACCAGGTTGCCATCCCTGCTCATAAGGATTAGATTCACAGCTTGAGGGTACTGATCATTCTCCATTGTCACTAGAGGCCCATCTGAGGTCCATAGCATGCAGTGCTTCCACAAGCTAAGCCTGGTTTGTCAGCTACAACCCATCTTGGACAGAAAGAGCCTGGCCACAGTGATCTTTTCCCTTCCCCCTAGAGTGTCACAGGGTCACAGTATGAACAAATTTTGTCTGGCCACCAGGGCAAGCCAAGATTTGTTGACCCCTGCCTGGAACCAAAACCCTGAACATAAAGTCAATGCTTCCTCATGCCTGCTGAACTCATGCCTGTTTCTGGCACAAAAACGATTCAATTTTATCTACTGTACAAAAGTCAAAATAGTCCTACCAGAAGTTCTCTCAAATCTACAACAGTATGCAAGTGCAGCCTTGACTAATAGATCAAGACCAGAACAAATAATATGAGTTTTCCTGAGCTGTAAGATCAGTGCCTCAGGACCTGCTCTCTGGCCTGCTGGTCAGAGCTGTTAGACTGGCGGGTACCAGGGGCAGCACCTTTTCAGTGGTGGCCCCACCTCTTTGGAACTCCATCCCCAGGAAAATACATATAGTCTCATCATTACTGATTTTTAAAAGAAGACTGAAGACTTTAAAATATATATATCTCAGACCACATTTGGCTAATGTGCTCTGGTGTGTGTGTGTGTGTGTGTGTGTGTGTTTTGGAGAAATTATCTGTTGCTGTTCATTAACTAAGGGATGTGATATTTTTATGATTTGCAAGGGCAATGTTTACAGAAAGGTGGGATACAACATTTTAAAATAAATATGCAAATATGATGGATGAAAAACACAGTAAATTGCCAAACAATGTAGCAGACTGTGGCAAATAATTGCCGTTGCATGTCATACTGCTGCACGCCAAGCCAAAGAGAAGCCTTCCATCACACACTTTTGGTGGACAATTCATTGAATCATACAGTAATACCTTGGATTGCAAGTAACTTGCTCTGAGAGCATTTTGCAAGACAAACCATTTTTAAAATTTGACTTGATAAACGAGCAAGGTCTTGCAAGACAAGTAGTCACGTAGGGATGTAACTGCTCGCCTCGAGCGGGCGTAGCGGGCCAAAATCAGCCCCGCTCACACCTGCCAGAGACTCGCCTTGATATAAGAGTATTTTGGATTACAAGCACGGTTCCGGAACGAATTATGCTCTCAATCCAAGGTATTACTGTATATGTTTTAAAGTGGCTATTATATGATAAAACTACTGTAAGATGACTTTCATAAGAGAGTTTGGCCTCGGTATGTGTTGAGATGCTAGGTCGCTATGTCTGGGAAAAATGTCAAAATGTAGGTTAAGCCAGGAACTGATTACTTGGTCTTGACGTCTACTGAAGCATGCACAAGACTAATGCCCCCCAAAGGGACTTTGGCATAGTCACTTTTGGGGGCATTAGTCTTTTGTATGCTTCAATACACATCAAGATCGAGTAATCAGCTTCTGGCTCAACCTGCATTTGGAAAGCTTTCCCAGACAAGCTTTTCATAGTGGGCTGGCTTCAGTAATAACCACTGCAAAACACATGGTTGTATGAATCGACTCTTGTGTCTGTATTCCCTCCCAAGAAGTTCAGTCACTATGTCTTCCAAAAGCAGAACCATGTGCATTTGCTACTCCAGAAGCAAAAGTGCATAATCAGCCAAACACATAACAGCCTCCATTAGATCTTGTTTGCAAAATATGCATATCCCGCAGAACAAAACTTGAACATTGTACAAAAAGTGAAGTGCAGAAGTTAGCCTGAGGGCAGCTGTAACTTACATGCCAGCAAGTTACATGATTTTACATAACTCTCGCTGGAGGAGGGGGAAAGGCAGCTGTGATGCATGCCAAAGTTTCTGCTGCTGAAAACTTTAGAATACTTATAGCCTAAACTGATAGTTTCTCTTGCACATTAATATTTTGAAATCAGTTTGTTTCTTCTATTGTTAAAATAGCCCAGCTTTCTTTTTTTCTTAATTTTTTTTTTTAAATCTGTTGCTACCCTGAGTAATCAGAATAATTTGTCATGTTATTTCTACTACCCTGTTACATTTGTAGGGAAGACACTGCTTAATTCCTAAAAATGAGCTGTACTAGGGCTCAGGATTGCCTGGAGGTTATCAGTGTTGATCAGGAATTTCAAAGCTGTGTAGAAACTGATTGTGATTATTTGAACATGTTGAAAAGCACTTGTTTATTTGTTCCCTTGCCTGGTTCCAGTGCTAACTCATTCCTGGAATAAGTTTGATTTTTTAAAAATTAAACATAACGTTATTACAGTAACAATAAAAGCAGAAAATAGACAATCACAATAAAAGAAAAATCCATAAAATTAAGATAACAAAAATTAACAATGGAATGCTGATTTGAATAAAAACTAGGGATGAGTAGGGATCAGGGCATCCTAGTGAGGTCCACTGCATGGTTTAAAAGCATGTGATGCAGCCACTCTGCTGAAGCTAAGCAGGACTGGGGTTGGTCAGTACCTGGATGGGAGACAACTTGTGACCCCATATATGCCACCTTGAGTTCCATGATGGAATAGACGATGAATAGAACTAAGTAGTTTCAGAACAAACACACTTGGTAAAGTCAGGAATGGAGCCATTCTGTTGTATCACAATTCCAAAGTGGGTTTTTTTTTTTTTTGGCATGCAAAGAGAAGCTTTCCTGGGCATGCTCCAAGGCAGCCTTCCACACCTGGTGCCCTCCACATTTTTAGAACTACAACTCCCATCACCCCTGATTTGGTCTGTTGGTCATACTGGCTGGGGCTGATAGGAGTTGCAATACAAAACTTCCAGAGGGCATCAGGTTGGGGAAGGCTGCCCCAAGGCTTTTAGTGGGACAAGCGGTCAGTGACATAAAGTGACCCTACGTTGCACCAGAGGATTTCACGTTCATGAGATGAGGGAATGAGTATGAGCTGGGGCCATCCCAAGGCCATAGTATAAGCATCATGTAATATCCTCTGAGATTTGAGGCACAGCAAGGTGTCTGTGATGTAGCTGTGCCTGCACTGGAAGCTCCAGAGCATGTGAGGTGAGGCCTATAGTAGCCAACATGAGTTTAGGAGTATGCCAGATTTCATTTTATCTCTGGTTGGCAACTATCAGCAATACTGAGTAGATGGGACTGAGGAAAAATTTACATGTGAGGGGAAGTGTGTAAGCAATCCTGCTGCTCACTCCTGATCCTTAAGTGTTGGAGCGACAACAACATGTGAACGAAGCCTTTTGTTTTGAAGTGCTCTTTACTATCCCAGTCCCATTTGGAATGGCCACTTACACATTGCCAGGAAAGATGACATATATCACCAGAACAGAGGACAAAGGGGGACACCGATTTGCAAAAAATGTGCACATTCTGATTTACAGATATAGATGCAAATTTAGAAATAATCACTACTATTTAAATAGAAATACATCATTCCATAGTGGGGAAGACTGTGAGAGGTGTCACAGTCTGTTGTGTCTGCTCAGTCTGTTGTCCAGGTGGCACTCATGGGCAGCAACCTCAAGGTACCTCCTCTCCCCTCTTATGTTTCTCCATCTTTAAACCAGACTTGGACTGGATAGCCCTCCAAACAGAGGATGCCTTCAAATAGAGAACTGTCCTATGTAAAGTAGACACATGGCCACCCTAATCCCATTCAAAGACCATCTGAAGACTCTAAAGGTCTGTTCACAATGGGAGGTAGTAGATTCTAGCTAATCATGCATGACCTTATTGTTAACATTTAAAAAATCCCATATCAAGGATGAAGGAGAAATTTGTTCAGTTTGCCTCAAAATGCCTACCTAATTTTGCACTGTCAAACCACTATGCAAATCAAACTCAGCTATCCTTCAAAATTCACAATCCTCTGAATTTTGCAATGAAGTTCTTGAATCAAAAAAAATGTACCAAAAAAAATGTTATAAATGTTATTAGGGGAAATAATGTTATAAATGTATTATATCAGGAAAACTGCTTGCAAAAAATGTGTATATTAGCCCAAAATGCATACAAAGAATGCATGTATTAAGAGAAATGTGCACAAAAATGCTTTTGAATTTTCATGCAAAGTTTTAAAAACAAAATCTCAACGTTTAGAACAAACCGAATGTAAGACTGGAGAAATTCTCAAAATTCGAGACAAGCTGAACATACATATCGAAAAATGAGAAACTGAGAGAAATTGAAATTGACAGATGCATCCATTCCTAATCCCATATTTGGCTTTGAAAAAGGAATCGGACAAGGATTTGAACCTGTGAGAATGAGGAGAGCATTCTATTCCATCCTAGACCCATCTGCTCTCGAGAGAAACAGTTAGCCCCCCTAAAGGCAGACACTGAAGTTAGAGACTGTGTGGCAAAATGCAAACACCCACCAACTGGCTCACATCATTATATAAAAATATTGTGTATTTGTGGTTTGAGATTCTAGGATCATTCTAGAATATTACTTTCCAAAATATTACTACTTAACTTTGAATGTGTCAAACTAGGAGGCTTCCAGGTTATCAGAATTCACTCTGGCCTGTTTATTGGAGACACCACAATGTTGCCGGGGTTTTTTGCTGTGGGGTAGGCTAGATGGCTGGCAGAGACCCTGAGAGAAAAGGAACAATTCTGTGGGCATTATAAAGCCCATTAATCATTGCATGAATCTCTGGTTTACAATGCCTGGTTTACAAACAATGCTTCCAGCAGTAGCAATGGGCATTATATAGCCCATTAATCATTTCATGAACCTCTGGTTTACAATGCCTGGTTTACAAACAATGCTTCCAGCAGTAGCAATGGTGAATCTGATAGGGATGGGTGAGAGATTTGTTCCGTCAAGTTTTGTTTGGCGTTACCCAATCTGCACCTCCTGGAACCGAAGCCAAAATAGATGCAATTGGCAGTCAGAAATCTGTACATTTTTCTGTACAGAAAGCCTTAGATGGAGCCAGCCAGCAGAAAATGGGCTTGGAAATGGGAAAAGGAGGAAATCCATGGAAGTGAACTTGACCAATCTGCCCATTCCTACAGACTCCAGAATGTTAACTTGAGAGAACATAGGAAGCTGCCTAGCACAGTGTCAGAATATTTGTCTATCTACCCAGTATTATCTCCTCTGACTGGGATCTTTATTTCCCTCACCTGCAACCTGATCCTTAAAAAAAAATAAAAATGGAGATGACAGGGATTTGAACTTGGGCCCTTCTACATGCACAGCCTGCATTCTTGAGATCTGGTCCCAAAGACAGACATGGTGGAAGCCTTAGCAATCAAGCTTGAATCTTCTTGGCTTGTAGTATGGATTCTATTGGCTATACTTTGTTTCACATCAAAATGTACCAGAAATCTCTGAGCAGCTCAGGCCTCCTATGGGATGCCTCTTCCATCAAGTTTCATAATGGTTCCTTAATAAGGACTGAGAAGATTCTCTCAACTATTTGAAACCAAAAGGTGAAATAATGCATTTATTTGTAACCTGAACTATATTACTCAAACCAGAGATCTTTGACAAAGGTAGCTGCTGTCAATACGTTCCTTCACTCCTTATTTTGTTGAATAATAATTGCTCTGGTTAAAACATGATACCCCGCTACATGACTGAGCGAGTCGGCAAAAGTAATTTTATGTATCAATTATTTAAACTGAATCTGTGATTATCCATTGGAGCAATGTGGTTTTTTTTCTCTTTTTTTTGGCACAGAATAAGTCTTTTCTTTTTAGGGAATTGCAGCATGATAAATAAATGAATAAAGACTTGTAGCAGTGTATATCTCTACGAAGAAAGCACTTCTGCTGTGAAAGCATCCCTATCAGAAAACTTAGAAATCACAATATTCCCTGTGGTCCCACTGTTCTGTATTAAAAAATAACTAAAGACTCCAAATACATTTTCCCTTCCAATACATAAAATGCATTTTATGCAACAATGCCTGAAATGAGAAACTGACTTAGCAGAGCTTACAAGTATTCTATATTACTTCAGCTCTACGCTATAGGGCTGTGGCTGTGCTGCTGCTGCTGCTGCTGCAGCAAGGCAGACGTGTAGGCTATTGTGGGTGCCTTCGAATTTTGCTTGGATTAAAATTCATGACAAATCATGCTTGCATAAATAAATAAAAGTAGCAAAAGTAAAGTTTAAACACCAAATACATACACTGTATTACACTGCAGCTGATATCATGCCGGAGAAGATGTGTAGCACAATTTCAAAATTTGCAATGTAATTTAGTGATTGAGAAGAAATTTACCGTGCTGAATGGGCAGAAGTATTACACAGAGACAGCATAAGTGTGTGTGTGTGTGTGTGTGTGTGTGAGAGAGAGAGAGAGAGAGTGAGAGAGAGAGAGAGAGGGCCGGTTCGTACAACCCAGGTGGCGAACGGGGAAGGGACCACGGGGCCGTCCGCAGGGTCCAGCGGGGCACCGCAGATGACCTGTGCCCTGCGCGCGTGGGCGGACCCCGGTGGAGCCGGCAGTCCCTGCACCGCAGTGTGGGCCTCCCAGGCACTAGGGGGTTGCGGCTCAGGATGCCCAGAGGGGCAGTTTGCCCCTACAGGCTGGAGTGGTTGCAGCTCTGGCCGCTCTGGGCTGCCGCCTCTGTGCAGCCCCCGCGGGATTGCCGCCCGCTGTTCACACGGCCAACTCACTGTAGGGGCTTACCCCTCTACTGCCCATGGTCACTTTGTGTGCGTCTCAGGTGCAGCCATCCCACGGGGGCACCCCCGGTCGGCATTCGCACAACACAGGAACCGCGGGGGACTTCTGCTCCCCCGCTGGTTCCCGTGTCATGTGAACATGCCCAGGAAGAGAAAGAGGGGGGGGGGGAGACTGACTGCCTCAATGCATCACTGCCTCATCCAGACAGCAGCCCAGCGAAAGAGGGCAGGTGACACACACGCATAGGAAGAGCTGGGCCCCCCAAGACATTTTGCAGTCTGAGCAAATCCCCCCACCCCCACCCCACATTCCTCACTAGTGACCTTGGGCCAGGTCGCTAACTCTCCACCTAACCTCCCGCACAGGGTTGTTCTGATGATGAAAATGGAGAGACTTTTAATGCCTGATGGAGAGGCAGGATATAAATGTAATAAAATAAAGTAAAAATATACACTTGGGAAACATAAATAATTGTCTTGCACTATATTACCCACCGTTCAAAATAAGCCTTCCTCCTAGTGGCCAGCTGTGCGCATTCCATGGTGACTTACTGTGTGCACACATTTTCATGCATGTGCAGTATTGACAAGGTGCATCCGGTACCCCTCTTGGAAATGTATGTTTTAGACACCCTGGGGAGGGAGCTAAATCCTGAAGATGACACCAACCCCTAAAGCATAGTAAAAGTCATGCTTTGTGTGGCGTAGTCCCACAATTCAGTTCCCTGGTGTATGTCCACATTAGTATGTTTAGTGCGTATAGAATGTTGAACCGAGTGGGTGTGGTTTGTGATGTCTTGGAAAGGGTGGGGGGAGGAGTATATAGGGAGTGTTTGAGTGATGTCAGAGTTAGTTAGTGTGTTATGGGAGAGTGTTTGGAGTGTGGGAAGAGTTTGGGAGTTGGGGAGTTAGGTTAGTCGGGTCGTTGTCTGTCAGGAGTTTTGAGAGAAATCAGTGCTTGTCTGAAGAGTGAAAGTATTTAGAGTTATAGGGACTTAGGTTAATTATAAAGTGTTTGGTGTAGGCAGGTTTAAAGTTATTTTCTGGAACTCAGATTTTGAGAATTAAAATAAACTTATTTTTATTTTGTTTGCTGCCCAAATCCTACGTGTCAGCTGGGCGTTATTACTTTTAAATCTACACACACACCTTTGTACCTACAGTATCATAAATTTAAGATAGATCCTTAATAACCAGTATTAATCTTTTCCCTCATTAGTAGGGGAAAGGTTTCATTTGACCCTCCCCTCAGGTTTTAAAGTGTTGGTGCTTAGCCTGAGATGGGTTTATGCACCTGGTTCTAAAGTGTAAGGGGCCGTGTCGTCGCACTTTGCTTTTCATTTGCCCCAATATTCCTCCACCTGTTCTCTTCCACCGAACACGCGCAGCTGTGGGAGGGGAGAATTTTGCGGGTGGGGAGAATGAGGGAGAGACAACACACCTGATCATGTTGGGCCAATGCAGGTATGAAGGGGCGGAGCGGACGTGGCCAATATATTAGGCCAAGAGGCCCCGCCCTCAGCCTCTTTTACCTGTCACAGCTCCCTCCCCCCTCCCTGTATACAGTGTGGACTCCTCTGGTCGCCCATTAGAGGGTCAAGTAGGAATTTGGGCTCATTTCCCTGATTGGCCTTAGAGGGAGGTGTGCGTGTTTCGCCTACTCCACACTGCAGTAGGGTCAGGGTGTTTTGGTCTGGGTTCATGGTCAATTGGTTATTCAATTCGGGCACATTTAGCATGTAAATGCGGGTTTAGGCAATGGCTAGGGTTCGGTGAGCATCCATTGGCACCTTTTAGGTGACTGGCAAAAATCAGAGGCTCCACGATGACGAGTCCTCAGACTCAGTCTGGGGGAGATAAAGACCGCCTTTGCGGCCTTCTTACTCACCCACTTCTTACTTACCCCTCTACTGCCCATGGTCACTTTGTGTGCGTCTCAGGTGCAGCCATCCCACGGGGGCACCCCCGGTCGGCATTCGCACAACACAGGAACCGCGGGGGACTTCTGCTCCCCCGCGGTTCCCGTGTCATGTGAACATGCCCAGGAAGAGAAAGAGGGGGGGGAGACTGACTGCCTCAATGCATCACTGCCTCATCCAGACAGCAGCCCAGCGAAAGAGGGCAGGTGACACACACGCATAGGAAGAGCTGGGGCCCCCAAGACATTTTGCAGTCTGAGCAAATCCCCCCACCCCCACCCCACATTCCTCACTAGTGACCTTGGGCCAGGTCGCTCAACTCTTGCTGTCATGTGACTCTGAGAGGAGGTGACCCTGGGAAGGTCTCCCAGCACCATGTTGGTGTAAAACTGGGTGGTGGCATGAGGCAACGCCACCCTGCAGTTTTGGATGCATCGCCCAATGAGCAGTAGTACCGGCCAAAGGGCCGGCTTAGTTCAACAGGGCTCTATTTTATCCCCCATGCTGTTCAACATCTACATGAAACTGCTGGGAGAGGTTATCTTGAGATGTGGACTGAGTGAGGTGTCACCAATAGAGGTGGGCAATCCGCCAGGACCCAACCCACCTCCGGCTCAGCGGACACCATTGCTGCGCCCACCGAGCCGGGCCAAAAGCTGGCATGCACCACACCGCTCACTGGACTTTCAGGTTCACTGTTTACATAGAAAATGCCTTAAGATATGTCAAAAGTGGTCACAATTTGCTCAAATTATGTAAATTGCAGCTGCTTTAGGTATATCTTAAAGCATTTTCTATGTAAACAATGGCCTTCCGGGAACCCAGAAGTTGCTTCCCTGGCTCTACTCAGGAGAAAGCCAATCCAGACAAAGAAGAGGTAAGCGGGACGGAGTTCAGGGGGGGTCGAGCCCGGCTAGTCCGCCAGATTTCCACACACACCCCGAACAAAATCTTCACATATCCCCTAGTCACCAGTATGTGGATGATACCCAGCTCTATCCCTCCTTTCCATCAAAGCCAGGCGAGACAGTAGCCCTATGCAAGCATTCGCCTGCTTGTGTGTAGGGCTAAAGTGTGTAAGGGGAATTGGGCGCATACGTCAGCCCTGCCCCTATGCACCTGGCTTCCCGTTGGGCCATCATGCCTTAACCAAGTTAAGGCAGGGTTCACAATCACGGGAACTCTGTACGCATGTTCAACTAAACACATTTACGCAGCCCTCTTCAGTCTTTTGCGCTCGATGTGCAAGGGTCTAACTGGAAGCCATGCATGCGGGAATGCTGGGGCCAGGGCTTAGGTTTGCTCCCGCATCCACCAACACACTTTTGCCCTACACTTTAAATTTTTGGCTTATGTAGCAAGTTTCTGCTGTTGCTTAGATTTCTACTCTGGTGGAAGCTTTGGGGTATGTGCTGCATGCCTGCACATGTGTAACAATAGATCATGAATGTGCAGAAGGTAGACTGGGATCTACTGATTTGCAGTAGAAGAACTGCAAATTTTTGACTCGATAGTTTAACAATGGCAACCAAAAAGGAGGATCCTGGTGTGTGCGTTTTTCCTATATTAGGAAGTCAAAACAAAGAAAACAGGAAAGGTTTCGTTTGAAAGGACTGTGAACTCAGTTCTGATACCAAACACAAATTCCTGCTCAGAAGTGCCCTGTTCCTTAATTCTTCGTGTATGTATGCCCTTCCAAGCCACTATTTTGCACCTCACTCCAGTTTCTTCAGTTTCTCAGTTTCTTCAGAATTTAGCAATACACTAAGGACACAATCCTATGGCCCTCCAACCCTGCCTGGGAGGGGGGGGCATAGGATTATTCGCAGCCCCAGCTCTGAGGTCCTGTGAGCTCGGAGACGAGACTCCAAAACACTGAGCCCCCGCCCTGCCCCCCTCGCAGCGGGTGTGGAACGCCGGCGGCCTCGCAGAGGTCACAAGTCAGTCTCAGAGAGGAGGAAAAGGGGCATGCCGGAGGTGGTGGTGGTAGGAGGCTTACGCCGTATCCAAATGGCATCCCAACCCCAGCCTCCTTCCCTCCCCCTCCGTGGCACTTCATCTAGATGGCCAAAAACGGCCGTCTAGAGGAAATGCAGGGCACAAGGCGTGGTGGCAGTGAAGGTTGCCACTGTCACACCCCACCCCTCATAGGGCCTCAAGCTTGCCCTCCTTTTTGGAGCCATGGGTGCACTTACGTAAGGTTGGGGGTTTCTTTTCCACTAACCCTTACCTCCTGACACCTCTCACACTGACCTTGGGATGTCTATTATCCCTACCTTATACCTCTTTGACCAGTATATAAAGCACAGCTTCCCACACAGGCTGCTTCACAAAGTAACATTTTATTTTAAAATATAGCAGTTTCTGGAAATAAGTTTCATATGTAAGTTCCAGTCAATATTAAGTAATTTACTACAATAATACCTTGGATGGCAAGTAACTTGGTCTGAGAGCATTTTGCAAGACAAGCAATTTTTTAAAATAAATTTTGACTTGATAAACAAGCGACGTCTTGCAATACAAGTAGTCATAGGGATGTAACCGCTCACCTCGAGCAGGCGTAGCAGGCCAAAATCGGCCCCGCTCACGCCTGCCAGAGACTCGCTTTGATATAAGAGTGTTTTGGATTACAAGCACGGTTCCAGAACGAATTATCCAAGGTATTGCTGTATCTTATTCTATTACCAATAGACCCTCACCAACTATTCCCAAAATATCAATCCCTGCACTCACTAGTCAATCTCCTAACAATCCTAATATAATCTCTCAACTCTCTCCAGTCAGCTCCACAGACTCCCAGACAGCACTCCAGCACTTCTCATACACTCCACACACTCCAGCCTAAACAGCACCACCCACAGTTTATATAACACAGGCTTCTCACTCTCTCAGCCAATCGTGTCACATATGCAAATACACCATTCTTCCTGCCCGTCATTTCTCACTTACACACATAGATGCAACAAGAACACATACTCCTAATCATATACCCAACATCAGAACACATTATCATACTTACCATATTATACACTTTAAATTACCCCCAATAACATAACACCACAGCCACCACCGTGTCTCGCGCCATGCATTGGATGCATGTAAGCCTCTGAGTTCAGAAGCTTACATGCGTCGAGGGCGGGTGTGATAAGATTGTGCTCTAAGTAGACCTCCTAGACCTGAAGTATGCCTACCTGTAAAATAGAGCATAGCCAGGCTGGGTTACAGAAGTATGGGATCAGTAAGTCAGTCTGTGTCATGGTGGCTAAGGGATGAAAGACAAAAACAAGAGGAGATGAGCATCCAGTAGCAACGAAAAAAAGGAGAGAACTAGGTTCTCAGGATGCAAGTAGAGGAGCCTGACGCCTTTCGGCCTGTGTTTTTTTCTAAGGGATGGTGTCACAGAAAGTGGGAAAGTACCAGAGAAAGCACAGAGGATACCAAGTTACCTTTTTGAGAGCTAAGATACTCAAGACTCTGCATCGTATATAGCTTTTCTACATGAGGCTGTTAATCCACTGTATCTACTTCCAGATTAATTGCAGAACTAATATCCAAGCATTACACAAAGAGTGTTTCCTTTCCTGCTTTTCCATTACATAACCTCTAAGTGGTGCTGTGGTCTAGTGGCATAACACAAATACACAAGTGGAAAAAGCTTTTGCTTTCACAAATTTATTATTATTATTATTATTATTATTATTATTATTACATTTCTATCCTGCCTTTTTTCCACCAAGGAACCCACAATAATACCATATTTTCCCTGCTCTAAAAAAAAAACAACTCGCCAAAAGTGCTGTTTAAAAACAGAAGCAAAACTGGAGGGTCACAATAATGTTGTCTAAAGACCCTGTAAACAACTGTGAGTAGGGAACTGAGCGCACAATAAATGCTTCCTGTAGGAAAGCTCACAATCCAAACTTAATTCCATAGAAAGAAAGCAGCATAATTGCTAATTGAAGGCTGAACATTGCTAAGCGCAGCTGGCATATATGCAAGATGGCAGAGCATTTGCCTGGTACTAATGAACAATGTTTCCAATAGCATCGATTTCATGGGATAGTGCATACTATGGCCACTGAGAATTTATAAAGTAATACTAATAGTGTGCATAGTATATAAACTGGGAGCAAACATGTACTGTTTTCAGTTTGCCTTCTGTCAGTGTCAGTCACTTATTTTGTACCGCATGACTGTGATTATTTTTATTTTCCTATGCTATGTCAGCTCACCTAGGTAGCGTGAGCAGACTCAATTTCACTGAAAGTAATGGAGTGCGATTATCAAGAATTATTTCCACTGGGCTGGGTTTGTGCACTCCTTCTGTTAGGAGAATAGAAGTAAACAAAGAAACACCTTCACTGAACCCCAAGAAGCTTCATTCTACTTACTTCTTCATAGAGATAACATTTTCTTTCCAGCCATGCTCAATTAACTTATCCAGGAACTGATCCAGTCAGAAAACAAGTTCATTTAAGTGAGTTAAACTGGGCATATGTTGGGGGGGGGGGGAATAAGCCCTGGTCACCCAAATTCATCTTTCAGTATGAGAAAACAAAATGATTTCTCTCCATATTGTAAAGCATATGCCACTTAAATGGTATTTTCCTTTGAAAGAAGAAGTTTGTACTTTGCAGGCAATAAAGAACTGACTTTATAGATGTAAAATTCCAAGCACTCAGCATTGTAATGTATTGGTTTCTGAACTTCATGCCAGATGGGAGTTTAGCCCTTTAGCTTGCAATGTACCTGGGAGTAAGCCCTACTGAACTCAATGGGACCAATGTCTGAGTAGTTTTGTATAGATTGCACTGTGGGTCATATCATTTTATAGAAGCACCACTGCATGTACAAAGGGGCTTGTAGGCTGATGCTTGTGCATGCTTGCAGTAAGGCTACCAAAATACATCAGTGTTTAGTCAATGTTTTCTGTAGAAAAAGAAAATATATTTCCCCGTTTTAACCACATTACTAGATATTATTTAGAAAAAAAACTATGTGAATTAATTGGAAATGAAACAATAAGTTCAGAAGTGCTATTAGCCTGAACCATAGAACATGGCTGAACCTCAACCTCACCAAAAAGGGAACTTTGTTCACATAACAAGTTTTTGATAAGGGTTAAAGAAGGGTTAATCACGTTAGGGCTCATGCTGGCTGGGGAATGCTGGGAGTTGTAGGACTTTTTCTGTCTAAACATGTATAGGATTGCATTATTATTATTATTATTATTATTATTATTATCATCATCATCATCATCATCATCATCATCATCTCTGTACTGCCCAATAGCTGAAGCTCTCTGGGCAGTTTACAGTATTGCAATTATAAAAGACAATAAAATACAATATAAAAATACAAACAAGAAACAATAAAAACATTGAAAAAAAATCCACTAGACATTTAAAAAACAATTTTAAAATTACTTAAATAGCTAAGACAAGATTATAAAAAGTAGACTAGTTAGAAAAGGTGACTATTGAAACTATATCAGAATGGTTGTCCATTGATGGCTGCTGTAAACAGAATGCCCCAGAACAATGTAAGTTGAGCATTGTAGAAAATCAAAATGGCAGCCACCAAGAAAAGCTCCATCACTGCTGTGGGATTCTCCACAAGATCCCAAGCCCTCAGAATGTTCTCAGCCCCCTCTTCCATCAGAAACTCGGAATCATTCCAGGTCTCTGTTCTTGGACCTAGGACCCCCAGCTCATCACAGGGGAGAGTTGAGAACTGTCCATCCCTCCATCCTACAAGCTATCTAATTGTTATGAGTCTTTCTTCTTTTCTGGCGCATTTAGCACTATGGCTCACAATCTTTCTTGACCCTGTCAGTTCTCCTCCATCTTCCTCCCCTGCTCCACAACCTCAGTGCCTTCTAAAGCCAAAGCTACCTTTCCTTCTCATCGCACACCTCAGCTTGCCCACCCACCACCCTTATCCAGTCCACTTGTGCTTAATTTCAACCAGCTAGCTTGGGCGGGGAGCCAAATTGTATCTATTCTCTCCCTCTCTCAGTTTCTTCACAATTGCCTTTGTTGCCACTGCCTGTGGCAATGGCAAGGATTTTCTTTTTCTTTTTTTTAAGGGCGGGAGGGAACTATTCTTATCCTACCACAAAGGGTAAGCCTGCCAGTCTTCTGAAATTGAGAGGGGCATTGCTCAGAGGTAGCGCACAGGCTTTGCAAGCAGAAGGTTCCAGACACAGTCCCTGACATCTTCAGACAGCCATGCCCCCTTCCCCTGCCTCCATCCCCTTTTCCCCAACCACCAATTGGTGGTTTCCCATCCTGGCTTTTGTGCAGTTTTTCCCCCACTCTGAAAGCTTGAAATGCCTCTCTTAGGGCTTAGATACTGGCAGTAAGAGGTTTAGGCTAAATTATGCTGGTATCTTTGCTATTTTTGGTCTTGCCCCTTTTACCTCCAGCCCTGCCCACCACTGGAATGTAGCCCCCGAAATCTTCTCCGAAATAGAATTTGGCCCTCAGGCTGAAAGAGGTTCTGCATCTCTGCTTTAAAACACAAGCCCATAGATGTGTTGATAACAATTGTCACTCAGTGGGTGAAATCCAATTATGTCCATCCACTGATGGAATAGCTTTCTTCAGTGGAGTGGATTCCCGCAGCAGCCTCATGCACCCTCCCAAAACTGCTCTAGAAGGTTGGGGGACCCTCTGGAGCAGATTTTGGGGACACACAAGGGACTACTGGAGGAAGGATGGGATGGGGAAAGTCCAGAGGTCCACTCATATGACATTGGATATAGCCTAACACTGACCTGTCCAGAAATATAGGTGCTGCTTCTGAGGAATACTCATCTGTGGCCCAAAACAGAGGAGGCAAAGTGGCCCTCCCTAAAGGACACTTCTAGGATAGGAGTCACCAGATCATAACCAAAGAAATAATGCTGATGTCAGTTGTACTGAGTTCTGTGGAACTGAAATGAGGAACTATCTTATAATGTTCATTTTTTTAAAAGGATGCATGCAAAAATCATTTGATTTTGTAAGGTATTATCCTCCTGTTTCTTTTTGAAAGTGGCTGTGTATTGGTCTCATAAATGGTATGTATTTACTTATTGCCCTTGGCCACATGGGTCGCTTGGCAGAACCTGTGCTTTACTCCAGCACTGACGACTTTGCAGTGATTTTGATGCTGTGCACACACCGTGTAACTATGAATTCCTTCCTTGCATACTCAAATTTCTGTTGCTCGTTGCCTGGGACTTTTGCTTTCAACCTTCTATTTGTTGTTTGGAGCCAATGAACCACAAAGTAAGTATGCATGCCCAGTTTTCAAAATGACAGCATTTAGGGAATTAGATTTTGATACCAAAATAGAGAGAACATGGTTTAAAAAAAAAAAAAAAACACTTGCAAAATCATGCATCTTTTGGAGGAATGAGCTGCCCGGCCATTGTGATATGCTTACTCATTCAATATAAGTGTACCTATTACTGAGCGTTTAAAATGTTGGATAGTGTGATATCGTTCAATGGCACTGCTGAATATTTTCTGATGTGCCTAGTTAGCTGCCAGGTGGATGCATACATATTTTGTTGCTTGATGCTTATGAATGCAGAGAATGGTATAGAAAACTAGGGCTGAAACTCCAGACGCTAGCCTCTAAATGAGCCAAGAAGGAGATAAGCATCTCATTAGTAGGATTGTGCTCCTCTCAAAATACTTTCTATACTTATGTGACAGCAAGTCTTCTCTGTTGTGGTGCCCCAAATTTTGGAGCATCCTCCCTTTAGAGGAACACCTGGCATCAACACTGCACCCGGTCAAAACTGTTTTGTTTGCCTAGGCATTTTACATTGAGGGTTTTGGGGGGTTTTTTTTGTCTTATTGTATTTGCTGTCTCTTGTTTTGGTAGTTGTGTATTTTGTTGTTTTATTGTATTTTTTTATTTATATGACTATTATCCATAAGGATGAAGGTCAGTTTAGAAACTCTTTCAATACATAAATAATAACCCATTTTTCCTGGGTTGTTGTTCATTTGATTTGCCAGATAACTACACCCAGTGCAGGATTAACTATCATGCTAAGTATGTTATATAGTTTAACTAGGGGTCCTGCCATTGTACAGTTATCCGGGAGGCTTTATATGTGCGGAATATGTCTGCCCTCTCCTATAGCTAAGAATCTTTCAAATTCAACATTGTCCAGATGATATAATTCAACTGTGTCCTTATCACAGAGTTAAAGATATTTCCAGTTATATTGAAATCATAATCCTGATAGCCCAAATAACAGACAGCAGAATGGGATTAGGAAAAGGATAGCTAATTCTGTAAGGGAGCATTCCTATGCATGTTTAGACAGAAAAAAAGTCCTACAAGTCGCAGCATTTCCCAGCCAGCATTTTTTCTGTCTAAACGTGTATAGGATTGCACCCTTACTGTGTGACTATAGTCAGGAGAAAGAGTGTAGTATTTTTGGAACTGCTGGCAACAATTGTGTGTTAAACTGATTACATACTAATAGGAATTATAAATTGATGCTTCATCAGCAGGAGCTAATGACTGGAGTGAAGATGTTTTTAAGAATGAGCGATTGACCTTCAGGTTGAGGTCTGAAATTAGTGTTCTGCAGGGAGACCAGTGAAGACCAGTGCAAAATGGGAGTCAGCAGTTTGAATATGGAGCAGTTTGAATTTGAGGTGGGTGGCTACTAGGAAGAGGGCCTTTTCTGCTGTGGCACCCCGGTTGTGGAATAAAATTCCCAGGGAGGCTCACCTGGCACCTACACTGTGCTGTTTCCAGTGCCAGGTGAAGACCTTCTTATTTTCCCAGGAATTTTAGCCTTTTAGTCTCTGTTGTTTTAAGTCTTTTACTGTATTTTAAATCTCTGTACTGCTGCTAGGTTTTATTTTGGCTTTTACTCCTATTTTATACTGCAGTTTTAAATTTTAAAAATGTTATACTGTATTTTATGTTGTATTTTGTGGTTATAATTGTAGTGAACCGCCCAGAGGGCTTCAGCTATTGGGAAGTATAGAAATGTAATAAATAAATAAATAAATAAATAAAAATTGACTCAGACAGAGGAAGAGCGCTGAGGGTTTTAGACGTAGTTGACTAAAACACCGCATCTTTGTGAAGCTTTTCACTAAGAATCTGGTGCAGTACTTGTGCTGCCTATTTTTAAGCATGAACACCTGAAAAGAGCTATTGTGATTGCCTTTGGATGAGCAAGTTTCATTCTTTGTGATGCTCCAATGGTAAGATGTCATCTTTTCTGTTAATAACCATATGCTTCCAAACATAAGTTATAATCTAAATAGGGTGAATGTTTAAAATAAAAAAAGCCTAAGCTCAGAAACACCACAAACTGCCCTTTTGCATGTAATAAAGGAAAATTAGCTAATAATCTGTGATAAAATATGAACAATTGCTCTTTCTCTAAATTCCGCACGGGCAACAGATACCAATTTAGAAACTACACAAAGCCCAAAAGCTTTAAAAATATTTCCAATTCCAGAGTATTTCAATGGGCTCCATTAAGATACTACATAGACAGAGGAAACGAAAGCAAACGAATCTATTGCAAAAGCAGACATGCAATAAGTTTTCTAATGTCACTATGAAATCCAGATTCTGAAATGCTGAAAGAAGGGGAAAAATACCCAGAAAGGATTCAATAATAGGCTTACATTAAACCAAATAAAATCATTTTGAAATGACTGAAGAGAAATAGTGAACAGGGGGAAAAACGCCCTTGGGTCTGCAGTCTGTTTATGCAGTGCATATTATACCTTTTCATCACAATTACCTAAAGTGGTACATTTGTATTTCTGTAATGTATGGAATTCATTACATAGTTTTGCAATGAAATTATCACACTGTGGCTGGGACATCTGCACGCTGTCATGTATCATTCTATTCATTTCTAGTTAATTTAATCCTAATATCTGCCTACATGACAAGACAGATGTTCAGCTATACTGCAGCTTCTATAGTTTCTGCCTGGAAGAAACTTTGAGACATTGCAAGAAATGACATATTTGAGGCAAACACCTTACGGGCTTCAAAATATGTTTTTTGTTCCACATTTTCTGTTCAATTAGCAGCCTTAGTCATAAAAATCAATGCATACCAATGAATTCTTAAATAATGTTGACCTGAATGTCCTTTTCTCTCATTTGTATTGAATTGCTTTCTAAAAAAATAAACTTTTAATAACATGCTGCATGTGGGAAAATATCAAGTATTGTAGCTCAGAGAAATTAACCTAGAGCTTTCTTATGCTGTCATTAATTTTGATCTCTGCTTTTATAGCAGACCATTAGCAGGTGAAATGACTGGCAGTTGACTATAATGATGCATATCAAGGGTCTAAAACGACAAGGTGCTAAACACATTATTTTGACCCAGTGAAGATATTAAATATTAGCTTAGCATTAGCAAAAGAGTTGTTTCCATGTGTATTAAAAAGGAAGTGGCTCCGCTACCATTTTATATTATCAAGATGGCTACTAGTTAATAGAATGACTAGCAATATCAGTAAGAGAATAGAAATAGAATATGAGTGAGTAGAACAAAGTGTTTCAGAGCCAAATCAACAGCTCATATTGTTCTTGTCATATATTTTAATATTTATGTATCATCATCATCATCATCATCATCATCATCATCATACAGGCCTTTGGCTTATGCTGGCTGTAGGCTTTTAAGAACAACTAGGAGTGGGTGATCCTCCAGGACCCGACCTGCCTTTGGCTCAGCTTGTCTGAGTGTGGAAAGCTAAGCAGGGTCAAGCCTGGTTATTACTTGGATGGGAGACCCCTCCTCTAGTTTCCTGCATTGAGCAGGGAGTTGGACTCGATGGCCTTGTAGGCTCCTTCCAACTCTATGATCTATGCATCATCATCATCATCATCATCATCATCATCATCATCATCATCATCTAATTTTCACATCCAGTATCTATACTCCATATTGCAGCATACTCAAAACGTTTTTGAGCTTTTTCGCACTACACTGGAAAAGCCACCATTCATTCAACTATAACAATTGTGTAAAATCATTCTCCACATGACAGACTAAGGCGCTTTACTGCAGGGGAGATAGCTGTGCCCCTATTTGCCCCCTTTTGTTTTGTTTTAAAATCTCTGGCTCAGTCTGCATTCTATTGCACTACAGATGGTCAGGGGGAGGGCCATTTTCTCTCTGGCTGGCGGTGCATAGCAGCAGTGGGTGAGGCCAAAGCCAAAAGTGGGTAGGCCTAAAGGCAAATATGAGTGGAGACACCCATTTTCTCTCTCTCTCTCTCTCTGCCACATCCTTTTCTCTTACCCATCCAACCACCTACACACCCCTCACACATAGTCCTCCGAGTTGCTTACCTGTTTCCCACTGATCCACTGAGCAGCATGGATGGGGAGATCACAAGGAGAGGTTTAAAACCTCCCTATAGCTCCCCCCACCCATGCTGCTCAGCTGATTGGTGGGAAACAGGTGAGCGGCAGGTAAAGGGGGCTGCCGAGTCATTGCTCAGCCGCAGGGCAGTCCAGCCAAGCCCCCCTCTTCCCTGCTGCCAGCTGTGCCTTGCCAATCAGCTGAGCGATGCTCAGGGGGTATCACAGAGAAGGGAGGATTAAGCCTCTGTGATCTCCATGCCCCAGCACTGCCCAGTAAAGCCCTATACAACTGGGGACCAGGCTATTTGAAAGGCTGCATTCTCCCATATGAGCCTGCTCAGGTTTTAAGACTCTTCAGGAAGGCCCTTCTCTTGGTCTCACCACCACGGGAGGCACATTTGGCGGGGACACAATAGAGAGCCTTGTCAGTAGTTGCTCCACTGGAACCACAGTGTCTATTGGAACCACTATTCAAATAAACAGAACAGGAAGTCCAATAGCTCTGCTCACGCTGGCTCAGCTTGTCTGAGCGTGGAAAGCTAAGCAGGGTCAGGCCTGGTTATTACTTCAGTGGGAGACCCCTCCTCTAGTTTCCTGCATTGAGCAGGGGGTTGGACTCGATGGCCTTGTAGGCTCCTTCCAACTCTATGATCTATGAAATGAAATCTATGAAAGTGTTTTAATGTATTGGACATGGGTAGCTTGGGGGCAGAGCCAGCCAGCCTCCCATACATTCATTCTACATGCATATAATATCTGAAAGCAGATCAAATGTACCCCTATTGGAGATATTCTGTAGCTTCTCTAAAGGGGGGCAGGGGGAAGCCTATAGTACCAGTTGGCCTCTTCTTGATTCCAAATCTCCATTTAATGAAATGAAAACTATGAGTAGTCGAGCAATGCAAATATAAGCTGTAGGCTTTTAAGAACTAGGAGTGGGTGATCCTCCAGGACCCGACCTGCCTCTGGCTCAGCGGACACTGTTGCTGCAACCAAGCCGGGTTGAAAGTGGGTGCATGCTGCACCACTCGTCAGACTTCCGGGTTCCTGGGGAGCGCTGTTACATAGAAAATGCCTTAAGATACGTCAAAGGCAGCCACAATTTGCACAAATTACACAAATTGCAGCCACTTTGGGCATATCTTAAAGCATTTACTATGTAAAAAGTGCCTGCTGGAAACCTGGAAGTCACTTCCCCAGCTCGACTTGGGAGAATGCAAATCGAGCCAAGGAAGAGGTAAGCAAGATGGAGTTTGGGGGAGTCAAGCCCAGTCAGTCTGCTGGATTTCCACCCCCTGAACAAAATTCTTGCACATCCCTAAATGGCTATATGTTATATAGTTATGGATGCTTGAGGGTTTTTAAGCAAACCAACCTTATTCATAGTTCTCGGACTAATACATGGACCAGAATATGAACTGGAACATCAGTTTTCACACTCATCCAAATTTTGCTATACGCTTCTCAGTGTACATAAATCCATATTTAGGTTACAATGTGTACAAAAATAAGTTTTTTTAAAAAAGTTTTAAAAGAATATGAATTTTAGGCTTTTAAAAAAAAAAAGAAAGAAAGAAAACAGAGACTGATGCAAAAACAGAATGAAAAAGTGATGGAACAGACATATGAATGACCACATGCAAAACTGACATGGATTGGAAATAGACTGATCCATCCATCCTTATATATGTGGCAGGGCTAAGAGAGAATTAAAGATGGAATGACTGATATACAGCTGCTAACTGTCCATCAGTGCTGTGCACACTACTGTCCCAGCCTCTTCCTGTCACTGATGCTACCTTTCACCACTGGACAGTAAGGAAATGGACCTCCTTTCTACTAAGCCACTGTCAGTGATAGCAAACAAGTAACTGCCTCCTACTCCACTTCACCAGCTGCATCTGCAGCTGGATTAAACATCGTAAAATTCTCTGGACATTCTAATGTCCCCATTAAGGTGGATATTGTAGTCAGGCCAACGATAATCAGCCATGATTATTTGTCAAGAGAGAGTCACTGGTTTTGATTTTGATTCCCCATTGGGAAAGCATATGAGGATGATTGTAACGGAATTAAGAAATTCCAGTACTAAATGGCTGAATATCAGTATTATGCCTAATACATTTGAGGGGTTTAAAGTTTCTTAATATGGAACGAATTTATGCTGGCAATAGGCCTAACTCTCTTGAGAAACATAAAACAGTAGCCTAGGCCTTGGGACCTTTTGTGGGCTCTGTAGGATTATTTGTTTACTCAAATCTGTTTGCCTTGACTGTTCTTTAAAACAAAATCCCCAAAGAAAGGAGAGTTCCTGTCTACGTCCTGCTACTTCGGATTCCCAGAACGCACCCAGGAGGGGGAGACTGGGTTGTTTCATGACAATATATAACAACATTGTTGAATTAGAAACACATGTGTTGAAGGAAAAGTGAGATACATGTGGAATGGCAGAGATTTGGTTAAACTGAGACACTGAGCAGGAGATTTAATACCGCAAAGACACAGAGGCAAATTCAAAATAGAAGCGGTGTTGGAATGAGATATAAGGGAATTTATTTAATTGGGTGGTCCAGGTTACAAAATAGAGCCTGAGAACTGGAGAATGCTACAACATCTTCCCTCTTCTATTCACTCTATGAATAGAGACCTATAAGGATTATACCAATCTTAGGATTTTCCTTACATTGCTGCTGTTTCAGTAGAGGAAAGGGGACAACGTTCAGCGAGACCCAAGGCCTGCTCCTGGGAATATTCAAGGTTAAAATTCAGAGACTGAAATCCAGTTGAGTCTGTCAGCTGACAGAATGACATCTGCCAATGGTCCAGATCCCCTCTCCACCACACCCCGCAGCCCCCTGCACTCTTCCCAAATTTGTTCTGGAGGGTTAGGGAACTCTCTGGAGTAGATTTGGGGAGCATGCAGGAGGCAGCAATGGGGAGGAGAGGATGGGAGAGGTCTGCTGCACAAGCCAAGGATGGAAGAGGTCTTCTCACAAAATGTTGGATGCTGTCATGGCCCAGGACCGAGAGTCCTTGGAGACTGAGGCTTCTAGCAGCAGCGACTCCAAGGAGGAGTCAGAAGCAGTTCTCGGCCCTTTGCAAGTGGGGTCCTCCACCTTGGATCCTGCACCCTGTCCACTTAATCCCTGGGTGGTGCCCTCTGACTCTGAGGAGTGGACCTCAGTGAGCAGGGAAGCCCTAGGGAACATTCCCCAACCAGCTCCTCAGACCTTCAACACTCCCCCCAAAAGTCAGCAACTATAAGAAAGGACACTGACCCTTTAAAAGCCAGATGTAGCACTTGAGGAGGTGTGGTTCCCAGAAGGACTCTCCTGCCCTTGCTATAAAACCCTGTCAGTTGCTTGAGGCCAGTGCTGGGGTAACATTTCTGCAGGAATGCTATACACGGTCCTGAACCTGAGCCCACAGTTCTTGGGCCAGTACCTGCAGTTCTGTCCAGGATTCTGAACTAGCTCTGTCCGAGATCTACTTGAGCCAGCTGCCTTACCCCATGACCCCTCAATTGGGTAGCCGTTGCCTAGTAGGGACAATGGAATCCATGAAGGAACAGGACAGATGTAGCCCCTAAATAAAATATATTTGAAGAGCATTTTTTGTTATTACTTTGTTTTGTATACCTTATATCAGTGTTCTCCAACCTTGGGTCCCCAGATGTTTTTGGCCTACAACTCCCAGCATGCCCCAGCCAGCATAGCTGCCTTATATTAACCTTATCCTGAACAGACAGGTATGAAGTAACACAACCCACTTTTCTTCAAACAAAAGTACCTAATGCACCAATCTGGGACAAATGGGCTGGCCAGGGCAGGCTGACCCTCCTGCTTCCTGAAACTCCAGGGTGAGCAACCTGTGGTTCTCCAGATGTGGTTGATTATGCTATCAAGGATTAATGGGACTTCCCATCCAGCAACATCTGGAAGGCCACAAGTTATCCACCCTTGGCATAACTGCTGCCCTTTGTTATCTGGATAGAGAGAGAGTGTGCGTGCAGGAAGCTGTGGCAATGAACCTGTTGGACTAACCAAGGCAACACAACAGCATGCCCAGCCTCAGTGGTTGGTATCATTGGGCATCTGTTGTGGTCCACACACCAGCAGTCAGCTCCTGTTGAGTGGAGCTTCCAAATGGACCACTGATATCAGGCCTGTTGCTGCTGAATGGAGTGAGGGGGGTTGGATGAGCTGCAACCACTACCGGCTGGCCAGTCTTTCCTTTCCTCTGGGTGTGATACCATGGAATGGTAGTATGTTTGTGTGTGTTGGGGGGGGGGGCTCCTTCTGCTGCTCATCTTCAATGCTGCCTACCCAACACCATCCATCATATGAGTTGGTCCCAAAAGGACAGGGCTAGTAGTGGATGCTGCTCTGCTTTTTGCTGGCAAGAATGAGGAACATCTGGTCACCGCACCCAGATTTGAGGAAGTGATGTATACTCTCTCAGGTGGTGCTATGAGAGGGACTGGCATATGGGGTCTGTTTGTGTGTGTGTGTGTGTGTGTGTGTAGTGCACATGCACAAACACATGTGTGGGTAGTACCTTCAGTATATTATCTCTCTCCTAAACTCTCACATTTGAAGGTAGTCCACTGAGAACATCTTGTCCAACTCCCCACACCCAAAACAAAAACTGGCGTTGGGACTGCAAAATATTTAAGGGAAAATGGAAAGGTTGTAGCTCAATAGGTACAGGTTATGTAATGGCGGGCTAAAGTAATAGGTCTAAAGATTCTGGATGTGCTAAGCAGAATACATAAGATCTGAGCAGCTGTTGTTTAACCAGGACTCAGGGGCCTTTGTAAGGCATGCTGTAAAGTGCTTCTTACGTTAGAGATGTCAGTTTTCTCTGCTTGAGTTATTCCTTGCAGACGGTGCAGTGTTTTGTCTTCAGTGATGTCTAGGAGGAAAACATTTCATAGGCATTCAAAGTTGGTCATGGAGCCCAAATTACAAACAAAAAAGAGAGAGGAAACTCCAGCTTTATTCTTTTGACAGGTGCAAAAAGTAAGAGAAGCAGCATGCTTAATTTCCATTGAAATCAGTAGGGCCTAATCACAGAGTTAAGCATTTAAGACCCACAGATTTCAGTGGGACTTTAACATTCTCTGTATATATTATTAAAGAAACTGCTAGATTCATCAACCACAACCTGTTTAAGGGTTTAAGGGAAGAAATTAGTATAACCAGCATTTTAAAAAGAAAAAGTGGGGGGTCAATCAGGTTTTCATTTAGTTACACACACACACACACACACACACACACACACACACACAAAATGATCGATAGACATATGCGTGTGTGTGTGTGTGTGCGCATGCACACACACACACACACACCACACACAGTGACTAATGCAGTCATTGAACCTGGAAGATGTTAAGTATAAAGTGGGTCCTATTGTTAACCCTCTAATGAATAATTCTGAACCATTAATTGACAGTCTGAGCATATAAAACTGTCATCATTTTCAGAGGGTCGTAGTGAAATGGAGTTCAGATGATGAGTATTTAGAAATTTAAAATGTGCTTACATTGGAAATTACTGATTTCAGTAGAACTGTTTTGTGCTTGAGGAGAAACACCATGTTCAAACCCTTCACAGTTTGCTGTGTTACATTGGTCATGAATCAATAACCATCTCCTTAGGTTGCTACTATCAGTCCCCCAGTTTGAAAGAAGGACAACTGAATGTCCTTCTACAGACCTCCATTCCACTCTCTCCCACACTCGTGGGCTCCTGCTGATCCTATCTATACTTCCAAGGTCACCTTCAGCTCTTTACTAAGCAACAGGTTAATCTTGTGTCTGGGACTCTTGATTTCTGCTCCTGTGACTTCTCCCTGCTATTACCTGCTCTGCCTGGTCACTTGCTCTGTGCTTCAAAATTGCTTGATTGCTTCCTTTGCTCCAGTTCTTGCAGCATTTCAGAGTCTATGGAGATCACTGCTTTGCTTACAAGTGAGTCTAATTCTATCACACCCAATCCTGCCTTCACAGGGTTGTTGTGAGGATAATATGAGAGAAGAGGCTATATGTTGACACACACATGCCCCTCGTGAGTCTTTGTGATGGACAGAAAAGAAATATAAATAAATCAGTTCTGATGTTTTTGGCTGATCAGTTTAAGATGCTCACTCCCTCATAGGATCAAAATGAAATTTTAGATATTATCCTCTAAGCACTGAAATGAAAATAATTGTATAAGGCTGACATATAGCACAAGTAGTCTGTGCTTGTATCTACGCAACCTACACATTCTCTAGTTAAATATAAATTTATAGTATATAGGCAGTATTCCCATCCAGCTTCTTTCAATTCAATCGTTGCATCACTCAGTAATTAAAACAAGAACTCTATTTAGTGCAACTAAATAAGGAACCCTGTTTCTCCGCAGCAAGTCCAACCAAATTTAAGGATGAAATAAAAATGGAGGTGCTATTTAAAGCTCATAGAGCCAAACTAGATGTGACAGCAGCAGTTCTGTGCATTTAAACATGGAACTACCAAAACATGGGGAGTGGGGGTGGGAGTTCTGTAACTCCTCATCCATGTGCCCCTTTTGCTGTTAAAATCAGTCCCTCCCTGCCCTTTCTTTCCATAATTGTTGTTGCTGTCATATCTGTTGATTAAAAAAGAAGGAAGTCTGGAAAATTTCCAACTGATAATGACTTAGATCGTAAGTAGTGCAAACACAAGGAGACTTTCCCATCACCTCTTCTGCTCCCCAGCCCCCTTGAAAAGCCTTTCCAGAGGGTCTGGGGCAGGGATGTTGAAGAGTCCTTGGTCTCGAGTCACGAGTCGAGTCACGAGTCTTTGAACCCGAGTCTCGAGTCCGAGTCCAAGTCCTTGGTCCAAAATGGTGAGTCACGAGTCACTCCCAAAGCTGACTCCACGAGTCCCTATTAAAATCAATAGGGTTTTTTCCCAACAAAATAAGGCTACTTCAGATGTGTGGCTTAAATAAATTCTAGGCACAAGTGTGCCTTTTTATCTCAAAACTCTGCCACTGATTTTGACAAGAACAGACCAGGCAGACAAACCCAAAATAACCAGGCAGGCAGAGGAGGCAGGGAACCCCAAAGCAGGCAGGCAGAGGCCTTTGTCTTGGACAATTCAAACTGTGGAACTGGTTAAGAAGAGACCTGGCAGGCAGAGGAGGCAGGGGCTTACGCTGGCTCAGCTTGACAGAGCGTGGAAAGCTAAGCAAGGTCAGGCCTGGTTATTACTTGGATGGGAGACTCCCTCTTCTAATTTCCTGCATTGAGCAGGGGGTTGGACTCGATAGCCTTGTAGGCTCCTTCCAACTCTATAATCTATGAAATCTATGAAACCCCAAACAGGCAGACAGAGGCAGCCAAACCCAAAATGTCTCAAAGGTTGCATTAGGAAAATGATTTTAAAAAATAAACTTGGATTGTTACTGCAACTAGGTCCAGACAGCACCTGCAGGTGGCATCAAGCAGGGATGTTGACGAGTCCTTGGTCTCGAGTCCCGAGTCGAGTCTCAAGTCCCATTAAAAATATTGGGACTCGAGTGCGACTCGAGTCAGAGGGGGGACTCAGTCCAACTCACGAGTCGAGTCCTAGAGTCCGAGTCCCCATCCCTGGTCTGGGGACCCTCCTGAACAGTGTAAGAGAGGTCCCAGAGGGCTGATGGGGAAGGGGGGAATTGTCCCAAATTGGGTGGGCAGCCTACCTTGCATAAAAGGATGGATGATGGAGGATAGTGGCTGGGTTTAATTCTGCCTTCACCACTTTTAAACTGGCGTTTGCCCTTGGATTCAGGAAAAATCAAAGTGGGAACACAATCGCATTTTTTGGTTTCTCATACGCATCACCCAAGAAAACCTTATCAGTACAAATGTAAAGCTAGGGATCTGCTGTCCCAGAGAGTTGTGGTAAGTGAAGTCTTACAGCAAGTGGAAAACTAGGGCAAAGCAGCATATATCCACTAGGAGGTGACAGTCTCACATGGGACAGAGTTCCTTGGCTTTTAATTACATAATCTGTCTACAAATGTAAAGCTAGGGATCTGCTGTCCCAGAGAGTTGTGGTAAGTGAAGTCTTACAGCAAGTGGAAAACTAGGGCAAAGCAGCATATATCCACTAGGAGGTGACAGTCTCACATGGGACAGAGTTCCTTGGCTTTTAATTACATAATCTGTCTACAAATTTAAATTAAACAGCAAAAACCTTTGTAAAGGGCAGCAGAGTTAAGATATAAGGTTAGGACTTTTAAATGCCCAAGAATAAGAAAATGCAAAATTGAGCAATGCCTTCCTTCAGTGATCCACATGGCAGCCTTAACTTCGTGCTAGATACTAAGGTAAATACGGAAATAGCCAAGTTTTCAGATGACTCCGAAGTATTCAGCACAGTAAAAAAAAAATGCACAGCAAAATGTGACAAGCTCCTGGGTAGCTCAGAAACAGAATGCCAAGGTTGAAAAACAGGGACAAAGCTAATGTCCTTCAGGCAATGAAGGTCAGGGCACATATTGGAGTTGTCACACTGAATTTCCTCAGGGAGATACATTTGACACACCATGTTTTGGTGCTATTTGCTGGCCTATGATGGACCGTTACAAAGCTAACCTGCAACTAGCTTCTGAAGTCCACCAAGGTAACCATGAAAGTGTTTTTTGTTTGTTTGTTCTTGTCATGCAGTGCCTTTCTGATAAAATTTGGATGACACATACATTACAGAAAATAATCCTTTTTGCACACTCACACAGTGCCACTTTATAGAATATCACCACAGTGCGGAAGTCACATGGAATTATGTTTATTTGGCAGATGCTGCTCTGTGCAGGCTAGCTGTTCACGTGCAGTGTGGCTCACCACAGGACTGGCCCCCATCATGTGACTCATCTCGATGCCACTGCAAAGAGGAAAAGGCAATGAGAGGTACATATTGTGAACATATCTACATTGTTTAGATGCTGTACTTTGCATGCCATCTTTCCTTTGTCTTTGCCCTCATGGTCCCCAGTCTATTTTGCCCTCATTGCCATGTAATCCTACTGGCTGTGAGAAACCCTGATTTTGTACACGATCAATGAAGCCGCATCTAATGTAAATGACATCATGGACAACCATAAACAAAATCCTGTGGGGGTGCCACTGCCAATTGGATTAAATAGCAGTATGAGTATGTGAGGTATCAGGTATGTGAAGGTCTAGGGGACCAAAGAAGGAAGAAAATGGTGATCAGCAGCAGCCGCCAGGGGACAAAGGAGCTGTGAACATCATTTCAAAACATGTTCAGCAGCTAGTATATTTTCCATTATTCATTTGACTGTATCAGATCTGCTAATTTCAAGGTGAATATCAAAACTGGAGAATAGTGGCACAGAAATAAGTGCTTGCTCTTCTTCTATTCCTACATAACATGGGAAGCGGAATGTTCTGTTCTGTTTCACTTGCAGGAGCAAACTCTGGATCCAACTCTATTTTAAGGGCACAGTCCTATGCAAGACAAAAAAAGGCCTACAATTCTGAGCATGCTGGGAGTTGTAGGCCTTTTTTCTGTCTAAACTTGCATAGGATTGAACCCTTAAGTTGTGGTGGTTTATTATTGCAGCAGACCACCATAGTGCAATTAGATATTTTTAAAAGCTTCCAAAATCGTATGAATGTGGCCACTTCAGTCTACTGCTGTCAGTGCTGTGCCTATGTTTTCACTGCCCTTCTCCAAGACTGGTTATATCCAATGTTAGTCCTACTTAGCGTAGACCCACAGAAATGAATGGGACTTTATTTATTTATTTATTTATTTATTTATTATATTTATTATATTTATACCCCACCTTTTTTCCTGCAAGGAACCCAAGTCCTCCTCCTCTCCATTTTATCCTCACAACAACCCTGTGAGGTAGGTTAGGCTGAGAGTCAGTGACTGGCCCAAAGTCACTCAGTGAGTTTCATGGCCGAGCAGGGACTAGAACCCAGATCTCCTGAGTCTCAGTCCAACACTCTTAACCACTACGCCACACTGGCTCTCAAGTTAGACTAACATTGGATACAACCCATGATCAGATCTGGGGGGGCTGGGTCTACCTGATCTGAAGTTATATTTTGTTGCTTGTTGTTTAGTATGGATCAAAGAATGGATTCTGTTGAAAAATAGTCTATTATTAGACTTAGAGGGATATGATCTGAGATTTGGATGGCATGGGTACATGTGGTGTGGTATGATAAAGTTAAAGTGAATGCAGAATTTAATAATCACTGTGTTAGATGTGCCATTTTGAAAATTTGGAAAAAAAATAAACCTAGGTTTTGTCAGAGAGTACCACTGTGGTTATCAGCACAAGAAGCCCATCATAGAAGAGAAATGTTAAGTAAATACAATTGGTTGACATATCGTGATTTGTTGGAATTCTCCCAAGATGAATGTAAATTAAAATCAAGAGAAGAACTGATAAAAGGTCATACATGTCAATGGTTTTCCTATTTACAGATTGTAGAAAGGTTTAAAGTTGATAAAAGGTTGTATGATTTTGAACAAAGTGTATCTGACTTTGAAAGGGAATTATATATGTCTAAATGATGAACATCTTATTTCAAGAATGTATAAGCTTTTGTTGAAATTTGAAACTGAGGAAGAGCAAGTGAAGGAATGCATGATAAAATGGGCTCAAAATTTTGGCTATAATATATTAATGACACAATGGGAAAATATGTGCTTAAAAGGTTTGAAATTTACATTATGTTCTAGTCTTAAAGAGAATTTTTATAAGATGATGTATCATTGGTATTTGTCTCCGGAGAAATTGGCTAGAATGTATAACGGTGCATCAGATATATGTTGGAAATGTGAACAACAGGAAAGAACAGAAGGAACCTTTTGTCATATGTGGTGGACATGTAAGAAAGCTAAAAAAAAATTGGGTAGAAATTCATTTATTAATGCAAAAGATTTTAAAGATTACTTTTCAGTTGAAACCAGAGGCTTTTCTATTGGGAATAATGGACAGTCAGCTAGAAGGAAGGTATGGAACTTTATTTTCATACATTACAATGGCAGCGAGATTACTATATGCACAGAAATTGAAAGGTCCAGCAGTGCCTACGACAGAAGAATGGTTGGTCAAGATGCTGGAGCTGGCAGAGATGGCCAAACTCACATCATTAATCAGAGAAAGGACAACATCCACGTTTATTGTTGAGTGGAAACCTCTAATTAACTTTTTGCAGAGACTGGAAAATAATGATTTGTTTGTTTGTGGGTTCATGGAATAATAAGTGAATTTGGGACAACGGGAAGAAAGATTTCTCATTCTGATTATCGAGTAAGAAAAATTATTGTTACCTATATTTGCTGTAGAAGAAAATCGGAGGTCTATTTTGTTTTGTTAATTGTTATATGTTTGATATGATGTGTTTGTTTCACATAGAAATGGTTTTAAAAAAAAAAAAAAAAAAACACCCATGATTAGATCTGTCCAAACTGTCAGCTACAAGGAGCTGCAGGTCCAGTGCTAGCTTTTCCTACTTACAGATAATCAGTAGTTTAATGTGGTATTCATGTGATAGTACAGGAGCATTGTTTGCACCACCCAGGATGCTGGGTGTTGAGTCTTTTTCACCACTACAGCTTTTTGCATGAAAGATTAAGTCAGTCCAAGTGCACACAGATTAGTTTCTCTGGATCAGGGTGCCCACAGTAGAAATTAAATGTTTTTAAAATGTATTTCAAACTTGGTCAACAAATATATAGGGGCAGATCCAGATTTAGTCATTACTCTAAATTATTCATTGAAATTAATGGGATTGAAGCTGGTCATGACTTGTTTCATTGATTTCTAAACATCACTAAATCTGGATCCAACCCTGTTGTATTTATTTATTTATTTATTACATTTGTGAATCGCCCATCTGGCCGGTCACCCAGCCACCCTTATTGTATCCAGTAAGAGGCACAGTAAAGTCTAAACAAAGAAGGCAGCAGAACTAGCAGCTATGCCCAAAACTAAGCAGACTCCACTGCTACTTCCTATTTCCTTTTATAGGCTGCCTCCCTTCCATTGGGTACAATCCCAGCTTTCTTAAAGGTACAATGCCTACAAAATCACCACATTTCTTGCCCTCTTAAGAAACCTCCATAGTCCCACAACATAACATAATCCTTAATCCAAGCAGGTGGTGATCTGACACAGACAGGATGTCTTTCAGTTTCACTTTCTGGTTGGTCAGGCCCAGCTGCTGGCATAGTCTCTAGCGCAGGTTGGAAAGGCAAAAAAATGAGTATCTACCTCATTTCTGCAGTCTGCCAGAGCAAGATAAAACAAAGCACTCCACACACATCCATCTGAAAGTTTATACATATAAGGTACTCTTCTTTCAACAACTTTACGAGGGGATGTGATGTGAATCTCTGTTCTCCCTTTCATAAAATCTCGACTTTCCTAAGTCAAACAAAAGAGTTGCATTCAAATCTCTGTTCCTTAGCACCATGATATATATCTCTGTATGCTTTAGATTTCTTTTGTTTCTCTTCAACCATCTCCCTCATATCAGATTTGAAACATATATCTAGTCTAGGTTTTAACACTCCAGCCAGCCACATTCAATTTAGTGTGCATCTCTCTTTCTCATGCAATAACTCTGCAGGCGGTCTCTGTTGCATGCCATATAGCTCTATATACTTGCAAAAATTCAATAATAAAGGCTTTCCATGGTTTCCCTTCTAACTTAGCTGTTTGTAAACTCTCTTTCAGGCTTGGTTAAATCTTTCAATCTCCCCCTTAGCTTGAGGTTAATACAGAGATGATCTCCAATGACTAATATTGTGCTGTGCTAGAAAGGTTTCAAACCACACAGGTGAACTGAGCACCATTATCCAAAATCAGTTCTTTAGGATTTCCTTCTCTACTAAAAATAATTGAAAGAAAGGTAATGACTGTAGCTGAGGTAAGTTGGGATGTGAAAGCTACAGGGCATTTGCTATAATAATCAGTTAAAGTTACAGCATAACATCAATCAATTGGAGCAGCATTAAAAGGTCCTACAATATCAATTGCAACCTTTTCCCATGCAGCCTCTTGGGAGTGGAACTGGCTGGAATGGTGACACACATGTTACTGCTGTCTTATCATGTAATGATGTAACTGACAAGTGACACATGATATTACAGTTGCTTCCATTTGGGAGTCCATCCCTGGCCACCAGTTCAGATCTCTGTTTAGTTCTAACAATCCCTTGATCGGTATCATGTGCCAAATGTATAAATGTAGACAGCAATTCCTCTGGCACAAGTAACCAATGTGCTCCCCATAACCATCTTATAAAGAGAGGTCATCAATTTGGGGAAATCTGTGTAAATTTCATGTTTGATAGCTACTCAATTTGTGTAATATTTCCATTCGCGCAGAGTGAGCAACGATTGCAAATGCAAACAAGAATTGGGCACCAGCTGCATGGTGACGTTTGGGAATCCTAGCAATCTCAAACATCACTCTTTTGCCCATCCCTAAATTCTGGTGAGACCCATTCAGATGAATCAGTCTCCTCAATAACATTCTGTTGTACCAGTTTCTTAATCTCTTCAGAAACAGCATCCCTAAGTGCAAATGGTAAATGTCTTAACTTCTGGTGTACAGGCACCATATTCAGTTTCATTTTAACTTTATGAACAAACATATGTGCACAGCCAAGTTTTCCCTCATTCTGGTCCTCCAACACAGCTGAAACTGGCGCTTGCACTACAGAAGTGCTTATCAGTGAGTGGAGGAACAATGTGTCCATCAACTATCCTGAGGTTCAGTGCAGCAAATACATCCCTCCCAAGGATAGGAGTACCATCAGGCCCAATGTAAAACTCTGCACAATATCGGCCAAAAGTTACTTTTATAGGCAAACATCCTAATGCAGAAATTTGGTTCTTCAGATAACACACTCACTGTATTTGTGGTTCCATGAGTGGTACTCAAGGGATGCGCAAGGAATCCATGGGAGGGGTAAATTCTGATAGATTTTCCCGACTCCATCCTCCGAATTCTGTTCTGTTTCCCCAGTGCTTTTTTTCTGGAGAAAAAGGTACCGGAACTCTTGGATTACATTTCCTCGGGAGTAGATGGCGATTAAATTGTAATGCAATTAATAGAAGAAAATGTGCTAGAACTCAGTTCCGGTGAGTTCCACCAGAAAAAAAGCCCTGTGTTTCCCCCATGCTGGCACCAACTCGATCTGTCACAAGTTAAGCCAGCATGTTGATTTCCGCTTTTAAAATGGGCCACGATTTGCATGATATATATATATATATATATATATATATATTAAAGCTCAGGAAATCTGTGCAGATTGCAGCACATGACTGGCTGGAGAATGCTGAGAGTTGTAGGACCTTTTTAGGTTTAAATATGCATAGGATAGCACCCTAAGTCTCTCAAAGAAGAAGTATACTGTAATATATAGACTCTCCTGGTTTCTGTTCACACAGGCAAAAATTGTAGCGGTTAGCTCTTACATTCACTTTTGACACAAAAAAGTTCTTTAAAGCAATGCATGCAGTCTCATATTATTTATCATCAACCAGGGGAAGGATGTAGAATATGCATTGTCCTTCAACTCCCTAACAGTGGATAAGCAATACACATTTCCTTGCTTGAGAGAGCTCCTTATTGCTGACTGAAAACATCCAGATCCAAACAGGGAATGCAATTGGAAGCTCACCTGGGCTTTGAAGAAAAGGTGCAGGTGGGTTCAGTGACAGAAGAGCCATTCTTTGTTGCCACAATGTTGTATCCAGTAAGAGAGGCAGAGTAAAGTACAAAACCCTTTATTTAAAAGTATGAACAACAAAGGTAGCAGAACTGGCAGCTATGCCTAGAACTAAGCAGACTCCATTGATAATTCCTATTTCCTTTTATAGGCTGCCTCCCTTCAGCTGGGTATAAACCCAGGTCTCTTAAAGGTACACACACAGACCCTAGGTTAATAAACCTAGGTTCTGTTCCCCCCCATTAAAAAAAAAAAAAAGATGAAATGTAATCTTTAGCCAGTAACTCATACATTTTGGTTCCCAGTTTTTAAATTTTGAGGGAAATATACCTACTTGTTTTCTTATTACAATACTGCTGCTTTTGTTCACTGTTCCATGTTTTTCTTGGAGTGCAGTAAAGTGGAATGTTTTAAATTATGGGGCTTTACTTTAGGCTGTCCAATATCTACTAAATGTCCATCATCTCATTCTGAAGTTGGGAAGTAGTAAATGTACTCTGGTAGCCAACAAAGCACACATTTTTATTCCAGAAAAGTGCTCTTCTGTTCTGAATTTACTGCAAAGGGTCCCAGAAACAAAGGGTGCGTGGGTGAGGGGAAACTCTCTACCAAACCTGGGTTAAGTTCTTTATCATGTGATCGTCTCTTCAAACAATCGAGCTTTACATAGTGTAAACTGTGGGAAAAGTTTTCTTCTTCTGTAATACATAGTAGCAGTTGCTAAGCTTTAGCTGATCTAACACCAGGCTCCTTTGTTTAATACCAGTAAAAATGAAACTGTGGAACAAATGAAGGCATCAAATACCATGGTGAATATAAATCAGAGTCATATTGTAGGGTCTAATTATAAACAGATTTGGAAATGTGAAGCAAATATTAGATTAAAGGGCTATAGATATCATTCCTACCACTGGAATCCGCTGCATTCTTTCCCTTCCCCCATCCCCAGCCACAACTATCACCATTGTTAGCTACATATGCAGGCTATATTGTACAGAACATGTATTGAGAAATACATAAATAGTGATGCAAGAATCTCATTATGGACCTAATAGGCGTCTTCCTGTTGGAATGATTCTAATTTGAGACGTATTTGAAGCTCCGGAACTGCCACATAATTCCGTTGCTTAATGACAGGGAGAAAGTCTAGTCAGTCAAGGTACAGAGCCAGGACTCGGAAGCTGCAGGGTCAAAAAACCAGATCTGCTACCAGCACCATGTATGATCCCGGACAAGCCAACTAATCCTTTCATGCTTTGTTTCCTTGTACACAAAATGGCCCTGTTGAAAACAGACCTGTGGGATCTTTCAAAGATAGCTCTCTCCTTCTCTGGCTATGCACAATTCCCAGTGTGCCCCTTTATCAGATGTTTGAATCATGAGCTCAGAATACACACAGGAAGGGTGTAGCCAGTCACACAGCTGTAACATGCCTACACGGTATGCCTGCGTGCACACAGGGGGTCCCAATCATTGGGAGAGGTGCACAGGCATGTTGCAGAGGTGTGGCAGAACCTGTTTAGGGCAGGGGGCGGCATACTCACCACCCCCATCCTGCCCCCAGCCACCCCCAGTGTATTCATGGGAGGTGTGGAGACCTTCCCAAAGGGATGGGTGAATGAATGATGTTTCAGATTGCTGGGATTCTCCGAACATCATCTCGCCGCTCATCTCGTGCCCGTTTCCTGTTTGGGTTTGTGACGGCTGCTCGCTCTGTGCAAATGGGAAAATTGCACAAATCGAGTAGAGAAAGAACATGAAATTTGCACACATTTCCCCAAATTATAAACTACACATTATGCTAACTACATAGAGTGCAGCTGTCCTTCTTGTTTTTATTTACTTGCAGGTAAGCATGTGGGGGCAGTGGGGGCCATGATGATCTGGATCAGAACCATAGCACACAAGGCGGGGAGACTTGAACCTTTTCCCCAGCAGCTTAATCCCACCCCTTCATGGAAGGAGCTTAAAAAGTGGGGGAGAGGGGAGGGAAGCCTCCATTGGAGCAAGACACAACACTGCCTCCCTCACACCCAGGGCTTTTTTTCTGGTGGAACTCACCGGAACTGAGTTCCAGCACCTTTTCTTCTATTAATTGCATTGCATTACAATTTAATCGCCATCTACTCCCGAGGAAATGTAATCCAAGAGTTCCGGTACCCTTTTCTCCAGAAAAAAAGCACTGCTCACACCCACTACAGGACTTGCAGGGAAGGAGTGTATTATCAGCACCTGCATTAGAGACAAGATATATCCACAATCATCAGTCAGAAATGTAACATTTGGAAGACCCTGGGGAAGGTGCTGGACACCTGAAGAATGATAAATAGAGCCGAGCCAAAATTTCTCAGAAGGCATTTTTGTCAGAAAAAGTCCTGAGATTTTTCTTTTATTCCCCCACCCCACTAGAAATAAAATGTCACGTTGAGAATGTTCTCCAAATGTTCTTCTCCATTATTTTTTTGTGGTGCTGGGTATGGGGTATTATGGTGGGAAATTGTGTGCAAAATTGGGGCCAGGCTGCCAATGCGGCATTCAAATGGGGGTCAGGCTGCCAAAAAACAAAAACAAAAATCTTAGAAGAAAGAAAGAAACTGTGCTACAAGCCTTGCCAAAGGTGAGCCCTGCCTGTGGGAAATTGTTAGAGAATTTGTCCTCCCCCTGGAGAAATTCAGTGAAACTGTCCAAACAATTTCTCTGCCCACAATAGGGTGGAAAATTTCAAGAGGCCATTTGTGCTCCGCTCTACTAGTTACTCATCATGACATAGGACTTAAAATTAAAGGCTCTTTAGACTACAACTACCAAGGTCTTGATGAAAACATGCTCTTTTTAAATAATACTGAATTATATTCAATGTTTGTTTGATTGGTTTGTACCCCACCATTTCTACCAGGAAAATGGCACTCAAGGTGACTTACAATCATAGATAAATAAAAACTTTATTAAAAACAATACTAAAACAAATACATTAAAACACACTTAGAAACACAACCATAACAGAAATAAAACAGCACCCAACCCAACAGACCCACTTACATGCAAAGGCTTGCTTGAATAGAAATATATTTGCCTGCTGGTGGAAGGACAGCAGAGAGGGAGCTGACCTAGCTTCCCTCAGCAGGGAGTTCCACAGCCTGGGAGCAGCCACCAAGAAGACCTTCTGTGCCTCTGAAGGCAGCAGTACTGAAAGAAGGGCCTCTCCCAAAGATCTTAAAATCAGGCAGGTTCATATGGGAGAAGGCGGACTTTAAGGTAGCTTGGTCCCAAGCCATATAGAGGGCTTTATAGGTCATAACTAGCACTTTGAATTGTACCCAGAAACTGAAAATGGCACCAGAAAAATCAAGAGTATGTGTGTCTGTGTGTGTGTGCGCGCACATGAGACAGAAGAATGTATACATGATTGAGCTTTATGTTTTGCCTCTAACACCTGCCACAGTCTCTGGAAATGAAAGTAGAGATATCTTTGTCACAAGAATGATCTGAAGAATCTTCGTGTTGACCGGTTCCTTATCATTCACCAAACAAAAAACATCATCTTAAGAAAGCAACATCCAATTGCAGATACCTATTTCCTTGGCCATTTTGAAAGACATCTATGTGGAACAGAGGGGTTCTGAAACTGATTCATGTATAACATTATCATTAGGAATTACACTGAGCAATACTAGAGGCAATCCACCAGTATTTCCCCTGTGAAGTTCCAAGGGGAGATTCCACAACACAAATGCCTATCGGGACACTTTGTAAATTTCTGAAACGGATAACCCTATGCATTGTACTCTTAAATTGTTATCTGTGGAGCAGGCGCCTACCTGTCTCATGACAACCTTGCCAGTCAATATAATAGACCATGGAGATTCTTTGTGACAATCCAGTGGTATACTTCCTTCCCTCTTTTTCCTAATTTGCCTCTATCTGATCTACTTGCCTCTAACCTCTCTTCTTGCCATTGGCTGGTCTGCTATGACATCATAGTATGTTGTCAGGAGCCTATGCTTGCCCCAACTCTCTTCAAGTTGTGTCCTAGCAGCTCTGATGTTACAAAGAAACTGGTTAATCTTGGGAAGAAGTGTATTTAGGCAAACACTGGAGATAGAAATCTGGGGTCTATGAGCAGCTTAAACCTGGTCATCTATGGGTTTTTAAAAATATATTTATTACATTTTATATACCACCCTTCTTTTGGGAAGTTTATATGATTTACCGAGGCAATCTCCCACACAGACGCTGGCTAGGCTAAGAGTTGATTCTGCTTTAACAATATATGTAGGTGCAGATCAGTGGACCAGCCTTAGAACCTTTCACTGTAAAGGGAAAGACAGCACTTCCTGCTTAAAAGGTAGGAGCACCTGTACTGTACTATTACAGGTGATATCCACATTTTACAGGGCAGAATTTGATAATCTGACATCAGTATTGGGGGAGGGGGGAGGGTAGAAAAGCCCTTGAGGAAAAGAAACAATAACACACCTAACAAAAAACAACAGAAAGTTAAGATACTGGCAGATAGCAAAATGGGAATATCTACTTTGTCCTTTCTCATGCTATCTGAAGGAAAGGAGATCTATCATCTACCAAATGCTTCATCAGGAAGTCAGAGTTTAATCCTACTCTATTTAGGAAAAAGTAGCAGCTAAGGTTAGAAACCCTGAATCACTCTTCAAGAATTCCCTTTTCTGAACAAGTGCAAAGGTGTTTGCCATTTTGAACTGGCTAGATTTTTTTTTCTTTTTATAATCACACATAATGCATGAGTAGCTTCTATTCCATAGGTTTATTTTTCAAATTTCTGTAGAAATCATGCATATATTATATACATATATTAAATTTTTTATACTGTGATTTCAAGAATATGCTTAAGCCTCAAGGTGTCTTCATTAATTGAAAGTATTGGTTTAATACCAGAAAAAATATATTGCTAGTAAAGCTAATTTCACAGAGGGGGGAAAAGCAAGGTTTAACTTTATTTATAATTATGTCCATGTAGGACAACTTCATACGTTACTTTTTCTACTACATACAGTGAGATTTTCTCCTATATGTTTTTAGCTATGCAAACATTAAGAGTGCATTAGAGTTATTTATTCAGTTTTGGCAATTGACACAAATTAATAGCTTCAACAAAATACCCTCTTATTCTATTATTCTTTGGCCATTGTTTTGGTAATTAAAATGGATTACAAAATTTCCCCAGATCTGTTTAACCCAAGCCATTAAAGGCCTGCTCAGAAAAGCATCAGAGAAGCAGGTCTTACATCACTTCCAGGAAATGCTCAGCATCCAGCCTTAACAACTCTCAGAGATTTGCAGTTTTTCGGCCAACCACCAAGTAGCTGAATTATTTAAATACTACAACTGCAAGCCTAACAGTACAATCCTAAACACGTCTACTCAGAAGTAAGGCCCAATAGGTTGGATCCAGACTTCAGTGAGTCAGCACTAAGTACTACTAAATCTGGATCCAACCCATTGTGTTCAATTGGACTTACTCCCAGGAAAGTGTGCATAGTTTTACAGCCTAACACAGCGCGATCCGGTGTGGCTGCCCATAACCCTCCAAACGCAGAGGATCACAGACATCCTATTGAGGGCGGAAAGAGCACAGAGGTGAAGGTCGCCTCCGCACTTCTCCCACCCTGCAAAAGACTTAGATGGTCGATTCTGGCTGTCTAAGTCTTCTGGCCCTGCACACGAGAACAGGCTGAGGTGCCGCTAGGATACATTGTATCCTGGTGGAGCCTCACTCCCCCCCCCCACCCACAATCCTCTAGCTTTGAGCATGTTTCCAAGGTTGGAGCTGGGACTCCGACATCTCCTATGGCTGGCTAGACAGCATCTAGTGGCCCATAAGATTACGCCCTAAATCAATTAACTAGTGTGATGAATAAGTTAGGGTTTTGATTGCGGATTAAGTTCTCTAGTTAGTGATAAGGTTTAGTCCTCTAGTTAGCGATGAACAAAATGCACTCATCTCAATTCAGAATGGGCTGAGTCTTTTCAAGCTTCCCCCCCCCTTTTTTAAAAGAGAATTCTCATGTTTGTTTGTTTGTTTGCTATATTTCTATACTGCTGAATAGCTGTAGTTCTCTGGGCAGTTCCCAAAACAAAACTCAGATACAGCTTGGGCATTTTTCTGAGCATTATCCATAGCTCAGAAACACATGACTGGGAGTGGGTGAAGAGGCGCTTTCCCATTGCTATCCCTCTCATCTGTCAATTTCCTTCCTCTATTCCTTTTCCCACACTTATGTAAAAATTGTATGTATTGGGTGGGGGGAGCCAGAGAGAGAGACAAAGGAAAATGACAACCAAGACAATTTTCAAAAACTGACTTTGCTACCTAAGTATTTAGCTCTCCTCAATGGAAACTTCTGAAAATTCTCGGAACCTCCATTATTGACAGGAACTTTGAAAACTGCTGTTACTTAATTTATTCTGGTAAATGAGTCAGGAGGAATTTAAAAACAACTACACTTCACAAAGTGAGCAATGCCCTGAGTAGCCCTCACAAAAAACCATCTTTGACTTGACTCTCCAAACTGTAGGGGCAGCATCCTACCATGTCAATCTGCTAATGCAAATTACATTGCACTAGCGTAAGGGACCTCCAGCACAACACCAGTTGTGTTAGCTGGCACGAAAGGATTCCTCAGGTACTACTTCCTTCCTTCAAAATCTTCAAGTAATCTTCATTAAGATTTTTTAATGTATTATTTAATTGACTCATTAAATGATCAATTGCTTAAAAGGCTGCCTAATAGATAATTTAGATCTTTAGGCAGTTGTTAATCCTATCTGTGTGTATATCCATCTAGATCTATAGTTACAGTGACTGGGCAACCCACTTTTGTTAGGGTGATAGCATGTTAATGGCCCTGAATGACTAGTAGATGTTTCTCCAATGTTAGCTAATACAGTAATACCTTGGATTGCAAGTAACTTGGTTTGAGAGCATTTTGCAGGACAAGCAAATTTTTAAATATTTATTATTATTATTTTTACTTGATATACAAGTGACGTACTGTAGTATGGCTTAAATTAAAAATCTCTGTACAAATTTTTTTGGGGGGATTTCGTTTTGATATAAGAGTGTTTTGGATTACAAGCACGTTTCCGGAACGAATTATGCTCTCCATCCAAGGCATGACTGTACAGTAGTTTGATGATATACTGAGTTCTCCCTGAAATGTTTGGAAGTGGAAACCCATCATAGCTTAATGATACACCCTTCTCACCCATCCAGTGGAAGGGGGGCTGATGAAGGGTTGTGTGTGTTTGGATGAGAAGAAGAGTCATTTTCAAACAGAGACAGAAGCCCTCTTCAATTGGACTCATCCATGCAAACACTAACACGTGGAGAAGGAAGTGGGCCACATCTGCTGGCCCTGGTATGCACCCCACTGACACCAGCCCTCAATGTCCATGTGTTCTGCATGACATCTACATGTCTAGAGTTGTACTCATGTCGGCTTCTACTCAGTCAGGAGCCCTGCAAGATCAGAGTACGCAGCACACAGTGCTACATCTTTGATGACGTAGAACTGCTGAACACATGGAGATAAAGGGAGCAGGATAGTGCGGTGTGTGTTGTCAGGGTAGAGCTTTCAGGCCCAGTCTCACTCCGTCTTCCATGCATTCATGTACATGTGGAGGAGAACAACTGAAGAAAGCTAAAGACAAAAGCAGAGAATATGACAGGTAGATAGCTAAAGGCCAGAAGCATCCTGGGTTGCAGGATACTTGTCTCTGGGGATCTAATGCTGCCTGTAAGGAGTGCATATGCTGCTTGCTTCCATTTATACCCTCTTTCTGTTTTTGTAAATTACCCAAATATTACAAAAAGGCTGTAAGTCTCCAGTGTTCTCTCCATAAAATAAGCCAAACCCTGGTAATGCTGCCCCGGGAACATCTCATTATTCAGGGAAGTTGGGACCATGTAACAATATAATATGGGATACAATATAGACAGACAGACAGACTGCACAAAAATGAAACTTTTCCAGGCAGTTTTAAGGCAGAAGTCTGATTTTTGAGCCAAGCTACCAAACTGACAGCACTGAGGTTTATAATGGAAAACCTGACAGTCCCTTAAGCATAATAGAATGAGGCTATTATGACAACAGGGTTTTACAGCACTCTGAAAAAGTAGATCCAGTGCTGAGTATTAACCAAAGTTAAATGCACTCCTTCCATTCAAATGTTTTGTTTCAGGGAGATGTCCCTGGTTAATTTCTTGCCAGTAAGTCTTATTTTATACCAGTAAGCGGCTGTTCAGACTGCCATACCCCAGGTAGCCATGAGGCTATTATTGTCAAACCATATGTGAGATGTACTATATACAAGATGAGCTAACCAGTTTTGCAGTCCTGCTGCCTTCTTTTGTTCCGACATCTACTTCCTTCTAATGTTGGAGCCCCACTGAGGGATGTCAGAGAAATCTGCAAGCGATTCAAATCTGCATCCATTTTTTAACTTTTGTGTGGATTTGTTCAAATTGGCACTTGCACTAATGCGCGTTCGTGCTAGTGTGAATTAGCACTAGTGTGCATTCGCGCGAGTGGAACAAAATTCTCATGCATCCCTAAGAAAAATCCGATTCCGTCAATGAGCAGACGGCGGAACGAAAGACGCCTGGCAATCCACGGAACCCAGACAGAATGGATTTAACCCAGTTTGTGCACCCCTAGCCCCACCCTATCTTCCTTTCCTCTACAAATGCTCCATATTTACATAAACATTGTCCTCAAGTTGGAATTGTGTGTCACTTTCTCTTCTTGCTACATCTGCCATGAGAATAAATACGTTGTTGTATGTTTCTTTTAGCCCTCACTTCGGCCCTTGACACAAGGATACATTTTCCAGAAGTAAATGCCAGCAGTGTTCCAGTTCTGTGTCTTCTCATGAATCCATACTTAGGGCTATGGCTATTCATTATTTTCTTTCTCTTGGCAATCCAGAAGATTTAAACAGAATGGAAATGGCCCTTGTAGGTGGCGGTGTTCTATTCTGTATATGTTTTCTTACAAGAACTGAAAAATATTTAAAGTTAAATTACTTTTGTAACATTAAGATTAATGTTTAAAAACACACTAATCAATCTTGTGGCAAGTTTGGGGCTAAAACTGAGAGCTGGGTGCTGCCTGTTGCTCAGAAGCTGAAATTATGCTATACATGTATAAGGTATCAGATTAAATTCCCCAGCTAAAAAATCCCAGGACCATCACTCTGAAATTGGACAAATTTGCCCATTTTTTCCTTCTCCCAGGTTCAATTTTTTTTTAATCTCATGTTCTTTCCATTCCATATATGAAGACAATTGTGAATATTAGTACATTCTTATTCTAAACCCAATGAAATTCTCATCCATCCCTACCTGGATACTGCTTTCTACATGCACTTTTGGCTTATTTTATTTATTTATTTATTTATTTAATACATTTTTATACCGCCCAATAGCCGAAGCTCTCTGGGTGGTTTACAACAGCTAAAATAATAAAATACAATATAAAATATAAAATTTAAAACCACAGATTAAAAACAAACAGCAGAGCTAGCAGCAGCAGTTACAATAACGGAATTAAGAACAATTACAAGATTAAAATGATTAAAATGATTAAAATGCCTGGGAGAACAGAAAGGTCTTCACCTGGTGCCGGAAAGAATACAAAGTAGGCGCCAGGCTCTTTGGGGAGCTCATTCCATAACTGGGGTGCCACAGCAGAAAAGGCCCTCCTCCTAGTAGCCACCTGCCTCACTTCCTTTGTCTTATCAGGGTTTAGTCATGGGAGCTCTGTAAGCTGAATGTGCTTACAGAGCACTTTTTGTTCAATGCCTGAAGGTCTAATCGGCAGCCAGGAATGCAGAGACATTGGGGGCATGACTTACAAGTTACATGTCCCTGTCCGTCCCCACTTTTGCCCTACACACGAGCAGGTGAACACCTGCATAGGGCTCAGACATTTGAAAGATGTGGCATGAAAGGAAACATGTGTGAGTTGTAATTCTCCTCACAATTCAGATCTCATCCAAAGGGATGAGATGTGCACATCCCCTGTGGAGAAACATGCATTGATGTGGAGACAGAATGCACATCTCCCCTACTTTGAACAAATTCTGGAAGGATGAGGAGGAGAAGCACAGGTCCACCTACATTTCATCTCTTGCTGCTCTTTTGGGGCATCCCAGTCAGTAGCCGTGACCCTTATACTAAGCTGTTCCAAAGCCCTATACGGCAGTGCCATAGGATACTGGGAACTATACAAAAAGATTCATCACTCACCCAAAGAGCATGGGGTTTTTTTGCTTATCTTTAGGAAATGTTTTCATGTAAAGATTTCAAGCAATGGGGACTCCATATCAGACATGCTGGCATCTTCATGATGTCATCTTTAATATGGTTGGTGATGTCCAGTGAATTAGTGCCTAGTGCCACATGGGCAAGTCCTATGCTAATTTATCCTTTTAAAAATAGATGCCCCATGTTTCCTGGTGTAAACAGCACCTTTACATCAGAGATAAGAAGATTTAGAGAAAGTAATCTCAGAATAATGCACTTTGTTAATTTCCCCGTGAGGCCCATTATGCATGCGAATTGATAAGATGTCTTGGAGTGTGAGTTGTATTCAGTAACATAATGTGGTGATGGATATGAAAATCACAGCATGTCACCAATGTGATAATCACATTCAAAAACCATAGAGCCACTTGCCTTACTGATCCTACTGTCCTTTTCTAGGCAAAATTCCAACTGACTTCGGAGATGGAAAGCATGCCCAATATATCCCAGGGAGAGTCAAATCCATAACAACTTTTAAGATAAACCAGTGTGGTATTTATGGTAACTATCAGCACATGTTCACATTGCATTTAATGGCCAAATATACCGTATCAAGCATCAGCCAAACTGTAGTACACAAGTCACGCGCAGCTTCTGTGTACTTCAAGGGAGGCTCCCACCAAGATCAGGGAAGTGAATATTGAAGTCAGACTGACTGGGCTATAGTTTCCCAGATCCTCCTTCCCCCTGCCCTTTTTGAAGATTTGCCTCTCTCCAGGCAATACTACAAGTGAGAAAGATCTTGGAATTGTTGTAGATCACAAGCTGAATATGAGCCTGGCAATGTGATCATGTGGCTGCAAAAAAGGCAAATGCTATTTTGGGCTGCATTAATAGAAGTATAGCTTCCAAATTGTGGGAAGTGCTGGTTCCCCTCTACTCAGCAGTGGTTGGGCCTCATCTTGGGTACTGCATCTAGTTCTGGGCACCACATTTTAAGAAGGATATAGACAAACTGGAACAGGTTCAGAGATGGGCAACAAAGATGATTAGGGGACTGGAAACAAAGCCCTATGAGAAGAGACTGAAAGAACTGGGCATATTTAGTCTTCAGAAGAGAAGACTGAGGGGAGATAGCATAGCACTCTTCCAGTACTTGAAGGGCTGTCACACAGAGGAGGGGCAGGATCTCTTCTCGATCATCCAAGTTTGCAGGACATGGAATAATGGGCTCAAGTTACAGGAACCCAGATTCCACCTAAACATCAGGAAAATTTTCCTGACTGTTAGAGCAATAAGACAATGGAACCAACTACCTAGGGAGGTGATGGGCTCTCCAACACTGGAGGCATTCAAGGTGCAGCTGGACAGCCATCTGTCAGGGATGCTTTTGACTTGGATTCCTGCATTGAGCAAGGGGTTGGAGTTGATGGCCTTATAGGCCCCTTCCAACTCTGCTATTTTATGATTCTATGATTCTATGAATAAACAAAAAAACAAAAAGTATTCTATAAAAGCATTAATAGCCCTGCTGGATGAGAAAAGATGCCCATCTCATCTGCTCCAACAGTGGCCAACAAGATGCTAAGCCCGAGCTACTGGCATTCAGAGATAGGGATGGATGACTCTGTCAATTTTGATTTCTCTCAGTTTCTTAGTTTCTCATCTTAAATATGTTTCATCCATTTCTGTATCAGTGTGCAATTTTTTTAAAAAAATCTGCATGAAAATGTATTTACATTTTTGTGTGCATTGTTACTAATATACACAGCTTGCCTAATATAGACATTTTTGTACACCAGGTTGCCTAATATATGCATTTTTGCAAGCGGTTTTCCTTAATATAATGCTGTTCTGTACATTTTCCCCACAAATATAGACATTTCTGTTCACATTTCCCCCTATTTATGTACATCAGAGAACAGCATCATAACATTCTGAGAAGTGTGAATACTAAAGGATAATTACATTCCCTAGGGATGTCCAAGAATTTAATTTCCAGTCATTTAATACCAGAACTTGCTCCATACACACCCTTGAACAAGAACATGAGCAGAGGACATTTCGTGGGCAAAGCTTGCAAGTTCCTGAACTCGCGTTAGAGTATGCAAAACGCATAGGGCCTTTTGCGCGCGCAAAAGAGGAAATAAGAGTCGAGACACAGAATGATGGTGAAATTATGGGCCACATTTATTGATTCGAGGATCTAGGGAAGGGACGAGTGCGGGTGCTAGCTAAACCGGCTCTCAGCCAGTATACCCTTCAATGGGCGAAGCATCCCAATCGGAGGTGTGGCGCTGTAACTCGCCACTCCCCAATTTTACACCATGCGGTGTCGGAAGGCCTCCTCCATGTCACCGCACGGGGCCATGAAACGCCATGCGGGTGAGAGGAATTGGCCTCAAAGGCGGACCCTATCTCCCTGGCCGTGCCGTGAAACTGGGCTCAGGTGAGGCTAAGGTATCGCCAGTCACCTGAAAGGTGCCGTGGGATGATCACCGAACCTCACCCCACTGCCTAAAACCCGCACTTACCGCCAATGTGACCAAATCAGGGAGACTACGCAAAACAAAAAAGCACCCAACCCAAGAACACAGTGTAGAGTAGGCGAAACACGCACACCACCACCAGGCCAATCAGCAATGGTGAGCCAAAATTCCTACTCGGCCCCGTCAACCGGCGACCAGAAATCCCACACTGTGAATTGGGAGGGAGGGAGGGAGCTGCTTTGAGAAAAGAGGCAGAGGGTGGAGCAACGCTGCCTAATAAAGGCCTCCACCGCTCCTCCCCCCGCCTTGAGCCCATAGGTGGTTTCTAAATTAAACAGCCTCACCTCTCATTCCTCTACGCGTGCAAATAGTCCTCCCACCAACAGCTACGCGTTGGTGGGGGAAGGGGATTGCGCGCGCAAAAGAGGAAATAAGAGTCGAGACACAGAATGATGGTGAAATTATGGGCCACATTTATTGATTCGAGGATCTGGGAAGGGACGAGTGCGGGTGCTAGCTAGACCGGCTCTCGGCCAGTATACCCTTCAATGGGCGAAGCATCCCAATCGGAGGTGTGGCGCTGTAACTCGCCACTCCCCAATTTTACACCATGCGGTGTCGGAAGGCCTCCTCCATGTCACCGCACGGGGCCATGAAACGCCATGCGGGTGAGAGGAATTGGCCTCAAAGGCGGACCCTATCTCCCTGGCCGTGCCGTGAAACTGGGCTCAGGTGAGGCTAAGGTATCGCCAGTCACCTGAAAGGTGCCGTGGGATGATCACCGAACCTCACCCCACTGCCTAAAACCCGCACTTACCGCCACAGAGAGGGACTGGCTAAGCCAAGTCCCCTCTCCCCCACCTGCGCTGAATAAATTCGAGCAGGGCCCTTCGCAGATCCTCCAAGAAAATATCGTTACCCCCGTCGGAGAGATGAACGCCATCTGCCCGATACAGCTCCCCCCGGGCCAAGGAGATCACAGGGTGAGGAATCGCAAAACCTACCCCTCCGAGGCCCCTACAAAGCTGACGATTCAGCCTTCTTCCCGCTCTGTTTAAGGCGTTGGGGCTGCACCACCCCGCCACAGAAACGAGACATGTGGGACCAGAGAATCTGGACCCCAGGCCAGCACTGCCACACAACAGCAAGGTCCGTAAACGCTTGCTCAATCAAGGACTTGCCCTCGAGCAATCCAAGATCATTCCCACTGAGGTGCACCACCAGCACGTCTGGGAAGATGGCCACATGGCCTGACCGGAGCAAAGTCGGAAGGAGGCCGCTCCACTGCATTCCACGCCGACCCAGCCATTGCCCGTCAGCGATCCGGCTGATCCCAAGCTGGGGTCCAACACGCGACCGTGCAGCTCTCTGGGCAGCCCAGTACACCATGCTGTGTCCGAACACGAGCACACGAATTGGCCTCGATCCACTCCAGTGACCTGCAACAAGAAGAAAGGCACAGCAGCAGCACCACTCACGGTAACTTTTCGAATATAAGAATGATAGTCAGCTGAGCACCACCGGCCCACAGCCTGTATTTCAGGCTGTGCTCAATCAAGGACTTGCCCTCGAGCAATCCAAGATCATTCCCACTGAGGTGCACCACCAGCACGTCTGGGAGGATGGCCACATGGCCTGACCGGAGCAAAGTCGGAAGGAGGCCGCTCCACTGCATTCCACGCCGACCCAGACATTGCCCGTCAGCGATCCGGCTGATCCCAAGCTGGGGTCCAACACGCGACCGTGCAGCTCTCTGGGCAGCCCAGTACACCATGCTGTGTCCGAACACGAGCACACGAATTGGCCTCGATCCACTCCAGTGACCTGCAACAAGAAGAAAGGCACAGCAGCAGCACCACTCACGGTAACTTTTCGAATATAAGAATGATAGTCAGCTGAGCACCACCGGCCCACAGCCTGTATTTCAGCTGGTGGAAAATTCAGAGCAGCGACCGTCCAAAACAAACAAACAAACAAAACAACAACTGATGACTGTAGAATGCTCTAAGCACCTGGCATGTACTGTACCAGTGACTGACAGGAGTGTCTTAAACCAACACCACACCTCTCAAAAGTGCGGAGAAGCAAAAGCTCGGCCTTGACTATCAAGTCTGCAAAGGCCACATACTCAATATTGTTGATCAGAATAATCGCAAATGCAGGCAGCACTTGGGTAATATTATGCTTCTGCAATACAGCCATTCCAGTGCGTTCGAAGAACAGGATGTTGCTTTCATGTGCGATTGCAACTACAAGGGAGGCAATACATTGCACTCCCTGCCTGGGCCAGGATTGGAGTCGGCCATCGTCGTATCTATGGACACTCATGGCAGCTGCCTACTGCTCCAGTAGTAAGAGAAGCCCCGTAGGCTAGGCAGGGGCTATAAAGGGAACCAAACAGGTGGCTTGTATTTCAGGGCCGGCAGACAGGAATTAGCATGTGCCGCACCTTGACAACCGAGGGTGCATAAAGCACGCCCGACTATAACTATACACTTCATGAAAAACTGTCACAGACGCAATCAGCAATCTGGGCCAAACATAGTGCATGGAAGCACATAGGTTGGACGAGCCTTATTTTGTTGCATACCATCCTTGCACTGCCAAAACGGTTGCAGCCTCTGACAGAAAAACCCCTACTTCCTTAGAGGAAATAAAAGGGGTATGGAACTGCCTAGAGCCACCTAAAAGGAGGCCTCGAAGAGGAAATGCACTTATGGCAACTGAGCACCCAATTGATGCCGTAGAGGCAAAGGATTGCTGCCCATATCTTAGGGATACCCACTTGCTGATACCCCAAGCAGTCTCCCGGGAAGGCAAAAATGAAATTGGGCCCTTCCCACATTAATGAGAATATGAGCCCGCCCAGCTATAGCTGGCACCCCATGGCAGTCCATGCCAGAAGATCAGAGGGCAAAACCAATTATACTAGGACATGGATCACTCTATTGAAAGCATGAAGTAACCCAAAATTGGGAACCCATCCCCACCTGTAGGAGGCATGTAGCCAAGAGAGGATGCCTGAAGCAAAGTCCACCTGAGTACTGCCCAATGACAGCCAATCACACTGCCTACTACCCATAACTCAAGCAAAACAGGGGAACCAAAATAAATAACATTGAGGATGAAGGCAAGTCATTATCAGGTCCAGGAACTAGATGGGCCAAACGAATCCCATAACTCTGGGAATGGAAGTAACCCTTTCAGAGTTACCTGCTTGAAATTGTCATGAAGTGATGAAAGAAGTTCAAGCCACCAGAGAAAGCACATGGCTTAAGAGCATTGGGACTCACGATTATGCGCTGGGTGAAGAAATAAATGATGAAAACATCTCCTCAAAGGACTAACAGGTACGCTACTGCAGATCCAGGAATTGCCTCATGGAGAACACACGGCTTAAGAGCACCGGGGAAAACAGCAAAAGAAAACATACAGTATTAATATCAAGGGATGGCATGGCAGGGGACAAAACCATGAAATGAACAAAGACGTCATAATACCCAAGCGGTTGAGGCAACGGGAAACAGAACGGGGCTGCACATGGGTGTCAGGTACTAGCAGGGCGTATGTATCAATGCCCGCTGAACTGCAAATAAAAACGCCACACGAACTAACAGCACGACTTGGCATGATAAAATTGCTCTTGCAAGCCCAGAACATGACTTGGTTGGCAATGCCAGGACAACACGGATTAAGAAAAGTGAGCAATGCCACATTCGCTATAAAAACCTTAAGTGAAGCAAGATTTGTGTGGGCGTATGTCCCGCATTAAAATAATTAAGATCATACGAAAATTAATAGGGTGAACATGAAGTCCCTATCATTAACACGCCAAGACCACTGACTGGATAAACTGAATCAGACCATTGGGCCATCCAGTCCTTTACCCCCGACATTGAGGAGCAATGGCCATCTGGGTTCCAGGCAGGAGGCCCCAATGAGATGCCGGGAACCTGTTCCCGGGATCCCCGGTACACAAGCCAGAGTTAAACCATAGAGCCACAGCCAAGTGCTCATGGAAACACCCCTTTCTTTTTCCCTGCCATCAAGCCCCCCATCATGAGGCAACTCAATGCCAAATAATATAAGGGGATCACCAGTGGCAGATTTCTTCCTGCTGGATGACGATACAGCACATAGAAATCCGCTTTATACTGAGTCAGATTATTGGTCAAACTAGCAAAATACAGTCTGCTCTGACTGGCAGGGGCCCTCCAGGGCACCAGGCAGGGATCCCTCCCAGCTCCACCTAGAGAGGCCAGAAACTGAACCCGGGACCCTCCGCATGTAAAGCAAGTGCTCTACCACTGAGCCATGACCCATTCCTAAATTGAGAAAAGTTAATGAAATGAGGACCACCAGAACAACAGACCACTCGGCTCAGTACCACCGACTAGCAGTGTCTCTCCATGATTTTAGGCAGGATTGTTTCCCAACCCTCCTAGAGATGCTGATGACTGAACAAGTGGGCATACGCTTGCAAAACGGGTGTCCCACCTACAGAGCAATGGCAATTAACTTGCAACAGATTGTTTTAATTCACTTGTTTCAGTACTAGAGCAATCAGTGTTTCACATACTTTCTCGCACAGTGATCTTGTGAGGTAGACCGGGATATGAACCCCCTATTTTAAGGAAGGTATTGTGTAGTATTGTACTGGTATCCCGCCTGCTTTCCTGCAAGGAAGCCAAGGCGGCGCACACAATTTACTTTACATGTTATCCTCACAATAACCCTGTAAGGCATGGCAGGCCGATAAGGCATAAAACAAGAGGGGGGAAGGTAAACCAACCCGTATGTGTAAGGCAGGGCCAGAACCTGTGCAAGAAAAGCAAATTTTACCGCCAGACCATAGACAATTAAGGATATAGAAAGTATGAACAAGCGAGCTGTCATTGCTCAGCTAATACCATTAGTAACTAATCACAAAATTATATATATCACAACAACTCTGCAAGGTAGGAACAAGGCAAAAATCAGTAGGGTAGGAATCCAATGCCCAATCGTTGCCACACGAGCCAGACGGGACCCCTCACATAGGCAGGCAAGAATCAGGGTAGTAGCATGGGGGGGCAGGGCGGCCACGTGAGCAAGCAAGCCCCCCCCCCCACAAACCAAGGGCCTAGAATTTGTGCTCCTTTATTATCATTATTATTATTGTCATTGGAATTAGTATTATTTAGCTATGTATAGCAATTATTCATGTGTATGTATATATATACATACACACACATATACAACGACCACCCTGGAAGGTAGGACAGTGATGGAAATTGGGGCCCACAATCACAACAATATCGAGGTATTTGGTTGGCAACTGTGAACAACAACCCCATGAGGTAGCACATCAGGCAAAAGAGCACAAGTAGCCATTTCTCTCCTAACACACAATATGCTTATCAAGGGAACTGAGGAGACGCCTCAAAGCCTAAGAGGGCAAAGCCCTATAGAGGCCTGCGAAGGAGGCCCCCACTGGAGCCCCAAAATGGCCTGCAAACAGAGGCCTGCTAAGGAGGCCCTCACTGGAGTCCTAAATCGGCCTGCAGGCAGAGGCCTGCGAAGGAGGCCCTCACTGGAGCCCCAAAATGACCTGCAAACAGAGGCCTGCGAAGGAGGCCCTCACTGGAGTCCTAAATCAGCCTGCAGGCAGAGGCCTGCGAAGGAGGCCCTCACTGGAGCCCCAAAATGGCCTGCAAACAGAGGCCTGCGAAGGAGGCCCTCACTGGAGTCCTAAATCAGGCCTGCAGGCAGAGGCCTGCTAAGGAGGCCCCCACTGGAGCCCCAAAATGGCCTGCAAACAGAGGCCTGCGAAAGAGGCCCTCACTGGAGTCCTAAATCGGCCTGCAGGCAGAGGCCTGCTAAGGAGGCCCTCACTGGAGCCCCAAAATGGCCTGCAAACAGAGGCCTGCGAAGGAGGCCCTCACTGAAGCCCTAAATCGGCCTGCAAACAGAGGCCTGCTAAGGAGGCCCCCACTGGAGCCCCAAATCGGCCTGCAGCCAGGAGGGAGGCCCCACCAGATCCCACCCTCCAAGCTGTGCCTAACGTGCTAGTGATCCAGCACCTACTTCCAGTAACAGGCAAGGCATAGGGAGGGCCCTGGACTAGGCCAGCAATCCCCCCCACTCACCCCCGAAAAAGCCCACAAAGGGGGGGAGGGAAACAGAATCAAATAAAATTAAAGTAAGAGAGAGAAAACAAGAAGAGATGGGATCAGAGAGAGCAGGGAGTCCCAGGACTCCACCCCTACTGGTCCCACACAAACCACAGTAAAGGCACCAACTGGCACAGAACTTATCTCCAGCAGCTGCTTTGAGAAAAGAGGCAGAGGGTGGAGCAACTGCTGCCTAATAAAGGCCTCCACCGCTCCTCCCCCCGCCTTGAGCCCATAGGTGGTTTCTAAATTAAACAGCCTCACCTCTCATTCCTCTACGCGTGCAAATAGTCCTCCCACCAACAGCTACGCGTTGGTGGGGGAAGGGGATTCTGTGGCAGCCCCCATACTGTGGAACTCTCTCCCTAGTGACATCCGCCATGCCCCCCTCTCTGCTGAGCTTCCGCCGCTCACTTAAAACATGGCTGTTCAGGTGGGAATATGGGGTGGGCTAAGATTTTAAAATTTTATACTGTTTTAAATGTATTTTATGCTGTATTTTATTACCTTATTTTTTGCTCCATAAGACGCACTCCCACCCCCCCAAAAAATAGGGGGAAATGTCTGAGCGTCTTATGGAACGAATATTGTTTTTTTAAAAAATTTACTTATCTCTGTGCACCTCCAACTGGTCTGGGGAAGAGCGGAGGGCTCCTCGGTGGGGCGGGGCAAGCCCCCACCTCTCAGCTGATTCCCCGCGGAACAGCTGATTTTTAAAAAATGTACTTTTTCTTTTTTTTAACTTTCCTTTGCTGGTCTGGGGAAGAGCGGAGGGCTCCTGGGTGGGGTGGGGTGGGCCAAGCCTTCGCCTCTCAGCTGATTCCCCGCGGAACAGCTGATTCAAAAAAAATATATTATTATTTTTAACGTGCAGTACGGTAAGTGCGTCTTATGGTCCGGTGCGTCTTATGGAGCGAAAAATGCAGTATGTTGTACATCGCCCAGCCAGATGGGCAATCCATAAATGCAACAAATAAAATAAATAAATAAATTTAGGAAAATGTGCATTGGGTGAAATACATATTTTTACACTTTAGTTAATAGAGGGAATGTATGCATTTGGGTAAATACTTTTTAAAAATGGCACCCAAATGCTCACTTTCCCTGTTCAAATGAGAGAGGAAAAAGCTTACAATCAGGAATGGAAACAAGGCGGACCAAGCTTCAAGTTGGAACTCGAATAACCTCAACAAGCTTAAGCCTCACTAATTCTCCCATCTCTACTTCACTTTGCATATTGATTTAAGAAGTGCAAAACTTGGTAAGTTGTTACTGAAATGCAAACCGAATGAAATTCTACCCCTCCCTATTCAGAGGCATACTGTCTCTAACTCAGAAGGGATCATGACTAGTAGCCACTGACAGAAAGTGGACTTCCAAGTTCCACCTTGTTGTAGTAGGCTAGGGAAGAAGGCAAAGTGACTGCAGGAGGAAAGGCTAAACCTAAGTAAGAACAGGTAAAAGCTTTCAAAACATAGAAACCAAAGAAGAGGATAATAAGCTATTTTATTTAGAAGGAATAAAAGAATTCAAACTACAAACTAAAATTTAAAGAAAGTGCCTCAGAAGTACTGTACAACACAGGTTTGCATAAACAGAGCAGCTGTTTCATGAGCATCAGCACAGCCCTCTTCCACATGAACAATTTGCCCGCTGGGTCAGGACCTATGACACCACCAATATCATTCCTGTTTGTTCATGTGAACACCATTTTTGGCAGAAAGGCACAATACAAATAAAATAGATAGATAGATAGATAGATAGATGAATGTAAGATTCAATTTTAAGAGAGGTTACACTGTTGCACATCCCAACAAACTCTCCTAAAGTTTGGTGACCAAAACACTCCACAGTTCCTGTAATTGAACCTACGCCAGAATGATTTGTAAGTGAAATAAGTAAAAAATGCCAGAATACCTAATCCCTTCACAACACTTAATATTCTACTTTGCGGAGTGTCAGTATTTTCCAACACCAACAAAATTATGCATTTTTTTCTCACATCATGGATATAAAGACTTGCCCAATGTTGCCATTACTCCGGTGAAGGAAAGTTATTTGGAAATTAAATCGTTGAGTAAATGTACTGTGGTGTTCATGGGCAATAGTTCTTATAAGTTTAGAACACAGGTATTTCTTTCAGCAGCCATAGCTTTCAGTAGTTCATCAGTTTGGCTATGCATGAATGTAATCTACCTTTCAAGTACTAAAGGCCTACAGTACAGGTTTGTGCTTCAACAAAACAGGTACTGTAATAGTGCTCACATTATGATCTTTTAAGGGAAAAAACCCAAATGTATTCCAACATTTTCTGAGCAGTTAATTGAGATGCAAACATAGCTTGGGTACATTTTTAAAAATAGCATTAACACTGCTGTTGTGTAGGCTAGAAAAATGTGTGTGTGTGTGTGTGTGTGTGTGCGTGCGTGTGAGAGAGGGGGGGAGAGAGAGGTGGCAGGAGAGAGAGATTAGGCAACTGCAGTTCTTAAATAAAATTATTAGTAAATTACAGTTACTGCAAATGAGAGCTCAAAATCTCAGTTTTCAGGAACAACAGACACTAGTATCTGAAATGGAACACATGGATAGTCTTTTCATTCAAAGGGGGCAATCAAGCATTTCATCCTAATATTATTATGGCTCCTAAAAGCATTGGTGGAAGAGGGTTGGTGGAAGGTGACTTTCCCACCCCCTGTTCCCCCTGGCAGCCCCCCCAGAACTTTCCTGAGGGTCAGGGGAGCTTCCTAAATGGGGTGGGCTGTGGTGAAGTGGGTTGATGGGGAACAGGGAGATCAGCTCAAACGGGATAGAGACATCTTTCATGAACAGAGCTCCTAAAAGTCTTCTATTCCAGACCGCTCAGTCCAAGGAAATCACGTACTACAAGAGTAGATCTAAAGATAAAGAAACCCCAAAGCAGACTTGGTTTTGAGCAGGGATCCCCTGCAATCTCAAAATATAGTACTCGCAGCCATGTTCATGCTAATTCAGGTCTTGTTCTCTTACCTGCATATAGAAGGAAATGCCAGCAGCAACAGCCTCATGAAATTTCAAAGTAGGCTTAGAATGTAATGGGTTTATTGGTAAGGTTGACCCATGGGTTTCCAACTTGTACATTACGCAAATGCAGGAAGAACTCATGTAACTGCAAATAGGTGATGTCTTAGGGCCGATTCACATGACTACCTCTGGTCCTGATCGGCCCCTTTCTTTTGTTGTCCAAGTTGCAGATTGCACCTGGCAATCTGTCAGTCAGCAAAGTCATCCCCTCACCACTAGACAGCCCATGCTAGGAAGAATCCCTGGGAAAGGGGCAGCACTATAACGGAGATCTCCATTAAATCACTAGTAAGGTTTCAGGAGGCATAGAAAATCACACTTCACGCTTGCGATGGATGTTTCACTTGGCCCATTCAGGCAACCAGATGCATGATCCATCTTGACAAGAAAAGAGCACATGGGCACAGAATTATGTTAAATCAGTCATTTGCCTGCTAGAACATCTTTGCAAATAAGTTTTACAAAAGTCACTAGCCCATAAAACTATTTACGAGCCCACCTGTCCACACATACTCAATTCAGCCCATTTGTGACCTACAAAGTGGGGGGGGGGGGAAATAAGCACCGCTTGTAAAACTTTGCTGCCTATTCACCTGGAGGAGATTCTCACTTGCCACTGGCAATCAGGTGAGTGGCTGTTGTTTACAAGACTGTGATAGTCTGAAAACAAAACTCTTGACTGCTGTAGCTAGACATAACCGTATCAGTGATCATTAGTGAGAAAATATCTGACTTTATCTGTGGTGAGGCCACTGAATTCTGTATTTCCTGGCTCAGAAATAACGAATTGCTCACTGAGCTCATCTCAAATACAAGGTGAGTGTTACAGGCCTCAAACTACATCTCCAGCTCAGATTAAAATCTAGACCAGAGTAGAACTAATTTGTCAGTAACATCTGACACCTGCTAATCTCTGTCAATAAGCAATGGGAAAACTAAGGTTCCTGGCACTCTTGCACACTGCTACATCTGTGACTCAGGTGCCCAGGCACCAAAATGGGAAGGAAAACCTCTCTTACGTCCCCCATTCTGCTACCCAAGCAGCAGGACAGATTACTAGGTCGGAGGGAGGGTGGGAAGTAGGAGGTTCACTGGGGGTGGATGGAGAAGGATGAGGCACCATTGTATTTCCAATGATATCATCAGAGGTTCAACAGGTTTGACTCAGAGCTGGGCTTGGAATAAACTGAGCTATTTTCCAGGTTTCAAACTTTTCCCCATCACTACTTTCCTGTGCATCTAGGGAAATGGGGGGCGGGGGACTCCATCTGGTACTTGCTGCAAGATGCTAACAAAACTACCTATTTGGAATTACTTTCCATTGACATCAGGGGACTATGTTGGATCTACTCCAATGTATACTGGTTGTGTTTCTGCTAAGGATGGTAGATATAGCCTTAATTTTGTTAGATGGATGGAGAGAGAGAGAGAGAGAGAGTTTTTTTCTACATGAGACATTTATTGTGCGCTTGTCATTCCCTACTCACAGTCATTTATGGCTTCTTTAGACAACATCGTGCCCCTCTAGTTTCACTTCTGTTTGTGAACAGCACTTTCGGCAAATTTTCAGAGCAAAGAAAATGGGGTATTATTTCTGAAAGCAAAAGGAAATGCTGTTTCCACGCTATTCCACTATAGCACAGTGCCACCTAAAGATTATGTAGTGGAAAATCAGGAAAGGAAATGCTTCTCCAGTAGTGCTCAGATCTCAATTCTGCGATGAAACCCAAAGTAGACTCAGCGGATTAACAGCCTCATTGAGAAAAGTCCAGAGAGTATGGAACTTCAGTGCGGATACTGAAACATTTTTGCCATTGACAACAAAGGAAGCTAGATCCCACTCTTAATTGTGAGGGTGACAGTAACGACACACCTCTAGAGCCTAGGCTCAATTCTAAATGCTGGTTAATTCTGCAGTGCATTTTTGGAAGTATTTCACTTTTCTGCCATCCCAAATGTTTACGTTTACAGGAAGTGATTTATACGATAGACGCTTTTACAACTGCACTCAATGTTTAGAAACTAAATTTAAAACCAACCATAGTAATCATATGAGTTTATGCACTATTTTACAAGAAGGTGACCTGTCCAGGTTTTTTTTTTTAAAAAAAATAGACAAGTCCAAATGGGAATGGGAGATTCCACTGTTGTGATTCATTCTGCATCAGCTGGGAGAGAGAACTGGAAGAGAGAAGTTCCAGCCCAATATTAACTCTAATTGGTTCCCAGGGATTCTTAAAATCTCGCTGAGCTCGGTAGCCAAAATGTTGACAGCTTTATTAGCATATATAACTCAAAAAGGCTCCTATGTTTTAAAAGATTTTAAAGCTATCTTTCAATGTCAACATGAATTCCCCTTAAGGATACCTTCAGACCCCATAATTTTCCAAGTGTCTCATTCAGTGAGTAGGTTAACTGCAGCCATCTGTATGTTTGTTATGTGTCCAGCTTCTCACTAACCACAGAGTTGCCTGGGCAACTAGTTTTGAAAAACAGGAGCAAGATCATGTACTTTATTTCATACCAGGCACATCCTGACAGCTCAAGTTTAAGTGTCATGTATCCAGTGTACCTATCTACTATTTCAGTGCTTTGAATCACCACCGTTCAGATGCAGCGGCTCTTAACACACCATCTACCTTCGTTCCACACTGTGGATGACAGGGCCAGTGTGAGCTGTGAAGTTTGCATGGCTGGCTTCCAACAGTGAGCACAAGGGTGGCCTGTTGTAAGCAGTACATGCTGTTTTCTGGGATGTGTTCCTAGTTGTAGATCACAGCTCTGAGCTGAAAGGATAGGCAGCTGCCATTGGTACGTGCCATAGTGCGCCCTGTTTATGCTGCCGTTGTTTACTCTAAACAACTAAAGCCAGACTTAGTCACTGATGGCAGTGACTCAGGCTACTGCCTCTACTGTCCAACTCCTGTATGGAAAGAAATGAGTTCACATCATCTTAACTGCATCTTAACTCTTAACTGTGAGAAGTACACCAAGTATTTTTGAGAAGTGCCGTATAAACACAGCGTTTCATTATTATGATCGCAAATCATCTTTGTCATATTGGAAACTGTTGCTTGCTTGAGACATTGTGAAGCCCGATTGTTTTACAGAAATATCTAGCCTGATGCAGCTGAATCCCTCCTCCTCCTCCTCCTGCTGCTCTCTGCTGTGAGATTCTATCATCTTAGTAGTTCCAGTCTATCAACTTTGTGCAGTCTGATCCTATAAGTGGGCAGAAGGTAGATCTCCAGCTGTTTTGGACGTCAACTCCCAGAAGCCCATGCCAGTATGGCCAATAGTCATGAATGCTTAGAGCTGACATTCAAAACATCAGAAGATCTACATTCTACCCACCCCTGCAGTAGGTTACAGTACTGTACAACTAGTGACTAGCATCACTGAACCTAAAACTTAGCGAGCAAGACCAAAGCACCCTTCACATATTAGTTGCATGAAGGGGGCTTCATTCAATTAAACCAAAGTGGGGCTGGGGCTACACCACACTGCTATCTTCCCTGGCCCCGCCCCTGACACCCACAGGTTGATGATGGACATCTGCAGCAAGGAAGCTTACACATGGAGGTCTATGTATATGGGAATGCTGCACAATCAGGGTTCCACCTCACAGGGAGAGCTTACGTGTGTATGCTTTGTGTAGATGTCAGGGAGAGAGCCAGGGAAGCTGAGCAATATTGGAGATTATGGGTCTTGGCCCCACTTCCCCTTAATCACATTGAAACTCCTTCATGCAATCAACACATTCAAGGGGCTAAAGAGAGACCTCATTCTGTCATGGGTTGCCGTAAGCCATCACTCTGAAGGAACAACAAGAAAAGTGTCCTATAGTTCATGGGGGGATAAATGGCCTATAGGATGCTACTTAAGTGCCATTCCTGGGCTGGTGTCCTCCTTATGCACTCTGGAGCCACTTAAAGCCCATGTGTAGGTCTGCAACACTACACAAGCCTGGGGCGAGGAAATGCTAGCAGTGCAGCACAGTACCAACACTCAAGGAGTGTTGTCCACTCACATCAACACTAGGACATACCACACTTGACTTTATGATTCTCTGCACTAATGCTAGGTGTGAGAAATATATTAGTTGAAAAAGATCCTGCCTATACCTGCATAATTTGACATGGTACCAGTTCATATGTGCTAAAATCCTCAGCATGGAGCAGCTCTGTAGCTGCAGACACGTGGAAGAAGTAATGTGTGAGCTGATAGGACCATGCATTATCCCTGCAGTAATTCACAGAAGCACAGGAAGTTAAAAAAAAGAAAGAAAGAAAAGAAGGCCGGAATAAAATATCTAGCCTTGCTCAATAGAATGAATGTGATGTGGAAGAGATACTGACACTTGTCGGGGCTGGTCCTGCCATGCAGCAGAGTGAAGTGACCTTCTTCAGACAGCACCATGATGAGGAAAGGATTGAGGCTGATATTGATGTATGGAAGACTTTTTCAGGTGCTGGCCCTAATAGAGGAAGAGGACTCTTTTGCTTCAGGCAGAAAAATGTCTCAGGCCAGCACTGGATCCTGATGTCCTGTGACAAGCATTTCTCCTCACCGACCAGGAAAGAAACACAACTGTAATGCACCACAGAGCCAGTGTGACGTAGTGGTTAGAGTGTTGGACTGGGACTCGGGAGATCCGGGTTCTATTCCCCACTCGGTCATGAAACTCACTGGGTGACTTTGGGCCAGTCACTGGCTCTCAGCCTAACCTACCTCACAGGGTTGTTGTGAGGATAAAATGGAGAGGAGGAGGAGGATTATGTAAGCCACCTTGGGTTCCTTGCAGGAAAAAAGGCGGGGTATAAATATAATAAATAAATAAATAAATAAATAAATAAAATATTGTCTCTGTCTGAATAAAGACCACTGGCGCCTCTATTTCAGAAACAGAAATGTCATATTTAGCTCCTGATTCAGTAATGACCTGATTAATATAATCTGATGAATCAGTGTACATTTTACAAGGCACTAAAACATGTGGCACATTAGTAAATGTAAGAAAATGGAGCAAAATTGAAATTTAAATATGTTGACAAAATATAATGAATAATTAAATATTGATTAGCACTTATCACAGATGGAAGATATTATTATTTACAGACTTTCAATGCATTTGTTAGTCTACAGCTTGTAAAAAGGTGTCAAGGTTTTGTTTTCCAGGGGTGGGGTTTCAACCCAAGAAAAGCAGAATGTTGGTCAATAACATAGTAGTATATTTCTCTGGAAGAAGCAAAGACTACTAGCGTTGAAAAAATGATCCTTCAACGCCAACTTCAGTGGACCGGTCATGTTGTTCGAATGTCTGACTGCCGTCTCCCAAAGCAGTTACTTTATTCCCAACTCAAGGATGGAAAGCGGAATATCGGTGGTCAGTATAAGAGGTTTAAAGATGTTCTTAAGGCTAATCTAAAAAAATGCAATATAAACATCGAAAACTGGGAAGCTCTGGCCCATGAACGATCTAAATGGAGGTTGGCCTTTCACAAAGGTTCCATGGACTTTGAAGAAGCCCGAGTGCAAGGTGAAAGGGAGAAACGTGCTAAGCGAAAAGCACGTCAAATGAATCCTTTACAGGACCATCTTCCATCTGGTAACCTGTGTCCTCACTGTGGGAAGCTGTGTGGATCTAGAATTGGCCTCCACAGTCACTTACGGACCCATCGCTAGAGTCTACACAATCTTCTTTAGAATTTCCTCCTCTTAAAATTTTCTTTTGTAAATTTTTTATCCTGGAAGACAATCTTACTCGGTCATGAGTGATCGCCTGATGATGATGATATTTCTCTTAAAATGAGTTAGAAGTTCCTGGATTGTTTTATGGGGTTGTTATAAGTAGTAGGTTTTCATGACCTTAAAAAATGAATCATTCCAATATCTGGAATTTTTTCTTGACTATTTTTGACTAATATAGTTAGGATTAGATTAAATATAACAGAACAAAATTAAAATGGAGGTGAGCCTTTTTTAAAGGATGCTTCCCACATTATTTAAACCAGGGCTGCAGAACTCCAGGCCCAGGGGCCCAAATCTGGCCCTCTTGGGGTCCCAATCTGGGCCTCCAAGGTTCCCCAAAGGGCCATGCCCCCTTCTCCTGGTCACACCCCTTTTCCCTAACCACCATGCATTTGGTGCTTTGCCTGCTTTTGTGAAGTTCCCCCTCCCATTCAAAAAGTTTGAAATAACTCTCCCAAGGCTTAGTTAATGCTTTAAGCTAAAATATGCTGGTATTTTGGCCCCACCCCTTTTGCCTTCAGCCCTCCCCAGCACTGGAATGCGGCCCCAAAATGCTTCTTCAAAATGGAATTCAGACCATTTGCTGAAACCCCTGATTTAAATTCAAGGGGAAACATCCATGACTCGTAGGGATGCTTGAGGATTTTGTTTGCTCCACAGTTTGAAGCAAACTGACCTGCTCTGCGCCTCCCAGAGGACTGTGTAGATTGGAATGGCATCATCCTTCAGATTCGGAACTTCTCCACATTTTTGCAGGGCAGTTCCCTGTTCAAAAACTTTATCAAAATCTATAGGAAGATGCAATTTTGTAGGATAAAATATATTTATAAATGCATACATTGAGAGAAAATATGTTTAGATATGCATTATTTCTGAGAAGATATGTTCAAATTTACATACTCAAATATGAAATTTCATACAGAATATATATATATATATATATATATATATAGTCATGCCTTGGATTGAGAGCATAATTCGTTCCGGAAACGTGCTTGTAATCCAAAACACTCTTATATCAAAACGAAATCCCCCCAAAAAAATTTGTACAGAGATTTTTAATTTAAGCCGTACTACAGTACTTGTATTGCAAGACGTCGCTTGTATATCAAGTTAAAAAAAATAATTAAATAAATATTTAAAAATTTGCTTGTCTTGCAAAACGCTCTCAAACCAAGTTACTTGCAATCCAAGGTATTACTGTATCAGATTAATGCAGAAATGGGATGGATGGGCTTGTGCAAAACTGGCATGGACAGGAAATACACCTGTCCATCCCTATCTATGAGTCAGGGGAATCATTCCCATTTTCAGTAGGCCTGCTCCAGATATGCAAGATCAAATTGCAAGAAAAAACCCAACAGTATATTTTTTAGAGCATCTGCTGCTCTTATTTTTCATACTTTATAACAGCTAAAGAGATAGGTGTTCTGGATGAATGTTAACACGTCTGAAACTCTCCTTCCGCCTCTGTTTTCCTTCCTAAATGCGGCCCACACCATGAATCACTCTTGTATCTGCAAAAATGTCTATCAGTCTCACCTGAATGAGTAAGAAGTAACAAATGGCTGACTCCCTTGCGTATCTCTGAACCACACCTTTCCAAAGAGATGTCTGCACTTCAGAGATGCAAGTTAATCCAACCACATATAATGTTCTTTAAAACAAAATGGTTCCATGGGTATTCTCATGTCTTCAGAAAAGTGGTTTTCAAACTTTGTTCTGGGATACTCTGGGTATTATTTGGAAACTTATCAAGAGGTCTTAAATGAAAAAATCAGTAATGGCATTGCTGGTTTTCCCAGAAGACAGAAAGCCCATCCCTTCTGATAGGAGATAATTCTCACTGATGGCAGGGCGAGACAGAAACTGCCAACAGAGCTCATTCTCCCTTCCCCAGAGTACAGTAAATTGGTTACTCTATACAATGCTGTTCTATAGTCTCCTTTCCTCTCCTCCCATTAACTTCATTAATGCTGGCAGTGTCTGGGCTAGTACTCATGAGCATGCCTGCCAAAAATCTGTCTCCTCGTCCTTCCCTCACTCCCAATGGAATTTCTCTAAGGCAGCAGCAGACAGGCTAAGTGTCCAGTAGGGGTCCTCAGTTTGTAGGATTGGTCCTAATCAGTTCTCCCAGAGCCAATCAGAACCTAGGTAGTTGCATCTGAAACTGGCTGCCCTTCAGACGCCCACAGCCAATTAGTGCACTTATGTGGGTGGGCATTTTTCCTGTGGCTGCTGGCCCCTGTCCTCTGCCACATCCCTGCTCCTCACTGCTGCACCACAAAATTTGCCACCAAAATTCAGCAGCACAGTAGTGACCCAAAAAAGTGGTGGTTTTGCTTTAAATACGCATGCCTTGTTTACAGTCAAAAAAACTCCACCGTTGACAGAGAACCCTTATCCTCACAGGAAGGTATTGCTGGGTCAGACCAACCCCCTGTCTCTCCTCAGAATCCCAAAACCAGCTGAAGTCATGGCTTACACATGTGCACACCTCTCTGCCACCAGAGATTATCCCCAGCAGTAAAGGGAACTATGCAGGCACTAATTCTGACTACAAACTGGAGGAAGGCCTATGTAATTGTGTTGGCTGAGGAAAGCAATCTCAGACAACACAAGGAAAGGCAAATCTCTCCTCCATTCCTCACCGTCTCTTCAGGGGCAAAAGGAGGCTGAGTCCTTCCTTGCCCTCTCAGTGACTATGGGGAAGAGGAGAAGGGCTCAAAGGTAAAGTGACCCCTGCGCCTGGAATATATGAATCAGGCTTAGGATATATGTAATAACTCCACTGTCACCATCAGCAGCTGTTCCAGCAGGCTGAGCACAGGGAGGTGGGAGGGGGAGCAGGGCCGTTCCACCAGCCCTGCTAAAAAAATTAATTTTCCCCTCTTCCTTCCCCATTCCTTTTTCCTTGTGTGTCGTGTCTTTTAGATTGTAAGCCTGCAGGCAGGGACTGTCTTGTTTAATTGATTATATGTAAGCCACTCTGGAAGCCTTTTTGGTTGAGGAGCAGAATAAAAATACTTCAAATAAATAAATAAATAATGGGAGTTTATTTACAGTTGTGACTGAGGTCTTCCATTCATAAAACTCTATGTGTGAATGGGATAGATAAATGCTGTCAAGATCATCAGAGTTTTGCGGCAACTAGGCAAAAAAGGGAAGAAAAAGAAATGTAGCCCTTAGGGCCTGGTGGTGCTTGCAGCCACAATTTGCTGCTTATATATATCCTTTTCAGTTGAATTGTATGCTACAAATTAAAAGTACCTCCTGGAGAATATATATGTGTGTGTGTGTGATTACTAATGAATGAGTCAGCTGGCATGGTAGCGAATCTGTTTAGCCATGTGATGAAGAAAGCTATTGTTGAGGTAACTTAGCACCGAGCAGGAGAAAGGATTTTTTTATTTATTTATTTATTTATTACATTTCTATACCGCCTTTCTGCTAAGGCACCCAAAGCGGTTTACAATGTTTAAATACACAAACGTTACCCCCCCCCCAAACCAAACATACACCAGTTCTCTCAGGCCAACTGAAGGCTTCTTCTGGAGCTGCTGGTACAATCTCCCCGGCCTGGGCTTCTCTTCTGCCTTCCCTCAGGGCACACAGGTCTTAAATAGCCCCAGGGAAGGTGGGGGAAGGTGGGTGTTTTTTCTGTTTCTCCAACTGACTCATTTCTCATTTTTTATTTGGGCTTCACACTTTTCCTGGGGCCTCCCGGCTCCTGTCCGTTCCATGATTGACTTTGATTTTCTAAGGTAAGTGATCTGTCACTCTTAGACCCGCGAAAGGAGCGAGGAAGGAGGCAGCCCAGTACGGCCCGGCGTTGACTCCTGCCTCCCTGACATTGTACACGCTAATGCAATGTGAAGTAGCACGTCTAAATAGCCTGTCAAACTTTTTTGATGTTAGGGAACCCACAGATGGGATTCATTTCCACACTGTTCAAAAAACGTAAACGGTACAAGGACATTAAAGAGCATTAAACTACTTGATGACATTTTGGTCACGTTAATGAAAAGTGGCTTTTACAAACTAGAAGAAAGAAGAACAAAATAAGAAGAAATAACGGGGGAGTTCCAGTGTGTCACAATATGTGTTGGTGCATATGTGTGAGAGACACAAAGGGAATTCAAATTAGTCGAAAAATAAAGACTCCAGCAGTCCTGGGACATTAGCATAGGAATTAGGACCATAGGAACTGCATTTTGAAATGCACATGGAGTAGGATAAATGCGGAAAATGAAGAATTTGTCAGGTTAAATCCCAGGGTTCTAGGACCTGATCTGAGTCCCAGTGAAGACAGGGAAAGGGTCAAATCTCAGGCTAGAATTCAGGTTTTAAATGCAGAAACTGCATCATTCAACCACCAGTGTCTCTAGCTAAAATGATCACAGGTAAGCAGGGTTGGAAAAGATCAGTGCCGGACAACTGGGAGAACTCGTGTGAATCTGAAGAACAGGCAATACTGGGCTACAAAGACCAATGAACTGAGGGCCAAACTAAACACTCTGCTATGCCATACTCTCCAATTGCCCCGAATTTGCTGGGACAGTCCTGCAAACACTTAAGCCATCACGCTTCTTACTTTCTTATACAAAAGTCCCAATTTGTTATGCAGAGCCATAACAAATCTGCAAATTTGTTATGCAGAGCCATCCCCCCCCCCGGCCTCCTCCCGCAAGCTATTTAGCTTATCTGCGATTTTGCCCATGGGCCCTTTAAGCAGGAAGGGAACAGACCGGGGGGGGGGGGTGCGCACGCACGCACACGCGCACGTGCACGCACTCAACCTGCTGCCTCTGACCAGGCCCCCTGGTGAGTAAGTTAGACCCATTGAAGACATTTGTACTTACTCCAGAGTAACTGTGCGTAGGATTGCACTGTTTGTTTTAACTTAATTCAAGTTAGTTAAATTCTGTAAGATTATTCCAGTTTAAGTGTTTCTTTAAATCTAAATTGTGTGAGTAGAGCACAAAAAGTGCTTTAAACTGGGGCCTCTCCACAATAACAAACAACAACAAAGCTGTTCAACCCCTGAAAGTTACTCCTTGTGCTTAAAAACCAGAGCTGTAGAGGTGTTGGAGCAAAACGCTGAAGGAGCTCAAAAATTGCCCTGCAAGCACTGACCCCCCCCCCCCATGAAAAACACCAGATATCAACAATTAAGGGTTTAAGTAAGGTAAAAAAATATTACAAAAGCCACTAATAAAATATTATAAAATAATATATAATATAATAATGTAATAATTATAATATACAAGATTTTGTGTGTTTCCTCTAATAACTTTTGTACCTGACCATGCCCTTTGGTTGCCTGGCCATACCCTTGGCCACACCCTCATGTTGCCTGGCCACACGCCCTCTTGATCACACCTTCATGTTGCTTAACCATACCTCTTACAAACTCACCACATGTGTGTCCCTATTTTCATCTGTGAAATGTTGGAGGGTATGCTATACGTGATTGGCTTGTTTACTCCAGCAAAACATGCATGGGTCCAGTTCAGATTGGGCCCATAGCAATTTGGGTGGGGGGATTTAAGCTTCCCCTCTTCCATTTTCATTCCAAAATTTTGGCCCTGCAGCGGGGGGGGGGGAGTTAAGGAAATAAAAAATGTCTCCATTGGATTCCAACATAAGGCAGTATGCATCATATGGACAAATCCTCAGCCGTCAGAAGCCAGCATAATTCCTGCTATGATGGTTTTAAAAATTGATTATTTCCAGCATCAGCAATGTTGCATGTAAAAATAAATCTTGTCTAGTAGTTTGCATTCCTATAAAGCAGGGCTGTCCAACCTTGGGTCCCCAGATGTTGCTTGACTACAGCTCCCAGAATCCCTTGCCATTAGCCATGCTGGCTGGGTATGCTGGGAGCTGTACGCCAGCAACATCTGGGGACCCAAGGTTAGAGAGCCCTGCTATAAAGCAAGGGTGAGGAGCAAATTGCCTTCAAGATGTATTTGTACTACAGCTCCCATCATCCCTCAACATTGGCCATGCTAGCGAGGGTTGATGACACTTGGAGTCCAACAACACCTGGAGGACCACCAGTTCACTATCCCTGCTATAAAGAGTCCAGAACAGTGCAAGGGTGTTCTTCAGAGGTAGGCAGTACAGTGTGCACACAACCAACCTTCAGGTGGTCAGGCATGAGGAATTTCCCACAATGTCTTCAGTTCTTCAGTCAGTTGAAGACATCCACAGCAGCCTGTGAACAGAAAATTGGTGGTTTTGGACCAGGGCAAATAACCTCAAATGCCTGATCAGCTAAAAGGCTCATTGGAGCGCTTTTTGGCAAGTCACCCTCTCTCAGTAATCACCAACTTGTTTTAAGACTGAATGAGACAGGAGTTGGAAAGCGCTATGAATATTTTAAAATAGGTATATACATTGTAAATTTGAAAAGCATTTAAAAGGATTTTACAGATGGAATCTGGGTTGTCACTGGAGCTGAATCTGTGCCAAGGTTCAGTACTGGACATTGTTCTCAATGCCAGGGCTTAGCCTTGAAACATCTCCAGTAATAATAAAGATGAGAGTGCTTCTGATCACATGCAGAGTTATTCCTCAGCACTCCAGCGGTGGGCAACTTGTGGCTTTCCAGATGTTTTGCCTACAACTCCCATCAGCATAGGCAGCATAACTAATGCCAAGGGATCATGGGAGCTGTAGGCCAAAACATCTGGAGGGCCACAAGTTGCCCATCCCTGCAGTAGACACTAGCTGGTGAGAAAAAGTGAGTTGATCAAAAAATTCATGGAACTGTCACAGCAATTCAAAGAGAAAGGGATTTGTGAAATGGCTCCTCTCCTCCACTAAACTTTGTTTTGCTGATTACCAGGGATGGGGACTCGGACTCCAGGACTCGACTCGTGAGTCGGACTGAGTCCCCCCTCTGACTCGAGTCAGACTCGAGTCCCAATATTTTTAATGGGACTCGAGACTCGACTCGGGACTTGAGACCAAGGACTCGTGTTCCAAAATCATGTTCCTCAAATGCAACATGGATAGGTTTTAGGAAGTACAGCAAGTTTATTTTTTAAAATCATTTTCCTAAAATGCAACTTTTCAGACATTTTGGGTTTAGCTGCCTCTGCCTGCCTGTTTGGGGTTCCCAGCCTCCTCTGCCTGCCTGATCTCTTCTTAACCAGTTCCACAGTTTGAATTGTCCAAGACAAAGGCCTCTGCCTGCCTGCTTTGGGGTTCCCTGCCTCCTCTGCCTGTCTGGTTATTTTGGGTTTGTCTGCCTGGTCGGTTCTTGCCAAAATCAGTGGCAGAGTTTTGAAATAAAAAGGCACACTTGAGCCTAGAATTTATTTAAGCCACACATCTGAAGTAGCCTTATTTTGTTGGGGAAAACCCCCCATTGATTTTCATAGGGACTTGTGGAGTCAGCTTTGGGAGTGACTCGTGACTCATGACTCGTGAGTCACCATTTTGGACCAAGGACTCAGACTCGAGACTCGGGTCCAAAGATTCGTGACTCAACTCGTGACTCGAGACCAAGGACTCTTCAACATCCCTGCTGATTACTTTGGAGTAAGTCCCATTGAAGTCATTGAGATTTACTTCTGATTAGACATGCATAGGATTGCACTGATAATCTCAGATTTCAAAACCTGGATGGAACACCTTTTAAACCTCTGAGTTTGCTTTCAAATAACGCATCTTCAGATTTTGCAAGACGGGTTTTGCGAGACATTCTTGTTTATTTTGTCATTTTGCTGAAAAATTGATGGATTGAAACAAGCAATTTGGATGTAAATGAATAGGCTTCATAATGATCATTGTCATTTTGAGTCAGCCCTAGTAGACACAGTATACCACCACACATCTGGGAATCAGGATGTCTTACAGCCAGGTGTGAGTGCTGGCATCCCTCTTTATACATATATGAGCCACTATCCAGGGAGTTATTTTAGGCACGTCCTGAAGGGTTTGTCCAAGCAAAACATCCATGTCTTCCCTTTTGAATGGCATCCCTCTCCTTTCCCACCCCACACCTCAAACTGCTTATTTATTTATTTATTTATTTATTATATTTATTATATTTATACCCCATCTTTTTTCCTGTAAGGAACCCAAGGCAGCTTACATAATCCTCATCCTCTCCATTTTATCCTCACAACAACCCGGTGAGGTGGGTTAGGCTGAGAGTCAGTGACTGGCCCAAAGTCACCCAGTGAGTTTCATGGCCGAGCGGGGACTAGAACCTGGATCTCCCGAGTCCCAGTCCAACACTCTCACCACTACGCCACACTGGCTTATGAAACTCCCTTTCAAAAAATGGTTTGCCACGCAGCATGAGAGGAAAACTGCCACATAAAAGGTAAAAAAGCCCCATTGGGCATGCAACATCACCATCACAGTTCTTTGGATTGTGGCTCATGAGAGCTAGAAAACTAACATTTTGTGATTTATGAAACTCCAAGGAAAAGGCTTTATGGTTTTTGAAAGCTAGAAACAAATTCATGACAGAGCTGGGCCTTGCCTCATCATTATTAAATCTATGTTAGAATAATCAGGGGTTCCTGGAATACTTAGTAGCAGCAGGGACCATGGAACTGCTACTGCCAGAGCTGTCGTCTTGTAGAAGCAAAGGAAGATAGGAGACAAATGGGTCCAGCTGTACGGCTGCCATTCACATAAGCAATGTATTTTTCCAGCTCTCGTGGTTACATTAATTGTTAATGACAAAGGCAACCTTCACTCTGTGTGGTTTCCTGCCCATATTTGGATCCTTCACAAGGCTTCTTTTCTCTCTTGTTCCACCGTCCCGCTTTTTCCCTGATAGGAAATGCAACCCGAGATGTGCGAAAAAACAGTGCACACATTGTCATCTAATTGGCCCTCACTCAGGCGCATCGGGCCTCAGCGCGTGTGCTGTGGAGTGTCTGCTCCACAACAGGAAAGAATAAACCCAGGCTCAAATCATAGGAAATTCATCAAATATGCTTCTTAGAGTTCTGTCTTTCAAGGTCTGTTTCCTTGCCATATGATCTCTATAAACCAAATTACTGCTGGCCTGCGTACAAGACTGGAGGCGCCTGGGGCTAACATATAATGAATGCCAAATGCATGTGACAATAGACTGATCATGGAGAAGAATGGAAATTTTTTAAGTACTTCTTTTATTTCATTTACAGAAAGCAAACTGACTACACTTAATACATTTCTAAAGGAGCCAGTCATTTCCTTGTGGTTCCAGACCTGCGCACCAAGTCTTTTTACATCAGCCTCATTAAATCAGTAGGATGTAAGATCTTTTGGAATAAGTCTGAAAGCAGTATAAACTAAAACACACACACACACGAAAGAGACATTCACTTTAGACACATTGTCGAATGAGCTCAGTTGTTCCTTAATAAGTCTTTTGAGCAATGTTGCTTCACAAGAGCTGTGGAAAGGAACGGAGAGGACCCGGAAGCTGGACCGGGTGGATTACGCTCTTTGTTCCATTTACTGAATGCAACCAGAAGCTCTACTGCTTTGCCTGGAATTTATCACCCCAGAACTGCTGCGCTTTTTAAAAGGGGGAAAAACCCTCCTTAAAGGCTCAATTGATTGGAGGCGACTTGTTTTATTAATTCATGCAATAAACATTTAAGGGGGGGGGGTTGTTTTCCAATTATCTTAAATTTCCTAACAACCGCAAATGTTGCCAGTAAAGGATTACAAGAAATGTGAAATCTCTAGAAGGGAATATATATATATATATATATATATATATATATATCGCACTCACCATACCGTATGCAGAAAGGTAATTAATATTGCTTTTTAGGCTTTAGAAAATACTGCACTTAGAAGTGCAAGTCAACCAACAGATCATCTATAACCTATAAATGCTTCCATATTCACAGACATCAGCACTCTTACACTTACCAAAGAAAAAAGTAATAATACATACATATTAATGGATCACTTTTTCTCCTTTGGGGAGTATATTTTTTTAAAAGGGCCAAGGCAGTAATAATAGCTACTTTAAGTACTCTAAATGCTTTAATTGTTTTATATAAGTTATAGTACTAGTATTAATTAATGATGAATGTTTTGTGTATGTTTGAATTTGATGATTACACCCAAAGGAATATATATATATATATATATATATATATATATATATGCCCTCTTTTAAGTTGAAGGGCTTTCCCCCTCTGTTTGAATGTTTGGAATTATTTAAATACAAAATTATTTTAACCATATTTCAGTTAGAACCATGAAATATAGCCCATGAGGCCATGCAATTCAGCAGACCGGATTTTATTCCACACTGAAGCTTGAAGGAACACATGAAAACAGCAAAATATGCCTTCTATTATATTTAATCTACATCCTCAGAAAACTGGTATTATGAGTCACTGGTCCATCATAGCAGCACATAGAAATCCGTTGTTATTGATTTTGCCTAGCACCATAGTTTTGACATTGCAGGGGCTCAAACAACATAGAACCCTGTTTGAGCATAAGTGCAGCAGAAGCCAGCAGGGATGGGGACTCGGACTCGAGGACTCGACTCGTGAGTCGGACTGAGTCTCCCCTCTGACTCGACTCGGACTCGAGTCCCAATATTTTTAATGGGACTCGAGACTCGACTCGTGACTCGAGACCAAGGACTCTTCAACATCCCTGGAAGCCAGTGGTACAGCTGCGTCAGAAAGGCACATCCTGGGCTTTTAGGTCAGCGGGAGCCAAATGTTTTGACAAGTGTGCCACGTGACATGTCCAGGCCTGGTGCAAGCTCTCTGGCTACCTATAGCAGAATTTGGGCCACCACCATGCAGGCCCTCCTTCCACCGCCATGGTGCAACCCTCCCTCCCTGTCACTGCCAAGCCCAGCCCAGAGAGCCCACCGCTTTTCCTTTGCTGCCGTGCAGGGGCTCTCCAGGCTGGGCGGAGGAGGGTTCCGCAGCAGGGGTAGCAGGAATGGTTGAGATCTCGATGTCTCCAGGCCCTCGCGACATCTCGGCACATGGCCAAGAAGGTGCCAAGTGCCAAGATCTCACGAGATCCCCAGAGCCACAAAGCGACAGAGGGCTGGCAGCTGCCCTAAACAGCCCCACCGGCTGCTTTCTCACTTCGGCAAATGCCATGGCAGGAAAGCGGCTGGTAGGGCTCTCTATAGCACCCACGGGAGGTGGCAGTGGGCTCTCCGAGCTGAGGCTGGGCTGGGCTGAGCAGCACAATTTGCCACTTGCACTTGCTGGAGGTGGTGGTGGGCTCTCCAGGCTGGGGCTCAGGCTGGGGCTGGGCTGGGCTGGGCTGGGGGCAGGGGAGCGGCACAATTCGCTGCTCTTCCAGCTCCACCGCCTCGTGTGGGTGCCTCACCCTGCTTCACGGATGAGTCAGCCCTGCATAAGTCAAGCCTAAAGCATGTGATCGCCCCGCTTTATAGATATACCCTCCCCGCTAATTCCTTGATGAAATTTTATTTCTAGGCTACTGAGCCAGGGAGTGCCATCCTATGGGGAAGGCTGGCAGAAGTGTGGGCCTGACCCTATGCCATATGTACTAGGCCCACCTGTCCCCTATACCGCAGCCACTCCTTTGTGGTGAATGTCTACCCCAGTGCTGGAGCGCCTACAAACACCAGATGAAAAACCATAATCGTGATGCAAAGTTCCCTGTGTTGCCCACCCACAGTTGGCAGCTGGACAGCAGACTGAACAGGCAAGCGCACGCACAGGTCACCTGGTCACAGTCTTCCACACTATGGTGAGATGTACCATATTTAAATTGACTTATAATAATAATTTCTAAATTTGCATATATATATATATATATATATATATATATATATAACTTAGCATATGCAAATTGGTGTCCTCTCTTCTCTTTTTTGGTGATGCATTTTCTCTTTGTGGGTGATACAGTAGTGGCCACGCTTATGACTCACTTCACTTTTCACATTGCTAGCCACGTTTTCCATCAGCTAACAGAATACAACTTTTGAATGTTGAACTGGAGAAATGTTCTTTTGGAATTGCATCCCCCCGACCCCACCCCCGAAACTGCACATTTTGCGTATGGTTGCACATTAGAAAGAAGCCAGAATAGCATCAGACAACAGGTCTACTCTAATACACACTCACGCAAAATGGGAATAAAAACACTTTGCAGGGGTGGCATAACCCACACTGTCTCAGCCAGAGCCCTGGGTCCTTCAATATGGGTATAATTATAATAATGATAATGAATAACATTTAACATGTGATTTCATAGGCTGGAATATGAAGACTTTTAAATATATTTTTGAGTAATTCTGTTAATGGATATGTTAGTGTATCTGACCTAAATGCTCTCCCTACTTGCACTCTTTTATAGCAATTGGACTTAAACTGACAGAATTAACTAGAATGGGCAAAATCCAAATATCCTTGGGGGCGGGGGTTTCTTTTGTTCTCCAAGATACGGACTCTCCAAATAGGGTAGGAGAAAATGTATTTTGTTTTGTACATATTTTTCTAAAGGAGTTATAGCATGTATATGTTGTTCTTATTGCTAGCTATTGTAAATTGAGCTCTACAGATGCATAGAACATGAACATGCTCTTCATGCCTTTACCAATAATGGTGGTGCCCTACTTATCCACATGGGAAAGTATCTGCAGATTGCAGCTTTTGACCTTTATCACAACCTCCACATGCTCAAATATGCTCTTAGAGCTTGAGCACACCTAACATTTCAAAGAAGTGAAGCAGTCTGTTCAAAGAAATGGGCACATGATGGAGATGCTCTTGTGGGCAGGGCACCGAATGCACAAATCAGAACAGGGAGGAACCATAGCTCAGTGGTAGAGCTCATGCTCTGCATGCAGAAGGTCCCAAGTTCAATCCTCGGCATCTCCAGGTAGGGCTGGGAAAGAATCCTGCCTGAAACCCTGGAGAGTCGCTGCCCATCAGTGCCAACAATACTGAGCTAGATGGATCAGTGGCCTGACTCAGTTTAAGGAAGCTTCCTATGTTCCTAGAAAAGATTGCTGTGCAAATTATCTAAAATATGTTCTAGATAATTCAGCAATGTTAACTGAGGAAAATATCCAACAAGAAATACATTCATGTGCATATTGTCAAATGTTTAGTTTTATAAGATGATGATGATGATGATGATGATGATGATGAAGAAGAATATTTATTACGGTCATTGACCAGAACCGGCAATAACTTTATAACAGGAAAATAATCCGTGATAGATACATAGCTACCGTACACCAGCATACATCAGAAGTGTATAGAGCTCATAATTTTACATCAAAATTATATCAGTCAAACATGGCCAGAGTCAGAGGCTAAAAAGGTGGAGCAAGTTATAGCATCTGGTTTTATAAAGTGTGTTTTCCCCTCTTTATGATATGTGTGCCAAAATATGCATTTACCTAGAGGGCAAAAATAGCCCAGATCTTTGAGTTATCTTTTCTTTTCTTTTAGTACTACATTCAAATAAATTTATATGACAATTTGCCATCAACACATTACATACATTTAAAAAAGATATATAGTGAATATATATAGTGAATATATATAGTGTTCCTAATGTCATATGCAAGTTATATTGAGTTCTAGGCATGTATATTTTTTGCAGTGGTACAGCTAAAGCTTTTTCCTCTGGAAGTATATGCAATATATGTTAAAGTGCTGATGGTTATTGTTTCTGATGCTGTCTCTAGAAGCTTTGCCCAGGTGTTAATCATTCACTGCATTGAGGGTATTTCTCTCAAGTTCCCCTTGAAGCCTGACAAGTACAATGCAGATGTAAGCCTGTGCTATCCTTTTGAGTGGACTTATGAGGTAAGTCTTATGAACATAGAAAGCTACCTTATACAGAGTCAAACCATTGATCCATCTACCTCACTATGAGCCACACCAGGAATGGACAACTTGTGGCCCTCCAGATGTTTTGGCCTACCCGGATCATTGGCTCTGCTGGCTAGGGCTGATGAGAGTTGTAGGCCAAACATCTGGAGGGCCACAAGTTGTCCATCCCTGATCCACACTGACTGACAGAGCAGCTGTTCAGGTTTTCAGGCAGGGGCCTCCAACCATACCTGGAGATGCTAGAGATCAAACCTGGGAACTTCTGCCTGCAGTGCAAAGCAGATGCTCTAAAACTGGACTACAACCCCTTGACATACCAACTGTCCATCTTCAGCTTGCTGTCAACATTTGTCTGTTTAAGTACCACTGAGGCTGGTGGTGCCACATATCCTTGTTCCCGTGGACACGCAACTGGCATGTGTAATGTGTGCAAGTGTAATGCCATACATGGGTATAAGGGGGCCTTTAACCAGAGATGTGCACTGATCAGATTATCTATGAGGCTGTAATAAATGCAGAATAGCCACTTCTAAATGGGGAAATTAGCTCAGACACTCATTAAAGTCCAAAAGCATAGACTTTATTTTTACAGTTTTTATTCTTCGCACACATTCATACTCATGACAGAAGTGAAAAACAACTTGCTAAGTATTCACACCCTCTAGCACAGTGTTCTCCAACCTTGGGTCCCCAGATGTTTTTGGCCTACAACTCCCAGCATGCCCCAGCCAGCTACGCTGGGAATGGAATGGAGGAGGTAGTGATCTTTGTCGATTCCCCCTCTCACTGTAGTCCCCTACGCCGCCCCCCATGCCCCCCCCATTTTCCCTGGGGGTTGTAGTAGTAGTAGGCGATCATTCGTGACCGAGTAAGATTGTCTTCCAGGATAAAATGACAAAACAAAATTATAAAAAGAGGAAATTGTAAAAAATAAATAAATGTGTAGACTCTAGTGATGGGTCCGTAAGTGACTGTGGAGGCCAATTCTAGATCCACACAGCTTCCCACAGTGAGGACACAGGTTGCCAGATGGAAAATGGTCCTGTAAGGGATTCGTTTGATGTGCCTTTCGCTTAGCTCGTTTCTTGTGGGACCCTCCAGAACAGTGGGGTGGTGCTGGGGGTTGCAGATTTCACTATATAGTCACCCTTTCCACTGGTGGGCACATTCTAAGCAGAACTGCTTTCAGGGAGTACTCCCACTAGTGGAAAAGAACCTGGATCCAATCCAGCATTTACATTAGTGTTTACAGCAATGTTGCCTTTCTGCATATATGAATGTACAGGACTGCTCCCTTTTGGAAATCAACCCCTGATTTTACATGGGTGGGTAATTTAAAATCCCTCGGAGTGATTATCCATTACAGCAATCCAAATAATCTCAGTAAGTAATCCTATCTGAGAATTTTGGCCATGGCCCAAAAGAGTTAGCCCTGTCACTTATTTGTAGTTGCAGAGCATCAGAGCTCTTTCCCGTACTGAGTAACCGCAGCTAAGTCACCCCACATCTGGTATGTCTTCCTGGTCTGAATGCATGGCTTCCAGGCAAATTTGAGTGCTGTCACCTTTCATTTTAGAAATTAAGCACTGGCAATTGCTGATTAGAGAACTGAAGGTGTAGGTCAAGGGTGCAGGGGGAGGCCTGCTCCTTCCTCAGAGGCTGAATGGAACACATCAACTTCCTAGGCGTGTTTGCATTCTTTGACACTGAGAAGAACAAGATTGCCTTGCCTGAGGCCATTCAAGAAGGCCATGTTTTATTAATTCAGGCCTACCTATGTGTGCTTGACTCACACCAGCCACAGGTAGCCATTTAACCAGCAACAGCAACAAGAGCAATTTGTAGACACATGGTATGGAATTACCACTAAATTCCCAAACGAGAGATGAGGTAGGTTACAGCCTACAAGGGAAAATAGATGTTTGTTGCAGTTGGCCAATGTCATTCCCAGTGGCCCCCATTATTCTAAAAGTAATGTACCTGTAAACACACTGGGGGAATGGGACTAAAAGTTATAGCTAAAAGAGTGGGAGGGAAGATTCGGGAAAGCCTCATGTTTTGTAGGGGTTATGAGAGTTAAAGGGTTACCCAAAGACCTAACAAGAATCAACAAATATAGGAAGGGAGCCAAAGAACATAGTTTTGCTGAACATGTGCACTTCTTGTTTATGCCAGCTTCTTTGAAGAAAATAAATGAAGTCCCATTTAAGCATCTAAATACAATTAGGAAGGCTCAAGCACTTTATATCTTGGGGTATGTCTTGGCTGCACTATGATCAGGAATTTAGGCTGCTACTGAAGGAGGAGGAGGAATCATTCCTCTCCTGAGGCAAATTAGATTTCATTCCCCTACTAGGGCTGACAACTTCATTTTTAGCCAGCTTCCTTCCCAGCCAATGTACACTTGGGGCCATGTGTAAACTGCTGTGTTTGTTTGTTTTTTCTTCTTTTTTTCCTGGTGCTCCAAGTTCTTTTTTTTAATTATTATTTCATGTTGCTAGCGGCAGTACAAATAAAAAAAATGTGTGAAATGAGTGTCGCTATATTGCCATGTGATAAAGGGCAAGCAAATGGCAGGACTGCAGTTAGCCAAGGTAAAACAATGCAGCTGATTGAAAAAGCTGGTTCTAAACTGCATGAATGCTAATAGCTATCAGAAGCCATTATGACTGATTTAGGATTGATTTCTTTTTTGGGTGCTGTTCTTAATATGGCAGGCAATACAATGAAAAGGCAACACATTTTTTTTCACTTAGATCCAAGGGTCTCAATGTGGCCTCCCAGTGGAGGTGTGCAAAATTTAAGGGGAGGTGTGAGTTTTTATATTATTATTATTATTATTATTATTAATTATTATTATTATTTTATTATATTCAGATATCCACAATCCACCAGATGTTTGGACCGGATTTTCGGAACCCCACTGCTCGGGTACAACCCAGTACCTAAGAGTCAGTGAGGTATCGTCTGATTATGCAGCTAGTACCTAGTAGTGCTACTCAGGGTACAGTCCCACCAAGTACTGTCCTCATGTCTCACTCAATGTCATGCCCATGTGTCCACATACATGGCCCTCTGTGAACACAGAATGCATGGTAAAGCATCAAGATGGTGCCCTACTGGTTCGTGATCCTCCATGCATTTGCCATAATGTCTAAACGGCATAAACACATGTACTGTGCAATGCATGTCTGTGGCACACACTAGATTTGTGTGCAATGGGCTCACCACATTGATTGGGATGTGGCCACAAAACATTGTTATCACTGTCATATGCAGGGGCACCATTTCAGATGCTGGAGTGGGGCAAGATTCACAGCGAAGTTCAAAGGCTTGCTCTCAGATCAATTTACTTTACAGGAACAGCCCTATATATTTAAAAGTACAGTCATGCCTTGGATTGAGAGCATAATTCGTTCCAGAAACGTGCTTGTAATCCAAAACACTCTTATATGAAAGCGAGTCTCTGCCGGGCGTGAGCGGGGCCGATTTCAGCCCGCTATGCCCACTCGAGACGAGCAGTTACATCCCTACGTTGTCTTGCAAGACCTTGCTCGTTTATCAACTCAAAAAAAATTTAAACTTTTTTGCTTGTCTTGCAAAACGCTCTCAGCCCAAGTTACTTGCAATCCAAGGTATTACTGTATTTGTTGTGGTTAATTTTTATATCTTATAACCTCTAGAGATATAGTTGCTCTTGTGGAAAAAGCACATGTGGTCTGAAAGACACAGAGATCAACCGCCTTTCGCATGCTGTGTCTCTGCACTCACAGGTATGTACATATAGGATTGCCACCAATGAGTTGTATCCAGTGTTAGTCTAACTTAAGCCCCATTCATTTCAATGGGTCTGCTGTAAGTAGGACTATCATTGGATTTCAAACCTAAGTATTTTAGAAGGCTGTTACTTGGCATCTTGTTACCTTTTGCTTGTCTCAAGAGGCATGTGTAGCGGACGGTACCCCTCCTCCAAAGCCCACACCCTCAATGTGTACTTCGCTCTCACCAAGTGCCACCTTGTATTGGTCACTTCAGACTTTAAGCTGTCTTCTTAAGCTGTGTTAGCCTATGATATGTCTTAGGCCTTATATGTAGCTGTTCACCCACGTTTGTTTGTCTTTATTAAGAGCAGTTTGTTTTATTTGTTTACTTGAAGTAGGGTGCCCCTCCGTTAATTCCCTTCTTACTTTCCTGTCCACCAGTCAGACTCTGGACACTTAGAACTTTGAATAAAAAGATTGATTTATTGTTCTAACAAAGTCTCTAAACTGATATTCAACTCAGGCACAGATAACTTGGATTTTCAACAGTTAATTCAAACTTGTTCTTTGCTTAGATTCAGGTTAAAAGCAGGCAGATGTTATACAGTGCTCTTTGTATCAACTTGGCTTGGTCACTTGAAGTTACAGTATCAGACCAGTGAACTTAACTGTCCCTCTCACTAGTTCAGAGCTTCACCTTCTTCCTCAGACAGAAGGTCCTTCACTCCCTAAGCGGAAACTCCTGTGAACTGTTCTCTACTAACACCTTCACATTTGCTTTCTCACAACTTAGTACTAGATTTCCTGTCTGAACTCTTCTCTTCAATACCCCCTTTCCCTACCTACTCTATTAACCTCCCACTCCCTCTCTCACTCCAACCTACTCTCTCCCCAACTTACAACCGACTCCCCTTAACTGCCAACTCCCTGGGGTTGCTCTCTGCTTCAACCAATCAGAGCCTCTGGAATGTTCAGGTTGGCCCCTCCTCGGGCTTCTGCTTGTCACTCCACCACAGCATGCTCAAAAAACCCCATATATAATGTATCCAGTGAAGATGGACTTCTCTTCATTGTATATCTATAAATACTTGCAGGCAGGTTAAGCATGGACTTGTTAAGTTATGGTTGCTTTAAAGAAATGCATGCACACTCATGACCAGAGTTGGCTATCCCATCAAAAACAACAAAAACCCTCATTGGAATTTCAACTCTGCTTGCACAGATGGTTCTCAAACCAGTCTGCCATCCCTCCATGTACGGCCACTACCAGTTTCTCCCCACACACGTGCATACACATACAATGAAGCCATTGTTGTGGTGATCACAGTAACATCATCATTAGGTGATTTTGCAGGCCCTGCCCTTCCAGCAATGACATCTGGGTGAGGCCACCCACTTAGCACACTGCTGTGGCCCAGTTGCTTGCTGGAAGAAGGAGTTATACAGTCAGCTTTTTGATTTCTGCCAACGCATCCAGATGATTTCAATTTGCTGGGATCTAACTGTAGCATTAGTCTGACAAAGCTGTGCCAGTAGGCAACTGCATTTCTTCTTCAGCAGTTTTAGAACTCGAGAGCTTCGTTCGGTACTGGGCAAGGGAACAGCTTTCTTGACAACAATCCATTACCCAGCTGGCTCCTTAACTGGCAGCCCATTAAAGAACTCCCATATATGCAAGTGTTTATTGTGTGGCTTCAATGCTTAGAAATCCATTCCTGGGGATTTGATGGACTGGATTTATTTTTTTTAAAGGGGGATATTAGGATAGCAGCCTGCCTTGAGGTGGCCTGGTGAGGAATCCATTCCGAAGAAGAATAAGTGAAGCTCCTGCAAAGTACAGTAACATGTTGCAGTTGAGTTGGTCAATTTGTTCATTACCAGTCTAGTCAGCAAGCGCCAGAAGAATTGACCCTACACGTTGTACAGTGTTTTCCGAGGTACTTAAAACTGTACATGGAGGGTAGTATTACCAGGGAGGTCTATTTTTAACCAGATTTTGGCAGTTTGGTCTCCAAGCATGAAAAGCCCTCATGTGCCTCTAAGATGATCTACTGATCACAAACATTTTAAGTATTTTAAAGGTGTTCCATGAAAAAAAATAAAATGATGCTATTTTATTAAGCAGTAAAAGAGAGGAAATAGTCTTGGCACTTAAATTGGTGGTGTTTAGCAAGTTAACCATCAGCATGAGCCCAACCTCATATTGGCAAGAATTGCATGTTCTCAGAGTTTCCACCTATTAGCTGCCATTTTATTAGGGAGAAAAGTACGGGGAGAACAAGCGGGTTCTCTCTCCAGACATTCAGACTGTTGTATGATTTGTTAATCATTGGAGGAATTCGGTGCTCCAAAGTTTTTCTGAACTTTCAGACTGGAGAGAGCTGTTTGGAGGAGACATTTCACCTTTTAATTTCTGCATATACTTGGAAAAGCAAACATCATCCCTCATGCCATTCATGGACTCACTATTAGAAACACAAATGCCAGGATCTTGGTTTTGCAAAGAGACACATGAGCATCCCAGATGAAACCCAGGGTCACTGGTGGGGAAAAAAAACATTTACCAACAGAAGGACCAAACATTCTTTGCCAGAAACTTGGGCAAGTCTATCTGGCTAGCTATGCTTTTACAGTAATACCTTGGATTGAGAGCATAATTCGTTTCGGAAACGTGCTTGTAATCCAAAACACTCTTATATCAAAGCGAGTCTCTGGCAGGCGTGAGCGGGGCTGATTTAGGCCCGCTACGCCCGCTCGAGGCGAGTGGTTACATCCCTATCAAGACCTTGCTCATTTATCAAGTCAATTTTTTTTAAAAAATTTGCTTGTCTTGCAAAACGCTCTCAGACCAAGTTACTTGCAATCCAAGGTATTACTGTATTTGTTCCCATTCTAACCAGGTCTCCCAAATCTCCCCTATTTAAATGGGAGACACCCAGTGTTAGAGCTACTCTTCCTTCCTCAGACTTTGAGTTCCGATCTTTGATATTTTTTTTCTTAGGGTTGGGTGATAAATTTGTGTCAGTTCATTTTTGACCAGAATTTATCCAGTTTGACCAGAATTTATCCCGGAAGCTAACATGGACCTGAATGCAATCTGTGGTCTAAAGTCCGTTGGGATGTGATTCACGCAGCAACCAAATCCATTTGGAAAATATGCATGAAAAATGCAATAAATAAATAAATAAATGTGCACAATTTTGGGAAAACGTACATAAAAATATGCAGGAGTTTTTGTGGAAAAGGGAAAAAAAACAAAGCTCACAATCCGATATGGACACAAATCAGAACGAGCTTTGAGGTGGGAAACAGAGAACCTTTACAATCTTGAGTTTTGCTTGATTTGCACATCCCTGGAACTTCTGATCAGCAGGGCCAGCTCAAAGATGAAGGGATGCTAGGACAAAGCATCCTCTGGTGGGCTAGTCAGGTTGTGTTGGCAGTGCTCCACGGAGCACTGGCCAGCTACCATTCAAATGTCCTACAAGGCCATGCCTAGAGGGACACTAGAATCAGGGTCATTGTGGGAAAGTAAACAGGTCGCTGGATCTAGCTGCCGGGCACTGCTTGGAGTGCTGGGCAAGAAAAAAAATTAGGGGTGCCCTGGGCAGGCATCAGAGGTCAGCCCTGGTAGCTGCTCAAAGGAAGCCAGGTGCTCGCGCCTGCCCTGCTGATCAGTTTCACGGTTGCCAAGTTATCCAAAACATTGTTATAATGCAAATGATAAGCTGCTCAAGATCTGAGTTTGATGGACCCTTGGAGGCAACAAGATTACCCATCCTTTTCTTGAGCCCCTGATAGCTGAACTACTTGTTTTGAACTGGTTGCCTATACTATGTTTATGTCACTACTTACTGTCTTTTTGTGTTCAGTTCTGGTTTGGGTTTGAAGTTCCTGAAAGATTTTAGATGCAGTTTCAATTCCAGTTTACTAAAACACACACACTAACACACACACTCCATCTGAACCAGTATGTTGAGTTCAGGTTCAGGTTTGGTTCATCTCCCTGATTGTAATTATGCCCTCTACTAAATTTCTTGAGAAAACTTATTAAATTAGGAAAACTACGTGCAAACAGGAAGAGTGGGGTTTTCAGTACCTACAGATGTTATTGTGCTTTACTGTATCACGTCAATAAAGAAGAAGCTGTAACTCTGAACTCTGCTTATTATGATAGCTATTAGACTGGATGGGGAAAAGATATATATATATATATCCCTGAAATATCTGTTTTGATCTTCTAAGACAGGCAACACGAGTCGAGCTCTGGAATTGTTTATAAAGTAATCAGCATTAATTTGTTCTGTTCAGATTTAAATTATATACCTTGGGCCTTCCTGACAGGACACCACCATAGCAATTGCTGTCAAATACAAATTAATTTGCTGGTAGGATGACCGTGTACTTCATAAATTATTCATAGGATGTCCTTGCATGTGACCGCAGCTCAATGATCCCCTCTATTTCAAAGAGTTGAGGCATCTGAAGAGACAAACAGTTGCCCACAGAAGCTCATGCCACAATAAACTGGTTTGGGCACAATCCACCAGGACAGTCTCCGACACACACCTCATTCAAAGGAATGGGAGCCACACAACAGCATAGTACCCTTAGGCTGCAATCTATACCCACTTACTGGAGAGCAAGCCCCATTGAACTCAGCAGGCCTTACTTCTGGGTAGACACATGTAGGGTTGCGCTGTTACTCTCTAAGATGCCTTAGCACCTTTCATCTATGGCTACTTTGGAAAGCGTCTGATGAAGAAGAATTTTACAGGACAAGCTTGCAAGGAATGATGTCTGAAATATATTGTCCAAAGTGTGTTTCTTATTCGACACTATTTTGTTCATGTCCCCCTTCTCCTCAATAGCAATAACCAGAAAGGGGGATAGACCACTGCATTTATTTTTAAACACAGAACTGATGGCTCGATTTACATTTGTTCTTTTAAAGAATCAGCCTCGGCAAACAAGCGTTAGATTTCAGACATAATTCTGTTATTCAAATGGGAGAAGAGTTTGATAGCTATGCTAATCACTTTTATCTGAGAAAACATAACTAATAGCTTGGTTTACATTTGCCTACATTTATGAGCATAATTTTAGCACATAATTTTATTGCACCATAAAACATAATACTGCATTAGCCCGCTCTTAAAAAAGAAAAAGAAATGTACCTTCAAGTGATTTGCGCTGAAACCTTCACACTGCATTTAAATGACAGTATCATTCTAAAAAGTTGACCTGTTTGCATTAATGCAGAAGACTCTCTTGTAACAATTAAGCATTTAAGGCCATTTCACATATACATTACATTTAGCAGCCATTGATTGAACAGGAGCATTCAGTCTGTTATTCTTCAGCCACATCAAACCGAATGAAGCTTCTCTCCCCCATCCCCTTTCACAACATCAGAAGGACCTTTCCAAAAGCCTTTATTGCTATCTGCACAAGCCACAAACATGAAAGACTGATTTGCATACAATAATTTCTTAACCTCCATCCAGTGTTTCTTACATAAATGCTGGAAATCTGAAAAATAGAAGTAGATATAATGTTTTATAGTGCAAGACGGTCAGCGACCTCCATTGAACATTCTGCTGTGTGAATATGGAGAAAATGTTCTAATAAGAAATCCATCTGTAATGATATACTCTATAGTTGCTCTTGGGAAACTCAAATACTGAATATGCCTTGAGAATTACTTTCACTGGAGGACACATACATGGCCACACAAATTCCATTGTTGTTGCCATGTCATTAACATAGCCATTCCTAAAACAACTACTCTAATTATAAAAAGTTTAAGTTGGGGGAAATACTTTCTCAGTGTCACCAGCCATGGATATACCCAACCGCATGGAAAACATGGAGAAGTGTTGCCACCTGGTGATGAGCCCCAAATTCACCATGAGAGGGCATGGCAGGTGTCAGGATCTGCTCGGCAAGCGTTGCAGCTCCCTCAGGTGGCCTGATAGAGAAGGCACCCTGATCTACCATGTGAGTGCTTCCAGGGTTAGCACCAGACATGTGAGCGATTGCAGGATTATCATCAGTCCACTCAGACAGGCCAACTCAGAATCACAGGAAACTCTATAAAAGGCTTCCCCTTTCCTGCTCAGCTTTGCTACAACAAGACAAGTCTTTGTGGTGGCTGCATTGTGCTTCACCTGCTTCAATGATAGCTAGCCCTGGCTTGTTCTTGACTCCACTTCTGCCTCTGGTCCTGCAATGTCTTCTCCTGTGTTTGACCCTCACCTGATTCTTGACTTTGTTTCTGCCTCTGGTCCTGCAAACTTCTTTGCCTGTGTTTGCCTCCCACCTTTTCCTGGCTCTGTTTCTGCCTCTGGTGCTGTGACACCTCCTGTGAGCGTGGAAAGCTAAGCAGGATCAGGCCTGGTTATTATTTGGATGGGAGACCCCTCCTCTAGTTTCCTGGATTAAGCAGGGAGTTGGACTCGATGGCCTTGTAGGCCCCTTCCAACTCTATGATCTATGAATCTATGAAAAACCCTTGCCTGCTATGAACTTCATTCTGATCTCTAGCCATGCCATGCCTCCTCTGCCATCTGACCCTTACCTGCTGAGGACTTGTTATCATCCTACCTCCATTGTCCCTTGCTCCAGTTGAGGTACACCAGCCATTTGTTGAGGTACACTAGCCATTTATGTCTTGGAGCTAAAAGTAGGGACGACATATTACATTGTGTGTGTGTGTGTGTAGTAATGTGGATGCCCAAGCAACCAAATGTACTAGAAAATGCTAACATGTGTTAAAGTAGTTATCTGTATTATCTTCCAGGAACAGTGCTCCCAGGCAATACTATATCTGAGAACATCATACTGTGCTTTTTTATAGACAGAATATGGAACAATACAACTGCTTGGGGTGGTAGCAGTGCTATGGCCATCTTAACAGGCAATGTCTTCCAGGGATGGGGACTCGGACTCCAGGACTCGACTCGTGAGTCGGACTGAGTCCCCCCTCTGACTCAAGTCAGACTCGAGTCCCAATATTTTTAATGGGACTCGAGACTCGACTCGGGACTCGAGACCAAGGACTCGTGTTCCAAAATCGTGTTCCTCAAATGCAACATGGATAGGTTTTAGGAAGTACAGCAAGTTTATTTTTTAAAATCATTTTTCTAAAATGCAACCTTTCAGACATTTTGGGTTTGGCTGCCTTTGCCTGCCTGTTTGCGGTTCCCAGCCTCCTCTGCCTGCCTGGTCTCTTCTTAACCAGTTCCACAGTTTGAATTGTCCAAGACAAAGGCCTCTGCCTGCCTGTTTTGGGGTTCCCTGCCTCCTCTGCCTGTCTGGTTATTTTGGGTTTGTCTGCCTGGTCTGTTCTTGCCAAAATCAGTGGCAGAGTTTTGAAATAAAAAGGCGCACTTGTGCCTAGAATTTATTTAAGCTACACATCTGAAATAGCCTTATTTTGTTGGGGAAAAAACCCATTGATTTTAATGGGGACTCGTGGAGTCAGCTTTGGGAGTGACTCGTGAGTCACCATTTTGGACCAAGGACTCGGACTCAAGACTCGGGTCCAAAGACTCGTGACTCGACTTGTGACTCGAAACCAAAGACTCTTCAACATCCCTGATGTCTTCAAATTCAATCCAACTTTAAATTAGAATTGGGCATTAAGAATTGCAAACCCTAACTGGATTAATCCCAGAAATCCTTGTGAATGCATCCCTTTTATCCAGCTGTAACTTCCTGTCCAACAGCTATGCAAATATTTGCTAGGGAAAAAGGCTTGACTATTCTAATCCAATCTTCTTTCCCTTCCTGATTCCTGGCTGTACTAGTGTACATGGAGGAAGCCTGTTGTTAGAACAGAAACTTCAACACACACAAAAAACACCCAAAAAAACTGGTGATAATAGGGCAAGTTTCCAATAAGATTTTCATCACCACTCTGGACCAAGCCATATAATATGAAGATTGCACTATGAGGGGCTAGAGCCTTTGCTGCCTTGATTTGCCTTTATCTCCATGTCTTGAACGCTGCTAAAGAGGGAGGTTTTTTATAATATATGGCTCTCTGTGGCTGAGAATACCAATGCCGAAGGACTTAGGAGTCTAGGAATGAAGCACCCCGCTTGACATCTCTCACCTATAGCTCAGTCATCTATACTTTGTTTGTTTGCTCATATGCCACATTTAATGGGGTTTTTTTTCTGCCTTAGGAAACCACTTTCTTAATTTATGTATTCCTTACTTTGTCCTGGGATTATCTAAGAATTCCTGGCCAATTTGTGTAGTTTTATATCACTTGGGAATTAGCCTAAAGTCTGTTATAGCTAGTGCTGTACCAAACATTTTTCCTGCATTTCCCCCCCGAACATTCTCACTCAATTTGATAGGAAAGAAATTGCTTCTGAAAAGAAATTCAAAGAAGAGGAAAATTTAAGAGAAATTCTTATGGGCTGGGTTTGATGTTCTCGTGCTTGCTTTACTTATGAGGTAGTCAAGGTTGGTGGTCAAGAGTCCTCCTGTCTTTCATGTACAATCATCTCTCTGGCAGCCTGTAGCCTCCTTGGTTTCCCACACTTCAATTAAAGCCATGAGAGAGACACCATAAAGTAATTCCTCCCAAGGGGCTTTTTCAGATCAGGAGGCACAGCCAGCCAGCCTGGGAGGCTGCAGAGCAAGGGAGAGATGTATAATAGAAAGAAAAAACACAGAGCACCCTCAGCCACTTTGCAGTGATTAGGTAAGCTCAAATACACCACTAAAAGACATTCAAAATAAATTATAGAATGCCCTGAGAATGAGGTAGGAAAATAGAAACCTCTTTCATGGGGGAATAAAAGTTTTGGGAAATTGGAGGACAGATTTTGCCACAGCGTTAGCTCCACCGCTTCCCTAGAGCTGGATACAACACTGCCACCCTCATGCCTACTACAGGGCATTCAGGGAAGTAGTGGTATTTTATGCATTAGAGGCAAGATGTATCCACAATCATCCCTCAGAAATTTGGAAGACCCTGGGGAAGGTGTGTAACAATGAAGAATGACAACTAGAGCTGAGCCATTTTTCTCAGAAAAGTTCTGAGGTTTTTCTTTTTACCCCTCTACAAATAAAAAGCCATTTTGCAGAATTTTCTCCAAATTTTCTTCACCATTTTTGGGGGGTGGTGGTGGCTGCCCCCCCCCACACACACACACAAAGCCCCAGAAAAAGGCTAGGTATCGAGCATTGTGGAGGATGCAGTATGGGTGCCAAGCTGCCAACACAGACGATGGTGTTGCCACTTGCAGTGGCAGCTCCCCCCCCACACACACACACACGCAAAAAACAGGAAAAAAATTGTGCTACAACTCTGTGCTATGAATTGTGAACCCTACATGTGAGAAACTGTTAGAGAATTTCTCCTCACCCTGGAGAAATTCAGTGAAATTATCCCCCCCCATTTCTCTACCCAGAAATAAGGTGGAGAACTTCGAGGGCCCATTTGCACACAGCTCTAGTTGCGGCCTCTTAGCAGTGGAATGGGAAGTTGGAAAGCCCCAAGCTAAGTTAGCAGAAGGGTTACATAGGTTTTTGTATCAAGAGAAGATTCCTACATTTAACAACCTATACAAGGTCCAGTAGAATTATGACTTCATCTCCATGATACTTGCTTTGATAACTTTCAGGCTAGACAACTGGAATGTGCTTTAAATGGGACTACTATTCAAAGATGTCGGTTTGCTCAGAATGCAGCTGACTTCTTATTGGTGAGCATGAACCAATGGGAGCATATTTCACCTGTGCCGAAGGAAATTATGCACATGCTCACTTCCCCCCCCCCCAAACTGAAGTGATAATTATGGCTTGAAACCAGAATACCTCTGGTCACATCATCTCTTGTTTAAGCTTTCCAGATGAAGGAGAAGTCTCTTTCCAGATCTTTTGTTTATCTGAAGCTGGACTGGTTGAACTGAGGATTAGGGCCTTTTCTGCTGTGGCACCCCAGTTGTGGAATGAGCTCCCCAAAGAGGCTCGCCTGGTGCCTACATTGTACTCTTTCCGGCGCCAGGTGAAGACCTTCCTATTCTCCCAGACATTTTAATCATTTTAATCATCTTAATCATTTTAATCTTGCAGTTGTTTTTAACTCTGTTATTGTAATTTGAACTGCTGCTGCTGCTAGCTTTGCTGTTTAATATTTAAAATTGTTTAAATATAAACAATTTACCTGCCGGGTTATAAATATGTAGTAAAATGGTGGCTGCATACCCTCAATTAAGTGCTACTGTTGTTGAGCATGATCTAAGTTTATGGCAGAACATTCACATATCCGAAACTGCAATCTAGACCACTTAGTGCAGTGGTAACCGCACACTTAGTGATCATCATGTGAATCACCCTCACTCTCGTACTTCGGGTGGAAAAAGTGGGATTCCTTTGGGAAGAGAGTTCCCTTACCAGAGAGAGAACACAATCCTATGCCCATCTTCTCAGAAACAAGTGCCATTGACTCAGATGGATTTACTCCAAGGTACAGTGCCTTGCAGAAGTATTCACCCCCATTTGACTTTTCCACATTTTGTTGTGTTACAACCTGGAATTGAAATGGATTTAATTGGCATTGTTACCACTTGATGTACACAAGATACTCAACACTGTGAAGGTGCAAAATATTTTTATTGTGGCACTAATGTTAAGTAAACAAAAACAAACTGGCACTTGTTGGTTGCATAAGTATTCACCACCACCTCCTGAGTCAATACTTGGCAATACTTGGTAGAAGCACTTTGGGCAGCAGTTACAGCTGTGAGTCTTCTTGGATAAGTCTCTCTCAGCTTTGCATATCTGGATCCTGCAACGTTTGCCCATTCTTCCTGGCAAAATTGCTCCAGCTCTGTCAGGTTGGATGGGGTCCATTGGTGAACAGCAACTTGCCACAGATTCTCAATTGGATTGAGGACTGGGCTTTGACTGGGCCACTCGAAGACTTTCAGGTTCTTGTTTTTAAACCACTCCAGTGTTACTTTGGCTGTGTGTTTAGGGTCATTATCCTGCTGGAAGGTAAACCTCTGCCCCAGTCCCACGTCCCTTGCAGACTGAAACAGGTTTTCCTCTAGAATTGCCCTGAATTTGGCTCCATCCATCTTTGCCTCAATCCTGACCTGTTTCCCAGTCCCTGCCAAGGAAAAGCATCTGCACAACATTATGCTACCACCACCATGCTTCACTCACCGTGGGGATGGTGTTCTCAGGGCAATGAGCACTGTTGGCTTTGCACCACACATAATGTTTTGCGGGAAGGCCAAAAAGTTCAGTGAATCAGACCAGAGAACCTTTTCCCACATGTTTGCTGTGTCTCTCACATGCCATTTTGCAAACTCCAAATGGGCTTTGATATGGGTTTGTTTCAGCAATGGCTTTCTTCTCGCCACTCTTCCAAAAGGCCCAGCTTTGTAGAGTGTCTGGGTGATAGTTGTCCCATGGACGGTTTGTCCCATCTCAGCTGCAGATCTCTCTAGTTCCTTCTACTATTGGCCTCTTGGTTGCTTCTCTGACTAATGCCCTCCTTACCTGGTCACTGAGTTTTGGTGGACAGCCTTCTCTAGGCAGAGTCGCAGTTGAGTCATATTCTTTCCATTTTGTAATAATAGATTTAACAGTGCTCATGGGGTTGTTCATAGTTTCGGATATTTTTTTATAGCTCAATTCTGATTGGTGCTTCTGTACAACTTTATCCCAGAGATGTTTTGATAGCTCCTTGGTCTTCATGATGCTGTTTGCTTAGATATGCTCTCTGACAAGAACCTTCCAGAAACAGGTGTATTTAATCTGATATCATGTGGCACTGGAATTGCACACAGGTAGACTCCATTCAACTACATACTTACAGTATGTGACTTCTGGAGGCAGTGGGTTGCACCAGAGCTTATTTCGGCATGTCACAGTAAAGGGGGTGAATACTTATGCAACCAGCAAGTGCCAGTTTGTTTTTGTTTACTTAACTTTTGTGTCACAATAAAAAATGTTTTGCACCTTCTCAGTGTTGAGTATCGTGTGTACATCCAATGGTAACAATGCAAATTAAATCGATTTCAATTCCAGGTTGTAACACAACAAAATGTGGAAAAGTCAAACGGGGGTGAATACTTCTTCAAGACACTGTATGTATAGTGGTGCTGCAGCCAAAGTGATCAGTGACTGTGTTTATACACACACACACACACACACACACACATAGACGAGTGTTCTGTCACTCTTTGAGGTGCACATTTTAGCCAAACTAGTCTGTATTATTGAATTCAAGTAAGGTAGCTAGTGTACTTCTTTATATTTTTACAGATCATACTGAATTCACCAAAGATAATAAAGAACTAGAAGTGGTATCTTTGGGTTTGCTGGTGTTTGATTTCACAGTTTGATTTTGGTAGTGCTCCTAATGTAGGATATTGCATTAATTACAGTACTAATAGGGCTTAATTGTATAGTTATTATTCCATTACACTTGCAGCCTCTAGCAGCCTAGGGATTTGAGAAACATGCATGCCAAGGTCACTACTTAATTAGGGCTTCTTGCAATTAAGAATGAGTAAATAAAAAGCCTGAACCTTAAAAATCAAAATATTTCAGGTTTCACTACATATAACAGAATATTGTGACTCTACTCCAATTCCATAAGTGAACCTGAAATTTCCCTTCCCTTATATATCACTAGAAAGCAAATTATCACCAAGCTTTCTTTTTCACCAGTGGCACTCTTATTGTGCTCCTGAACCACAGATATATTAATCGTACAACTGTCTGGTCACAATATACATGGAAGTGATTCATGGAGTTCAAGAAACTTTTTATTTTCAGCTTCACTATTCATCCTGTAGGTCAAGCTCCAAAATGAAACACTATTGTATTGGTCCAAAAATTGTAGCCAAACTTGAAGATCTGCACGCATAGAGGCGGAAATACGCACTCTGTGATAAGGGCGCTTCAGACCTCGCATGGCAGCACATCAATGGCGCAAAAATGCACGTCCTGGTGCAATGACCCTGCAAGCAAAATTAAGGTGATCAACAAGAGCCTGCAAGTCGGCTAAAGTAATTTTGTGGTGTTGCAAAACTCCGCGAATGCGCTCAAGGAGAGCCACTAACTTCTCATTCGGGAGGCAGGAGCACTGCTGGATGGAATCTAACTCTATGCCCAAGAAGCTGAGTGTGGAAACAGGGCCCTCAGTCTTCTCCACTGCCAACAGAACCCCCAAGTCAGATGCCAACTTGTGAAACTGGTCCATAAGGAAGGAACATTGCTGCGAACCGACCGGGCCTGCGAACAGGAAGTCATCCAAATAATGGACTACCTGAGCAAGACCTGTCCGATTCTGTAAGGCCCAGCCGAGAAATGTGCTGAAACGCTCGACAGCCAAGCACGAAATAGAGCAGCCTATTGGCATTGCTCTGTCAAAATAAAAGCGACCCCGGAAACAGAAACCAAGGAGGTCAAAATCGTCTGGGTGGACAGGCAGCAACCAAAAAGCTGATTTGATATCACACTTTCCCATGAGGGCCCCAGGACCGCAGCGGCGAACCATGGCCACTGCGGAATCAAATGATGCATACCGGACAGAGCAACGGTGCTCCGGTATGGCATCATTGACTGACTCACCCAGGGGAAAGGACAAATTATGAATCAAACGAAACTCGCTGGGGGCCTTCTTAGGGACTATGTCCAGCGGCGATATTCGTAAGGAGGGCAGGGGCAAGGAAACAAAGGGGACAGAGACCCTACCCGCCGCCACTTCTTTGTCAATTTTGGACTGGACTAAAGACTCGGCTTCTGCAACAGTCCTCTGATTACGGGACATCATGTGAACCCGAGTTCCCTGGAATGGAATTCGAAAACCATAATGGAAACCATTAAGCAAATAATTGGTATCGGACCTGTTAGGGTACATTGACAGTAAAGTAGTGAGCCTACCCAATTTAATTGGACTGGGGCCCTTTTGGAGGTGGCTGGTGAGTGGTGACCTGTCCCATGTTGACGCCTGGAAGTGCCATCCCTGAATGCTCCTCTGGTGGCTCGCAGACGAAAGCAAGATGCTGACGTATGGGAGCCTCCACAGACATGTTTGCTGCACGCGCACAGTTCCCCTTGTAAGCGAACTCCCAGCATACCTGGCGGGGTTGAACCACCTGACCCGTGGATGCACGGGAAGCTGGGGCAGGCGGGGGTTTTGAGAGCACATGCCCACTTGCAGATCTCTCACTGACAATAGGCCTGGCGGGAACCATATTCTCTAACCAGAGATCATGATCTTTCTCATCCCATTGGATAGAATTATCAAAGGCAGCTTTCCTCCTAAATCCCTCATCATATGCTAACCAAGCCCCCCCTTCGAAACTGGAATAAGCTCGATAAATAATATCGAGGAATTTGGTCAGTATGGCAGCCCGTTCAGGGAATTGCTGCTGAAGGATGCCCATGTAAATTAAAAATCCGGGCAACCAGTTAGCCCATGTACGGGCTGGCCTCTTTCTCTTGATTTTCTCATGATCTTTATCTTTGGCCTTGTCATTATCAAGCAACTCAGTGTCCCTAGTCAGGAGGGGGAAAATGTCAATGTATTCACCACGCAGAATCTTCTCTTTCACGGCCGGGGCCAAGTTATACCCCAGGGGAAAGGAGGGGGTGCCAGGAGGAATATCACCCACCTCCACTTGTGGGTAGTGATCAACCAAGTCAGCCGTGGGCTGGCCCTTCATCGCAAACGTCATATGGCCTGCTGGTCCGGACCAAACAGTGGCACAAGCCTTAGACACTGGGGAAGTCGTTCCCCCACTGTCTACCAGAGATGATTCGGGCACAGAAGCAACTGTTGTAGGCTGTGCTGGAGGTGCAGGAGGCAAGGGGGGGCTGGCCCCCAAAATAAGGCCAGCCAGGAGCAACAGGAGGTACTGGGAGTAATGCACCAAAATGCTGCACACTAGCTCCCTGAGATGTGCCCTGATAGTGTGGATTGTATCCTAAAGGTGTACCAGTGTAACTGTATAGCCATGGTGACATGGTGTTAGGTACAAAATACTCACCGCTCCCAGCAAAGTCTACCGCCTGGGAAGAAGCGCCTGCAGCAGCCTGATCCCAGGGCATCAGATGAGCTTCAACAGCATGCTCACGGGAGAATTGGACGTAATCGGGTCTTGGAGGCACCACACCGCTCATACAGGCCGCCATCTCATCCATGCGTGCTGACAATGAGAGCAAGAGATCATGGTTAGACCCACCCAGAGTAGGGACCCTCAGCCCTGGTTGTCCCCGTTTGGTGTCCCATGGAGTGCGCTGGTAGGCTGATTCACGATCCAAGCCCGCCTTGCGTGCGCGGGTTGCAGGAACAACTGAAGAGGACGGTTGAGATGGGGGTGGATGCTTTGCTGGCTGCCTTGGCACACACCCTTTACCCTTCTTACCACCTTGGCCTTTCTTGGGCAGCATCTTGGGAACCACGTGCACCTGCGGAGTAGCTCAATAAATTAAGTCAATCAGCAGAGTCACAAACTAGAATGAGAGATTACAAGATTTAACCAGAACCAACTTATGAATAACCACCACTAAACCACGCTCGGACAATCTGAAACTATTGAAGGAATTTTGGAAAACTCAGTAATAAATTGCATTGCACCTAAGTAATGGCCAGGCCTGAGCTGTAATAGGGGCCTACAAAAGGAAATGCTCAGTGGTGGCTGCAGGCCTTGCTCACGGCCCTTACACTGAAATAAAATGCAGGAGGCGCTGAGGGTGAGGCAAAAGAGAGGCAGGGTGCCAGCAGGCGAGCGGCCGCGCCGCCGCAGCACACAGGCAGGCCGGGCACGCCGAGGCCAGCGGAGCGTGCCCCGCGAGCTGTGCTGCTCTGAGAGGAAAATGGGGGGGTCCCCCGCCTCTGAAGCAAAAGGACAAGGCCCCCCCACCCAGCAACAAGAACAAATCAGATCAAAATAAAACAAAGTTACAGAAATGAAACAAAATGCCTCCTCAGAAGTAACCCTAAGCAAAGGAGGCAAAAGCAACTCAAAAACACACATGGAGGAATATACAACACACTCACACAGTCACAAGCAAAGCGAACAAAGGAACGATACCACGAGGCCACCAGGTGGATGAGGCCGTCAGACTCCTGTGCTCCGAGCAGCTGCAGCCAAAACGACGAAAGAGGCTGTGGGCGGGGAGACAGGGCCTTAAAAGCAGTTCCCACCTCCCCGAATTGCTGCTGCCCATTGGCTCAGCCAACCTGGCCAGGTGTGTCTGACTCCCCATCCCTCCCCCACGTGCAAACTTCTCCCCGCCCCCAGAAAGGCGGGGCCGGGGGAAGGCTATTCACACTGCAGCTTCTTCTTTTAGTCCTGTCAGTGTACCTCTGTGTCTGTATGTATCACCTCATTTGGAGATAATGTCAAAAATCTAGATTTGAGGACATCTGTGAATGTGAGGCCTGGGCCAAATGGCCCTCTTGGCCTCCCCTGTGATAGGCCCTGATAACAACATCTCAATGAGGAAAGTTTGGCTAAGGTATGTTATGCTTCATATGTTATGCTTTTAGCATAAGTGTAGCCATATTGTGCATTCTAGAAATATATCAACTTGTATTAACACACACACACACACTGCAGGGAGCTCTCTATTGGTCATGCCTCCCTATGGTGCATACCATATGGGAAAATAAAGGTTGGCTTGGATCCAACTTTATTATGTTTACAGTAGACAATGGATCTACTCTAAACATCACGAAGTCTGAATCCAAACCAATGTGTGATGGATGCATCTCACTGGACTAAAGTGGGTTCTAGTTGAAGAAAGCACATGCCACAATAAGTTGTTCATGTCTCTGAAGTGCTATAAAAGCTTTTACAAAAGAATATAAGACCAATGGATCAGACCAGTGTTCTGATTTTTTTTAACCCTGCCTCACCTCCCATGGTGTGTGTGGAGGAATTTCAGGATGAAAACAGGAGTGGGGAAAGCTTAGAACTCCCCTCCCAGATCACCACAGTCCCAATCTGAATCAGGGCCACACACACTTACACTTAAGTAAATTTGAAGAACGTTTAGTTTGGCCCCAAGATTCTAGACAGTCTAGCGTCCTGTGTCCAATGGTGACTAGCTAGATGCTTTTGGAAAGCCCACAAGCAGAGCATGAAGGCAACTATCCCCCCCCTTGTTATTGTCCCCTGTCCCCCAGTATTCAGAGGTATATTGCCTCTGAAGCTGGCAGTCTTCCAGTATCTAGAGATTTGGGTGCAGAACAGATACTAGTACAGTAACTGTAATTACAGCCAATAGGCTGGGGCTGGATTCAAATATCAGCAAAAGTATATTAATTATCTCCTTGTGCAAGCACATGATACAGCCCTTTTGCTGACTTCTGTAAGCTGGCTGGGGCATGCTGGGAGTTGTAGGCCTTGTTTCTGTCTAAACTTGCATAGGATTGCACCTTAATGCACTTAATTCTGAATATTCAGTTTACCTGGCTTGTAGATTACATTGTTTGAGTAAAGTGTAATAACCTTTCACTTGTTAACTAATTTCTTGACATAGGCATATCTGGATTTTAAAATGTATTTAGAAAGTAAAAGCAGTTATTTGTGTATTTGTTTGTTTAGAGTAAATTATAATAACCTTTCAGTCATTAACTAGTTTCTTTACATAACCATGTCTGGGGTTTTTTCTAAAGGATCTAGAAAGTAAAAAACAGTTACTTCTAATGAAAAGCAAAATTATCCACTCTACATTTTCTTACTTGAATTTGTGTTACAAATTCTAGAATATCAGGATAATAATGGGAACCTTGTTCTCTCTGCTACAAAATAATGGCTGTTAGTGGTTGGTAATATGACAAGTAACACACTAAGCTAGCAGTTCAGTTTGCAGTTAGTAGTTCATTCATTTTTATAATAGCAATGCCTATGTGTAGATGATGAACCTTCCAGTTGGGGGAAAACTCAGTAGCTGCTGGAGTATAAGAAAAATGTACCAAAATTAGAGGAAAAGGAAATTGGGAAATCCATTTTGTCCATGATGGACCATCTAATTATTTCCTAAATGAGAAAATGCACTTGACTTACCTGGCTGATCATTCTGCACATTTGAGATGGGGGGGGGGGGGAATACTTCCTGACATCTGTTTTCAATTTTCATTTAAATACAATGTATGCTCCTTTGTCCTGTCATTAGGGTTAGCTTGGAAACAACAGCATGATTCTGAAATTGTTTAAATAGGGTGGAGGAAATCATAGCAAAACATCTATGTAGTTGAATGCTACCTGTGCAAAGTAATGTGTCTAAAAGGTAGTCACGGACCACCACAGTTCAGTAGCACACAGAAAACATGGTAAGGTGTGTGTGTGTATGTTTGCTCATTGGCAGAAACGAACAATGAGAGTATTGCTTTATTTGGAGTTTTGTCTGCCAGTATTTCTAATGTGATTATTATTTCTTTTTCTGAAAAGTGTTGCATAGATGGGCCTCCAAACAGGAATAAACACACCAGTCCATATGGACAAAACGCTGGTAAATCAAAGTCCTTAGCCCCCTTCAGTCATTCTCCTGTCATGCAATTACAATCATGTGAGGTGGAGATCAGGACTCTGCTTTCTGCCCCCCCCTCCTCTGTGACCTCTTCCTTCTCCTGTCCAGGCACTGGGGCTAAAGGTCTGAAATGGGGACCATGCAAAATCAGGGTTCTGCATGCACAGAGCAGTGGCAAGAGCAGAGACTGTGGCCCTGCTCCCCGTGTCTGCAACTGTAATTGTGTGAGGGGTGAATGACTGAAGGGGGCTTTTGAAAACTCACATTTGATGTTGTGTATGTCTCCAAGACATTTACTTGGGAAACAACGCCCTATTCTGCTAGCATTTGAGGCAGGTGCAAAACCCAAGAATCTGCTGCTGCTGCTACTACTACAAAATCAATTTAGTTTTGTCACAGACCAGATTTCCATGTTAAATCCATTCTGGATTCTAGCTGGTCTCATTTGTGCTCCCGTACATCCTGTATGCATTTAATATTATTCAGTCCTTGATGTTTTTTCACATGCATGTTTCACTGAGTTGTAATGCAACATGGGCTTTGTAGTCTACCATTGTTACATATACAATCACAAGCTGTCCCTTAGGCAACCACACTAGAGAAACAACTTTGTTCCTTGTAACTCTAGGATGCTGTAATTCCATGATTTTATAAGATGGTATAGACCACATTAAGACAGCAAGTCCTTGTCCTTTTTACATTTACTTGTCAGTCTTGACTTGGAGTTACTTAACAAGAGATGGTTTCCTATGTGCATGCACTTTTTCTGCAAGAATCCTACATGCAGATCACATAGGCACAGTCATTTGTAATGATTGGTTAAATTCCAAAAATGGATACTCCACTTTCACATATGGCAAAATAGACATATGCACATTCATCACATGTGATAATTTGCACATGGTCTACCATGTGGCTTTCATGAATGGTGTAGGAACTTATTTTAGCCATATTAATATGTTACAGCTGGAGGTGCCTTAACACACACAGGCCCTGCTTACAGACAAGTCCAAGAAACCACGCCCCACAGGGAAAAACTTGACAGGGAAAAATACTGGCTGCTCTATGGGTTGAACAGCACAGCCACTGAATCAAGAACACACTATCACAGTGGGTTGCATATTATAGCATTTAATGACAAAAAACACAGAAACAAATTACTATGTGTTCAATGTAAAGAAAAGGTACCCTGTTGGGAGCAACCCTACTTTTCTCATTTAATTCCTTAATATACCTTTGCTCAAATGCCACATTTGTTTACGATATCTATTTCAATAATTGATTGATCACTGTACCTGTTTTATTCCTGTCTATTCCCGTCTACCCATACCTCACACGCATGTCAGTTGTGTTCTCACCATCTTCCAATTTATTTATTTATTTATTTATTATATTTATACCCCACCTTTTTTCCTGCAAGGAACTCAAGGCGGCTTACATAATCCTCTTCCTCTCCATTTTATCCTCACAACAACCCTGTGAGGTAGGTTAGGCTGAGAGTCAGTGACTGGCCCAAAGTCACCCAGTGAGTTTCATGGCCGAGTGGGGACTAGAACCTGGATCTCCCGAGTCCCAGTCCAACACTCTTACCACTATGCCACGCTGGCTCTCTCCAACAACTGTTCGTTCCACAGAAAACCCTTAAATTGCCATACCACTTGTTACGTTCCTGTACTTTTGTTCTGAACACAAAATTGACACACCCTCTGTGATTGTACTTTCCTAGGTTTCTCTTTTGTAACTTTCCAGGCCCCCATTGCACTTATGCTAACTTAAACTCTAGTACTGCTATACTGTGGGCCTGTTGTAGGCCTTTATAACCTATGATCTATGCCTTATATTTATAGTCCTAAACTACCTCTATGCTACCATTATATTTTATTTATTTATTTATTTATTTATTTTATTTATACCCCGCCTTTTTTCCTGCAAGGAACCCAAGGCGGCTTACATAATCCTCCTCCTCCTCTCCATTTTATCCTCACAACAACCCTGTGAGGTAGGTTAGGCTGAGAGTCAGTGACTAGGCCCAAAGTCACCCAGTGAGCTTCGTGTGTGTGTGTGTGTGTGTGTGTGTGTGTGTGTATAAGCTTTACACGCTTTTATTCTCCTACAATGGAACTGATATTAATGTTGAAGGTGGCAGGCGTGAGGTGTCCCCTCCACACTATGTTATGCCTGGGATACAAGTCAAAAGATTTCTCTCTTTTTCTTTAGCTGTGTGTGTGTGTGTGTGTTTAAACTAAACCCAAAATCAGATGTATAATATACTTTTCAGATTCTTCCAATTGCTCAAGGGGTTAAAAAAGAAAACAGAATGCAATAGTTAAAACATTTCTATCATTCCAAACATGTGCTGCTTACTAATCGCCAGCCAAATCCATATAAGCATTTTTGGGCCTAAATTAATGAAAAATATACTTCACACATAATATATAAATGATCTGTCATTCAGGAATTTATTGTGTCATTAGCCTGTTTCCACAAATGAAGCATGGGCATCAGGAAGGTATTTTATCTATTGTAAGAAGAGTGGTGTACTCTGGTGTTGTCTGAACCTAGCTGAGATAACAAATCATGGGGGTCAACCCACAGTTTACAACCCAACAAACCATGGGTTCTCTTCATGGGTTGTTCATGGTTAACAAGGCATGACTTGTTAACACAGCTGGATTCAGACAACACAATAACCCACATTTCAAAAACAACCCACAGTTCAACGACAACTCACACTCAGCCCTTGAATGCGGGTTATTATGTTGTCTGAACTCAGTCATTCATTATGAACAGTCCCAAACTTGCTGCTAATTTGTAGAGTGGCAAACCAAATCCACCAGTTAACCTGAAATCCTGAAACCAAATTAGTCCAATACAGTTCAATAGGACTACTTTGGCTTAAAGTCAAGTACTTCAGTTTCAGTGGCATATGCATCAGGCTTAGACATAGACTGTGAAAGTTCTAGTTTGTAGTAACAATTTAAAAAATTCAGTACAAATGGCCATTGCCTTCATTATACCAAATCTCTGGCAACAACTTTTCCAGACTTGCATTAAGCTTTAAGTGACAGCGAGCGTGCACACACAACACTTAATCATTTCTATATTCTATGAATGAAATGAGTGCAAACAGATTTCTGAGATGGCTTTAAGAGATGCCTCTTTCTTCTTGTATGGAATACCCACTATAATTATATTTTACCTGTCAGCTCATAATTTTTTCTTATTACCAAGTGGGGATTATTGATTGTTTTTAAGAGTACTAAAAACCAAGCACAGAGCAGTAGATCTCTCAGTAAATTCGAAACGTACTATCTTCAAAAGTCGTCAGTCTAAAAAAACAAAAACCAAGAGCTATGGAAAACGTATCCAAGAAAACCTAGTGCAAAAAGAAAAAAAAAGTGGGGGAGCTTGGAAACTGCCTTGCATTTCAGTTTAACAATTTGGCTTAAAGTTTAGCATGTTTTTTTACCCACAATGAAAAAAATATAAACTTATTTGGCAAATTCAGACACTTTGAAAGCCAACATCCTGTAATTGTTTCCTCATTTGCCCTGGCAATTTAAACAAAGATTTCAAAGCCTATGACAAAACATGAAGAAGAAGAAAAATTCTCAAAGGAGTGAAAGTGTGGCGGGGCGGGGTGTGTGTGTGTGTGTGTGTGTGTGTGAGGATAGACTTAATTACTAGGCAGTTTTTAAACTGGTACTAAATGTGTTCTTAAAACCTTTGTTTGCACTACTGCTGGTTCCGTTCTTCAGCCTTGGTGCTACGAAACAAAACAAAAAGACAACTTTCTCTCTGTGCCTGCAGTGAGAGCATAAATTCACAAATGGCTTGGCTTATATTACAGTGCAAGCGGCAGACGTTCTATGTAACATAGTCGACCCTATTAGTGTAGAAAGAGCCTGGGTGGGTGGCAGGCAGCTTGTGAGTCCATAGCCTCTTTGAGATCAGTTGATTAAAACAGTGCCAACTGAGATTAATATACCACTGGGAATATCCTTATTTAGTCCCAGTAAGAAATAAAAGTGATCAAAAGGGATTTAGAGCTGCCATTCTCATTAAAAGAAAGGACAGAGGCTGACATCAACAAATAGTAATTCTTTGCAAGTTACTGGGTGGAGGGAGGGAGAATATCTGATGGTGGCAGAGGAATTAATGAACATAGCAAAGCAAAATACAATGCACATATGTCTACTAGTGTTCAAACTTCTGTCTCCCTTTTGTGCTGCTTGTGGCCCAAATCTTGAATGGAAACTGCAAAGAAATGGGAGGTAGCTGCTACTGATCTGGCCAAGAAACAATGCCCTATTCAAAGGCCGTATCTGTTCTTAATATCAGGACACAGAATTAACTCTCCATTGGTAGAAAAAAAAAGAGGGGGGAGTAGTAGTGTCAACGTCAGTCCAGGAAAGCAATTATGTACTATTCCAAGAAGGTAACTGAATAGACTACATAAAATATTTTAACATGGAAATCATTTAGGAACTTTCGAAATGTCTTAACAGTGCACTTGGCTAAGGTCTGGTTTAGGAAGCAATATTTTACCCGAGGCAGTGGATTATTATTATTTTTTGCTTTTAACTGTTTGAAACCCAAAGACAGTCCAACAAATATGCATGTTGTGCATATTTACTCAAAAGTAAATCCTACTCATTTCAGTGGAACTTGCTCCCAAGTAAGGCTACCAGCATACCTAGAATTGCAGCCTCACTTTACAATCCTGGGTATGTCTACTCAGAACACCGAGTTCAGTGGTACTTACTAGAGATGTGCATCAGATTTGACTGAGGCCTGAGCTAAATTGAGACCCTTCTGACCATTTGCAGTACTTCCTGAGGTGAAGCGGGCATTCCTCCAAAGTAAGCAGAACCAAAACTGGACTCTGCATGAGGTTTTATTCACAATGTGGCTTCGGAAAGGCAGCATGTGTGTCTCCAAAAATAATGCTGCTTGCTTTCGTTTCTTGCTGATGAGAGAGCGAGGAAGGGACATTAAGTGACTGACAGGTCTACCTTCTAATCATAGGGTACATTTTACCATGGGCTTTCCAATCACTGTGATTTGGGGGAGGGTATGGATAGGACCCTGAGATGGCCATTCTTCCAACGCTACCAGGCCTCACTATGAAAATGGATTTCAATCATCATAACTACCTAGCCCCTGCACCTATACTTCTGAAATATTGCAGATTTCTTATCTGGAGACACCTCTATGAGGTGTGCCATTTTCATAAAAACTGCCTCCCCCCCAAAAAAGACCCATGAGGGGAGGGAAGAAAGTCACTCAGCCCCCTCCCCAAATTTGAGGACTCCCATTCCACATAAACTGCTGCACTTACTCTTCTGAAACTTTTCAGTTTTCTTACTTAGGACCAAGTTCATGCTGTCTGTCACTTTCAGAAGAATGGTCCACAAGGAACATGGGGAATAAGTTGCCACCTAGGGCATTTATGTATAGGCGGGATATAAATTGAATAAATAAATGAATGAATAAATAAATAATAAGTGCATCCTTTTTTCTTTTCTTTTTTTTAATTTATACTTTCAAAATATCAAGCATGCTCTTGCACAAAAATCCCTGCATCTATTCATCTGAAACTAGCTGGGCTTGGTGTTCCCAGAAAGGGCAACTATCCCTGCAAATTTCATCCAATTCTGCCAAGAAATAAAAAAGTTTTCAGCAGTTCACTTTTTTAAAAATTCAAAATATAAAGATGCATAGCACAAACTCCACTGCACCAATTTTCTCTGACATTTGGCAGGCACAATCCCCTCCTACGGAGCTACTACACCTGCAAATTTCATCTACTTCTTAGATGAAAACAGAAAGTTATAGGGAGGAGTTATAGCCATCTTTTTCTTAGTCAATCATTTCCCATGAAAGATACAAAGCCTCAGATTTCCGAATATTGACTCCTGTTTGAAACCAGAGTAGAAGAAGACAACCTCCAAATCAGTCTGAGCAGAATTAGGCTGTGTTCGGAAGTGTCGAATCAGGGTCCTAGTAAAATGAAAATCTTGTGGTCAGCACTTCTAGTACTCACTCCCAGGTAAGGACTACAATGTCTAGGGTTACAGCCATAATGGAGCCATAAACTGGATACAATTATTGCAGCATTCTGATTGATAATTGATCATAAGAACAGGAAGGACTACAAAAATGAGATAAGTTATGGCAACTTGGGGTTTGCTGAGTGTGTTCGCAGTATTAATTATTTTAACCTATGATGTCCCATGGTAGATTACTTTTTTTTTTCTGCATCAAAGAATTTTGCATATCCTATGCTTCTCAAACATGCAAAGAGATTTGGGAGGGAATGAATTTTCCTTGCTAAGGGGGAAAAGTAGATTAGTGCACAAGTAAATTAGTGCACTAATTTTCTGATTAGGCATAGAATGAATACAGCGGATATGAGAATAGTTAGTAGGGCAAGGCGAATTATTGGGTATAGCCCTCACGCAAGAAATAACTTTTGCAACTTCAGCTATCAATAGCAATTTAGCTTCCAAAGGCAAAAACACTTATATTTTTAAAATCATGCAATAAAGCTTATATGTGGAATGTGGATCACAAAAGATTCCAGGAAATCTTTCTGCTAACTGCTATAGATAAAAGGATGCATTTAATAATGATGTTTTATCCTTGCAGTTAAACCTGTTCTGAGCTGCCCAGGAAAATCAGTCACAGATACTCATATAAATCTTCACAACAGCAGAAAAATAGACATGTCTTGTTTTCCTAATATATTTTCCATATGTTCATGAACAGCAAGATCTATACATCGTGAAGTTTTATGACTTCAGCCCTTAAACAGTTGCTGCTTCTGAATGAGAAGAGAATTAGGTGTGTTCTGAGGTAGTTCAATTGAAAGCACAGATTTAAATTATTGCTGTGGCAAAAAATTCTCCCACATTTTTTCAACCATTCTCATTCACTTTGATAGGAAAGAAACTGGTGTTAAAAAGAAATTCAAAGGAGAAGAAAATTTTGGAGAAATGTTGGGTTTGGGTTTCTTGTCCTTACCTTACTTAGGGGGTGGTTGAGGAGTGTGCACACGTGTCCTGTCTTTCACTGTACAGTCATCCCTCTTACAGCCTGTAGCTTTCTCTGCTTCCCACACTCCAGTCCAGGGGAAGACATCATGAGGTAATTCCTCCTGTAGGGCTTCTTCAGATCAGGAAGTGCAGCCAACCTGAGAGGCTGCAGAGCAACGGAGAGATGTGTAAGAGAAAGGAAACACACACACACAGGGCCGGATTAAGATAGGGGCTATTGGAGCTGCAGCTCCAGGCCCCTACCATAAAATAGGCCCACAGCCGGCCCGGCAGCGCGCGGCGCGCCCACTCGCCCGAGCCGTGCCGCCACCTGCTGGCTGTTGCTGCTGCTGCGCTGCCGCACTTGCCCTTGCGTCGAGACGCCAGGCAGCGGCTCCCTCGCGGCGGCGGCGGGCCCGCCCCTACCAAAATAGGCCCACAGCTGAGCCGGCCCAGCAGCGTGCGGCGCGCCCACTCGCCCGAGCCGCGTCGCCACCTGCTGGCTGCTGCCGCTGCCGCGCTGCCGCACTTGCCCGTCGAGACGCCAGGCAGCGGCTCCCTCGCGGCGGCGGCTCTTCCCGCCGGGGACCTGCGACTCTGCGAGATGCCCCGTCTGTCCAGCTCGGGAGAGCCAAAGCCACTCCGGTAAGGTAAGGTGGTTGCCCGCGCGCGCGCCTGCCTCTGACCCGGTTCTCATGGCCTGGTGGCAGGACTGGCGCGCTGGCGGCAGCCCGGCAGGGAAGCAGCAGCTCTGGCTGGGCGCCGACGGACTCCCCCGGGTCAACCTTCCTCAACTGGGTGCCCACCAGCGGTGTTGGACTACAACTCCCATCGTGCTGGCTGGGGGTGATGGGGGCTATAGTCCAGTTCACCTGGAGGGCACCAGGTTGGGGGAGGCTGGCCGGGGGGGGGGACAAAATCCTCAGCACCAGGCCCATAATGGTCTTAATCCGGCCCTGCACACACAGCACTGTTTCATAGTTCATAGAGTTGGAAGGAGCCTACAAGGCTATCGAGTCCAACCGCCTGCTCAATGCAGCTGCAGGAAACTAGAGGAGGGGTCTCCCATCCAAGTAATAACCAGGCCTGACCCTGCTTAGCTTTCCACGCTCAGACAAGCTGAGCCAGCATAAACCACAGGCCTGAGGGAAGCTCAAAAACACCACAAAAACAAATTATAAAACACCCTGAGAATGCGACAGAACAATTTCTTTCATGGGGAAAGAAAACTTTCAGGAAATTAGAGGACAGGGTTTGGCTCAGCAGTAGCTCCACCTCTCCCCTGGAGCTAGACTCAACACTGCCCCCCTCACACCTGCATTGTGGTGGACGTAAAGTGGGGCCTAGGCTGCCAACACAGCTGATGCTGTTGCCACTTGCAGTGGCAGCACAAAAGTAATTTCTTAAAAGACTGGGGGGGGGGACCCTACCAAATGTGAGAAATATTTCTCTTGCTCTGGATAAAATCAGGCCATTTGTGCACAGCTCTAATTTAAATAGTTTAATAATATCTGCTGTAATAGTAATTTTGTGGATGTATTTCTTTCCTTTCTGTCACATTTGAATTCTACAGAGTGAGCACAGAGCAAACATTGTTTTCAGTGTTTACTGTAAAATGTCTGTAGATAAATTTTGGAATGTATTCAATATATTTATGGGGGCTTCGTCCCTAATATTAAAATATATACAATGTGTATATCAGGTGGCTAGTGAAAAATTGTATATATGCAGGGTTCCATGACAAACACATCAGCCTGCCCCAAGGAGCATAGAATCTACATTTTCATAGAAGAGAAAACAAATAGGGAGTGGAGGGAAGGGTTTTTTTTTAAAAGGCACTGGTGATAAGGCTGATGAAAAGGAGCAAGTGCAATTACACACTTTAGGCTTTGTTTCAGATGCATGGACAGTAATACCTTGGATTGCAAGTAACTTGGTTTGAGAGCGTTTTGCAAGACAAGCAAATTTTTAAATATTTATTTATTTATTTTTTACTCGATATACAAGCGACGTCTTGCAATACAAGTACTGTAGTACGGCTTTAATTAATAATCTCTGTACAAATTTTTTTGGGGGGATTTCGTTTTGATATAAGAGTGTTTTGGATTACAAGCACGTTTCCGGAACAAATTATGCTCTCAATCCAAGGCATGACTGTACTTAAGACTTCATCTCAATTTCATACACTAAGGATGCAATCCTATGAACGTTTAGATAGAACATGCTGGGAGTCTGACATTTTTTCTATCTAAATATTGCAACCTAAAATCTTAAGACAGAGAAAACAAATCAGACTACAAAATCACCAGGAAATCTCGGAAGCAGCCAAAGTAGAAAATGTAATAACGATGGATAGCTCCAGCTATACTCAAATTGACTTGGTAAATTATGACAGTCAAAATCTCTCAGTGCACTAAATGATTTTGTCTTGGAACACTTAGGCATGGAGCCAACACAAGGAGAGGCAATTCTTGCTTTATTTCTCAGCAATGCCCAGGATCTGGTGCAAGATGTCAGTAGTCGGTATCTTGCGCTAGATTCATGGCTGTATTTTATTATTTTGACTTTCTGATTTATTATTTTAATGTTGTATGTTTTAGAGAACTTACTTGTTTATATGTAAGTTCTCTACCTTGGGATGTTTGATATGAAAATTGGTACAGGAAAGTCTAAAAAAATACATATGTAGCTTCTACCCATGTAGTGAGGGCAGATCGATGTGGTTACATACCACACTTGTGACACCTGCTTCATTGGGGCAGAGGGGGGGGGATGTAATGAACAATGGTAGGTAATCACATGATCTTCCCTAACCATGTAAGAAAAAGTTGCAGATATTGAGTTGGACACAGACTTATTCATACTTAGAACAGACTCATTGAAATCAATGGGACTTAAGTTAGTCATGACTAAATTAAGTCCCACTGGGTTGTATCCAGTGGCATAATTCCATTAGCAAAAATGATGTGCTACCAGAAGCCAAGTTGCAACATATGTGTGGTGAGAGTGTTGGACTGGGACTCAGGAGATCCGGGTTCTAGTCCCTGCTCAGCCATGAAACTCACTGGGTGACTTTGGGCCAGTCACTGACTCTCAGCCTAACCTACCTCACAGGGTTGTTGTGAGGATAAAATGGAGAGGAGGAGGAGCAGGAGGAGGATTATGTAAGCCGCCTTCGGTTCCTTGCAGGAAAAAAGGTGGGGTATAAATGTAATAAATAAATAAATGTGCAAGGAGGAAGTCCAGCTAAAGTTCTGCTTCTACAGCTGCTTGCAGATCTTAGATCTATAAAGTGGTCCACTAGCACTTGCACAATGGGAAAAGACAGCAGAGCTTCACTAACACAACGTTCACTCTGTTGAGTGAGTCTGATCGATCAGTTTAAGATTTGAATGTAAGATCTGGATAAGCTACAAGAAACATACTAGAAGCTATGGGTGTCTATGAGTTCATTCTGCTGACATGTAGAAATGGAAATCCGAATACCCACCCCACACCCCCAAAATTATTATAAAGCAGAGCCAAGAAAACACTCTGCCAAGGGGAGGGTATGATGTGGTCAGGCTTCTTAACAAGGCTTGTAGGATTTCCCCTAGAACATATTGCAGTGCCAAGACATACAAAATCCATGGTAACCCCAGAATAGAATTAAAATCCCTCTGAAGAAAGAAGGCAAAAAGAAACCTGACTTGGTTGTCATAAGTAGAACAGCTGGGAATGCTGACCACCTGGGATTCCATGGATGTTCAGGAATGGACAGCTGCATGTCCGGGGCTGACTGAATTTGAAATAATAAATATATAAAAGAAATGACTATTTACTACATGGCCAGAAGCATCATCTGGGACATATATGGACGATTTGGAAAAAGTGACCCTGGCTCACAGTCAAAGATTTCTGTAGAGTTTAGCCACAGCAGCAGCCAGCTCATTCAGTTTGCCTGTTTCTGGGCTCATATCAGTGACCCAACTAGCAACTGCTACTGGGAGTGAGGCCCCAGGGTTTTTCTCATTGAGTGAAAGGTGAACTTCCCTTTCAGTGCAATCCAGAATTGGATTGGCAGCTATGAGCTTTCTTGGTGATAGGGGTGGATTTTGCTTTCTGTAATGTTCACATTTTTAAACATTCATTCTATCCCATTTCCATATCCATTTGTGAATGTCACATTTTTATTTTTTTTACACATAGGCATTTTTGTATGCATTTCCCCTAATATATACATTTTTTGCTATCGCGGGCAGTATCCAGCTGTGACCATCCGCAAGTGGCCAGCTTCTCAAGTTCTGTGCACTGCTTGCACAGTGGAGATTTAGCACTTCTGGGGGCAACCCAAAATGAGTAAAAATGCTTGTTTCTGGAATGGGGCAGGTCGGCAGAGCTCACATGACCTGCCCTATTCCAGAAACAAGCATTTCCACTCATTTTGGGGCTTGCCCCCGTAAGCATTAAATTTCTGTTGTGCAAGTGGTACACAATGGAATCGGCGGAGTTGGCCGCTCACTGAACGGAAGCTGCAGTGGGCCCCACTCATGGACAAGCAGCACTGGATACTGCCCCAGATTTTCTAATATAGACCTTTTTGTATACAGTTTTCACTAATGAAAACATTTTTTCATTAATGAAAAAATTAATTAGTTTTCACTAATGAACATTTTTGTATGCAGTTTTCCCTAATGTACGGTATGTAGTTGTGTTCACATTTTTTTTGATCAGAGAACTGCATCACAAAATTTGGAAAACGAAAGGATAATTACATTCCAGTTCATGTCTTAGATTGGAAAGTACAAATTACCTGGATTCATATTAAATTGAACCAAACAAATTTCTTCCCCCCATCCCTAAGTCTGTCTATTAGTGTCTCCGGGGTGGGAGGAGGGGTAGGGTAGGATTGTTTTCTGGATTCTTCTCTCCTATCATACTGTTGGTGCATGCACCCAGAACTGAGGTGGGGGAGCATTCTATTCATAACACAGACAAGTGCATTATGAGCTGAACAAATTTGTATTCTGAACCAGGTAATTACAAACTTTGGTGACATCACTATTCTCAATTTATAGTGATGTAGCACACTTCCTTGCACACCACCTCTTGCCAACCTCTCTGACTTCTATCCTTTGCCCTATTAACTTCCTACTTTTCCCTTCAGCCTTTGTTGCTCTCCACTCCAGATCATTTCTGCCCAGCTGCTCCGGCCTTTTATGGGTCTAGCTTCAGTGATACCCACCAATGCCAGTTTTCCTGTCCTTGGACAGTGTCTATAGTTACGAATTCTGGCTTAGGGCCCATCCTATCCATGTTTAGATAGAAAACTCCCTACAACTCCCAGCATGCCCCAGCATGCCATATTGGCTGGGGCATGCTGGGAGTTGTAGGACTTTTTTTCTGTCTAAACATGCATAGGATCGTGCCCTTAGCCTTAGAACTCTGACAACCATCCTTACTATTATTTGTGTATTTATTTATTTAATTGTATTTCTATACCGCCTCTCTAGACCAATCAAGGCTGTTTTTACAAAATAAAAACCATAATCACGTAAAATCATAGTAAAGCAGTAAAAATAACATTAAAAAACATAACAACAATTTTAAAAGCCAAGTTAAAAAGATGCATCTTGACCCCCACCTCTTCCTGAACACAGAGACAGTGGGGCCCAGTTGCAACTCCACAGGGAGTGTGTTCCAAAATGTGGGAGTAACACAGGAGAAAGCCCTTTCCCACATACCTGACAAGTGGGACTCTGCAAGTGGGCTTCAAAGGGGCCTCTCCTGCTGATCTTAATAACCACGCAGGTTCAGTTGGTGCATTAGATGTAGTTGTGCAAACACACACCTTGCCACCACTGCTATCTGAAGATCCAAGGACAGGGTAGGATCCAGAAGCACTCTTAACCTGCAAACCTGATTTTTCAGGGGAGCACAATCCCAGCCAGAACAGGTTGAATTGCTGGTCAATTTCTACTAACCAACAGCACCTGTCTTTTCTTGATCCAATCTCAGCTTTTTCACCCCCATCCAGGCCATTATCAAACTTAGGCAACGTTCAAGGGTGTCCACTGCTTCCTTGGAGTCAGGTGACAAAGAACAATAGAGCTGGGTGTCACCTCACTCCAAAGCTCAGGATGACCTCTCCCAGCGGTTTCATGTAGATGTTAAAGAACAAGGGGAACAGGACCAAACCCTGTGGGACACCATATACCAAGAGCTGCTAGTCTGAACAGAAGCCCTTCAACACCACCTTCTGGACAAGATCTGACAAGAAGGTGGTCCCAAGGCCCAATCCTGCCAGGCAGTCCAGAAGGATACCATGGTAAATGATATTGAAAACGGCAGAGAGGTCCAAAAGAACTAGTAGGGCCACACTCCCACCATCCAGTTCCTGGTGTAGGTCATCCACCAAAATGACAAAAGCAATCTCTCAGTTCCATTTCCTGGCCAAAAGCCTGATTGAAATGGGCACAGATAATCAGTATCATCCAAATGTGTCTAGTGTTGCAAGGCTACCTTGGCCAAGAATGGAATATTAGAGAATGGCAATAGCTCCCCAGATCTTTTGGGTGTAGGGAAGGCTTCTTTAATAATGGTCTTCTTACTGCTTCCTTCAAGCAAGAGGGGACATGCTCCTCCCACAGGGAGGCATTGATCACTTCCCTTAGCCACTTGGCCAGTCCCATCCTGGCTGATCATTTAATCAGCGAGAATGGGCAAGGATTGAACAAACAAGTGGTAGCCCTCACCTCTCCAGACACCTCGTCCACCTGTTTGAGATCCACAAGCTGAAAAGAATCCAAATCAACTGGTCAGGCAGGCCATTGCCAAGGTTACATCCACCTGACCTGCTACAACATTAGAGTCTAAATCAAGGCAAATCTGAATGGCTTTATCTGCAAAGAATAAGGCAAATTGTTCACAGTGAGCCTCTGGCTGTTCTAGCTCCCCTGCTCCAGCATCCGGGCAATAATAACCTTGTAGAAAAATTATGATTATAGCATGGCCAAGAGAACTCTTTCTTGGTACACATGCATGCATCTATACATATATACCACTGGTTGTTACAACACAGTAGAAGGAAATATAACAAGCCTTGTAGAGATATTCAAGATAATGTATCATAAAAGTAGCTGATCTAGTGCTGATGTAATATTTGCATTATAGTCTTAGCAAGCATGTTTATTTATATTGGCTCCCAATATCATAAGGTGCCATGTTATCCACATGTTAACCCCCCAGTGTTTAAGAAAAAAGAGGTCTTATAAGTCAACAAGATGTTCTTAGCCTAACTTATGAAAATCAGTTTGTAGAAAGATGATTTTATGCCTATATGGTTCTCTTTGTTGCAGACTCTGCCTTTGGGCACACCTCATATCATCAGATTCCCATCCCTTATCCATTGTTCTGTGCTGCTTTCAATACCCACTATAGTAAGCAGATGGAAGGGGGAAAACGATTAGGGTAGGCTCCTTTTGTCAGAAACAAATTAAATATTAGATTCATGAGTGATAACTCCTGCATTTGTAAACCACCTTGGTTGGTTTCAGAAAGGCGGTATAGAAATACATATATACATACATACAATCTGTACTATAGTCTGAATTAGTATGTAATCCCAACACATAAAATTGTAATGACAAATTAATCTTTCACCAATAACTCAATAGCTCCCAACCCATTATTTGTAAACACCATTAGAGTTACACACAAGTTTATTGATTTTATGCGAGCTGTGAAAAGAGTTTTTTTTTAAATTGTGTAGCAGAATAAGTAATTGCATAACATATTGCAGGGGAGAGCAACAAATGCCCCATGGGCTGCATGCAGCCCCTGTGGCCTTTTTTGTGTTCTTCACCTCCACCATCACGCTGCTGAAATTGCCACCAACATTGGTGGTGTGGCGGCCAAAAAAGAGCCACTGTGGCGTAGTGGTGAGAGTGTTGGACTGGGTTCTAGTCCCCGCTTGGCCATGAAACTCACTGGGTGACTTTGGGCCAGTCACTGACTCTTAGCCTAACCTACCTCACAGGGTTGTTGTGAGGATAAAATGGAGAGGATGAGGATTATGTAAGCCACTTTGAGTTCCTTCCAGGAAAAAAGGTGGGGTATAAATATGATAAATAAAAAAAAAGCGGTGATTTCTCTTTAAGACATGGTGCACAGGGAGCGTGTGCCTTATTTTAAAGCAAAATCATGCTCCCTGGAGGCTTCAGGGAGCACAAGTTTACTATAAAACAAAGTGTGTGTTCCCTGCATGCCTTGGTTTAAAGAGAAATCACTGCTTTTTTTTACCACTGCTGCCACACAGCAATTTTGGAGGCAGGGCAGCAGTAGGGAGAGGTGCAGCTCCCAGTGGGTTCCAGGGGAAATTGACCCCCAGAAGTTGCTCACCCCTAACACATTGGACAAGTTCACATGATCAGGCTCACTGTGGGTTCTTCACCGCCTCCCTCCCCCTCCTTCCCCCTCAGTCATCCCGCAGGTATCCCACTGATTCCAGGCCCAGGGGACTCTTTGGCAGGACCGAATTGTCTGCTTCCCCGCCACCGCAATCGCAGACCCTTTTTTGCTCACCGTGGCTTTTAAAATGGGTTCCCTTTTAAAATAGGGTTTTGACAGGGCAATGGGCATTTTTCAACAGGGACATATGGCTGCATTTGTCCATGTCAAAAAACTCAACATTCAAAAAAAGAAGGGGGGTAGCATGCGCTCTTGCACTTTCCCAAGCCACTACAGTCTTGAGGATATGTGTAAAATTTACAAGACCCTGAGGGCAGTCAGGGCATAAATGAAAATGATGAGGATGGATCTCACTGTGAAGAGGGTGAAAATCTCACCACCACCCCCTTTTCATGAGCAAAGATCCCTCAAGCTTTGCTTTTCCTTGACAGCTAACCTTTTGACAGCTATCAAGAGGAAACAAAGTTTTTAAAAAACGCCCCGATTCGGAGCCTCTCTGGGTCAATGTGCACTTTGACAACAGGTACCCCCAGGGCATTGCCCAGCTGAAGCTTCCCATTTTTGCACGCGCAGAACTGTGGAGGTCTGCAGCTGTACAAGTGCAGCTAAAAAATTATACTATATATATATATATATATATATATATAAAGTACGAACATATTTGCTCATATTGTGGGCACAATTTTTTTGTAAAAGTTGCCAAGTACTGACAGCTCCTCCAATGTGCTGCTTGGGCACTTTGAGGACATTGTCACTGGCTGTCAAAGCAGAGATTGTGAAAAAAACTGGCTGTCAAACCAGAGATCATGATCTCCAGGCAGGTTAAAGAGGGGGGAAGCTGTGGTGAGCAATAAGCGTTCGCAGTCACAAGGGACACCCAGCTATGACAGTCGCCTGAAAGTGTTGCTTGGGCAATTTGGGGTGGCTGGCACTAGTGCTGACCCAGGCAAGCTTGGCAAGAGTGGCAAGGGTTTTTTGCTGCTATTGCCAAGGGATTCACTTGCCACCTCCCTTCACCCATGATGAAGATGGTCGCCCGGATTCGGACAACACACACCAACCAATCGTGGGTGAAACAAGCCCTAGAACAAGCCATGCATTTTCAGGGTGGCTTGTTGCCCACAAACAAGCCACCATGTGGGAAATGGTCCAGGTTCGCACAACACACAACAACCCACTGTGACATAATCAGGACTATTGGCAGATATCCCATGTTTGTGCACCTTTACTTTTGCCTTACAACACTCCTTATCAAACGTGCACTGTATTTGGAATCCATTCTTTACTAAAGATTATCCTCTCTCTTTTTATATATCACCAGTTAATGAGATGTATTATAGCCCAGAGGGTTTAATCAGTTCAAAAGAGCAGACTTTACCTCTTAAGAATGTGTTCACACTTGTTTTAATATATTACAAGGAAAACCTTGCATAATTAGAACAGAAACTTTAATGAAGTTAGACCTGTAAGCAAGCAATCCATTAAAAAAAGGGGGGGGGGACTACCTTGGATGTTTACAGGATTATGCATTCACTTTCACATTAAGCACCATTTAAAAAAAATTGTAATGAGATAGTTTCCTTGTTAACATAAGCAATTTCCAGAAAAAGCCACAAATCAACCAAAACCTAAATAGAGAAATATATTCCTAGAAACTGACAAATGAAAAATAGTGATTTCCAACATCTCTTTGAAGAGAGATGTTCTTGTTTTTAGTCCCAAACCTTGGTGTACTTATACTGCTCTGCACGTGTTCATATTTTTAATTATGCTAAGGAAAAGAAGAATGATCTTTGTTTCCAGAAACAGTAAAGCACATTCCAAAGCTGCTTTTATTTTTAATTTACAGAAGCTCTTGTATCTAATCTACTAATCCACCAAATAATCTGTCCGCTAGTTTTCCTTTTTGAGTCTCATGAAAAGTACACACAATTGCTGGCATTTGAGAAGAGGAGAAGACATATTCCTTGCCTGTTATGATAATGACTGGATCATTTCATTGTATGTTCTCACTATATAACCCATAATGCTGGAGCTTTCTGTTTTTTTACTGACTAACAGAAGTACCCCTGTCTTCCTCCTATGAGTGTCAAGGGAAAAGTAATTTAACTTAATCCAAGTCAGGTTGGTGCCACTTAAAGGCAGGAGGGAGACAGCAGGAAGTTCATTCTTTTTAATCTTTCTAAGAACATGTTGAGTCTGAATCAGCTGCCACTCAACATAGGGCAGGGTTTGGCAACTGGTGGCCCAGGGAGATAAATCTGGCCCCTCACGTGCTGCCATCTCACTGCCACCATTCCTTCCTTCCTCAGGGGGCAATATGTATATAGGAGAGGGAAACACAAGGTATTGTGGAGGGGATGCAAAACTGACATCTATCCCAGAGTCCCCATTTAGCTTTTACCGTATGTGTCCTTCTTGCATGCTGCTGTTTGCCTGGTTCATGCTATTGCACTGCATGAAATTTTGTTTAATTAATTAATCAAAATATTTCTAAGCCACCTTTCAGGGCAGAAGCCCTCCCAAGGTGGCTTACAACAGTGAAATTCATATTTTTTTTTAAAAAAAGCAATAAATTAATAAGGCAGCAAACATTCATAAAACACCAGCAATAAAACATTATGAAAAGTTACAGAACTGCAGCTACAGAGCAGAACAGTCCAGTAAAACATAATCAGGGGAAGAGCAGAGTAAACAAGTAGGTTGTCGGGGCCATCCTAAAAACCTGCAATGATGGGGCCTGATGGACCTCCAGTGGCAGCCCACTCCAGAGCAGAAGTGTAGGGCCACTGCAGAAATGCCTACTCTTGTGTACTTCTTGCCTCCCAAAATGTCCTCAAAGGTGGGCAAGTGAAAAGATCCTCTGTTGCTGATCTTAAAGTGGGGCGGGGATGGGTGAAGGTGGGCCTTCAACTAATTTGGTCCCAGTTTCATGTAGATGCTAAAAAGCATGGGGGACAGGATAGAACCTTACGGCACCCCACAGGCTAATAGTCATGGGCTGGAACAGAAGTCCCCCAGCATCACCTTCTGAGACTACTCCTTCAGGAAAGACCAGAACTACTTTAGTACTGTGCCTCCTAAACTGACCCCAGATAGATAATCCAGATGGATACCATGCTCAATGGTACTGAAAGTCATTGAGAGGTCCAGAAGAACCAATAGGGCTATACTCTCCATGTCCATTCCCTGGCACAAGTCATCAACCAGTGCAGCCAAGGCTTTTTCCATCTCATAACCAGGTCTGAAACCTGATTGGAATGGATCTAAGTAATCAGTATCATCCAATTATTGTTTGGAGCTGCAAGGCCACAACATGCTCCAGCACCTTGCCCAAGAGTGGCAAATTTGACACTGGTTATCTAAAGCAATAGGATCTAAATTTGGTTTCTTCAACAAGGGCCTCACCACTGCTTCTTCAAGGCTGCAGGGACTTCACCATCCCTCAAGGAGGCATTGACCACTCAGAGGTCCAGATACCCAGCCCAGTTCTGGCAGATTTCACAAGCCAGGTTGGACAAGGATCAAAACGGCAAGTAGTTGGCCTCAGTCCTCCAAGCAGTTTGTCCACATCCCCAGGTTGCAGAAGCCAAGAGGTATCTATAACAGGATGTGCACAGAGCTCGATTGGGGGGTGGAAGTCTGGCAAACTCACTGGGCTTGACCCCCCCCCCCGAGCTCCGTTCGCCCTACCTTTCCCCCGGCTCAACTTGCATTCTTGTGAGCTGAGCCGGGGAAAATGACTTCTAGATTCCAGTGCTACATTGTTTATGCAGAAAATGGTGTAAAATACACTAAAAATGGCCTAATCTGTGCAAATTACAGCCTAATTTGTGCAAATTAGGCCGGTTTTAACAAAATTTACTCTATTTTCTATGTAAACAACGTAGAGCTGGGGACCTGGAAGTCCGGAAGTCAGCGCATCATGCTCGGCTTGGCTTGCGCGGCAGGAGCACTCGGATCACGCGCCGTGAGTCAAGTGCCGGGCGGGTCACCCATCCCTAATGGGTGGAGGATCTGGAATACAACAGCTCAAAGCCTCAAAGGCCCGCTGTGAAAAATTTGCTGGGCATTTTTGCAGATGAAGTCACTCATATCTGTGCTGACTTGTATCCCGTTGTTTTGACAGAGTTTGAAATGGATGGGGCTAGTGCACCATCTAGTCATGTATAACCACCCAGAAAAGTTCTGCTGGACAACACTGAGCAGACGCAATAGTGGTGGAGAAGTAAGATTTCTTCACTGCCATCACAGGATTCTTGCCTGTGTTAGACTGCACTACAGAGTATTCTGCAAATGCACAAAGAGCTCTGAGGCACACTTCAACTTTGTAGAGGGCAGCAGAGCCAACCACACACAAAGCAGGATGAGAGAGGGCTGTGCACCACATCTAACCAAGCCAGCCACCCCCTTAAAGTGAGACTCTGCAGGTACATTCAGACTTTGCCAGCCCTGTCTGCAATAGACCATTATCTTGCAGGAAAATACAAATCACCATTTATTTATTTCAAAGAATATTCTATACCATTTTTCAATTAAAACAAAAACAGGAAAGCAAAGTAGTTCACAAGATAACAACATGATAAAATATCATAAAGCCAGTCAATAAAACAACAATAAATAACTCAATATCCTTAAAATAACCAAGGGGAGCTGTCAATGCTAGCAGTGAGGAAATGCCTTAGCAAACAAATTTATCTTAAGTTGTTGGCAGAAACACTCCACACTAGATGCCCACCTGATCTCACTGGGGAGATCATTCCACATGGAGGGTGCCACAATGGAGAATGTCCTCCTCTACACTTTCTCCTGCATTCAATTTTTTTTTAGATGTCAAGTTCTTTCCATCTCAAATATGACGACATTCACAATGGGGGGGGGGGATATCAAAAGTGAACTGAAACTAAATTCTCACCCATCTGGACAGATCAAATTCAATAGATACAGGTATTCCTAACATGATCATGTTGTACCTCCCTGCCATATTCTGTAGCTGTTAAAGATAAGGAGATTCCAGAAAAAAAGAGGTGGCAACCTTAATTCAGCCCTGATATGTTTTTATTCTCAGGGATTCAAATCCAGACTTTTAAGTACTTACAGCCATGGGGCTGGATGGACAAATCTGTCCATTTCAGTATACCCCACATTCGATTTTATTTATTTTTTAATCTCCAATTCCTTCTGTCCTGAATATGAAGAAGTTTCTGAATTTTGTTAAATTCTTATTTAAAAAATGAACTGAAATGAATCTCTGTTGTATGCATGCCAGTGCAAAGCTTTCAACACAGGAGTCATATGTGTTATAGTAGGAATCTCCACCAAACAATCCAGCCACCACATTCTGCACTAACTGCACTTCCAAAGCAATCTCAAGGGCACATAAACCACATTACAATTGTCCAATCTTGACAGTACATGCAGCCAGGCTAGCTGTGTCCAGAAATGGCCATTGCTGTTGTACCAGCTGAGGCTGGTAATAGGTGCCCTTGGCCACCAAGGCCACTTGAGCTTCAAGTGACAGAGATGCATCCAAGAGCACTCACAGACTATGTCCCTGCCCCTGTAGGGGTACTTCAACCTCATCCAGTACAAGTGAATTACCCAGCCCTGAGACCCAGGAACTGCCCACCCACCTACAGAGACTCCATCTTACCAGGATTTAATTTCAGTTGGTTGGCCCTCATCCAGACCACCAATGCACCCAGACACTTGTCAAGGTCATGCATGGCCACACCAGACTGAGATGTAACAGAGAAATAGAGCTGGGTATCATCCATGTACTGATGAAACGTCACCCCAAATGAATGTACCCAAGGGCTTTGTATAGATGTTAAAAAGCATTGGCACCCCAGAGCACAATTGCCAAGGGGCTGAGACACACAGTCCCCTCATGCCACTCTATGGAACTGATCCCGCAGGTAGGAATGGAACCGCCACTGCAATAGAGTGCCCTCTAATCCGAACTCATAGAGCTGGTCCAGGAGAATTTTATTAGGTCAATGGTATCAAACACTACTGAGAGATCAAAGTGTGAGAGCTGGACTGACCCGGGTTCAAAAGCTTACCTAACTAGTGACCCTCAGTCCCAGTCACGCAGATGGAAGGAGGAGATAACAGCAGTTAATAAAGATCAAAGAGTTTATTTGTAAGACCCAATTACATGGAATTAAGGCAAGCAATGCAAGCTTCTCTCTTACGCAGAAGAGATGCCCCCATCTCACTACATCATTGCAGATACAAGTCCAAGACCCCAGGGGCAAGGCTGAGATGAAGTGAAATGACTGACTTGAAGTAGAAGTCCAGAACAAGAGTCAAGTGAGGGGATGTGTGTCTTACCCCAACTTATATAGTAAGACCCCATTTATAGTATCTATAAATAGAATATTACTCACCTATTATATAACCTGTTTTTCACAACATGTTTACTACAATTGTCCACATGATTCTGAGTCATAGACCTTGACATTATGTCTGGTGACTATTTGCACACCACCTTGGGTACTTCACCTCAAGAGACATCCTCCATGTCAGGTGACAATCCTGATGTCAGGTGACAATCTCGTTCTGCCCATGCAAAACCTAACACAAAGAGCAGCAATAGGGTCACACTCCCTCTCTCTCCCGATAAAGGTCACCCATCAGGGCAACCATTACTGATTTCGTCCCCAAACCAGGTCTGAACCCAGACTGAAATGGGTCCAGGTACTCCATATCCTCCAAGACCCTCTGCTGGTGTGCAACCACCACCCTCTCAAGCACCTTACCTGAAAGAGGGATATTTGTAACTGGACACCAGTTGTCATAAACCTCTGGGTCCTGGGAGAACTTTTCAGGAGTGGTCGCACAATTGCCTCTTTAAAGGCAGGTGGCATGAGTCCCTCATGCAAAGTTGCATTAGCTGCTCCCTGAACCCATCCAGTCAGACCTCCCTAGCTAGACTTAATCAGCCAAGATAAGCAAGGGGTCAAAGGGCACATGGTCAGTTGTGTCACTGCAAGTGTCTTGTCCGCATCATGAGGCCAGTCACAAAACACCCATTTCCCAGAAGGCAAACTGGTGAGACTAAAAGAAATGTAACTTGCCCAAAAACCTAAATACAAGGCAGAGGAAGGGTATGAGCTCCAGAGCAGAAAACCACTCTTTTGAACCCAGGGTTTTCTGCTCCAACACTCATTTCACAGAAGTCAAACTGTTGAAGTTCAGAGACACATGGGGCCTTGAGGCATTCATGGAAATAAAGATGGTGCTGGAGGCTGTTACTTTGCAGCATGCCAGTATCCCAGTTAATTTTTATTTTAAAAAAACCTTTAAAAATAAAATAAAAATCAGAAGGGGAAGGGAACCAGCAGGCTCAAAGAGAGGTGCCCTTGGACATACAGTTGCCCACGGGCTCCATGTTGGAGAGCCCAGCCTTAGAAAGTCATGCAGTCTTCTCATTCAGAGGTTCCACATAGAACCACTATTAATTGTCCTTGCGCAACTGACAACACTGCTTCTCATTTCATCTCAAAAGGAGATACTGCTCCCCTGGCCTGAATCAACCATCCACATGAATAGAACTGAGGCTCTTCACCTTCGCACCACTGAAGAACCTTATTATTGTTTCCTCTCCTGCTTCTCCTGGCAAAAGGTAAGAAGAATGACATGCCATTGACCTCCACAACTTGCCCTATAGCAAGTTCAACAGATCTGTTGTTGTCACACACTATCAGAAATGTTACATTTGCTGGTTTTCAGTTAACTTCCAGGACCACCTTACACCCAAATATAGTACAGGAAAGTGGCACAAGAAACCAAGAGGATGCTGCTGCAGTTTCCTTCCGATCCACCCCCATCCCCCAAGTCTCTCCATTGCTTGGTCTCTCCATACCGCTCGGGGCACATTGACTCAAATGCAGAGACCACTCAAACAACATTTACATTAGATTATGAGACTGCAAAAATATCTTCTCAACCAAGGTGACAACGTTCACAGCAGAAGTAAATTTGCAAACAGTCCGAGACATTGTGCCAACATACCCAGGAGTCCTATTCCCTCTACTGTACATGAAGCTGTAGAGAAAGTGACACTGTAAAGAGAGATACTCCTATATGTAACTAGGAGTGTGTGTTAATGACTCTCTGTGTCCATACTGTTTAGCCTGCTTTACATCTGTGGGTTCTGGATTGTTGTTTTTTTAATGATTGCTGATCTCTCTATGCTAGTATCACTTCAATTCTGCAAGTTCCTTGACATCTCAGTTACATTTTCACAGATGCTATCATCATCCTTTAACTGTGATAATAAACATGAATGGTGTCGTACCACATGCAGCTAATGCACTGTGTCAGCCAGCTTATCTGGACTGAGGCAGAGATGCCTAGGCTGGAGAACCTTACCTAAGCAATTGCTTAAACATTAAAGGCAGGAGCCTGAGCCAAACTTGTCTCACATCTCACGTAGGGATGTTGGAGAAATCCAAAGTGGGTTCAAATGACTTCGTATTTCTATGAATCTGACCTAAGGATTCCGCAGCGGACTGGTGCCTTCCAAGTCACGTGGATTTCACAGACTTGTAAACTTTTTTTTTTACTTTCAACAACTGTATGCAAACTTAGTCGTACAAAAGTTACTGGAAAATATGCTAATATATACACCATTTGAAAAAACAACCGCTCGAGGAGGATGACGAGGTGCTTGGACAGGTTCGTGCAACCACTCCTGTACTGGATCCTTGCCCCTCTTGACTTATAAAAACTAGCAGGGAGGAAACAGCCAGCTGGGCCAGGGAGGTGGTTAATGCCTCCTTGCAAGAGGGAGTGGTCCTGGGTTGCCTGTAAGAGGCGGTGGTGAGACCACTCCTGAAGAAATCCTTCCTAGACCCAAAAAATCTTAGTAATTTTAGGCCAGTGGCAAATGTTCATTTCCTAGTCCAGGTCTTTGAGCAGGTGGTTGCCAACCAGCTCCAGACACCCTTGGATGAAACGGATTATATGAATCCAGTTCAGTCAGGATTCAGGCCAGGTTTTGGCATGGAAACAGCCTTGGTCGCCCTGTAAGATGACCTATGTCGGGAGAGAGACAGGGGGACTGTGTTATTGATTCTCCTTGACCTCTCAGCAGCTTTCGATACCATCAACCATGGTATCATTCTGGGATGATTGTCTGAGTTGGGAGTGGCAGGCACTGCATTACAATGGTTTCACTGCTACTGGGAGGGTCGGACTCCACAAGGTGATGCTTGGGGAATATCGCTCAGTCCTGTGGATTCACCAGTATGGGCTTCTGCAGGGGTTGGTTTTGTCCCCCATGCTGTTCAACATCTGCATGAAACCATCGAGTGTGGTCATCTGGAGTTTTGGAGTGCATTGTCATCAGTATACTGATGACACGCAGCTCTATGTCTCCTTTTCATCTTCATCAGGTGAGGCTGTGGATGTACTAGATTGGTGCCTGACTGTGATAATGGACTGGATGAGGGCTAATAAACTGAAATTCAATCCAGACAAGACCAAGATGCTGTTAGTGAGTGGTTCTTCTGACTGGATGGAGGATGCTCAACCTGTTATGGATGGGGTTGCACTCCCCTTGAAGGAGCAGGTTCGTAGCTTGCGGGTCCTCCTGGAGCCATCTTTTTCACTTGAGATTCAGGTGGCCTCAGTGACACAGAGTGCATTCTACCAGCTTCGGTGGGTGGCCCAGCTATGCCCCTATCTGGACAAAAATAACCTGGCTTCAGTTGTCTATGCTCTGGTAACTTCCAAGTTAGATTACTGCAATGCACTCTATGTGGGGCTGCCTTTGAAGACAGTTCAGAAGCTGAAGCTCATGCAAAAAAATGTGGTGATCAGATTGATAACAGGGGCAAGAAAGTCCAAACATATGGCCTGCTGCACTGGCTGCCTATATGTTTCTGAGCCTGATTCAAGGTGCTGGTTTTGACATATAAAGCTTTATATGTCTCGGGATCGCAATACCTGATGGAGCACCTCTCCTGGCATGAACCTACCCATATACTACATTCATCATCTAAGGCCCTCCTGGTGCCTCCTCCACGGGAGGCTTGGAAGGTGGCAAAAAGGAGAGGGCCTTCTCAGTGGTGCCCCCAAATATGATCTCCTGCCTGGTGCCTACATTGCTATCTTTTCAGCACCAGGTTAAGACCATCCTCTTCTCTCAGGCATTTGGCAGCATTGTATGAGTTTTTAATCAGGTCCTGGATCTTTCTTATTGTTTAAAAATCGTTTAGATATATGTGTGTCTGTGGGTGCATTATCTGTTTTTATCTTTGTATGTAATTGGGTTTTTATACTATGTATAATGTATTTTTAATGGTTTTTAATCTTTGTAAACCACCCAGAAAGCTTTGGCTATTGGGTGGTGGTATAGAAATGTAATAAATGAAACGAAATGAAACACACACAACATTTTATACATCTCTGATCACTCTTCAGCTTCTGCTGTGTAGCCCTCTTTTTTGTGTGCTCTGCTCATTGATTGCATGCTGAGCTAAGAAAAATACACAAAATGTTACATTCCAACTTTCCAATGAAAGTTATGTAAATTGCAGTGGACTTTTTCATGTAAAAAAATTTAGGGATGGGCAACCTGCCCGGCACTCGACTCACAGCACGTGAGCCAAGCTGAGCCGAGCCCGAGTGCCAGCTGAGGCACTCACTGGACTTCTGGGTCCCCGGCTCTATGTTGTTTACATAGAAAACAGCCTAATTTGTGCAAATTAGGCCATTTTCTACATAAACAACGTAGTGCTGGGAACCCGGAAGTTGCTTCCCCGGCTTGGCTCGCGAGAACGCGAGTTGAGCCGGGGGAAAGGGAGGGCGAACGGAGCACAGGGGGTCAAGCCTGGCGAATTCGCTGGACTTCCACCTCCCAATCGAGCTCCATGCACATCCCTACGCATACTTTTCCGAAGGGGGGAGAAAATCCGATTCCATCAAGGAGTGGACGACAGAACAAATTATGCCTGGCAATCCACAAAACGCAGATGGAATGAATTAAACAAAGTCTGTGCATCCCTACCTGATAGAGGGACCAAGCTTCCTGGCTGGCCTTGAGCATGTCACTGCCTCTCTGCTTTACCACCCTCACAAGATTGTTGTAAGGATTAAAATGGGATAACCCCAGCTATAATACCATAAGCTCTCTGGAGGAAGTGTGGGGGTACAAATTTGATTGCTCTATAAGTGTCCTGTGCTTATTTCCTCTGAAGCATCCAGTGAGGACCTCTTTTAGATACAAAATACTGGGTTAAGAGGTTTATAATATAACATATATATGGGGTATTGAACCTCAGCCCTATAGACCAAATTCGGCTCACTTGGGGTCCCAATCTGGCCCTCCCAGAGGGCCATGCCCACTTCCCTGGAACCTACCCACTTTCCCTTGACCATTTGGTGGTTTCCTAGCTTTTGTGCAGTTTTTTCCCCATTCTGAAAGGTTGAAATGCCTCTCCTAAAGCTTAGCTGCTGGCAGTGAGAGTTTTAAGCTAAAATATGCTGCTATTTTGGTCCTTCCCCTTTTGCTTTCAGCCCCGCCCACCACTAGAATGTGGCCCCTGAAAGTTTCTCTGAAATTGAACTCAGCCCTCGGACTGGAAGAAGTTCAACACTCCTGGTATATATATATATATATATATATTATATACCATACAACTTGTGACCTGCCACACCACATGTAGCCTGTCGGCCATGTCTTGCGGCTTGTGTCACGTGCATGAACCCGCCCGCCCCCCACACACACACTCACCATTTTGTACATGGCTGGTGGGCTTGATGGGTGATAAATTTTGTAGCCATTACCCTCTGGTCATGTAATGCAAACTTTCACACCAACAAAAATGAGTGTGCAAAAGATTTTTTTTTAATAAGCATGGTAGTCAAATTATACCAAACCCAGGTAAATATAGTGTTCTTAGTTCTGTATCTAATTTATGAGCTTTTAAAGCTAGCTTTTGCATTTTGGCTTGTGCTACAATGGGATCAACCAAAATAATGGTAGAAACTGCTTTATTGTAATGTCATCTAAGCAGCTCTTTATCCTCTTAATCTGTCTCCATGAGGTGTAGCCTCCTGCTGAGGAATACACAGTTATATCGTTAACATGGCAGGCCCTACTGAGAGGCACAACAGTCCCAGTCATTGATGATAATGAAACAAAGACAGGTTATTCTAAAAGAGACTTTGTAAAAAAAAAAATATAGTATGTAAAAGAAAGGGAGAAACTTGCTTATTGGAATATTATTTTATCAATAAGCAGAAACGCATGTAGGGAGGGGTGGACCCATGATTATGTTAACTGGGTTTTTTGACCAGTTTGAATCCATCCTATTCAGGCACTGGTTACAATGCCCTGATCACTCTTATAATCAGGTAGGCTGAAGAAAAACTGTATACATGAAAGTGGCCAACCAGAATTGAGTCTATATGTCACAGAACTAGATCTATGTGGTCAGTGTATTCTGATGCTACTGGTGTTAACTCTTCTGATGGTAGTTCTTCCAATGGTCATTTGTACTTGATTTAATCACAATCAATATTTCATATACTGAAATATCCGAATCCATCCCATTCAGGTAATGAATACATTCCATCCCACTGAATCCATCCCATACAGGCCATCGCATTCAGAAACTGAAATACTAGTTGTGATTAAATAAATATGCATATATTTTATCCTTGGAAAATATTTCCATCTACTAACCATCAGTTTTGTTATTCTGAGATCCAATATGGTCCACAAGCATCATTCTTCTACTCTTCTGCATTCGGGATTTCTGGCCCATGCATTTTCTGTAGTTATGGACATGATGGTTTCTCACACATATACAGCTCACTGGTGTTTGTGCCGTATCCTGGGTATTGTATCTAGTTTTTCTAGTAATTCTATTTTTTTTCCTAATAATTGAAACAAAGGTAAATCAAAGTCTAGACATTCTGTGGCATCCATCCAGTTAACATTCATCATCATAACAAAGTCCCACTGAAGCGGCAATGGAGCTTAAGACAACACATGACTAACTGGTTCCATTGGCTTCTTTCATTCATGGCTAACTTTAGCTGAACTGGGGCCAGTGACTTTTAAATAGGGCTGTGCAAAATTTCCACCTACAATTTTTTTTCAGGTTGTACAAAATGTCCACTGGAAAACACCTCACACATACTTTTTTTTAATTTCTGGGGCAGATCACGCTCACTGTGTTCTCCTTCAGCACCACTTTCTTCTCCCTCACTGTGCAAGTCCAGCCTATCAGGGTTCATGTATTGAATGTGGTAATGTCACAATACTATATAGCCAAAGCCAATCAGATTTGACCGTGCAGCACTGTGGCTTAGGGCACATAAATCTGCAATGCCCCCACTCATGAGGGAGTCAGAATGTGTCCCTGATGCCAAAACCATGAACCAATGTTCCTTGTTGCACACTGCAACAAAATCAGACACCCCCTGACTTTCTATGCTGCACTGTAGCAGTTTCAGTGCAGTACAACATGACAAACTGGGAGAGCTTCCCCCCATACAGCCCAAAGGGGACATTTTTAGGGGTGTGAGAATTGTGCAAAAAACAAAAACCCCTCCTCTCACCTCATTTCAGCTCAGCTCTAATTTTAATCTAGTCAAAGCTTGAAAAAATGTATTTTCAAAATTGTACGGTGAAGATGTATAGGTGACTTTGTTCACCTATGCAAACTGATGTGTCTAGATTTGAAAAGGGGGGGTATTTTGCTCAAAGCAATATCAAAAATGGGGAGAGAATAGCCCACTATTTCTGCATGAGTTCAACAGTATTAACTGTAGCACTAGCAACTGAAGTCTTTGTGACAAAGCATAATTAAGAACTGGGGCAGACTATTGTCTCCCTATTGTCGTTATATTACGAAATCCCAACATGGAGAAAAAGAGTCTTTTTGATATTCACAATTCAAAGAGTGTGCCTTTGTGAATATCATTAAAAGTAAAATCTACCTACACTTAGGTTAAACATAAACACAGTCACAACAACCATACAATCACAAAGGCCTGCATTTTTATGCAATATACATTATCCATATGCATACCCAGAACTATCTAAAAGAGCAAAGGAGATCTTTTCATTTTGCCTTTTGTGCTGTTCACTCCAGGAATCATGGCTTGATCTTGACAGATCTGCTAGTTTATAATGAATATTTTCCTAGCTTTTATGGTTAGCATCAAGAAGGCACCTGGGAGTAAGATTTGCTCACCGTAGGGGGTTCTGTTGTGGTTTCCCCCCCCCCCTTTTGTTTTGTTATATGGGTTGGGGGGGGGGTTTACTGAATTTTTTGGTGCTTGCCTATAAAACACATTTTGATTGCAACTAAATATTTTATTGATTTAACTATGAACAAAAAGAGAGCACAACAAACAGCAACTATCTACTTCCCTGCTGCGCCGGAAAGAAATGTAGCAGATCTATGAGATTATCAAGCACAGGATTGCCTTTCTCAAAACAAAACAAAAAATTGCTGCCCATGATTTATATTTATTTATTTATATTGATTTAACCCAAGGCCCTTGAACTGGTGAACACACAAGACAAGCAAAGGTCCATGAGGGCACTTTACGGCTCTTACTGACAAACATAACCATATTGGAAGCCTGCAACCGGGGATGCTAAATCATGTTTTGAAATCTTAGAATCATAGAATAGTAGAGTTGGAAGGGGCCTATAAGGCCATCGAGTCCAACCCGCTGCTCAGTGCAGGAGAACAGATGTGGGCATCCCAGGCAGGCACCCATCCAAGCACTGACCCGGCTCATACCTGCTTAGCTTCAGCATGTGGCCTGCATTACGTGCCCTCAATGCCACCTGCAGCCTTGACTCTCCATTCTTCTTCACCTGGTCTATACAAGCTGCAGAATCAGAAGCCCAAGTGGACTGTAACACTTGAAGATTATAGTTGCAAGATACAACATTTAAATTTCCCCCATGTAAAAGGAAAACCAGCACATGGGCGGGGGGCTCCAGCTGCTAGCCCAGCCTAACTCCCTTTTGGATCTAAGGTCAGATCTGCGCATTATAATGCAAATACCCAGCACATGCAGAAAATCATTAATCTAACAGGCAGGAGGAGGGTACTTAACCTTTCCGCTCCCCAATGATTCTCACCCCAAGATTGTTCTTAGCCTGATTTTTGCCCAATTTGGCTCTGACCAGGAATAAGCCAGACCGCGAGAGGGCGATTTGCAGCCTGCAGGAAGGAACCAGTGAGGGTCAGGAGGGTTAGCAGCAGCACACACATTTCACTGGTTCCCCCTACCAAGGGCACCCTCCCCTGCATTCACGTGACCCCAACAGACACAGATTTGGGAACATATGTATCATTCCACCCACAGGTAAAGAGACATGTGTTTTTATTTTACAGTCCTATAAAAATCAGGAATAAGAAATCAGCCTTTAAAAACAGGTGTCCCTTCAACAGTAATTCTATTGGTGAGGTCTGCACAAAAGTTGCCACACAGCCTTTACCAGTTCTTGGAAATCTTTGTGTTAAACCCCAACCCTGCCATGCAAGCCTTCCTTTATATCAGAGAAAAGAACTCACAATCACTGTATAACCATCTGCTGGAATATCCACTACCAGGAACAATTATTACAAAGAGAGTTATTAAGAGAGCTTGGGGAGCGGGGGACAGATGCAGATAGTTGGGCCCAATACGTCACATTGGAAGCTCCTTGGGGACAAGGACATATTTTGACAGAATCCCCTTCCCCCACCAACGCGTAGCTGTTGGTGGGAGGACTATTTGCACGCATAGAGGAATGAGAGGTGAGGCTGTTTAATTTAGAAACCACCTATGGGCTCAAGGCGGGGGGAGGAGCGGTGGAGGCCTTTATTAGGCAGCGTTGCTCCACCCTCTGCCTCTTTTCTCAAAGCAGCTGCTGGAGATAAGTTCTGTGCCAGTTGGTGCCTTTACTGTGGTTTGTGTGGGACCAGTAGGGGTGGAGTCCTGGGACTCCCTGCTCTCTCTGATCCCATCTCTTCTTGTTTTCTCTCTCTTACTTTAATTTTATTTGATTCTGTTTCCCTCCCCCCCTTTGTGGGCTTTTTCGGGGGTGAGTGGGGGGGATTGCTGGCCTAGTCCAGGGCCCTCCCTATGCCTTGCCTGTTACTGGAAGTAGGTGCTGGATCACTAGCACGTTAGGCACAGCTTGGAGGGTGGGATCTGGTGGGGCCTCCCTCCTGGCTGCAGGCCGATTTGGGGCTCCAGTGGGGGCCTCCTTAGCAGGCCTCTGTTTGCAGGCCGATTAGGGCTTCAGTGAGGGCCTCCTTCGCAGGCCTCTGTTTGCAGGCCATTTGGGGCCTCCAGTGAGGGCCTCCTTAGCAGGCCTCTGCCTGCAGGCCGATTTAGGACTCCAGTGAGGGCCTCTTTCGCAGGCCTCTGTTTGCAGGCCATTTTGGGGCTCCAGTGGGGGCCTCCTTAGCAGGCCTCTGCCTGCAGGCTGATTTAGGACTCCAGTGAGGGCCTCCTTCGCAGTCCTCTGTTTGCAGGCCATTTTGGGGCTCCAGTGAGGGGCCTCCTTCCAGGCCTCTGCCTGCAGGCTGATTTAGGACTCCAGTGAGGGCCTCCTTTCGCAGGCCTCTGTTTGCAGGTCATTTTGGGGCTCCAGTGAGTGAGGGCCCTCCTTCCGCAGGGCCTCTGCCTGCAGGCCGATTTAGGACTCCAGTGAGGGTCCTCCTTAGCAGGCCTCTGTTTGCAGGCCATTTTGGGGCTCCAGTGGGGGCCTCCTTCGCAGGCCTCTATAGGGCTTTGCCCTCTTAGGCTTTGAGGCGTCTCCTCGGTTCCCTTGATAAGCATATTGTGTGTTAGGAGAGAAATGGCTACTTGTGCTCTTTTGCCTGATGTGCTACCTCATGGGGTTGTTGTTCACAGTTGCCAACCAAATACCTCGATATTGTTGTGATTGTGGGCCCCAATTTCCATCACTGTCCTACCTTCCAGGGTGGTCGTTGTATATGTGTGTGTATGTATATATATACATACACATGAATAATTGCTATACATAGCTAAATAATACTAATTCCAATGACAATAATAATAATGATAATAAAGGAGCACAAATTCTAGGCCCTTGGTTTGTGGGGGGGGGGGCTTGCTTGCTCACGTGGCCGCCCTGCCCCCCCCATGCTACTACCCTGATTCTTGCCTGCCTATGTGAGGGGTCCCGTCTGGCTCGTGTGGCAACGATTGGGCATTGGATTCCTACCCTACTGATTTTTGCCTTGTTCCTACCTTGCAGAGTTGTTGTGATATATATAATTTTGTGATTAGTTACTAATGGTATTAGCTGAGCAATGACAGCTCGCTTGTTCATACTTTCTATATCCTTAATTGTCTATGGTCTGGCGGTAAAATTTGCTTTTCTTGCACAGGTTCTGGCCCTGCCTTACACATACGGGTTGGTTTACCTTCCCCCCTCTTGTTTTATGCCTTATCGGCCTGCCATGCCTTACAGGGTTATTGTGAGGATAACATGTAAAGTAAATTGTGTGCGCCGCCTTGGCTTCCTTGCAGGAAAGCAGGCGGGATACCAGTACAATACTACACAATACCTTCCTTAAAATAGGGGGTTCATATCCCGGTCTACCTCACAAGATCACTGTGCGAGAAAGTATGTGAAACACTGATTGCTCTAGTACTGAAACAAGTGAATTAAAACAATCTGTTGCAAGTTAATTGCCATTGCTCTGTAGGTGGGACACCCGTTTTGCAAGCGTATGCCCACTTGTTCAGTCATCAGCATCTCTAGGAGGGTTGGGAAACAATCCTGCCTAAAATCATGGAGAGACACTGCTAGTCGGTGGTACTGAGCCGAGTGGTCTGTTGTTCTGGTGGTCCTCATTTCATTAACTTTTCTCAATTTAGGAATGGGTCATGGCTCAGTGGTAGAGCACTTGCTTTACATGCGGAGGGTCCCGGGTTCAGTTTCTGGCCTCTCTAGGTGGAGCTGGGAGGGATCCCTGCCTGGTGCCCTGGAGGGCCCCTGCCAGTCAGAGCAGACTGTATTTTGCTAGTTTGACCAATAATCTGACTCAGTATAAAGCGGATTTCTATGTGCTGTATCGTCATCCAGCAGGAAGAAATCTGCCACTGGTGATCCCCTTATATTATTTGGCATTGAGTTGCCTCATGATGGGGGGCTTGATGGCAGGGAAAAAGAAAGGGGTGTTTCCATGAGCACTTGGCTGTGGCTCTATGGTTTAACTCTGGCTTGTGTACCGGGGATCCCGGGAACAGGTTCCCGGCATCTCATTGGGGCCTCCTGCCTGGAACCCAGATGGCCATTGCTCCTCAATGTCGGGGGTAAAGGACTGGATGGCCCAATGGTCTGATTCAGTTTATCCAGTCAGTGGTCTTGGCGTGTTAATGATAGGGACTTCATGTTCACCCTATTAATTTTCGTATGATCTTAATTATTTTAATGCGGGACATACGCCCACACAAATCTTGCTTCACTTAAGGTTTTTATAGCGAATGTGGCATTGCTCACTTTTCTTAATCCGTGTTGTCCTGGCATTGCCAACCAAGTCATGTTCTGGGCTTGCAAGAGCAATTTTATCATGCCAAGTCGTGCTGTTAGTTCGTGTGGCGTTTTTATTTGCAGTTCAGCGGGCATTGATACATACGCCCTGCTAGTACCTGACACCCACGTGCAGCCCCGTTCTGTTTCCCGTTGCCTCAACCGCTTGGGTATTATGACGTCTTTGTTCATTTCATGGTTTTGTCCCCTGCCATGCCATCCCTTGATATTAATACTGTATGTTTTCTTTTGCTGTTTTCCCCGGTGCTCTTAAGCCGTGTGTTCTCCATGAGGCAATTCCTGGATCTGCAGTAGCGTACCTGTTAGTCCTTTGAGGAGATGTTTTCATCATTTATTTCTTCACCCAGCGCATAATCGTGAGTCCCAATGCTCTTAAGCCATGTGCTTTCTCTGGTGGCTTGAACTTCTTTCATCACTTCATGACAATTTCAAGCAGGTAACTCTGAAAGGGTTACTTCCATTCCCAGAGTTATGGGATTCGTTTGGCCCATCTAGTTCCTGGACCTGATAATGACTTGCCTTCATCCTCAATGTTATTTATTTTGGTTCCCCTGTTTTGCTTGAGTTATGGGTAGTAGGCAGTGTGATTGGCTGTCATTGGGCAGTACTCAGGTGGACTTTGCTTCAGGCATCCTCTCTTGGCTACATGCCTCCTACAGGTGGGGATGGGTTCCCAATTTTGGGTTACTTCATGCTTTCAATAGAGTGATCCATGTCCTAGTATAATTGGTTTTGCCCTCTGATCTTCTGGCATGGACTGCCATGGGGTGCCAGCTATAGCTGGGCGGGCTCATATTCTCATTAATGTGGGAAGGGCCCAATTTCATTTTTGCCTTCCCGGGAGACTGCTTGGGGTATCAGCAAGTGGGTATCCCTAAGATATGGGCAGCAATCCTTTGCCTCTACGGCATCAATTGGGGGCTCAGTTGCCATAAGTGCATTTCCTCTTCGAGGCCTCCTTTTAGGTGGCTCTAGGCAGTTCCATACCCCTTTTATTTCCTCTAAGGAAGTAGGGGTTTTTCTGTCAGAGGCTGCAACCGTTTTGGCAGTGCAAGGATGGTATGCAACAAAATAAGGCTCGTCCAACCTATGTGCTTCCATGCACTATGTTTGGCCCAGATTGCTGATTGCGTCTGTGACAGTTTTTCATGAAGTGTATAGTTATAGTCGGGCGTGCTTTATGCACCCTCGGTTGTCAAGGTGCGGCACATGCTAATTCCTGTCTGCCGGCCCTGAAATACAAGCCACCTGTTTGGTTCCCTTTATAGCCCCTGCCTAGCCTACGGGGCTTCTCTTACTACTGGAGCAGTAGGCAGCTGCCATGAGTGTCCATAGATACGACGATGGCCGACTCCAATCCTGGCCCAGGCAGGGAGTGCAATGTATTGCCTCCCTTGTAGTTGCAATCGCACATGAAAGCAACATCCTGTTCTTCGAACGCACTGGAATGGCTGTATTGCAGAAGCATAATATTACCCAAGTGCTGCCTGCATTTGCGATTATTCTGATCAACAATATTGAGTATGTGGCCTTTGCAGACTTGATAGTCAAGGCCGAGCTTTTGCTTCTCCGCACTTTTGAGAGGTGTGGTGTTGGTTTAAGACACTCCTGTCAGTCACTGGTACAGTACATGCCAGGTGCTTAGAGCATTCTACAGTCATCAGTTGTTGTTTTGTTTGTTTGTTTGTTTTGGACGGTCGCTGCTCTGAATTTTCCACCAGCTGAAATACAGGCTGTGGGCCGGTGGTGCTCAGCTGACTATCATTCTTATATTCGAAAAGTTACCGTGAGTGGTGCTGCTGCTGTGCCTTTCTTCTTGTTGCAGGTCACTGGAGTGGATCGAGGCCAATTCGTGTGCTCGTGTTCGGACACAGCATGGTGTACTGGGCTGCCCAGAGAGCTGCACGGTCGCGTGTTGGACCCCAGCTTGGGATCAGCCGGATCGCTGACGGGCAATGTCTGGGTCGGCGTGGAATGCAGTGGAGCGGCCTCCTTCCGACTTTGCTCCGGTCAGGCCATGTGGCCATCCTCCCAGACGTGCTGGTGGTGCACCTCAGTGGGAATGATCTTGGATTGCTCGAGGGCAAGTCCTTGATTGAGCACAGCCTGAAATACAGGCTGTGGGCCGGTGGTGCTCAGCTGACTATCATTCTTATATTCGAAAAGTTACCGTGAGTGGTGCTGCTGCTGTGCCTTTCTTCTTGTTGCAGGTCACTGGAGTGGATCGAGGCCAATTCGTGTGCTCGTGTTCGGACACAGCATGGTGTACTGGGCTGCCCAGAGAGCTGCACGGTCGCATGTTGGACCCCAGCTTGGGATCAGCCGGATTGCTGACGGGCAATGGCTGGGTCGGCGTGGAATGCAGTGGAGCGGCCTCCTTCCGACTTTGCTCCGGTCAGGCCATGTGGCCATCTTCCCAGACGTGCTGGTGGTGCACCTCAGTGGGAATGATCTTGGATTGCTCGAGGGCAAGTCCTTGATTGAGCAAGCGTTTACGGACCTTGCTGTTGTGTGGCAGTGCTGGCCTGGGGTCCAGATTCTCTGGTCCCTCATGTCTCGTTTCTGTGGCGGGGTGGTGCAGCCCCAACGCCTTAAACAGAGCGGGAAGAAGGCTGAATCGTCAGCTTTGTAGGGGCCTCGGAGGGGTAGGTTTTGCGATTCCTCACCCTGTGATCTCCTTGGCCCGGGGGGAGCTGTATCGGGCAGATGGCGTTCATCTCTCCGACGGGGGTAACGATATTTTCTTGGAGGATCTGCGAAGGGCCCTGCTCGAATTTATTCAGCGCAGGTGGGGGAGAGGGGACTTGGCTTAGCCAGTCCCTCTCTGTGGCGGTAAGTGCGGGTTTTAGGCAGTGGGGTGAGGTTCGGTGATCATCCCACGGCACCTTTCAGGTGACTGGTGATACCTTAGCCTCACCTGAGCCCAGTTTCACGGCACGGCCAGGGAGATAGGGTCCGCCTTTGAGGCCAATTCCTCTCACCCGCATGGCGTTTCATGGCCCCGTGCGGTGACATGGAGGAGGCCTTCCGACACCGCATGGTGTAAAATTGGGGAGTGGCGAGTTACAGCGCCACACCTCCGATTGGGATGCTTCGCCCATTGAAGGGTATACTGGCCGAGAGCCAGTTTAGCTAGCACCCGCACTCGTCCCTTCCCAGATCCTCGAATCAATAAATGTGGCCCATAATTTCACCATCATTCTGTGTCTCGACTCTTATTTCCTCTTTTGCGCGCGCAATTATGAAACTCTTTAAGGACAGGCTCCTACCCCATTAAGTTGCAATCCTGTACACACTTACCTGGGAGTCACATTGAACTCAGTGGGTTTATTTTTGAGTAGACACACATAGGACTGGACTGTCAAATTCTAAGTCTAACTGCATGGATCCTCTTCATCATGTTGTTTTTCATGTGTGAGGTTGGTGGTGCTGCATAAAATAATCATCATAAAGTGGTCAAGCCAACTGTAGATGTAGACTCTGTTTTGCAACTTTATCGGTGGCTTCTCAGACTTGCAGGGATGTTGTAAGACTTCCCTAGTGTCTGTGGAGTAATTGCAAAATGTCATGTAACTGTGTGCGGTGTAGCCCAGGAGCACACACCCCTTTTTGGCCCTTAGGAGCTGCCGTACGGACTGGAGGTTTGTAGTTCTGAGAAGATTATGAAGAGGGAGAGATGGGCATTCCAAGGAGCAAGATGGAAGAGACACTGGTGAGAGTTGTTGGAAGTGAACCTGAGAGGAAAGAGGGACTTGGGGTTACATTTACAAGGAACTACGTGCTCCCTGGCTGCTAACTAGTGGGCCTGCACGTGTATCCAGGGAATGTTTGGTATTTGGGGAATATCTCAGAACAGTCTATTTCTAAGAAGGAAACTTGGTTGAATGTTCAATCACTTCCATAACTTCAAATTCATTTTAAAAACCAAACCACATCAAAAGGCAAGTAAAGGGGAACATCTAATTCTTGTCTCTTCATGAATACTTAGGATATGTATGGATCAGAGCCGCATGCCCTGTCAATGATTTCTGAGCTTCCTGTAAGACTAAAAGGGGGAGAATTAAGACTTTTCTTAAACTATACAGTTAATGCTAGTGGCTTTTGCAAAAGGTTCTTCCCAAGATTCAGGTGCAAGGTTTGAGAAAGATGGAGGTTAATGTTTTTGATGGGAGGTCGAGGGAAGAGCCATCACTGACTTCTGCTCTGCAGGTAATCCCGTAAAAGCTTTGGTCAAAGGATAGCTAACTTTAACATATTTACTCAGGACTGCCCATTAGGTTATTTTAATACATATGGCATAAAACTGGCCTTGAACTGGCCTCTTTTTGTCATTGTGAGCCAGTTTCAAATTTTCCTTAGGGCACAATCCTATGCATGTTTAGACATGAGGGGAAGTCCTACAACTCCCAGCATGCCCCAGCCAGCATGGCCGGCTGCAGCATGCTGGGAGCTATAGGACCTTTTTCTGTCTAAACATACGTAGGATTGTGCCCTTATTTATTTAAAGTATGCATTCCTTTTGCTACAGAATTCAGATAGGATAACAGCAAAAGATCAAAACAAAACTACATAATAAAATAATGCAAGCAGCAGTAAGAGCCCCCCCCCCCACTGCAGCATACTTATGTCATCTCTGGGTCAATCATCAACCCAAGTTAGGGATGTGGAAAATTCCCCCACCCCCCACCCCCCAAAAAATTAATGAGCGAGGAGTGGGGAGGATTTGGGAGATTTTTTGGTTTGGATCCTACTGCTGGGGAGGGCACGCATGAGAGCCGCTGAATGTTTTGAGAAGAGCGTACCACTTTGCAGCACCAGCTTCCTAATTTTGTTTAGATTAATTTGGGGAGCAAATTACGCCTTGTTGTATCTGCCTCCCAGAAACCTAATGCCATTCAAGTTGTTTTTATTTCACAGTGCTATATTGTTGTTGTTGTTGTCGTCGTCGTTTTAGGTCATTCTGTGTATACCACCCTGAAATCCTTTTTGGGATGAAGGTATGGTATACATGTTTTAAATAAATAAATAAATAAATAAATCATCCCTGCCACACACACACACACACACACACACAGGTTAAATCACAATCCTTTCTCATTTAAAATCACCCCTTCCCCCAAAGGTGCTGTTTAGCTGGGATGGGAGAATCAATCAATTTCCAGTCCATGTCACTTTCACATGTATTTGCTCAGAAGAAGTCCATTCTGTCCTATTTCCGCATTTAATCTGTGAATCTTTGTTTCAAAGCCTGCATGAAAATTCACATGTAAATACATCTTTCAAGAAGTATTTTTAAACATTTTTAAAAACATATTTTTAAAAGGCGTCTCTCAAAGTACGCCTTTTAAAATGTCTTTTTATATTTTTGAGCCGAGAACTACTGCATCAACACAGTGTGAAAGCTGGTGGATAACTGAGTCCCAATCCTCACATTAGTCTGGGTGGTGCTGCCGATCAGTTTAGGGCACAATCCAATGGGGATGCCCATTAGCCTCCAAAATGAGAGGATTACAGGCATCCTATGGAGGGAGGGGGAAGCAGCAGAGGCGATCTTCGCCTCTCTGCTCCTCCCGCCCTGCAATTCAGCTAGACAGCCGATTTTAGCCATCTAGCTGTGGCGCTTCAGACAGGGAGGGAAGGAGTCTGGAGTGCTGTTAGGATACATCATATCCTGACAGCCCCAGTCTCCTCCCCCCCACCCCCTGTAACACCCCCTTTACCCCCTCTCTGAGGTCAGTCTTACGACCTCAGAGAAGCAGCCGGCACGGTACTTTCGGCACTGGCTGTGGGGCGGGGAGAAGGATCTGAGCATGGATCCCCAGCTCTGAGGTTGTGGCTCTTTTTCCAACCTCAGATCTGGGAATTTGAAGAATCCTGTGGCTCCCTAGATGCTGCCTAGGGGCCATAGGATTGCTCCGCAAATTCTGTTGGAATTTGCAAAGATCAAATTCTTCAGGCATCTCTATTTGCAGCAGCAAATAGCATCACCTGGGAGGTGGGAGTCTGGGAGATGATATTTTCAGCAGGAAAATGGCACGGGGGAAAGGGTACAACACAATACTGATCTAGAGTCTAGACTGGGAACCAAGGCAACTGGTGTGAGCTTAAAAAAAGAAGAGGGGAATCCCAACCATTGGATTCAGAGACGCAGCTAAAATCACATCCAGTTTGACCCTCAGGCTCTTAGGATAAGAAGGTGCTAACAAACCCGCTGACAAGAGCCTGCAATGTCTATTACATGCTCTCTTTGCTTTGTAGGGAAGCAAGAAGTACCTTCTCTTAAGGGAGAAACCCACAACAAATCTAGATATTCCTATTAATAGAGAGAGTCCTGAACTGTAATATATTAATGAATAGCCATGCACTCGTGCTGTAATCATGAATTTCAGTATTGCCTTTGATGCCTCATTGGACACAAAGCTCTTACAAAATGTTTGAAGTGTCTGGCTGTGTAATAATGATTTATAATTCTCTTGAACCAAAGCAAAATTTGCTCGTAAAAATCATTTTTGAAATAAAAAATAAATTGTGACTGGAGGGGTCTGGGTTTGTTTCAAAAAGAGATCACCCACAAGCAGCAAATTATTTTAAAAGCCACTGGTTCTAGTGTTTTGAGATAGGCAGTGCACAACTCAGAATTTCAAAGTACTGTTAATTAAGATCAGTTTATTAAAATGTCAATCTTTTTAACCAAAATTTTCTCCACCGCAACTACTAGCTGCAAGTTCCCTTCTATGTAACAAATGTGTCTAGCTTCAGTGCCATTTTTCCTTCCATATCCATCATCATCCATTTCTTATTCTATTAGTGCCCCCCAAAAAACCCTATGTTTCTTTCGATGGATTCTAGATTTTTATCTGTCAATTGCACAGTGTGCGAGTTTCCCATGTAATAACCAACCAAAAACTATGTTACAATACACTAGGACTTTTTAGTGCTTACACCAGGGATGGGCAACTTGCGGCCCTCCAGATGTTTTGGTCTACAACTCCCTTCGTCCCTTACTATTGTTTCTGTTGGCTAGGGCTGATGTGAGTGTCTGGAGGTCACAAGTTGCCGGATCCTGGCTTACACAGGGATGGTTTTTGCGCAGCCAACTGTATGCGGAATTGCAACACAGCTTCCACATTAGTGGACATGCCACTAACACTTCTGTGTACGTCGGTATAACAGTACTGGTGTGTGGGTTCAGTCCAAACCAAGTCTCCATTCTGCATCTTCTATCTTCACATTAAAAACAAACAAACTTTCCTGAGTGTTTAGTTTTATTGCCAAAGTGAATGTGTGCCGATTTACAGGTATTTAAACACGCGTGTGCACACAGTCAACATGCTGTTTTCCCTGTTCCATTCTCCTGATTACTCCCTCACGTCAAGAGCTTAACTGGAAAATTTCTATGAAGATCCCTGAATCTCACTCATGTAGCTATCACTCACTGCTACAACCAGAGCCACTGGAATTATCAGGACAGAGGCAGTTCTTCTTACTCCCTCCCATTGCCAAATACAGTGCACTCTCTGTCTCTGTCTGTCTGTCTCTCCCTTACACACACACTGGGGGTTGCAGTAGGGGTCCCCAATTTTGGGGGTCGATGAGCCCATTTGGAATTTTGAGAGAGTGTTGTGGGGTGCTCTCACAAAATGGCTGCCATGCGGGGGCTTGCACATTCATAAAATAGCTACTATGGTGGGCATGCCCAGTCACAAAACACTAATTTCCCAGAAGTCAAATTGGTGAGACTAAAAGAAAAGTAACCTGTCCAAGAACCTAGGTGCAAGGCAGAGGTGTGGTTTGAGCTCCAAAACACAAAAACCCTCCTTTAAACCCAAATAAAGATGGCACTGGAGGGCAGCACTTGGCTCTACACATCTGCCTCCCAGTTAAAAAAAACATTGTTTGTAATGAAAAAATATCTTACGAAATAAGATAAAATAAAAGTCAGGAGGGGCAGGGAGCTTGGCAGGCATAAAGAGAGGTGTCTGTGGACACATTGGTCCAGATCGGAGAAGCCAGCAGTAGCTCCACTGCTGGATGCTTCCCAAACAAATCAGGATTCGGAAGCTATTAACCCTATTCCCGTTTCGGACATAAGAGGAATCTGTGGTTAACTGCAGCTTCCTGGTTTGTTTTGCTCCTGGCACAAATGGGGAAACAAAGCAGCAACAAAGGGGATGCACGTAGATGCGCAAAGCTTGTACTTAACCTGGCTTTGATTATCTGGACTGGGCCATAGTTGTATACTCCATAGTCATTCAGTGTTTGTCCTATTACATTGCCTCCCAAGAAACTTCACAGGGTTACATGCCAGAAGCCCAGAAGTTATCATGGCCAGAGCCCAAAGTGGACACAGCCACTTCACTCTCTCACACACTATTTGCACCATTCACCCCCCCCCCAGCTACACCATTCCTTCACTCACACACACACCATTCATTCACACACATACACACAAACCATTTGTAGACACACACCTTTCCCAGTCCCCTCCCCACTCAGCTGATCCATGCACATCAGCTGAGTTGGGATTTTCCCTAGTGAATGCTAAGAAAGGCTCCACAGGGAAGACTTTTATAGCCAATTAGCAGCTGATTGGAGCTAAGAGCTTTTCAGCAGGCTGGGTGGGGAACCCTCGCAGGCTGTATCTGGCCCATGTATCTGGCTCATGCCTGGCCTAGAAACTAACCAGTCAATCAGAGTCTAGCATGTATCTATCCAGAAGGATTTGGATGTCGTTGTGCTGGGTCTCACCAGAGCAAATAACTCCCTGAAGTTTTCAAACCAGATTGTATTATTACCAACTTTGTATGGCAGCTTAAACTTCTCTGAAAAGCACGAATTGTTTGAGCCTTTAGGGTTGTATTTATCAACCAGGAGCGAGTCTCTTTTGGAGTTTTGCTGTATTTATAATTCTCTCCAGATCTACGAAGACAGTTACTAAGGACTAACGTTGGATATGACGTCAATTTCAATACCCTGAAGACCATTTGTTGCAGGAATATGAACAACACAATCTGATACATGTGTACTCAGTTCAGTGGGGTTTACACCCAGGTAAGTGTGTACAGAATTGCAACAGAAACAAACAAAATTCAATTCTTTCATGCCATTTCTGGGGTGTCATTTTAAAACAATGTCATAGTTAAGAATAGAATATCTCAAGGGGTATTTAGCTTTTGTTATTTTACTAATGGATTCTTTAAAAAAAAAAAAAGCCTTGTGTCTGTGTATGTGCAAGGGCTGAGAGCATTAAGGCGCCACACTTGAATGCACTGAGCTTCTGAACTCCATGATACTCATTGTATGCTCAGCTTGAGATCAAGACAGTTGTCAAGACCTTCGTTTTATTTCTTCAAAAAGAGTCCAAAAATACAAATGCTTCAGATTCAAAATAGGAAAGATTTGCTTTGCAAAGCCACTGATGCACAGGTACCAGCAGTTTCTGCTTCAGATCCCAGAGCCCAGCAGTGAGAAAACCATTTGTCATTATCCAGTTTTTCACCTCAGTGAAATCACTACTGTATTAACTTAGGGAGAGCAATTGGATTGAAACACATTTTTCTCCACTATCACCAGACTGAAATGCTTAAAGCCAGATGGATAACATACAAAAACAAACTAATAAACATAGACACACATGGGTACAAGAGTAAAAACATGTAAGTCCACCCAAAATATGGTAATCACATTGTGTTAATCAGATTAACAAAAAGACAAAGAGTCTATTGCACTGCGTTGGAAATTATTATGACCTTTTAAATCGTAAGTCTAAGGTGGATAATGAGATTTTTTTCGCAAATCCCGCAAAAACAAATTAAAGAGGAACTTGCAATACTCCCCACTTTGGATGAAGTAAAAAAAGCCATTAATCAAATGAAGAACAACAAAGCTAGTGTACCAGATGGGATTCCTGCTGAAATCTTTAAAGAAGGGGGGCCCGAACTTGTACAACATCTTCATAAACTCATCGAAAAAATCTGGATAAGAGAAGAGATCCCAGAAGACTTCAGGGATGCCATAATTATCACCCTCTTTAAGAAGGGTGATAGAACAGACTGTGGAAACTATCGGGGCATTTCTCTCTTAGCAACCGCAGGTAAAATATTTGCTAGGATTCTCGCAAATCGTCTTCTATCTATTTCAGAAGAGATCCTCCCTGAAACTCAATATGGTTTCCGCCCCTCTAGAGGGACAGTAGACATGATTTTTACTGCACGTCAGCTCCAAGAAAAATGCCGGGAGCAAAATCAACCCCTTTATATGGCATTTATCGATTTGGCTAAGGCCTTTGATACTGTAGACCGTACAGCTCTCTGGACTATCCTTATGAAAATTGGATGCCCCAATAAATTTGTGAATATCTTGCGACTTCTCCATGACAACATGACGGCAACGGTTTTGGACAACAACGGCTCTCATGGTGCTCCATTTAAAGTGGGATCAGGTGTTAAACAGGGATGTGTTATCGCCCCAACATTATTTGCCATTTTCATCGCCATGGTTTTACATCTTGTCAAGGGGAAACTTCCCACCGGTGTGGGAATTATATATCGAACAGATGGAAAGCTTTTTAATCTCAGCAGGCTGAAAGCAAAAAGTAAGGTAATTACAACCTCCGTTGTGGAACTTCAGTATGCTGATGATAATGTGGTCTCCGCACATTCAGAGGATGATCTCCAAACTATCCTAAATGCTTTTGCAGAAGCATACGAAAAACTTGGTCTCTCACTTAACATCAAAAAAACCAAAGTGCTTCATCAGCAAGTGCAAGCCAATCCTTGGTGATGCCATCTATCCAGCTTGGCGGGACAATACTGGAAAATGTCGATCATTTTCTCTATCTTGGCAGCTATGTTTCTGTTACAGCTAACATCGACAGTGAAATCCAGCATCGTCTGAGCTCCGCAAGTGCCGCATTTTCTCGAATGAAACATAGAGTGTTCGAGGATCGGGATATTTTATTTATTTATTTATTACATTTAATCAATCGCCCATCGGGCTAGCCGTCACCTCGGCACCCTGGGCGATGTCATTACAATAAACTCAATAAACCACAAGAGAATGATAATAATTAAAACATATTAAAAAATTCTCATTAAAAAAAAAACCTAACCCAACTTCAGTGGGCCGGTCATGTTGTTCGAATGCCTGACTGCCGTCTCCCAAAGCAGTTACTTTACTCCCAACTCAAGGATGGAAAGCGGAATATCGGTGGTCAATATAAGAGGTTTAAAGATGTTCATAAGGCTAATCTAAAAAAATGCAATATAAACATCGAAAACTGGAAGCTCTGGCCCATGAACGATCTAAATGGAGGTTGGCCTTTCACAAAGGTTCCATGGACTTTGAAGAAGCCCGAGTGCAAGGTGAAAGGGAGAAACGTGCTAAGCGAAAAGCACGTCAAATGAATCCTTTACAGGACCATCTTCTGTCTGGTAACCTGTGTCCTCACTGTGGGAAGCTGTGTGGATCTAGAATTGGCCTCCACAGTCACTTACAGACCCATCGCTAGAGTCTACACAATCTTCTTTAGAATTTCCTCCTTTTATCCCGGAAGACAATCTAACTCGGTCACGAGTGATCGCCTGATGATGAATCAGATTTATCGCTGACATGCTCACACCAACCTTAATTTTGTGATAGCACAATATGGCACATCAATCAATCAATATACCTCTCACAATTCACTGCAGACAAAGGATTGTATCCAGTGTTGTTGTTCTGCTGGCGGAAGCAGTTCTACCAACAGAACTGGGGCAATTCCCCCTCCTCCCACAGCTCCCCGCATTCCTTCAAAATCTGCTCCGGAGGGCTGGGAAACCTCCAGAGCAGATTTTCAGGTGCTGGAGGGGACTGCAGCAGGGAGGAGAGAGGGAGAAAATCCCAGCATAGCCAATAGTCATAAATGCTCAGTTACAAAACAACTGGAGGGCACCAGGTTGCAAAAGACTGCTCTAGAGTAAAAGTCCATGAGGAATTTTAAACCACTGGGTGAGAAAGAGATGGTTGGAGACCAGCTATCCACTGACATCCTCCAGAAGGAAATGTGGGTGATAAATTTGTCCAGTAGGGTGCTTACCCATAGACAGAACTACAACTTTTGAATAAAGGTCTCTCATTTCTTCCCATTCCTCATCATAATTTCGTACAAACACAGATGGACCTATTCCATTTTCTGGGGGGCATTATGACAATATTTCAGGGGTACTGTTTCTAGATCCACACACTATGTTTTCATCCCTCTACTTCCTTCAATTGGAGAGGATCAGAGGTTTTATTGCAAACTTTTTTGTGGGGTGGATTAACTCCCACAACATTCATATTGAACTGGAGATTCATTTTGATCACACAAGAATTAATTTCTTGGATATCCTTGTGTAGAAAGAACATAACCACCTTACATCGCAATCCTATGGCCACTAGACAGCGTCTAGTACATTAGAGGGCGGGGGGGATACCATATGAATACATATGCAGTTCCTCTGCATCAAGCTAAATTGCTCATCACCTTCAGTTTTTGAGTAAGAAGCTTTCGTTCTCAGGTCCCAACTGCAGGATAGAGGGTATCCAACAGCAGTAATTGATACAGCAAGAAAGAGGGCTTCTTTGAAGAATAGATGAGACCTTTAGTCCTCCGTGATCATCCACAGGACCATTTGCAGTCTGAACTTAGACTATGTTAACAAAAGTTTATGTGGTATTATCAATAAATATTGGCATTTAACAGAAAACATTCCAGGGTGTGCACCTAATCGCTTTCAAACATACCAAGAACTTAAAGGATTGGCTTGTTCACAGTAATACCAGTCCCAGACCATGACTCCAACAATTGGTTCTGATGGGTGCAACCATGCCTAAAGGGACAATAGCCTTGCAGATATTGCATTTTTTTTCCTGTAAATACACTCACAAGTGTATTTGACCATCGGGTGTATTTTCTCCACCAGTTCTCTACTTACAGCAGCACTAATGTATGCTATAGAACGGCCTTGCAAAAGACCCTTTTAAAAAACCAACAGAATAGGTGCTCCTTTTGTGGGTCAATTTCAGGAATATGCACACACAACTAAAGATCTTGTCTTTTGGGTCACTGAAAAGCTGCACGTGCCTATCGACAGGGTTTTGATCCAGAGGGAGATGTTCTGGATATCCTAGCTGAAGAGTTTTCCACCTCTTTGGCTAAATGAAGATGTAGATTACTTACCTCTGTTGTAAACAAGTGCTTGTAGAATATAAATACGGTATGGAATAAGTCCATACAATTCAAATGTATACAATGTGTTTTCTGTTACTTATACAAGCAAGCTGTTATTCATGAGAAAATGTTAGATCCTATACTCGTATGCAGAGTGTCACTCATGAATTCACTCCCTAACAGTGTACAGCTCTGTCTCTTTAATTAGCAGGCATTGTTTAAGTGTCACCTGAAGCTCATTGGCAGCAGTAAAAGGAACATTCTTTCATGCAGCTGACCTGATGGTGTATGAAGGATAGCCACCAGCTTAGTAAACTGGCTTAGTTTGTTGGTAGTGGTTGCATTTTATAAGGTATTCATTTTAAACATTTAGGTTTTTACTAAGAACTTACCATGATATTTTTGGTGCTCTGACTTCTTGTAATAATGTTTGCTTTAAAAAAAATTTTAAAAAATTATTTATTTATTTATTTATTATATTTATACCCCGCTTTTTTTCCTGCAAGGAACCCAAGGCGGCTTACATCCTCCTCCTCCTCTCCATTTTATCCTCACAACAACCCTGTGAGGTAGGTTAGGCTGAGAGTCAGTGACTGGCCCAAAGTCACCCAGTGAGTTTCATGGCCGAGCGGGGACTAGAACCCGGATCTCCTGACCACTACGCCACACTGGCTCTCCACACTGCTTTAAAAAAAATAATAATCAAGCTTATAATAGCAGTTCTTACTTAATGTTATCTATCTTGTTCCTTCTTCTTGTTGTTTTGTTTGTACTTCTTTTTAAAAATACTGATATAAAAAAAACCTGATCCTTTTATTTTCTTATAGCATTAACAATGTGTGTGTGTTTTTTTCATTGCAATGTATGGGTGAAATTATTTACTATAATTGCTATCTTCTCCAGATTGCCCCTGACGAAGGAGCCTCAGTCTCCAAAATACATTGGGCTTAAATAAACAAGTTTCACTTTGGCACCTCTGAGAACAAGTTCTCTTTTTGCTTTCTGCTCTAGAGTAATAAACACAGAGAAGGGGTCAGCTGCACAATACATAATTAATGTAATATGTATTTTGACCTGCAGTCTAGGCTCTGATAAAGACAGATCTTGGAGTAAGGCACTTTCAGATGTCCTTCAGTAAAATAAACTGGACCAAGGGTATTTAGAATTTTAAAAGTTTAAGCCAGTACTTTGAAATAAACTGGGGCCCACTGCAGATCTCTTAGCACAGGTGTTATGTGCTTTCATTGACTCAGTCACAATAATAAGCCGTGTGCCACATTTTTATCTAAGTGAAGTTTCTGAATAGACTTCAAAGGCAGTCCCATGTTGAGCACCTTACAGTAGTCTAGCTGAGAGATTACCATAACAGGACATCATTTTCTAGGGAGCAGTCACAGTTTCTAAGCCAACTTCATTCAGAGCAACCTCATTATGGCCCTGTAGTTGCCTAAAAGTTGCAGTACGGAGAACAGAATCATGGATAGAAAGAAGGTTGGCTGTTCGTCCCCATCTGAAACACCTATATTGCATCCTAATAATGTAAGCAGTCCGAGAACACAGTCATATACAGTAATACCTTGGATTGCAGGTAACTTGGTTTAAGAGTGTTTTGCAAGACAAGCAAATTTTTAAATATTTATTTTAAAAAATTTGACTTGATATACAAGTGACGTCTTGCAATACACGTACTGTAGTCCAGCTTAAATTAAAAATCTCTGTACAAATTTTTTTGGGGGAATTTTGTTTTGATATAAGAGTGTTTTGGATTACAAGCACGTTTCCGGAAAGAATTATGCTCTCAATCCAAGGCATGGCTGTATCACTAAACAGGCAAGCCCAAGTTTCCTGGAAGATCTACATAGGTGGGCACCTTCTCCCGTATTGGAATGCTGACATAGGGATGTACCGATTCGCCTTGCATGGGCATAGCGGGCCGAAATCGGTCCTGCTCACGCAGCCTTACCTTTTCTCCGGGGCGGCTCGAGCGGTGCGGAGAACTGCTCCACGCCACTCTGAAGATCGAGGCGGGGGGCCCGCCGCCATGGAGAGTCGAGGCGGCAAAGAGGCGGACCCCCCCGATTCGTAAGCATCACTAACTGCAAATATGTTTACTTCAAAGAGTGCAGATGAGGTGGCTCTGTAATTAAAGTATATCTGACACATTGTTATCTCCATTGTATTTGATCCATTTGGTCATCATCACCAGCAACACAGTGTAGCTATTGTGTAGTATGGTGTTACCACTTTTCTGATAATATTCAACGGAAGGTGACACATTTTTCAGTGTTTCAAAAGATGAATTAGATTAAAGTGAATTGAAAAAGGACATGGAGAGTTTCAGCACTCAAACTGTTTCTGGATCTGGCATTTGCACATGTCAGCTCTACAAGTACACACTTGTGCATCATGCCAGAATGCATTCAAAAATATTGCCAGGTTAATACTTTTAGGTTTGTGTGGTAGTATGTGGTTGGTTTCCATCCTGGAAAGTAATCCATACAAATTAAGTTTGCCGTGTTACTATGGAAGCTTTGAAGGACTCTGCAATTTATTGCTGAAGTCAAGAAAATGGAGGAGAATTAAAGCTCTCTTGTGTGGACATTTTGCCTTTCCATTATGCATTAAAAAAATTCTAGACGAGTTCTTATAAAGGGGGGATTTATTCCAATGTGGGAGATCGATATATCCAAGGGAACCATACTATGTGAAATAGAAAGCTGGGGAACAATAGACAAGAAAATGTTACTTTGTACTTGGAATGCTATAGAAATGGACTCTGAACTCAGAAACAGACTGCTTACCTTCCTCAGGTTATGACATTTCCATGGCAGTGTAACAAGCACATATACAGACATCATCAGTATTTAGCATTTGTTCTTGCTTCTTTCTGCTAGCTGGCTTTTCAAATGAATGTATTGACTCGGGTAGTATTTTACTTTTACTTAAACTGAGCATTTCTGAGAGCTACTAGGGGAAACATCTGCTGACCCTAAGTGTTGCTTTGTAGCAGGGTGGGGCTCTAAGTGGATTGGGAAAGGATTGGCTTAGTAGTCCTCTTGCCTGCCAAGGGTGAGCTCTACTCATCTCAGATACCTTGGATAGTTAATCATTCTTTCCACAACTTTGTCTCTTCTACTCGCAACACAATTTTACAATCCATAACTCTTTTTCCATTATGGAAATTTTCTGAAAGAATGGCTTCTCTGACCTTAAGGGTAGTAGAACTTTAATTTGTTTTAAAATTTATATTAAATATGTTTATGCATTTATTTATAGCACTTTAAGAGTTAGGATTGCCATTAAGTTAGGATCATATGTTAATCCAATGTGGATGTGTTAAGCCTTAGATTTTCAAGCTCTGCATACATTAAAAACCCAGGACCCTTCACTCGTCCTCTGGTACCAAGTCAAAGGAATCAGTGGGATCACAGAATTCTAACAATCTACCCAGTTCAAGTGCCATCAGCAGGGCATTAGACATGCAAGTGATTTCTGCAGAAGTTTTGAAGGGGGAAAGGCATTCTAGGACTTCCAATTAGTTCACACAGAATTATGGTCCCCAGCTTATTTGGTCTCACTGATTTCCTGCATGAACATCACAGAACATACCCAACCCTCCCCTGTGGCTGCATGATTTAGGGGAAGATTGGCCACAGATTGTCTTTTGGAGAAGCTTCTTTGCGATAAATGGATCTTCTTATTGAGAAACCCCTAATAAGGTTCCAAGGAACCACAGAATTCTTCAGAATCCGCCACAGGCATAGATTGATCTGAGAAGGGTTGGTAGGTAGATAATTCTGTCTTTGAAAAGACTGATGCTCTACAAATTCTACCAATTCTGATTCTATGAGAAGGGGTACCAAAAAGTATCCTTTTTGTGGCATTTAAATAATATTGAGGTTTTATGAAGTGGCATCCTCTGTGCTAGGCAGAAATCAAATCTGATGCAAATTTTTTCAGTACAGAAGACTCATTCTCTCCATGCGGACTGTAATTGAATGCTATGGTGTTAAGGATGTACGAAAATTTTGTTTCAGCTTGCAAACTATTCGAGCATGCCCTCTTCACAACCCTGAATGCAAGCGTGAGCAGGAGAACGCATTTTCTGAAAATGTTTGCAAATTTTCAAACATCTGCTCACATTTGAAAAATACAGAAATTTTGACGAGAAAAAAGTTTGCAATTGCGCAACTTTTAAAATGTGCCCTTTCATGATTTAGTCTATGGGGGAAATTTGTGCAACTTTGGAAATTTCTGTAAATTTGAGATTTGTTTGTGCAACTTTCCATTCATTTTGCGCAATTATCCCGTTCATGCAAAATGAACAGAGATTGCAAACACAAGTGCAAATTGAGAGATGAGCAGTGAGCTGATGTTCAGAGAATCTTAGCAGACAACACATGAGCATTGCTTGTTTGCACATCCCTACGACTGAGATTGTATTTTTTGAGCAGTGGTGAGGGACTAAAATGAGCAAACCATTTTTTCACTTCACCAAAGAAAAATGCCTGTGATGGATTATGGTTTCTCTTTTTCTTGTACTACGTCAAAGGGATTTTACTGCCAACTGCACAACCCACTTCCATCTCATTTGCATAATATTTGGTTATCCATGTAAATTTGTTGGTTCTTATTGTACAGGCAGTCCCCGAGTTAAGAACATCTGACTTACAGACAACCCATACTTAAGAATGGATTCTGGGTTCCCTGGCACTACGTCGTTTACACAGAGTACATAGCGTAGTATACTACGCAATTTGTGTAATTTACACAATTTGCGTAAATGCCGATTTTTAACATATAGAATGCTATGCTGTTCCAATTTACATACAAATTCGACTTAAAGACATTCTTAAGAATGGAACTCATTCGTAACCTGGGGACTGTCTGTATCTTATTATTTCTGAAGTTAGTTGCCTTGAACTGAACCAGGAAAGGTAAGATATCAGTAGGGGTGTACCTCCTACCTTGAGAGGGTGCTCACCTCGCCTCACCTTTTCTCGGCGAGCAGGCCCCCCCAAAGGCCTGAATCTCGGCACCGCTCAAGCCGCCGCTCAAGCCAACGCGCCGCCAGCAGCACAGGTTCCCATCACGTCATTTCCAGCTGCCAAGAAGTGATGCGGTGGGACCCTGCGCCACGTTTTTGGTGTAAAAACCAGGGCAAAATAGCTTGAAACAGCCACAAATAGCAAATTGCGGCCGTTTCAAGCGATATTGCCCTGGTTTTTATGCCAAAAACGCAGGCGCAGGGTCCCGTCGCATCACTTCCTGGCAGCCGGAAATGACACGACGGGACCCCACATTGCCGGCACAGCATGGAGCAGTGGGACAAGCGGCAGGAAGGTAAGGCACTCAAGTCTTGGGGGGGAGCGGGGCTGATTTTGGCCTCACTTCAGCCCCCCGAGACTCACAAATATTCGTGGATACATCCCTAGTTTTAAATCTATCCATGCATGCACACCTTGAGATGTAAGGTACCTATGTATATCATGTGTGCTTCGCTACTGCAATCGACTTCTCTAACCATTAGTCCAGAGAGACTATACTTGCTGCTTCCCCCAAATCGATTAGTCAAAGATCTCTTCAATGAGTCACTCTGGGTGAGTTTCTTCACTACCTTAGAGCATTTCTTCCCTCTCGACTATAGAGATACCACCCATTCCTGTGCCTGCTGGGTGAAACCAGGTTTAGCCATTTTTAGAGCACTCTGGGATTACAGGTAAGAAACTATTAGCATGATGTAAGTACAAAGTATTATTACATTATTACCTATTTAGCACCTGATTAACCACCACTTAACCTACTGGCACTAATCCAATGCATGACTGTTAAGGGATTTAATATTTTTTTTATAAAAGAATTGTGCTAATGCACCATTGTTCAGATGAAGCAGGCATCTGTGCAGCAGTCAGTGTCTTCCACTATCATTAGGGTAAATTGGTTCCCTGGGCAACATCCCAGGAACGCAGGTGTCCTGATTACAGACATCCTGATTATGTGGAGTAGACAGCAGTCATTCACAAAAGAAAGCCAAGCTCATTGTTAAACAATCACCACCAAGCATGTGTTACCAATAAGGCCTCATGAGAAGGGAGACAATTCAGCTTCATTTCCCATATAGCCAGATATCAAAAGTGGAGCACATGCATATTCAGATCACCGTCACCTTCCTCGTCAGTCCTATTTCCACAAAGAACTACTGGTTGCCAAACAACCATAATGACTAATAGTTGATAGGAAATATATATATGTTTGTTTGTATGTATATTGCGAGGAGGGGGAGACACCAGCCAGAAAATGGGATCACCAAGGTACACCAGTGCCTTTTGTACTCTGGGAGAGACAGAAGTAGTAACAGGGATTGGCAAGGGTACCATAAGGACACAACTGGTTTCATGCACATGCAACCAGAGTAATAGCTGTGTACCATTCATATACATGCTGGTATGTAAGCAGAACATGCTAGGACCATGTGTGAACCAGTTCAGAATTACAACCCAAATCCTAAGCATATTTTATTGGAAGGAAGCCCCATCGAGAATGGATTGTAATGAGCATGTGGGATTTCCACCAGCACAGAAATGATGTGAAAAATTGGAATGACAAAATTTATATTTATTACAGTTCTATACCACCCAATAGCCAAAGCTCTCTGGGTGGGTCACAAGAATTAAACCCCTAAAATACAACATGATAAAATATAAAGTAAAAGTTTAAAAATGCAGTATATTAAAAAATAGGAATAAAAAATAAAAATAAAACCTAGCAGCAATGTAAAGATTTAAAATAAAGGGAGGGATCAATCCTGTGGTCCTGGGTGAGCATCCCAGGCTCCGTAGGATAAAACCCTTTCCAAGGTCAGAGACAGCGCTCCAACCTTGGAAGCGGGGTAGAGATCTGACCCCAGCCCCTTCCCCCTCACAGCTGGCATGGAAAGAACTGCAATCACTCCTCTCCGAGGTCGGAAACTCGACCTCAGAGAGGGGGGGAAGGGGGTGCTTTGGTGGGTGGGGAGGGGATTCAAGACCATTGTTTTGAATCGCTCCATAGGAAAGGTCCCCCAGGACTACATAATGGAATCCTAGCTCCCCCAGGTCTTCCAGCTCCCCCGGGACTGCACAATGAAATCCCAGCTCCCCCCCCCGGGACTACACAATGAAATCCCTATTCCCTTTCCCCCGGGACTGCACAATGAAATCCCTGCTCCCCCAGGACTACACAGTAAAATCCCTGTTCTCCCCCCCCCCCCAGACTGCACAATGATATCCCTGCTCCCCCCCTCCAGGACTGCACAATGAAATTTATTTATTTATTTATCTATTTATTTATTTATTTATTATATTTATACCCCACCTTTTTTCCTGAAAGGAACCCAAGGTGGCTTACATAATCATCCTCCTCCTCTCCGTTTTACCCTCACAACAACCCTGTGAGGTAGGTTAGGCTGAGAGTCAGTGACTGGCCCAAAGTCACCCAGTGAGTTTCACGGGACTGCACAATGAAATCCCTGCCCCCCCCCCCGGGACTGCACAATGAAATCCCAGCTCTGCCCCGGCTGTGGTTCATATGAACATTCTGTTTTGATGCAGGAGAGATTTACATATCCGCTCCTGATTGGCCCCTGTGGCAGTTCATACGAACATTCTATATGTCGTTGGAGCAATTTGCATAACCGCTCCTGAATGGCCCCTACGGACATTCCAAGTGACGCCATTGGCTCTCATCTATGTTGGGCCGTGCAAGCGCAGTGAGGATTTTTCGGAGATTTGAACCCACCAGTCATTCTCCTTGGGTGATGGAGAGTATGCATGCCAAGTTTGGGGTGGATCCGTCAAAACGTGATGGAGCCTATGCGACGACGCCCTGCACACAGCAGTCATTCAGTCATTTAAAAAGTTTCCCTCCCTTTTCACCCCCTCAGAGAACATTCTAAATGGCCTAGGGGAGATTTGCATACCCAGCCCTATTGGCCCCTGCAGGAATTCATACGAACATTCTAAGTGTCGTATGGGCCATTTGCATAACTGTGCCTATTGGCTCCTGCAGCAATTCTGAGGTGAGGGCAATTTGCATAACTGCTGCCCTGTTGTTTTGCCCATAGGAAATATGAGTGTGGGGCGATTTTGTCCCCTTTTTTAATCCCCTTAGGGACGGAATTTCAAAAAATCCTTCCTTAGTGGGGCTCTACCTCATAAAAGCAATGTTCCTTCAAAATTTCATGTTCCTAGATTAAACGGTTTGATCTGGGCATTTATGAGTCAGTCAGTCAGTCAGTCAGTCAGGACACTTATCTTTTATATATATAGATTATGATTGTGATCTCGTTGTAGTTACCTGCTCTCCTCTCTCTGCTAAGCTCAAGAAGAAAAGAGCCTGCTCGTTCAGAACAGGATGCTCAACCCAACAACAACACAATAGCATTGTGACAGCATTTTCTCACTTCTAGACAACAGAATTGGCTGGTGGGCAAGTTTGAGGCCATATAAAGAGCCCCAATGGAAGCAGCAGCCCTTCCCCCCCTTCCCCTCAATGGCCATGGGGACTGGGCTAAGCTACATATGCTTCATGAATTTGAGAAGCTACATAAAAATCACTCCTAACATATATCATTGAACAAGTGTGTCTTTCTCTGTTTCTCACCCTTCTCTTCTTCTCCTTCTCAAACAATTAGTCTGTCCAGACACAGTATATACATAGCGGTACAGAGAGAAGCTGCTGCTGCTATCTCCCTGTCCCCTTGTATTGCTCAGGCTCCAGTCATGTGGTATGGTGTAAGCAAGATGGGGTGATTTTGCAGATGTCTGATTGGCTGAGGGCTGACTCCCCTTTATCCCTATAGGCAAGAGATAGATGAAGGGAGGGAGAACAACCAATCAGTTTTCACTCTCTGGATCACAGCCAGGGGGCACTCTTGAGTAATCCAGACTTTTGGCAGGTGAAGGAAACAGCAGCCCTGGCCCCTTCCTGAAAGGCCTTCTCTTCTCCTACAGGCATTTGTATATAAAACACAGTAGTTCCTGGGGGAATGTTCTGAGCATGTGCAGCTTATTACACGTGCCCAGTGTTTCCCCTAGGAAACAGGAAATAACAGGAAGTAATTATGCTGTGAAATAGGTTTCTGCTGGTGCTGAAAACTGTGATTTCAAAGGAGTTGTTTCGTGTATTGGGTCTCAGACCCCACCTCTGCCTTGTACTCAGTCTTTTGGGCAGGTTACTTGTCCTTTGCTACACTTCCCATGGCCTGGTTATTACTTGGATGGGAAACCCCTCCTCTAGTTTCCTGCACTGAGCAGGGGGTTGGACTCGATAGCCTTGTAGGCCCCTTCCAACTCTATAATCTATGAATCTATGTGTTGCCCACCAGCTCTGAAAACAAATGTGTTACTCTTCACTCCTGTGTGTTTCACCGAACTCTCTTACAAGCATTCACACTAGTACATGGCAAGGGATGCAGACAAGTTCACTGTTCCTCTTTTACCCTGTTGAAGACCTAGGCCTTCGTGAAGGCAAAGGGATGTTGAGACACAATTGCCCATTTGTTCACTTTTTATTCAATTTCAGAGGGAACAGTTTAAACCAGTGTTCTCCAGCCTTGGGTCCCCAGATGTTTTGGGCCTACAACTCCCAGCATGCTCCAGTCAGCATAGCTGGCTGGGGCATGCTGGGAGTTGTAGGCCAAAAACATCTGGGGACCCAAGGTTGGAGAACACTGGTTTAAAAGGTGAAGCTTAGGTTGAAGAAACCGTATACATTATAGAAAATTCCGTGGGCATTAGCGATAGGTTTCAAATAGCCAGGGATATTACACCTGCAGGACAATAAACTTGTCAGGGGCAGGCTGGGGGTGTGGTTACTATATCCATATCTTAGTCTGGAAGATGTGTTCTCAAGCTCAGGGACTCTGAGGTAGGGATGTGGGAGAAATCCCTTCAGTTTGCATTTTAATACAAACTTGCCTAATTTTGCACTTTTAACCCAATACACAAACTGAAACTCAGTTATCCTTTGAAATTTGCACTTCTTCTCGAAATTTTGCAACGGAGTTCTCCAATTTAAAAATGCATACAAAAATGTGATATTAAGGGAAAGTGCACACAAAGGGTACAGTCCAACATAAGTCTTACTTAGAGTAGACTCATTGAAATGAATGGGAATCATGACTACCATAAGTCCCATGTATTTCAATGGGTCTACTCTAATTAGGACTAATACTGGAGTTTACCCAAAAAATGCATGTATTGGTGAAGATCACATTCAAAAAATTAATTGTATTAGGGAAATTACTTGCAAAAAATGTGTATAATGGGCAAAATTGTGTACAAAAATGCATACAAATACTCATGTGATCTCTTTTTTTGGCGGGGGAAGTCTCAAAGTTTGAGACAAATCAAACTTGGGTTGAGAAAAAATTCTCAACCTTTGAGACAAACTGAACTGAAGATTGGAAAAATGAGAAACTGAGAGAAACTAAAATTGGCAAATTCATCCATCCCTACTCTGAAGTCAGTGGCTTAAGCTGGAGAAGTCAGAGACTGAAATACAAGAAGCAAAAGGTGCTAGTGTTGATCAACCAAAGGCAAAAGGTCACATTCCCAATATTTAAGCTACCCGTATATACTCGAGTATAAGCCGACCCGAATATAAGCCGAGGCACCTAATTTTACCCCCAAAACTGGGAAAACTTATTGACTCGAGTATAAGCCTAGGGTGGGAAATGCAGCAGCTACTGGTAAATTTAAAAAACCCTCCCGTTTTTTACCAGTAGGTGCTGCATTTCCCACCCTATATACTTGAGTATATACTCGAGTATATACGGTAAATTTAAAAAACGCTCCCGCTCCCTCCATGGGCCGCCACCGCCCCCACTTACCATGGGCGGGTCCTTCCCTCATCCCTGCTCCTGCCGTTGCTGCCGCTGCTCCTGCCGTTGCTGCCCTCCCTGGGTTCGTAGTTCTCCGCGGCGGAGGCGCAGCCCGATCTCGCTCTTCTGAGCAGCACGGAGAGCGTTCCCCACGCCACTCAAGCCGCTGCCTCGCTACCTCACCGCCGCTCACATCACTGCTGTCGCCGTTTCCCCCTCACCGCCACCCGCTCGCAGCCACAGCCACCGCCGCAGCCATCGCACGCCATGCCGCCAGCATTGCACGCCACGCCGCCCGCGTCAGTGCCGTCATCACTTTCGGTGCGGCAGAAGTGACGCGCCGGGCCCCTGCTCCGGCGCGCTTGGCCACTGCCGCTCTGTGCGGCGGCGGTGGCTGCGAGCAGGTGGCGGCGAGGTGAAACGGCGACAGCAGTGACGTGAGCGGCAGCGAGGCGGCGGCAGGAGGCTGCAGTGGCAGGGCTTTTTCGGTGGCGGCGGGTGCAGGTACGGTGGCGGGGAGGTCTGGGGGTGGCGGCGGGGGTCCTGGGGGGCTTTGGCGGTGGCGGGGCTTCGGCGGCAGCAGGGCTTCGGTGGCGGCGGGGCTTTTTCTGCGGCAGCAGGGCTTTTTCGGCAGCGGCGGGTGCAGGTACGGTGGCGGGGGGGTCTGGGGGTGGCAGCGGGGGTCCTGGGGGGGGCTGACCCGAGTATAAGCCGAGGGGGGCATTTTTCAGCACAAAAATGTGCTGAAAAACTCGGCTTATACTCGAGTATATACGGTAGCTCTTATTTGCCCAATCCTTAGGTTTCATACTGCCTGCCAAACACAGAGGCTGACGGTAGCTCTAATTCCCTTCTGTACCCAAGGTCTAAGTATATAGACCAAAACTAGGCTGACGGGTACTACCCAGAGGACCTTTTCTTCTGCTGCTCCCAGATTATGGAATGGCCTGCCGGAGGAGATTCGTCAGCTCACCAGTCTTTTGGAATTTAAAAAAGCCATAAAGACTGATCTCTTCCGGCAGGCCTATCCGGCGGAATTTTAGGTTGCCTTTAAGATGTTTTAAAGATATTTTAAGATGTTTTAATGATGTTTTTATGATGTTTTAAGATGTTTTAATAGTATGTATTGTGTATTTTATATTTTTGCTGTTCCCCGACTCGATCTAGATGGAGAGGCGGGTAAGAAATAAAATTTATTATTATTATTATTATTATTATTATTATTATTATTATTATTATTATTATATAGAGCCCATGGTAACTAACTAGGCTAGGCCTAGCCTCAGACCTTGAGATTCCCAGTTCTATTTCTTTGAGTCTCTTCATATAGAAAAGTAGGTTATAAATTATTGTAAATAAATAGATACAATTCAATGGACCTGGCAACATTCTACTTTAAGGCACCTTATATTCAGCACTCTTTGGAAGATCAAGGGTTTTAAGACTATTATGGATGTATATTGCTTTAGCCACACCATGATTAATACACCTTTCATTACAATCTAATCTTCAACAGCATCTGCCTCATGATCTATCTACGCCAGTGGTATTAAGCTTGTCATATTTTGCCCATTTGGAAACACTAAGATCAGTTCTGATGGCAAATTCAAGTTCCGGTTGCATGTCTCAATTACTAATATGACTAAACAACCTAGAATACATTGGAATAATGAATTACAAAAATCAAAGGGCTTAATAAATAATAAAATTTACCCCATTTCCTTTTTAAAAAAATACACTGAACATGACACTCCTGTGCTTTTAATTCAACTCGATTAAAGAGTGGAGAGAAACTATCAATGACTACCAGCAGCAAGACTCCCCAGGACTTGCCCCTGTTTGGAGATGGAGACTTTTTATGGAATTAGGTGACAGCTGGCAAAGTTTGCCTTGGGGTTAAGGGCTCAATATCCATTTCAGTTTCCTCTTTTCATCAACAGGAACCCTACACGTAAATCACATAATGTAACACATTTGCTTTCTTCTGTTCTATTCTAGGATTTAGATTAGCCACCAGTAATATGAGCTTGGCTGTTTAAACAATATAGATGTCATACATTATAATATTAGCTTTACTCATTGTCTCAATGCAAACTTTTAAACAGAACATTTTTGACCTTGAAACTCAACTCACCCCAACGAGCCCCTTTTCTAATTAAAGCTGCATGTGACCCACAAGGCATCAAGGCAAGGGGCAATCATCAAGCTTATTGATGCCACCTTCACCTGGTAATGAAAAACAGAGGCCAACTTACGAAGGGAAAGATTAGAAACAGTTAGGAATTGTGGTGGGATGGGGGGAGGGAGAAAACAAAGAACTTGAAAAATTACAAGTACAATAGTCCAATGAACCACATATGTCTTTTTGTTTGGATTCAATTATACACAATTGGAGAACATCAGAAATTCCATTTCTGGGGAAATTTTAAAACTCATACAATATCAGTTTATAAACAATGTTAAGTTCTGCAAACACAGAGATAAATATTAATCTTTGGACAAGTATCTACTTCACCTTGAGAATTGCTGCTTGATCTACAACACACTTTTTCATTTCTTTCTTATGTGCATATAGAACTCTTTGTTGGCGTGCTGCGGAACATAGTTTGGAGGTGGATAGGTCTATGAACAGTTACAGTTCTTTGCTGCTAATATCTACTACTGCATCAATAAAATAGCATTGTTAGGACTCTAAAGAAGCAATCAGCGGTGTTGCTTTCTTTTTTCTTTTATAATAGCAGAGAAAAGTTGAGTGTTCCCAGGCAACTGGTATTAAGAAGCATACTTCATCTGATACAGGAGGTGAAATACAGCCATTGACAGCCTTCTCCTCCATGAATCTGCCTAATACCCTTTTAAAGCCAACCAAATTGGTGGCCATCACTACAACATGTGGTAGGGAATTCCACAGGTTAACTATGCACTGTGTGAAGAATTTTAATCCAAATCCAATTTGAATCCAAGTCAGAGGAGAATTCAGAGGCCCCCAAATGCAAATCTCTGTATGGAATTAGGAGAGTTGTGCTGACTCCAGAGCATGACACTTCTGAGTTTGTGTGATTATTTAAGAATTTGTGAAGAGGGAAACAAATCTGTGGCAAGGGAAGAGGGGGTGGTGGCGGGCGGGAAATAGATGGTCTTTTTGAATTTTCATTCCAAACACACACACTCCCTTGAGGGTGTGGTTTCTTTAGCATTTGACTGATAGGGATGGATGAATCTGTCAATTTCAGATTTCCCCAGTTCCTTATTTTTCCAATCTTGAGTTCAATTCATTTTGGACATTGAGAATTCCTCCAGAGTTAAGTTTAAGTTATCCCAAACTTTGAGAATTTTTAAGGGGGAAAAAAAGTTTGCACGAAAATTGATAAGCATTTTTGTGCACATTTCCCCAATACATGCATTTTTGGTAAATATATACATTTTTGAAAGCAATTTCCCTAATATAATGTATTTTTAACATTATTTTCCCTAATGACATATTTTTTTATTGGAGAGCACCATTGCAAAATTTGGAGAACTGTGAATTTTGAAGGATAGCTGAGTTTCAGTTCATACAGTAGTTCAAAAGGACAAAATTAGTTAAGTTCACTTTAGAATGCAAACTGAACTCATTTTTCCCCCATCCCTAGAATAAGGACACAATCCTATGTGCCTCCAACCTTGTCAGGGGGCCCATAGGATTGGGCATAGAAGGTGCTGCGACCTCGGGAAGCCCTTCCGAGGTTGCAGTGCCGCGGCATGCCTGTCCCACACACACACCCATACACACATACCTTGTAGCCAGCGTGGTTCTTTCCGCACTGGCAGGGAACTGAAGATGGAAGACCATGTTTGGTTCCCCTGGGGGGGGGCGGAGGGGAGGGGCAAGGCACTGCCGGATTCTTGGGATTCCAGGTGGTGTCTCAGGCTCTCCTCCTCGCGAGAAGAGGAAAATTGCCCTTGTTCACCCAGGCTTCCTCTGGCTTATAATTTCTCTGGCTCATATGCTGCTCCATGTTACTGTTCCTTGGATTGTTATTGTTAAGTTGAAATTCTTTTTAATACTGTGTTTAAATGTGGTGTTTCATATTTATATATTAATTAAAATTAAATTAAAATTGGAGAATTTATCATATTAAGCAGTATATAAGTATTATTAATAAATAATAAATAAATGAAAAGCTAGTGAATCCCATTGAACCGGGACTTCAGTTCAAAGATGAAAGTGACAGAGGCAGCAGCAACTCAAGCAATTGTGCCTCAGAGTAACTTTGAAAATGTGCATAGAAAATGTGCACATCAAGGCTGTGCTTCCCTACAGGCAGTGGTGCTGTTAGGTAATTTCAGATTCTAATGTCTCACAACACGCGCACACGCGCACACCCCAGACAGTAAGATGAATTACATCACTTCAAATGACGGCCTGTGGCTTACGCTGGCTCAGCTTGTCTGAGTGTGGAAAGCTAAGCAGGGTCAGGCCTGGTTATTACTTGGATGGGAGACCCCTCCTCTAGTTTCCTGCATTGAGCAGGGGGTTGGACTCAATGGCCTTGTAGGCTCCTTCCAACTCTATGATCTATGAATCTATCTATGACATTTCTCTTCTTCCTGCTCACATGTGGCACTTGTGGGACCAACTCCTCACTCAGTTAAGAGCAGAGCCCCCTGACCTCTGCCCCAAAGTCCAGCCTTTCCAGCACCTGTTAGTGCTTCTGGAGGGAGACCATGTGCTTGGAAACATTTGAGGAAAGGGTTAATCATCTTGGCCTTTTCACTGTCTGCAGGGGCGTAGACTTCTCAATTTCCTGGGAGGGGGCGCCTGGAGGGGACTTTGCCAGTCCTGGGAAATCCCAGAGGGGGCTTGAGCCCCACCACCCCGCCCCTGTTCTCCCCCTTCTCTTCCCCCCTTTCCTACACACTTTCTTCCACCCCTTCTCTCTCTCTCTCTCTCTCTCTCTCTCTCTCTCTCTCACACACACACACACACACACACACACACACACACTCCCTGGAAGTAATTTAGATTGCCCCCCCCCAATCACGTAACAGCTGGTTGCCTGGAGGGGGTGTTGCCAATTCTGAGAAATCCAGGGTGGGCTTGAGCCAGCCAGCCACCCCGGTAGTTTATGCCCCTGACTGTCTCAGTGATGCCTGAGTTAGCTGTTTAGATTGTGGCTGTAGAGTCACAGCATACCAGCATTTAGCGCTAGAGATAGCCCAAGAAGTTCTATCACTAGGAACAGAACTCACTGCAAAACTCACCCAAAAGCTTGGGGAGAAGCTCCCCTGTTCTTAACTTTGCATTTCATGCTATTGAACACATTCACACCATGCTGAAAGCAGACATCCCCCCCCCCTCTAATGACAACATTTGCTTATTTGTACGTTTTATAGATAGGCAAAGGGATGATTTCACAACCTGAAACCGACAGAGAGGAAATGAAACATAAACACAAAAAGTAAAATACAAAGAAGGAAGCACAGCAGAGTCATGTCAGGCAAAACTCCACAATACTATTCCTTTTCTTTAAAAAAATAATAATACTGCTTTACAGTCCCTTGGCCTACTAATATTGCATTGGTGAGCTAGAGTCTTTGCTCTTACACAATGGGCTTTCGTAACAAGGCAGTCACTCAGTCATAGCTTTGACAAAGAAGAAAATAAAGCAGGCACAAAAGAATGCCACTTGGCACCACCGTATCCATCACTTCCATTGCTAAACACCAATGCCTTTTGTATTTGTGCTTATCAGCAGGAAATCCTGATGCCTTTGCCAATGAGTCCATCACTTGGATGAGGAGGGAAATGAATTACCATTTGTCCTGTTCCCATAACACCACATTCAAACCACCCCAAACAGCTTCAAATAGCACTTCTTTTGAAGGCAGCACATTGTGAACACAAGATTCCTCAAATCAAGCTCCTTTGTCATGCTGTAAAGGTGGTGGTGACTGACTGCTTTAAGACACAATCCTATGCATGTTTAGACAGAAAGAAAGGTTCTACAACCCCCAGCATTCCCTAGGCAGCATGGCTAGCTGGGGAATGCTGGGAGTGGTAGGACTTTTTTCTGTCTAAACATGCATAGGTTTGTGCCCTTAACAAACTTTCATTTAACTGACATATATCCCTTCTACAGCATCCTTCCTAACACAGCACTTCATTGCAGCAGCAATAGCTGCAATTTATGTAGTGCCATCAATGTGCATGATGCTTTACAGAGTTATAAAAGCAAAAAAGGCAGGTCCCTGCCCCCAAGGAGCTTACAATCTAACTTCTGGCAGAAGGAAGACAAAAGAGAAAAGGAAGGAAGATGGGGGGGGGGGGATTAACAAGCTAATATCATCATAGTGACACCTAGTGATAGAATTAAGTATTACAACACAGCTTTAGTACACAAACAAAAGGGGATGGAAAAACATGAGTTCCAAATTCAGAGAGAGGGACAAGTCTGCATCATAAGCTAGAGTTATTCTTCTTGAAAATATACACCAATCTTTTAAACACATCCTTATATTGGACAAAACTTCTTACCGTGTGCCATACAGCTGCTGATACTATCCATCTCTAATACCAGACAGAAAAAAGTTCATAAACAAATCTAACATGGGGAGGCTGTAATTTATCACAAAGAACCCATATATAATCATACAGAGATAAAGGAGATTGTACAAGTTACCTCTTCGCTCTGTTGACAAACGATATTGTAGATATATCTTTATTTCAATACCATCTTCACATAAATACTTTACTAATCATTTTTTTAAATAAAAAAACCCAATATGAACAAGATTTTTTAAAGATTAAAATTATTTCAAAAGTAAAAAGGAGAGGAGCAATTATTTGGAAGTCAAATAGATATCAGATGTATTAGCAGAAGGAAATCCATGCTTATTTAGCTATAGTGACAGGGTGCACACTATTCCAACTACTGTGTTTTGCAATATCGTGTAACGTGTTTTAGTACTTGAATTCATATAGTATATACTCTGCTGATCGATTTGCATACCATATTGATCCCAAGGGTATCCTAACATGTTTCACTTGTGGCACTTCTGCATAATTGCCTGATTAACTGACTTATTTAACCTATTGACCTTTACTCTTAATTAGCAACCCTATGTAAATGTTGAGTAGTAATCAAGTGGAACACAATTCTGTGTGTAATTTACATCTTTTGAAGTTTTTATTCTTTAAGATTTTTTTACCAGTAAAAAATGACATTAGATTCTACTTTCAGATCAAAATATGGTATCTAGATAGATAGATAGATAGATATGAACACACTTACTTGGCTTCATGTGACAGTGAGTCAGTCATGTTGTTTCTGTAAAGTTGGAACAAATTAAAAGTAATCATGCACAATGGAATTGATAAAATCACATCAGTAAATGAGAAAAATAATATAAGCTTTAAAGGAAAAATAGGTATAGACATGCATAAGGACAAGATTGCCTCTTTCTTTTGAACTTGGAAATGAATAGTTCCAGTAAAGAAACTTTTAATTACAATAGAATCTTGCTAATTCACATTAATTACTTGAGTAAAGAAAAGGCAAGGCATCATCACAGTGTACTTTCTTTTATTCTGCAAAGTGCCATTTAATTTTAATTATTTATAGGACCTCATAATGCTTACAAAATATATACCAGAGTGTATACTGGGTGAAACATCCATAAAAGGAGACCTTGATATCACAGTGGAGGTGTCATCAGATTAATTCTTCTCTGCCCCCCATCTCTCATGCAATGTGTGTGTGTGTGTGTGTGTGTGTGTGTGTGCGAGTACGCACACATACACATAAACTGCCACATTTCAAAGAAAAATAGGGGTTTCTTTAAATCATCACTTCTGATGGCCAGGGGGGAAAGACTTGTGCCCCATCCAGTCCAACCAAGTAAGGAGCCCTGGGTGCAAAAGAGTGATCAGTGTAAAGCAGGGGTGGGCTTTACAGCCCTCAGCCCAATTTCATGTGGCCCTTAGCATAATTTCAAAAGCCCTCTGCATGCGATAAGCCCAGTCTTCTGGCAAGAGGGAGCTGACCCTTCCATGGCAACCCAGGGAGAGAGAGGAAGGAGATGACAGAAAGAGAAAAAGGTTGGCCCACCCACTTTTGGCTCTGGCTGCCTACCACTGGCTTCAGCCTTGCCGTGCCCACCACAGATATGCACCCCCCAAAAGATTACCTCACCAGAAAAGAGGTTGCCCTGGTGTAGAGCAGTTTGGTGAGTGGATGTCCTGATGGTACGGGGTCCTTAGTTCTATCCCTACTGTATTGGCCCATGCAATATGGAAGGGAAGGGGTGGGTGGTGTTCATGGGGTCATTACTTGTTTATGTTTTGCAAGATCAATGTTGATCTCAAAAAACAGGATGCAGTATATGGGGCCTTCATGTTCAGAGGCAGAATACCAGTTGGGGAGAGCAACAGTGGCAGAAGGCAATTGTTTCAAATCTGCTTGTGGGCTTCCTAGGGGGTCTGGCCAGCCTGCCACTGTTCTCCTTACGTTCTTACAGAGAGCCCTGCGATGTCAGTTTAGGGATTCCACATGCTGGCAGTTTTAAGCCCTGGAAATGGGTGTTACAGGTGGTAATATGGAATCTTACAGTATAGCTTTCCCCTTCTTTTAACTTACAGAAAGACCCAGTGGTATATATTGGGGTGACATGTGGATCACTGAATGGGTAATAAATCTAACTGGCTGCCTTTTGGTGAAAAAGCAGACTATAAATGTAATGAATTAATTATTATTTTAAAGCTATGAGTGATGCTTCTACTTTGTGGTTTGTGGAGAAGTTTAAATGCTGTGGGCCAGAACATATGAAACAAGCCTAACCCTTTGGTCTTTTACAGCTCTGTAATGCGCATCTGTAACATGCAGGCTTTTTGCTGATCACAGTTCATGACCTAGAACAGCTTCCCCAATCTGGTATCCTCCAAATGTTTTGGACTTCAACTCCCATTAGCCCCAACTAGCGTGGTCGATGATCAGGAATGCTGGGAGTTTTAGTCTGAAATATCTGCAGGTCATCTGGTTGGGAAGTTTGACCTAGAAAGCAATACCATGATCCTGCTGCCTCATGAAATGTATGAGATAGAAACCACTCATGTTTGCTTCTTGTATTTTCATAGAAGGAATGGGTTTTCTCTCTGCTTATTTTGTTTGCGTTTCCCATAGCAAGGTCATTGAGCTACTGGAATGGAAAAGGAAGAAAGGGCATGTGAGTTAGGGGTGGGCGATCCAGGTTATGTTCATCAGGTCCAGGTTATCTGAAAGACCCTATTCTTCCCTTTGAGCCTGCCTGTACTCTGAGATCTTCTGGGGAGGCCCTTCTTTTAGTTCCGCCACCATCTCAGGCACACCTGGCAGGAACGCGGCAGAGGGCCTTCTCAGTGGTTGCTCCAACACTCTGGAATTCCCTTCCAAGGAAGGCTAGAATGGCACCCTCCTTGGTATGTTTTCGGAGGCAGGCAAAAACTTTCTTGTTCCGGCAGGCCTTCGGGGAATACATTTGGACCTATGAGAAAGCAATGGATTTATTTATTTATTCATTTTTATATTCATACCCCACCTTTTTTCCTTCAAGGAACCCAAGGCGGCTTACATAATCCTCCTCTCCATTTTATCCTCACAACAACCCTGTGAGGTAGGTTAGGCTGAGAGTCAGTGACTGGCCCAAAGTCACCCAGTGAGTTTCATGGCTGAGTGGGGACTAGAACCCAGATCTCTCGAGTCCCAGTCCAACACTCTCACCACTACACCACACTGGCTCTCTGTTGCACTGTTCCTATAGTTATGGTTGTTTTAGCTTTGATCTTTTATATAATTTTAATACTATTGCTGATTTAATTATATTTTAGCTTCTGTATTTCTCTATTTATATGTTTTAAATGTTGTAAAGCCACCTTCAGTCACAATATTTAATAATAATAATAATAATAATAATAATAATAATAATAACAATAACAACAACAACAACAACAACAACAAATTAATAAGTCTTGGGCCAGCCCTGGCAGTTTGAAAAGTGTAAGGGCAAAACTAGACATGACTCTTAAGCACAGGGCTGCTGCCAAAAATGGCCATCACATGTCTAGCTCCCTACTCTCACTCTACAATGTCTAATAGAGTGTGCCTCACTTTGTGATTTCACAACGCTTCACATCTCCCCATGCCCACCGCCATCGGTAGCCAATAACACGGAGTGAGAAGAAGGAAAAGCTTATCATTATGACATTATAACAGAGGCGGTGCTAGGTACTGAACAGATCCAGCGCTCAGGCCCACAGGACAAAAGAAATGCACAAATTTGCATGTGCCAATATGCTCTAAAGTCTGTGTGTGTCTTTAAAGGACCCTGTCTCAGAAGGACACATATTTGTAAAAAGGGATGACCGGAGGAGGGCATTTGATTTCAGAATAAAGCCCCAGGCAGAAAGATTCAAAGGGGAGGAGCAGCAGCAGCAGGAGGTGAAGCACATGTGAGCAAAAGGCCCAGCGCGATCAGCTGCAACAGAGATCATCAGGGCTCCTCTACCTTTATTTCAGCAAGTGCCCATGGACAGCTGGGTGGTGGGGCAGATGGCCTCCCAAAGATTCGGGGCTCCAAATGAAAGATCTGGGCTCCGGCCATTGCGCCCCCCCACACACACACACACACTGCCTCTGCATTATAATATCAGGTCAGTTCTACTAAATGCTATAGAGGGAGTTGTGGAGACTAATTTGTAGCTGCTACTCATTGTAGCTTGGCCCTAGTCATCCAGTGTTACTGGCTTATGTATTGTGATCATAATATTACTTCATTGAATTGAAAATAGCCTACAGGTATTTTCCTGAGGATGAAATTGTGTCTTCTTCTGCATTCAACCCTCCACTCTCAAATATCATATCTTAGTTCCATAGTCCACCCATCTCTTCCATATTCCTGTCCAATGATGGGCTTTCATAATAGTGAATAAGAAGAAATGCAACTAAGCCACAAAAGTACACAGGAATCTCACCTATAAAATATTCAGCTTGCTCAACAATGAATGTACCTTGATTACTAAAGTGTATTACATTTTAGCTACTTAACTTTGCAGCTTGATTAGTGAAGTGCACCATTTAATCAGCACATTTAATCAAATGACAATATACACCACCTAATCCCTCACTGACTACAGACTAGCAGCCAAGAGTATTAGCCTCACATGCACCTGCATAAGATAATATGCAATGCATGAACTTCATCAACACATGCAACTTAGCTTGTGAAGAAATGCCAATCAAAGTATGCCACTATTGCAGTCAAGTCCCCATGCTCTTTCCTAAAGTGTATTAATTCAAACCATAATGTTTATGAAGTCTCTGTAACAGGAGTCGAGGAAATGGCAGAGAAACATCACTTCAGTTGATGAACATCACTTCAAAACCACACCAACCTGAACCATGGCTGGAATCCAAAAGAATTATCCATGTATGCTAGGGAGGCCCACACTTTCAGCCTAAATTTCATTTGCCATTTATGCCACAGCAGTTCCCATTATTGAAAAAGTAGCTTACTTCTTCAGCAATGCTTATAGCACATCTTGGAAGTCCACAGGTCACAAGCCAGTTGGCTGGAGAGAGCACAATTTTCTTGAGGATGGCATTTGGGAATTACCCTTCCCACATGTCATCCTCCCCATGTAAATAATGATCCTACCAGTCTGCCAAACAGCTATTTGGTGGGCTGATGGAAACACAACTGTCATGGGAGGACAGTGCGCATGAGGATCATTCCCACACATCACCCTCCCAAAGAAGATTGTGTTTATCATTTCTGTGTCTCTGTATGTGAAAGAATGTGTTTGAGTGTGAGGGGGTGAATGGGAATGCCAGCCCACCACCAAGCCAAGCCTTGTCCACTGCCAGTTCCAGCCACACCCCACTGGCATGCAGCCCTTGACCAACCAGCCACTGCCACATATGGCCCTCAGGGGGAAAAGGTTGCCCACCCCCAGCTTATAGAGTGCAGACTGCAGAATACTTTGCAGTCCTTACCACCACTAGATAGCTACTGCAACACCATGTATCTGGTATATATTTAGAGTTTCATAGATTTCACAGATCATAGAGTTGGAAGGAGCCTACAAGGCTATCGAGTCCAACCCCCTGCTCAATGCAGGAAACTAGAGGAGGGGGTCTCCCATCCAAGTAATAACCAGGCCTGACCCTGCTTAGGTGTCCACACTCAGACAAGCTGAGCCAGCATAAGCCACAGGTCTTTTGCTTAAGGTTGCATCAGCACCACTTATTTGGGAAGATATGGGAAGAAGCCAGTGTGGCGTAGTGGTGAGAGTGTTGGACTGGGACTCGGGAGATCTGGGTTCTAGTCCCTGCTCAGTCATGAAACTCATTGGGTGACTTTGGGCCAGTCACTGACTCTCAGCCTAACCTACCTCACAGGGTTGTTGTGAGGATAAAATGGAGAGAAGGAGGAGGATTATGTAAGCCGCCTTGGGTTCCTTGAAGGAAAAAAGGCGGGGTATAAATATTATAAATAAAATAAATAAATATAGGCTCTTCATAGAGTTGCCAGTTGGCAATGGGATTGCTGGGAGTGCTTGCAAGTCATAAGTTATCTACCAGGTAAAGTTGGGCTGTGTGTCTCTCATAATAGGAGGGCACAGCGAGGAGCATGTTACAGAATGGTATTTGAGGCAACCCATCACTTTCCTCAGCGGTGAGTTCCAGGGGCAGCGCTTACTTGGGTTGGGTTTGGCATTTTTGGGAAGAAGAGATCAATGGTGTTCACTGTTTTGTAATTTGTATTTATTTACAAATGTGTACATGTAGAGCAAACAAGCTACAGATAGTGAATCCACTGCCCCCTGGGCTAGCCCTGCCATTAGGCAGAATGAGGCAGCTGCCTCAGGCAGAACAGATAGGCAAGCGGGCAACATGTTGGGAGGGTAGAGCTGTATGTGCCACACAGCCTGCCCTGAGCCCCCTAAGCTAGTCTTCTGCCCACATGTGCACTGTCCTCTCACCAGTATTACGTAAGATCCAGCTGCCAGTCCAGTCAGCTTCTGTATATGGGATGAGAGTGGGACGCCACCTTGTCCTTTGCCTCAGGAAGCAAAATATCTTTGGACAGCCCTGACTGCCCCCCATCAGATTCCTATGGAGGCAGCCCAACACCTCACTCAGCCTTCCCCCATCTGGCGTTCTTGACTATGCTGACTGGGGATGATAGGAGTTATAGTCCAACACTCCTGGAGGTCACCAGTTTGGGAAAAGCTGCCCTAACTCCATTAAGGAGCCATGTGCTAGCCATTAGCATTATTTTGCCTGATGATGAAGGATCCATAACACTACTTCTCTATCACACCTGATATAAAATCAGCTGTAAGGTGCTTGACAGCAGAAAACAAGACAATTGCTACATATACCACTAGACTATATATTGAAGAATCAGATTTGTTTTCCCCTGTTTATATTAAAACATTGACTCTGGCAATGGAAGGAAAAGAAATCATTCTGGGCACAAAGGTCACATAATAAATTAGTACAAGCTGAATTCTGAAGTGCTTTTAACCTTGAACATTCACTTTAATCATTTAAAATATACAATACATTTAACCTACTTTCTCCCAAGCATTCTGGGAGAAAATACTTTCAGGATACATGAAAAGACCATAACCACTGGAGAACCAGAGGGGTCTGATTGTATCCAAGCTCAATGTGGTCTAGAAATTCCTTCCTGACAAAATCAGCTCCCTACCCTGAAAGAAACAGATAAATATCGACAGAAGAAGAAAAACCACACCAGCTCCATCTGGTTCATTAGATTTTTGGCATGCCAATTAAATTCTGACAAGCCAGTGTTCCAGGCCCAGTAAAATATTGTTGTTCCACCAGGCTCACTCCAATGTTTAGTCATAAGAGCCATACAATAATAACAGAACAGTGGCCTATCTTGACCAATGGCACATTACTTATTATCTGCAGTGCAAACACCTACCACTTTGTACTAACATTTTGGCAGTAAATCTAAACATAGCACTTAAAGCTACATCATAATTTTGAGATCTAACTGAATCGTTTTCTTTCCAGCTGGCACCAGTAAAAAGTATCTTATAACAAAAAAAGCAAATGGAACTTTTTATGAGGGCTTCTCTCTCTCTCTCTCTCTCTCTCTCTCTCTTCTTCAACAGCAAGAGCAGAAGTATGATTTCAGAAACGTGTCACACATTTTAAAACTGAACCTTATGGAGCAGTGGTGTGTGTGTGTGTGTGTGTGTGTGTGTGTCCATGTCTGCCTGATTTTTAGTCTATCACCAGGAAGCTTCCGCTGAGAGGAACTGATAGGCACTCTGTTATGTCCAGTTGATTCAAAGTGTGGTTTTGGTGTAAACTTTCTGGGACAGGAAGTTACTGTACATTCTGGCAAGGGGACAAGAAGTGCACACACACGCACACACCACATTTTTCAATTGATTTCAGAAATCTTTGGGGATCACAGTCCCTCTTCCCAAATGGTTATTGCGGCTATGATCAAGGGCTTAAATTTCTCTGTCGAAATTGGCTTGGTGTTTCAGCAACAGTAGACTAGGAAGCAAACGACTGCGGTGTTACTACAGCTGAGGCTCCCTGCAGCCAGTACTTAAAGAAAGTCAGGGCTGAACCCCACACACATTTCCCTCTCCCACCCCCACCAGCCACGCCCATTTTTTCTCCCTACAAACACAACAATTTTCCTTAAAAATAAAAATAAAATCAAACAGGTTTTTATAGTCCCTAAGTTTTAGCTTGTGAATGCTTTGTAACATCCAGAGCAACCCCATTAGTTAAGCCAAAAGAGCAAAGGTGCATGAGTGGGAAATGAGAATGAAAAAAAGTGATATCATGGAATTAAAATGCATATAGGTGTACATCGCAACTTTTGTAAGTAGCAGCAGGAAACCATTGGGTGCCAGATCATTTTGTATTGTATTTTGCAGCAAAGGACTTTTACTTAAATATATGGGTGTCATTCTGAAATGGTGTACTTTTACTTTACTCAATTTTTGAGTATAAAATGACATGCATGATGTAGCCCTTAGCTTCTAAATATTACCTCGTTTTTGTTGTCCTGCTCTGTTTGCCTGTACTGCTTCCCTGAAACATGAAGTAGCACCCCTGCTTTGAGTTACACTGAACATGAAATTATATCCTCCACACACTGTCTGCTGTATCTTTAAACACATGAATACTCTTGTGAACCGCCCAGAGAGCTTCGGCTGTTGGGCGGTATATAAATAATAATAACTACTACTACTACTACTCTGGATTATACCTTCCTATGCCAGTTCTTCATCAGTGCAAGACAGACAGTGCTAGAGTCATAGATGTTAGAGATTTTCATCCCAGAAGCCTTTGCATTCTTATTTAATGCATCTTTTCACTTGGTTTCCTGAAATTATTGCTATCTGAACAGCATGCCTAATAATCTTTACCTCATGATTGTTGGTTGTTGCTTATGACTTGAATTCAGAGTTTCCCTCCCATAAATGGAATGTTTCCCTCCATCTATGGAAAGTCTTTGATAGAGCGGAAGATTTCCAATGGTGGAATGAGGGAGGAAGCTATCTTTGCTGATGTCCCCTTCCCCTTCCTGTCTCCTATGCCCTCCCAATCTCTTCCAGAGACTTGGGGGACCTCTAGAACAGTGAGGGGTATGGTGCGGGGTGCTGCAGAAGGAGAGGGAACAGGAAGAATTACTTTCACCCCTTCCCACCAGCTCGAGTGTCTTCAGCAAAACTCCATTCAGGCAGTGCTCCCACAGATAACTCATGAGGAGAACCCATGGTTTGTTGTTGGGTTGTGAACTGTGGTTTGTTAGTGTGTCTGGGTTCACACAACACAACCCACGTTTTAACAAAAACCCATGGTTCAACAACAACCCACACTCAACCTATACTCAACCTTGAGTGTGTGTTGTCGTGTTGTGTGAACCCAGTCAATTATCTTGTTAACTTGCATGCCTCAGTTTGCCCATTCTGTGCTACAGGTTTCTGCTGTGGAGCAGATAAATCTGGGTTGAAAGGAGAGCTTTTGAATTGTTGTATGGGTCAGAGACACCCTCCAACTCTGCTCTTTGCATTCATGATCCAGTTGGTTCTTCCTCCTGTGACCCGCTGACTAGGCAATAAGAAATCTCCCATAAAGGAACTGCACCTGTCTTTTTGTGAGTTTGACAGGATAGCACTGGCAGAAAAAGTTTAAATCAAAAACATGAGAGATGGAAGGTCTTTTTAAAATCTTCGTTTTCTAAATATTTACATAACAAGAAGTGATTCATAAGAGGGTAAGACAGAAAGAAATACAACATTAGTAGTGGTAACAAGGTAAAGCATTTCAAAAGCTATCTAAGGCTTCTCAAGGGGTATGTCTTTAAATAAAAAATCTTACCCAATGGTGTCATTTGTCCCATGAAGACGGAATGGAAGTCAAGACCAGAAGTACCGGTAGTCGATAGCTTTCTACCTCACTGGGCACTGAACCTCATATTTATATTCTTTTCCCTCATGGCTTTGCTATTAATAACTAACTATAAAATGGTCTCTGATCAGCACTCTTTAAAAATGGACTGTTTAAATTGCAGGTTATAACCTAAAAATAATATTTACTTCATCTCCAGATCAGTATTTTTCTAAGCAATATGTCTGCAAACAAGACTTTTGAACTTAGATAATATTTGAGTTTCCTTCCTTTGAATCCCCAGTGTCTCTGGGCTCATTTCATTATTTATTTAGGGTCCTACAAATTGCCAAAAAAATATAAAAATGTGGTAGGTAAAAGAAAAATAGCCTTGTTTCCATTGTTTCTGTAAATCAGATATTGCAATGCCAAACCTGTATAGCATGATGTGTACTCTTCTTGAAAGAATACAGGTCAGAATTTTCTACAAAAAGTGCACAGTTAAGGGACAATCCCATATTTACTGGGTGACCAGCTGAAGATCCTTAGAAAGCTGCAGAGGGGCCCTCCACAAGCAGAGAGAACTGTCCACCAGCAAGACAACACTCATACCACCAGGGGTCTCCCAGGATGCAGGTGGAAAGCTGTACTGTAGATGCTCTGCTGACAGTTTTCCACCAGAGGTGCAAGGGGAAACTTGGGAGTCCAGGGTGTGTGTTGTGTATGGCCAGGGATCTGCCAGGTCCAAAGTCCCCTCATTCCTCAACATGGCCATGGAAATGGCCCAACAGTACCATTTGGTACAGCCCAGAGACTGGTACAGTTAATTCCCTAAGACAAAGTCAATGGAATCCATTAAAAAAAAAATATGAAATGAGTGTTATTACTGATAGAACATGACGATGTGGTGTATGAAAACAAAGATACATGAAAACCACATGTGAGAATGACACACATTGTAGCCAAATACAACTACATAGGCTAAACATAGACAGCATATGCTAAACAAATACAATAAAACTTAATTTAAAAAATGAGGATATAGTACAGTGATGGCGAACCTATGGCACGCGTGCCACAGCTGGCACGCAGGGACCTCTCTGTGGGCACGTGAGCCATAGGTTGCCAGCCCTCGCACAGAGCTTGAGAGCAGGGGGGCGAAGCCACCGAAGGACAGAGGCGGGCGGAGCAGCCGCTCCTGGCTGCCACCTCTGCCGGGGAAGGGCCGAGAAGGTCCTCCCAGGGCGGGGCGGGCAGGCCTGGAGAGCCACTGTTGCCCTGGTGACCACCCAGCCGGAGAGGCTGGTGGCTGGCCGGCAACGCCTTTCGCTGCGGCCGGTGGTGGTAATGACATCAGGTTGCTGCTGGGCGGCGCCAACATTCCCTGCCAGTTGCGCAAGGCGGTGTCACGCCCCCCCGCGCGGGCTCAGGCCATGACACGGTGGGCGGGGCCGGCGGGAGCGCCCGCTCTGGACCGGCCCGCTCTTTGCATCCTGAGTAGATGGAATGCGGGTGCGCCTTCGCCACGTGCGTGCTCTCTCCCTTGCTCTTTCTCGGCCCAGGCGGCGCAGGATTCAATTACTTCGCTTGCCCGGAGACACACTTTCCCCCCTCTCTCGCTCTCTCAATCTCTTTGCACAGGGAGCTGCATGACCGCCCAGCCCACCGAGCACCCTTCCCCGAGGTGAGAGAAAGAACAACAAAAGTCCCCGCAGAGAGGGGCAGGCTGCGGGAGCGGAGCGAGACGCGCACAGCGTGCGCCGCCGCTGCTGCTGCTCCAGAAAGTGCTGGTGGCTTCACAGCTGCGGGAGGGGAGACAAAGGCAGACTGGTCGCTGTGAGGCGAGGAGGCAGCGATGGTGCTGGCGGCGGTTTCCTGTAGTTTTGCTGCCCTCCCCCTTTATCACTTCATCCCCACAGGCAGGGTCAACGTGCTATTATTCACCTGCAGGAACTGAGGGAAGGGGCGGGCTGAGACTTTGAAGAGCGGGGCTGAAGGTCCAGGTGGCCCTGGCGTTACTCGCTGGGGAAATCCGTAGACTTCCTTCCTCATGGGAGGGGGAGGGGGTTGCTTAAGGCTGCAATCCTATGCTAACTTGCCTGGGAATAAGCCCCGTTGAACACAATGGGACTTACTTCTGAGTAAACATACAGAAGAAGGTGCTGTGAAACTGGCTCACCCCACCATGAAGTGAGCCCCGCTAAATTCGGTGAGAATTGCTTCTGAGTAAACGGTGGGTAGCCGTGAGGCCACAGGCTCAGTTTGTGCTCCTCCTGAGACTTTAGCACAGCCTTCCCCAACCTGGTGCCCTCCGGGTGTGTTGGACTACAGCTCCCAGCATGCCCCATGCAGCGCGCTGGGTGGGAGGCAGCAATGGGGCCGGGCGGGCTGTGGAGCATGCGCCCGCCCGGCGTGAAGGGTCCGTGTGCCTTGGGGGGCTTGTCTGCAGTGCCAGCTGCTGTGAGGCGTGCGCTGCTGTCGCAGGTCAGCTTGGCTTGGCTTGGTTTCTGGAGCCCGGGCCTCCCTTGAGGTACTGGGCACCGGTGTGGCTGTGGCCAGTCCGAGTGGTGGGGCGGAGGGCGTGTTGCTGCAGGCGGAGCAGTCTTTTGCACTAAAACCTCAGTATTCAGGTTTAATTGCAGTGTTGGCACTTTGAAATAAATAAGTTGGTTTTGTGTTGCAGTTTGGGCACTCGGGCTCAAAAAGGTTCACCATCATAGTAGAATTGTTGTTGCTATTGACAAGATCTTCAGATTATATCTCATTTCAATACTTCATTGAAAATAATTTTGGCATGAAAAAAATCCTCATGGATGGCAGCTGAAAATGACCTTCTGGGCTCTTGTACAACTCTTCTAAAACACTTGTCATTTTATGAAAAAGCAAGAAGTTAAATTGTGCAGGAAACCATCTGGTTAGGGATGGGCGAGCTGCCTGGTACTTGACTCGTGGCATGGTCTACCCATCACAAACCCAGCTGTCTATGTGTCTATTGATCGAATATCCCATTACCACAAGCCCCCCACCCCCTGGAAGCACATCCTTGGCGTGAGAGGATGTTTCCTCATCTACCAAGGAATGGGTCAGAATGACACCCTCCTTCCCCAAGACCACCATTTTCCATGACAGCAGAGGAGCTGTCACCCAGGGATTAGGACACCACTATTTGGTCCTCAAAGGTCTCATCTCCCAACCTCTCTGCTTCTCTTAGCTTCTCCAGTCAGCACCCTTGGCCTCAAGGAAATGAAATTGTTCCCTGATAGCCAGGAGCTCATTACACTGAGCACACACCCACAACTTCTGTCCAGCTGGCAGATAGTCATACATGCAGTGCTTTTTTTCTGGAGAAAAGGGTACCGGAACTCTTGGATTACATTTCCTCGGGAGTAGATGGCGATTAAATTGTAATGCAATTAATAGAAGAAAAGGTGCTGGAACTCAGTTCCGGTGAGTTCCACCAGAAAAAAAGCCCTGCATACATGGATACACTGGATAGCCCCCACACCGCTGCTGACTTTCTACCTCCATAACTGGATGGTGGTGGTTGTTTTTAATTGGTATTATTGGGTTTGTTTACCTGAAAAATCAAGTTGTTTACTAGAAGAAGGAGGGAGAATTATCTATAGTTATTAATTTACAGTTTACATTTACTTACCATGAGAAGGGAGGGAAGAGTTTACTGCCCTGGCCTCCTCGCCCTGTTGCTGAACTCGCACGGTTGCTTAACTTCATAGAATCATAGAATAGTAGAGTTGGAAGGGGCCTATAAAGCCATCGAGTCCAACCCCCTGCTCAATGCAGTAACCCAAGTCAAAGCATCCCTGACAGATGGCTGCCCAGCTGTACCTTGAATGCCTCCAGTGTTAGAGAACTGAGATGCTTTGTCACTGGGGCTCCTAGCTCTCAGAGAGCTGGGTCCCTCATAAGCCTGCCTAACTAGCTCTAGGTAGGTTGGTCCAACTGCTGCTGCAACCAATCTGATTAGAGAGCCTCATCTGAAAAGCAAGGGAGGCTGTGTCTCAACTACTGGTCTGCACTAGAGCCCCCAGGGAGTGGAGATGTTCTATTCAGGGGGGAGGACAATAGTCAATGGGATATTTTCTATTCAGGGAAGAGGGCAATAGTCAATGGGTCATTGGAGGGGACAATAGACAAAGGGTAGGTGATTTGAGAAGGGATGTGGTTTGGAAGGCCTGAGTTCCTTTTGGGTGTTTTTTTAAAACTAAGTTATAAGCTGGACTCCCAAATTTGGGATGACTGTATTTCTGAGCTTTAGTTTATGAGCTTCTCTATAAGACCTAAAAACCTAAGCCTACTACACTAAGCCCAGACTGAAGCTAGCCTACACCTTTTTGTTTATAATAGACGCTTCCACTAGCTAGGCCTGCACAGTGGCTTTTGTCAGTATAGATCTATGTATTGCTTTTACTTCCCCTTTCTAAGCTTGGATTTAGTTTATGGAATCTCAGTTTGAGCAAGGCTGCAAGAACTGTAAGTTCCTGCTGGATTTCCACCCTGGGATTTAGCTCCCAAATGTAAGATTGTAAAGGGTTACTGTTCTGGGATTTAGCTCCTTTTGCTATACCCTTGTTTTGGCTTCTGGTGATAATACGGTATATGAGTTTTAGATGATTACCTGGGATAATTTAATATATAAGTAAGTAGATAAGTAAATAGCACTTACCTTCTCCTCACGTGGTTGCTTAACTCGCTTATGTGCTGATGCTATGTCACTGTGGCTGAGCAGCTTCATCACTGGGGCTCCTCGTAGTCATAGAGCTGGCTCCTTGCAAGGCTGCCTCCTTATATGGCTCTAGCTAGGTTGGCCCAACTGCTGCTGCAGTCAATGTGATTAGAGGGCCTCATTTGAAAAGCAAGGGAGGCTGGCACCGTTCTGTGTGTTTTGTTTTTTTTGCATTCATGAACGGTGAGCTGGTCTGAGCAAAAGGAGAACGTTCGTGAACAGACTCGCGTGAGCCGAACAAGGCGAGTTTGCACTTGCTGTACGGTTCACGAAAAAAAAGTAACATCCATAGGCTGTGCCTCAACTACTGGTCTGTGCTAGCTTCCAGTGGGTATAATTCTGTAAAGATCAGAAAACATATATAGATCATTCTAAAAACACAAACAAATACATTTACCATTTAGTACTATGTGGAACATTGTGTTTAACATATGTATCCAAAATACTTCATACTGAGTGAATTAAAAAATCCAGATACAGCCTTTTAAAAGGGATTGGTTGAATCCATTCCAAAGCAAAATACTAAGATCAGACAGTGTGTGGTGATACTCCCGGATCTTACTCTTGTATTCGGTTACCCTCAATTTAAGTGACCTGATAGTTCGTCCAATGTATATTTTTGGACACAGACACATAATCACATTTACAACATAGGATGAATTACAATTGGTAAAGGATATCAACACATAATTGTTATTATCAGCAGGATTACAAAACTGTTTAATCTCCATCCAAAAAGGAGATCTTCAATCGATTCATAAGACATGTATATTTAATATGATCACTGTCAGAGTTGATCCAGCCAAATTAAAAAAAAATAAATCAAACACAGATACTTTAGAAAACAAAATAAAAATATCTATATATCATCCATAATATCTGAAATATTCCTTGAAGGGATCAAGAAATTAAAGATGACAGTATTCTCCAGCTCAGTGATATAGAGCAGGGGTGGGAAACCTCAGACCAAGGAGCCAATCTCACCCCTCTTGGGGTCCCAATCTGATGCTCAAGGGTTCCCCAGACGGCCCCACCCATTTCCCTCAACCACCATCATTTGGTGGTTTGCTAGCTTTTGTGCAGCCATTCTGAAAGGCTGAAATGCCTCTCCAGGCCTTGTTACTGGCAGTAAGAGCTTTAAGCTAAAATATGCTGGCATTTTTGGCCCTACTTCCTTTGCCTTTGGCCCTGCCCACCATCAGAATGTGGCCCCTGAGAACTTCTCCAAAATTGAATTTGGCCCTCTGACTGATAGAGGTTCCCCACCCCTGATGTAGAGGTTAGCAATACTGGGTGCTGCCGAACTGCCCATAGATACCCCTTTAATTTGAAAGAAAACATGTGTGTCAGATCAAAAATAATTCTATTCCAAAAAGATATCTAATAAATCCAATAGAAAATTGGTAGATGGATTAACCAAGGTACGAGAATTCAACAATTCTATAATAGACCTTATTCCTTCATGCGGTATAGTCATATATAAATATGTGACATGACATCTAATGTGATAAGACAAATGTAATCATCAATATTGCATCTCTCTACCTGTTGAATGAAATGTGTAGTATCTCTGATATAAGAAATGGCTTGTGTGAGAAACAATAACAAAAAAAAAGACCTTTCCTGATGACCCTTCTCCTCATCGCTACCTGACAGATCTGGTATCATTGGTTGGCCATGGGCCTTCTGCCAGTATGTAGGCCCTAGCTGATAACAAAGGAGAATCACGGAAATATGAGTATACAAAAAAAGTGTGAAAACACCACCGTGATGAAACTTTATTTTATCTTTTTAAACAAAATTTTTACAATTTTTTAACAATACATGTTCAATCATTACATTTAAACTTTCTTTTGTCTATTTTTTGGAATTTTTAACATTTTTTTACAACACATATTGATTTAAGATTTATATAAACTTTAAAAACTTTTCAATAATCAAACTTTACAAACTGTTCACTAACCATGCTGTAACACAGAGTATACATCATGTATAATTATATTCAATGGTAATCACCCCCTTATCTTTCAGGAGTTTAGCATCCACCAAACTTGCTGTATTCTTATAGAGTTAATGAAAACCTTCCTTAGTTTTTTCTTTGTCTTCATGGAGTTGCTACAGCCTTAACTCTTTATTTTTTGAGATGGCCTTCAAGTGAGCCTTCCTCTCCGTTTTTTCTTTCTGAGTGGCTTAAAGCTTTATTTTTCCTTGGAATGGTTTCCAGAAGCCTGATATTCTCCGTATCCTCACTTGTTTTTTTCCCCAACAAGAAACCGGTTTGGACTTCTTGTTTCGTGCAATATTTGCCTTTCTCAAGGGTTTCAAGGATAGTCACGGGCTTATATCAGTTTCATTACCCTCTATAATACAAAAACATTTGTTGTGTTGCCAAACATATTTCCAAAACAGTCAACCACCATAAATCCCAACATTTTCACTTACGTTCTCTTTTTTGTGGGTTGTTATTCCATTTACATCCTCTAGTGGCCATACTGTTGCATGCATGTATATACTCTATGGACAGCTGTAAATCATTCCAGCAGAACCAATTGATACTCCCTCTGGGTTATTACAATTAATTAAGTATTATTAGGAGTTACCCTGCACTATACTCAACGATATTCATGAGGATTTACCCACCCTTGATTTCTCATATATTTCTTGGTTACCCTAAATTTAACATGTACTGGGTGGTTTCAAGTCCTCAATCCTCCCACAATCACACAGCTTTTATATTGAATAAAGGGCAATGCATACAAACCCGTTAAACAGAAAAAAACTACAATAAATATCCCCCTTAGTACAATCTGCATCTTGATATTTATAATTTACATTTTAATTTTCCAACTCTGGAGGTATATTTACTATTAAATCAAATGATTTGTAAGTAGTGATGCATATAATCCTATGTGCCCATTAATACTGAGTGAGTGATAATGCATGTAACCCCATTATTCAAAATTACACTCCAAGCCCACAACATTAGGGAGTTGTGTTACAGCATGGTTAGTGAACAGTTTGTAAAGTTTGATTATTGAAAAGTATGTAGGCCCTGGCAGATCACAGAAGTACTGAACCTGACTAAGGGCAACCCTGGGGTTTGGCTAGCAAAGGAATCCTCATTAGCACCTCATCTGTTGCAGAACTGGAGCCTGGTCAAGACTCTTGTCTTGGGATCCATGGGTAGTTCTTGGGAGATGTTACCATCACTGACTCCCAATGGGATCAAGAGCCCTCTGAGATGGTCTGTATAAGCCTACAGAGCAGACACAGACTTAGACCTATTCTTGACAGTTCTCAACTGAAGCCAAATTTTCAGTGTCACCAGGCAACCCACTTTTGGAAATCCCGAGGTGTCTAAACCACAGAGCTCCAGTGTGGCGTAGTGGTTAGGGTGTTGGACTGGGACTTGGGAGATCCGGGCTTTAGTGCCCATTTGACCATGAAGCTCACTGGGTGACTTTGGGCCAGTCACTGACTCTCAGCCAAATCTACCCCACAGGGTTGTTGTGAGGATAAAATGGAGAGGCGGAGGACCATGTAAGCCACCTTGGCTTCCCTGTAAGAAGAAAAAAGGCGGTATATAATGTGATAATAAATAAATAAACAAACACAAGCTGGGTACATGGAGAAGCAAACATTGTTTCAGATACTGAACTCTACATGGAGCCATTCTCAACATGCCAATTTTGAATTAACACTTAGGGTTGTGTGTTTCTGATATATCTGTAACATTCAATCAGGGATACTAATATTCTACTCACCAACTTGACAATGCATGGTGACAATGAAGACCTGCATATTTTATGTATGCTTTCAATCCTTGGATCTTTGGAATAAATAAATAGGCTTTGATTATTTTGATATATTTTACCAGAACTCCTAGAACATAGTGTTAAATTGTCTAATTGTTCAAGAGAAGCAGCAAAGAACCAGTGACATAGCTGGCCGTCCGCCCAGATATTCTTCCTTTTCACACATTATGTAATTAACTCAGCCTTCCTATCCACCTGTTTAATCATTACATCATTTTCATAAATTATAGCATTGCTAGAAATACTGCCCTCCCACCCAAACATATATGCCGATTAGTCAACACTTTGATGTAATTCCAAAGATCTATATTTTAAGAGGCAAGCAAGTATAGACCTGCACAAGCTGGAGTTGCTGGAAGCTTTGCTCAAGGACTTACACATTTTGAAAATCTCCAGCTTTTCAAACATTTGCAGAATATAGCAGCTGTCAAGAGTTTGGCAGCTTTCTCAGGATGACTTCAGAAAATGTATGTGGCTGAAAAGCTTCAGGCTTTAAGATCCATCAGGGACAAGTGCCAAGAGTTTAGGGAAAGCATGGTTCCTTCCCTAGGAGTGGTCCCAGCAAACCGAGGAAGGGCAAGGCAAGAGAGTAGGCTGATGAGTAAGTTTGGTAAACCAACAGATCCAGCTGCCAAGTTCAAGCTATCTAAGTGGGTCTCAATCAAGCTGCACAGTCAATGAGCCCTTTTGAATGCAAAATATGCTTTACACAAAAGGACTAAGGTACTGTTGGAGCAGCAAGGTGGGAAATGCCACTGCTGCATACTTCCTTGTTACATGTGGTTACCACTTAAGTCTTAAAAGTGATCGTCTGATTAAAGTGTCCGTCCTATTCTCCTGATGTGCTCCTAGCAATCCTACATAGGTTGCTTCCACCCTAGTTCTTTTCTCTGAAAGTGCTATCATTGGGCAGTATCCAAGTGCGCTGTTTAGAAGCGGGGCCCACCACAGATTCCATTCCACAAGCGGGGCCCACCACTTGCTCAACATGGATTTAGTGCTGCCTTCAGGAAGCCCCCAAACGAGCAGAAACACTCATTTCTGGACCAGGACAGGTCAGCAGTACTCCCTTATGTGAACTTTGCTAACCTGCCCCATTACAGAGATGAGCATTTCCACTAGTTTCAAGTTCCCAGATGAATCACTAAATCCCTGTTGCGCAAGTGGGTGCCGTTTATGAAATGTAATCAGCAGTGGGTCCTACATGAACAATGGCCCACTTCGATAGTGCCCATTTGTTCTCTCCCCTTTTATAGAGCATCTAGACATTATCATTGTCACTCCCTATTTTCTCTGTTATCCTCCTGTGGTTTTTTTGTTTGTTTGTTTGTTTTGTTTCAAATCTGATGGTGATGGTAATAATAAATAATAAATCCTATTACAAATTGAAATAATAATGAGAAGAAAACAATAATTAAACTTTTTTGCCCCACTCCATTCCCATGGGAGCAGGAAACGATCTTGGGAAAATTAAGAGAGACTATTCAAGGAGCAATTAATAGGCTAATCCCGTACCTGTGTTCATCAGGAGATAATAACATGGGCTCAACTTCCAAGGAGGAACTCTTAAATAATGTTACTGGAAACCATTGCTGAACAGGATTTACTTAGAGTAAATATTACAGGAGAATCGTGGCCATGGGGAAGGTAAGTGCTGGTTAGTACAGCACTATATTAAGTGCCTGTGTGGAGCTTCCATCTTAATTCTGCTTCTAACTTATTGTGAAAAGTCAACACTAAAAGGCTAGGAGCAACCCTACACTCCCTGGGATGGTTGCTGAGGGGTTGTTGGATGCTGTGGACTTTCTTTTCTGCCAGCGAGCAGGAGCTTCTCCTCTAGAGATGCTCTCTGGGGGAATGGCGGCACTTTCCACTGCTGTGGCTGTCCGGCCAGTGGCACTGCGCTGGCAGTAGGACCAACAACAGGGCACTTTGGCAGGGTGTTGGGGTGGGCAAGGATCCACAGGATCCTAGGCCCCCATGTTCCCCTGACATGACCCCAGAGAGAGAGGGGAACTTCGCCAGCTTGAGAGCTGCCATAGTAAATTTCCTACCATTGGAGGCTATGAAGAGGAAAAGAAAAAAAAATCACCTCTCCTCACCTTCCACCATGGCCAGCACAAGCCCGCAGAATTTAGGAAGTGGTGGTTTCTCTGCCACCAACACCTTAGGATTGCTCTGCCTGAGACTGATTTTCTTTTCCAGATGCCCAGGCGTCTGTGTATTCCATGGTTCACAAAACCCAGTTTAGAATCTGATGTTTAGTGCAGAATTCAGCTTTCTTTTTTGAAAAACATTTAAAAACAGTACTTGGTGTGAATGAGAACATACATTACTATTTAAAATCAGTTTCACGCTAGTATCTAAGATAGACTGTGATCTTTAATAATGGCATGGTTGTTTCCAAAATTCCATGCTGTTTATAGCAGGCTTTATAGTACAATTTTGGTTTACAAGGCTGTTGTTATTAATTAAGATCCATGAAGGTCTTTGAAGATTAAAGTACTACATCAGCACTCAGAATTATTGTTAGCATGTTCTCTTTTGCCACAGTTATTATGGGGAAGTGGTGTAGTAAAACAACAACAACAACAAAAACCCACCCTTGGATAATGTACATAAAGCCAGCAGAAAACAAATGTAGTATGAATGAAAATAATATGAAGTTATTTCATTCCTTAAGATCCTATCTTTTTGCTTTCTAGTTGTACCCTGGTGATTGATTAAATTGTTTTTCACATTACCTTTCCTATTTAATGTTAAACACTGTTTTTCTCATTAGTTATTATTGAAATCAAATAGGGATTTCAATTGACTCAAAAGACCCTCTCCGTTCCATCCCCATTTTAATTTTAGATGACCTTCTGTGAATATAAAGCAGAGTTGGGGAACCTGTGGACTTCCATATGTTGTTGGATTACAACTGCCATCATTGGCCATGCTGGCTCAGCTATTGGGAGCTAGAGTCCAACAACATCTGGAGGGCCATACAGGTTCCCCTGGTATAAAGATTTAAATGAAACATCAAATTAAAGCACAGATTGGACAGATGTGCTGAAAACCAACAGCTCTGCAAATATGATCCACTCTTAAATGGCCATGCCCTTTCTTCTGGTCCCACCCTTTCCCACCCAACCAGTGATGGTTTGGTGGTTTTCCAGCCTTTATGTAGTTTCCCCCCATTCTTCAAGGTAGAAATTCCTCTACTAAAGCTTAGCTACTAGCAGTAATAGCTTTAAGCAAAAACATGCTGGTATTTTTAAAATACCTTTTTGGTATTTATTTTTTTTAAAATACCTCTTTGGCCTTTAGCCCATTTGAATGAGCCCTCCCCCCAAAGTTTCTCCAAAATCTAATTTGGCCTTCATGCTGTAAGAGGTTCTGCCCCACTGTTGTAGACACAGAACTGTAGAGGTCAGAGATGCTAGAACACTAGTTTCAGTTGATTGAAACAAACATGTTCGAATCCTGAGCATGCCCCACTTGAAGCAAAGCTTGAAAACAGCAAAATTAAAGTTAGGACATTTCAATTGGGAGACTAGAAGGAACAGGGAGCCACAGGAAGGCAAAATGGAATCTTGTAATAGGATAATGGAAGGAGCAGTACCTAATCACCAAGCCAACTGGTGGAGAAAGCACAGAGGCCTAAACACAAAAGACACCAAAACACCAGAACGTCCTAGTGTTAAGTTCTGTAGGATCTACCGGCACCATGTAAATTACCTGAATCTTCCCAGGCCTTTTGGAGAGCTTTGAAGGATGGTGGAAGGGAGCTACTCTGGCACTGTGTTGCTGGGCAGCTGTGTAGATTTTTACTGGGATCCTCACTCACCCAGTGAATACCTAAATAACATCTTATACATCCTCCCACCATAACAACTGCCATTTGAATAGCTCAGGGGAATTAATGTCTATTTTGCATGTAAGGTAGTAATGATTTATAAATTATTCTGCCTATGGGAGAATTTGAAATAAATCATAAAAGATTTCATAGCTAACTAGTTGCTTTAGAAACACATTTGTCATTAGCTATTGTTAACTACTGCTGTGGTTTAGCTTTCAGATGATTCACTTAATCCACTGTATTTAAGCACACAGGCTAACCCAGCTTTAACCGCAAAAAAACAAAACAAACACACAACCAGTCACAAGTTTTTTAAAAAATGTATCTCTGGATGGGATGCATTTCAACCATGCAGAGATTATACCACACAATGCAATGGAACTCAGATAAGAACAATTGTGTGTATAGGAATCTGTATGAAGATCTATATTAGAAGGCCCATAGAAGGCTGCTGGATTTTCTTATTTCATTTAGGCTGCAATCCTACGCACACTTGCCTGGGAGTAAGCTCCATTTAACTCAATGTGGCTTACTTCTGAGTAGACAAGTATAGGATTGCACTGTTAATTTTATTTTTTAAAATAGGCAAAACATTCAGGAAAGTAGGTAGTATCTCTCACAGTCTGATTAGTCACCCAAGTAATGCTGTTTAAGGTTGTTTTTTTTAAATACCTTATTTTATGAAGATAATGGACATGGATGAGACAGAAAATAGAACCAAACTAATTTTTTTTTAGCTGAATATCTAAACTTTAATGTGGGACTTAACATGCAAACTTGTAATAACTGACTTTCAGTTCTTCACAGCCAAACTGAGAGATCATTGCCTAATAAACTACTGCAATGTGTTTTCCAAGCAAGGTTAAACACCATTCGTAGAGGCTTTTACAGTCTGTCATGTCAAAGTGAATTAAAATGTACCTAAGCAGTTCTTAATGCAACTGACTGAAGTCATTTCTTGAGAGCAATTACGTTTTATTGTGTCAATCATCCAGGCAGTATTAATATATACTATAACAGCTCTGAAGAAACATGTTAGGGACTATCATGCCTTCAACCTAGAGTGGCCATAACATGATAGATGGTTTGAACAATTAAGGGTCATAGTCCAATTAATCTACACATTTTACAGACCTCAACCTTAGTGGGTCTCAAGCAATAATTGATTACAGGAAATGCTTTTCCTGACAGATAATGGTCAGCTGGAGTAGCTAAAGGTCCTTAAATCCATCTGGCCTTTAATTCCTGGGGAAGATCCAACCTGGCACACATAACTTTCATTTTCATAATAAAAATATTATTTGTGTATATTAGTATTTACTATAATGATGTGAAAAATAATTGCAAGCTATTGTGACTCTTGGAGAAGACTAGTGCACTTAAAACCAAGTAGCATGGACCAAAGTAGTTTAATAAGAGTTTAATAGGTAGTGCCTCTGATAAACTGGCGTGGATGCCTGCATGTCAAAGTCCTATGAGGAAAAGTTGGTGGGTATCTTTAGCCCAGAGAAGAGACAGTTTAGAGGTAATACAATAGCTATCTAAGGGCATGATGCTGGAAGTTGTAGGACGTTTTATCCTGTCTAAACATTAATAGGATTGTGCCCTAAAATTATTTGAAAGGTTGTCACATAGATAGAGCAAATTTGTTCTCTGTTTCTCCAGAGGGTAGGAACCAAACCAATGGGATCCAAGATTTCAAGTAAGCATTAGGAAGAACCTCCTAATAGGTACAGTGAGCAAAAACCAACTGAGTGGGGAGTATCAGTCAGGTATCATGATCAAAAATTATGATACAGCTGTACCACTAAACCAAGCTGTAGAGGAACTATTATAGTGTGCGGCCGCATAGCTTACATGATGTTTTATACAACTGAACCACCCTTTTTGGACACATCCTTTCCTACAAAGAGCTTCATACACAAAAGCTTCAGACTGTCTGGGGGATACTCAAGTGCTTGTTCTTCAGTGAGATCATTTAGACTGGGTACACATTTTAAAACTTGACAACTGAGACTTGATGTCACTTCTGATGAGTTTTGTTGCAGTTTCAATTACATGCATATTCCCCAAAGAACTCTTGTAGACAGGATCAGATGTTGTTTTTTCCCCAATGTCACCACATCAGTCTTATCACTTTCACCAGATATGACAGTACTGTCCTCATAATGTTCTAGAAGTCTTCTATTGTGGATCACCAGCTTCAAAGATTGAACCCATCAGTGATATGAGTTCTGCAGCACTCAGTTCTTCATTTGCTTCTAAGTAACTACATGTTCTCAGAAATCCTACATTGTGCTGTTCATTACTTGGATGTCTCACATTCAACTTTTTGGCCAGATGTTCATTATTTGCATACTGTTGTGAGATGTTTTTCCCATTGTGGAAATCTGTGGTACAGCTTTGATACAGCATGAAGGTTGGTATCTGAAAGATCAAACATTCTGGCCAAAAATGTTTGATATGGCTCCAGCTCCTGAATGACTTGTGAAAATGATTAGGTGCAACTGTGCAACAGGGTGTTCAATGTTATAGCGTGGATGCAAACAAAATGAGTTCCCTTGTTCAACCACTTTTGGTAACTGCCACGTCAGTGGATGTGACAACGGTTTGAGAGTGATGAATAGGTTCATTGGAACTGCTTTGCCTGGAAGACAGTTCATTATTTAACTTAATTATACTTGTTTATCATTAGTTACTAGTGAATGGACAAATCTTCACACAGGTTGGAATAGCCCTTAGTTTAATACAGTGAAGCCCTCAAGCAACTGTCAGAGTTGCACATATTGTGCCCACCCCAACTGAGTGGGCATGGCCCTAAGCATGGCCCCTGAATCGGAGTACCCCTCTAGCCCCTGAGGGAAGTTTGTTCACTCCACTCCTCTGAGGGGGGCTGCCCGACATTAGAGAGGAGGGAGAAGCCATATTTGAGAGCCAGTGTGGTGTAGTGGTTAGAGTGTTGGACTGGGACTAGAGAGATCTGGGTTCTAGTCCCCACTCAGCCATGAAGCCTACTTTGTGCCAGTCACTGACTATCACCCTAACCTGCCTCACAGTGTTGTTGTGAGGATAAAATTGAGAGGAGGAGGACTATGTAAGCTGCCTTCAGTTCCTTGCAAGAGGAAAAGACAGGATATAAATGTGATAATAAATAAATAAATAAATAAATAAATAATTAAATAAAATTCTGTCTCTTGGCCTACTAATCTCCATTGGCTCCAAACTGTATCATCTGCACAACTATGTGCTGGTTAGGGACATTTGCCAACTAGTGACTGAAGATGTAATTGCAGGCTTCAAATACATAGACATATTTAAATTAATTAAGATTAAAGAATGCATTTTAAAAACCAAATACCCTGAGGTGTGCACCCCATGGATCTCCTTGGCCTGTTTGCCCAGTTTCCGGTGTCCAAGTTTCACGGTCTTGCTGCTATGGCGCTGACAGAAAAATAAACATCCTCTTTTATTATTATAGATAATATGATTATAATATTATCATTATTATCATAATCAATGCACTACCATGTTCCTAGGCCTGCATATTTCTTACACTTTTACAATGAATTATTAGTCACTGGGATATAACAAAATTGAAAAATAAAAATTTGAGGAGAAATTACACTTACCTGCATATTAGCATAGACACCATTTTGAAATGCAAATTTATGGGTGTTGCCGTACTTTGATTCTGGCGGATTTTGGATTTATTTCTACAGCTATCATTTTTTTTAGTAGAAAACACTTTTAACTGCTTCTGTTACAAGTTTGCCCACATTCAGTGCTCTTTTTCAGTATCTTTCCTAGATTCAAAGGAAAGAGGCTGATTTAAACTGAGGCTGGTAAGCCACCTATCAGCTGTAGCTGTGGATTGTCCAGCAAGAAGTTGGACTAGTTGAATATGGTGTACCCATTGTAACTCTACAATTCTGTGATTCTATTCTATGATTCTAACTGGTGTCCAGGCCAGGGTCTTTTTAGTAGTAGCATCAACTTTATGGAATGCCCTCTCAAGTGAGGTGTGCTAGTCCCCAGCACTGTGTTCTTTTAGGCTCCTCCTCCAAGCCTTTGGCTAATGTGATTCAGTATTCCCGAGTTGACTTGGTTTCTGTGATGCTGCTTTGTCTGTTGCTTCTTGCTTTGACTTGCTGCTGTGTGAAATTTATTCAACAAATGTGTATACCACTTCCCAACAAAATTATCAAAGTGGCACGTTGTTCTATTGCAGATAGAGTGGTTATTTTTCTGCTTCATTTCTATTTTGAAATTTTGTATTTAAATTTTGTAGCTTGGATTTAGTATATGATTAATGTTGTGGACTGTGTTTTATTCAATTTAATGGTTGTAAGCTACTTTGGGTCCTTCTTTGATGGAGAAAAGGGGGATCTAAATGATGTAATTAAATAAACTGTAATGATTAATCATTACAATTAATGATTAAATTATGTTTTCCGGCCTTGTGCCTTTTTTCAAGCAGGTGTGTCAGTTATATCATATCACTTTAGGGAACCAAGGAGTCTCCCTGCGGCTCTTTGTCTTAGAAAATTACTGTGAAAAATGTGGGCTAGAATCTCTGGTAGGAATTCGCTATTATTATAAGCCACTACAATGTAGCTTATTGTTTTCTTGTGAGGAAGCTGCAAACTGCTAATCCAAAAGGCAAACATAAAAAGGGGGTTGTGCCCTTTGGACCCAAGCCAATATGGCATTATCTTTTTCATATTGTCCAGTTCAATTAGTTGGTCTAATGGGTTATAAGAGAAAGGAAAATGGAGGTGGATAACAAAGAGACAACTTTTGCTCTGGGAGCATTACTTCTGCAGAAAAAAACATCTCATACTAAGTTGCTTCTCTAAGCATTTCCTACTAGCACATCACCCCCGCTACATATGAAGCGGCTTGAGCTTATCCAGGCAAAGAGCACTAACAGTCCAGAAAAAGAAAAACACACCACCCAAACCGTTCATGTGACATGAGAAAGCATTCAGTAGACTTGACAATGAGCAGGCAGGGAGGTGCGTCTGATCAGAAGGAATTGGGACGATTGATCTCCAGCGCCTTTTCTCCTTGAGATCTGAAGCTGACTGTTACATATAAAAAGAACAGAATAGGCTGCACAGAAAAAGCCATACACATATCATAAAACAAAATTTATCTTTAATCTGTAAGTGTCAACAGCAGTACAAAAGATGGAGTGATGGTGAATAGATTAAGGGTAGAGAGGACAGTCTTGAGGTAAATGAGCATAAATAGGCAGTCTTATAGACACTCCCCTGAGGGGTCAGAACCCCTTATCATGGCATATATGGTATCACCCAATGATGACATGTTTAACATATCAGGAAAGCACCTTGTGCAAAAAAAAAAAAAAAAAAAAACAGAAAAGAAAAGAAAAAGAAAAAAAATCCCCTCAAATACGGTATGTAGGTAAGGTGCCAACATACACCAGAATATACGATATAATGACAGTGTCTTTCAGTTTTGTCTTTTCCATTAATTTCTGAGGCAGAGGAGAGGAGAAGACTCGTAAAAGTACCACTGAAAAATTATTTAATATTTAATTTACCTCACGTCAATACTGCACAACAAAATCCAAGAAGTCTGTTTATGCTATGAAGCAAAGCTAAGAATGATTCCTTTCCCCCCTTAAATTAAGAGCACAGATACTTTTCCTTTAAAAAAAAAAAATCAACATCCTTAGCAAACTTTTTTTTCTTTTCTTTTCAAACTGCTTCAAGAGGAGAGTGTGAGAGAGATGTAATGGCAACCTTTTAAGTTCATTTAAAAACTTTACACTGGACTGTACAAGATTTTTTTTTGATAAACTATTTACATTTTCAGACTTTTAAAACATATTCAAAGCAGCAATAGACACTAGGGTTTTTCCCCCCCCTCTACATGCCCAAATAATTACCAGCCCTGGGCCCAGGTAGGTACCTGCACTGTATATAGAATTTCTACAAAGAAAACCTGCCAGTTAAAAAAAAAACGACTTGTGGGTGTAGAAACAGCAGCCCCTAGCATCATAAGAGCCACACCCACACTGTTGCTATAGGAACCAAAGCATAGTACCTTGACAAGGGGAGTCTCAATTGTCCCCCAACAGCTCTAAGACAAAAACTTTACATTTTGAAACAGCAGCGAGCATGTCAGTCCAGCATGTCAGTGAATTGTGCTGATTAAATTAACATAGAATAAAATCTCACAATATACATCACAAACAAATTACAATGTCAGGAAAGAAAAGAGTTACAGTAAGTAACAGCTTATAAGCTTGTCTTAATGTAATTTTTAAAAAAACATTTGTACATGGCAAATACAATAATGAAGGAACAGAAAAACTAAAAACTTTCTAAAATTTGCTACAGGCTGATGAAGGGTACAAGGGGGAAAAAAACCCTGTGCTTTTGAGAAAGCAAAACACAAATGACAAAGGAAGACAAACGGAGAATGCACACTAGCAGGTCTGCAATGTGCAGCATACAAACAGTTAAATATTTGCACATTCCCCAAACATTTGAGAGCACCAAGGACCTCACTTGTGGTTTTTGAAGAAAGCAGAAGTTATAAAGCAAACTATGTCACTAAGCTGCTTTATAGCTTTCATATTGCCATAAATACCAATTGGATACATTTTCCTTTCACACATATACACCCCAGGCCCACCCCTCCTCTTTGTACACAATGAGTGAACTCCATCAGAACACTTTTCTTTTTCTTTTGACAGCTTTTAAAAATTAATCTTGGACTTTTTGTTGTTGTTTAAGGGGGGATATGGAATTCAATGATATAAATCTGGCTCTTAAAATACCAAACAAAAAACCACTTCTGAAAATGCTTTTTGCATTCTAGCATGGGATCACAGTATTACAGCATATCAAACATATTGTCCAAGAGAAATTTCAGAGAACAATGGTAGCTAGAAAAAAAGTAATGGCAGGGGTGGAGAGGAAAGAATTGAGTCTGAGAAAAAGAACAAGTGCCTTTATAAAAAAAATAAAAATAAAAATCAAATGAGGTCACATGTTAGTCTTTAAACAGGGCATGCTTAAGTGCCAACGTCAGTCTTTAAACACGCATGCAAACATCTAGGATCTGAGACTATTTTTTAAAATTGAAAATATGAAGTACTCTATTATACATTCTACCAGCTGCATTTCTAGAGCAGTTGTTGGCACTGACAATCCAATCCAGATATACACATAAAATTCTGCTTAACTTTAAACATATTCCTAAATATTTTGGACTTCAGTTGAATGGCTCGGTTGCTTAAAGTTAAAAGGGTGCCTGAGGCTGTGATCGTCAGACCACTTACTCTGGAGTAGTACCATGGGCTACCATTTGGACTATTCCAGAATGTGCAGTTTGAGGATTCCAGCTTTAAGTGCTTTCCTGGACTGGAGCATTGTGGCATTTCTTACTGGGAAATTATTTGCAGTAGAAAGAAAAGTTAAGCTTCAATAAGACAAAGAGCAACAAGTAGGTACAGTAGGATATCATGCTTTAACTTTGTATTAGGGGTTGCTTGCATGTACGCAATCATTGTTTCATTTACACAATCATTTGAACAATCATTGTTTTCAAGTTACTGCTGTACTTTTTTCACAGGGTTTTGTATTTACTTTAAATAACAAACACACACACACACCCAATGAACACCACAGCCATATGTATTGGAGTTGCTGTCCCATTGTAATCCTGTCTTTCCCTTACACTGCCTCTTGATGACTATGAGCACACTAATTTGGGATCAGCTGGTGATCCCACAGCTTTCCCCAAACTACATATTGGGGTACCAGCATACATTTAGGTGAGTTGGAGGGGCTGCAGCTCAATGGCAAAGCACGTGCACTGCATGTATAAGGTCCCAGGTTGAAAGCCTAACATCTCCGGTTTTAAAAATGCCAGTTAGCAGAAGACGGAAAAGACCTCTGCCTGAGCCCCTCCCCCCCCGGAGAGCTGCGCCCACATCACTGGGGAAGATGGACCAAAAGCCTGATTCAGTGTAATGCTGCAACTTATATCCTTATAGACCCTTTGGTCAGAGCCATTTTTCTCTCCCTTTATAAATATAAACCCTGTGAAATTGTGTTTCAGTTTCATTAAGACTTTTTTTTTTGTATTTTGTGAAATATCCAGTCAATTGAACTAATTATCTTGTTGTTGTTAATGTTCTATTGAAAGTTTTTTTCTAACTGGTAACAAAGCATTTCAGAAATATTCTCTTGAAATTAAAGCCTTTAATAAACTTTGCTAGGGAAATAGGATGAAATTTTTTAAAAATACTGTTCAAAGGTCCAGATACTTTTACTACATATGTGCATGGCATCAGATTAATTTTTAAATCAGAATTGTTTCTGGGCACTAGAAAATTATGGGTGCCACTGTCTGTTCTAGAGAGCGATTATATAAGCCACCTTAATGTATTGTTATTAGTTTAACTTATTTCTCTCTTTTTTTTCTTTTTTTTTGACAGGCCAATACTGTTCCATACCAAACACAGATCTAGCCAGTTCAGTGTTACATTTAATAACTGACATCACTTACAAAGGCCTGGTTAATGACAACCTTCTAGAGCATCCTAATTTATTGATGTACTTACTTAACTTACTTGTTTGTCATTCACACTGACACATTTTGATATTCACATTGGTTGCTTTCAAACAAGAACTAAGAACTTTCATCAGCTTTGCTTGGAAGCATATTGCAGATTATGAAGCAAATTGATTACAAGCTGAACTAGAAATCTGGCACTTATGCAACCCACTTTTTTAAACAGTTGCTTTTTATCCTAATTCAGAAGAAGAGAGGAAGTTATTTGGGTGGTGTACTTCGAAGATAGGAGCAATTCACTGATTAATTATACTATTTAATTTGCTTCCAAGGAATTAGATGGAACTACATCAGCAAAAGTGTCAGAGAATTGGCTGTTGTTTCAGTCTGCAACAGCACTGTTACATCATGGCCCTGATCAAGAGAATGTTAGTTTCTTTTAAATCAGTGGGACTTAACTGTGTTGTGACCAACTTTCTCCAAGTTAAATCTGATTACCTTTCTCTAGACTAGAGTCATAGTAGTGTCATAGTAGAGTCATAGTCACGTGTAATGCTGCACAAAGGGACTAGTTCGCACTCCACATCCTATGCACTTATGTGCTGATGCAGCACTAGTTAGGATCAGACTATTAGGTTGCGTCTCTCTGACTAAGGTTTTATCAGTCCAAATAACTATAACACCACTATCAGAGAGTAAAGAAAATGAGGATTGTTATTCTATAAGCAGGTGCAATATTTTGAAATGTTGCGTTTGTGAAATATGGGATTCAGATTTGAAGGAGAGCGTAAATGAGGCATGTTGCTATCCTAGCTACAGGTCCACAATACTGCTCTCGCACTGCAGGTGTAAATTCAGCATCTACATGAGGTACAGTGATTTGTCAGCATTTAATATGGACCAATGTACACTGATACAGAACAAAAGTAAATACATAACTTATACTTCACTAAATATCCATGAACAAAAAATAAAATTCTATTTCCTATGTTATATTTACACATTTAAAAAAAATCTAAAATGAGATGGTGACTAATCAAAAACCTTGTTTTGAGCTCCAATTAAGAATGCAAAAAATAAATGGTTCTTGTTTCCAAACGATTGTCCTTCCTTGATTTCTACTGACACTTTAGAGCCAATATTGGCTAATAAATACAATAAACTGCTTCTGCACTTTTCAGATTCAAATACATTTTCACCCAACCTGTCCAATAAAGTAGCATTCTACTATCTGCTGATTCATGAAGAGCCAATCAGTGTCAAGAATGCAGCTTTAACTTATAGAGCATCAACACAGACGCCAGGGCTGGAGCTAAAACAAAGTATTCATATATATACGAATCTTGCATAAATAAATGAAATAACAAGACATAAAAATGACTCAAATCCGGCAACTGTGAGGCAGCCCACACGAGTCGAAACAGATGACTTTTGTTCATGTCGTTTTTGTACAACAGTTTCACATTAGTTAGAAGTGATAAAAAATACCATTTATATCCAGTGCTTATAACACTTACGAAACAACATCTGTGAGTGTGTGTTTTTGTACTATGAGCAAAATCAAGTTTCAGTCCTAAAGAACAGTCCTTTGTTCTCCGCCAGCCTGCAGAATATTATTTTGGCATGGTCATAAAATTTATAAAAAGAAATTAACCCACTAAACTAAATGTTTGCCTTTGTGCAAAAATAATTACATAAAATACAATGCTAGCAATACAGCATTCTACCTATGCAACAAAAATCCATGAAGAAACACAGAGAAAAGAAATGAGTTGTAGGATGGAGAGAGATTTATAACAGGAAAAACTTGTAGGAAATTAATAAATAGTTATTCTTTAGGAAAGAATGGGTACCTCCCCTCCAAGCTACTTGTATTAGATAAATTCAAATTCCCAAGCAATCTTAACAAAGGATTTTCTTTCAGTACCTTAATTAGATAAAGAGGGCGCTCACCAGCTAATGACAACAAGTGCCTTTAACATCTTGGCTAGACCAGTTTTATTGCTTTAGCTGTAGACATGAGAACAGTATTCAAATAAGTAATAAAGATCAATCATTTTATTCCAGATTAACAAATGGCTGCCAAAGCTTGATGAGAGTGTTGATATGTCGGAATAATATTTTCACTTGTAAACTCAACAGTCCCCATTTGCTTGTGTAGGTTAAATTGTCTATTTTAATATTGCAAAAACTGTCTCTACCTCCAGCAATTGTTGCTGAAAACTGTCAGGGCATTATTAGTTTTTCTGCAAGGTTGTATGATAGTAGCATAACAACACTCTGCATTGATGCTGAGTTCATTTTACTAATTAGGAGGAGCACAATCGAAAAGCTAAGCTACTGAAATCAAGGAAGTTAAATATATATATAATGGTTACAATCTAGAGGTAAAGTCTCTTGTATACAAGCCAGACTCCCCCATCGGTGGCTGTAGAAGTGGAAGGAGCCCCATCTGCCATCATCAGGAGTGGAAGCTCTGCGCATTTTCAAGGAAGTGGGCTGCAGCCCATGATTTATGCAGGAACTGGATCATGCTCATGTATTTATCGCATGCTGGTTTGTCATCTTTGCCATCATACAAGGTGCAGAAATGCTTTTTAAAATCTTAGCACTCTTTCCCCTAAGCAAAGCTAGAGAGATGAGCATGCTTTTCCTGCCTTAAGGATGGAGTCTTTATATAAAGTAGACCCCTTAATATAACTCCAATTCACACAACTATAGTCAGCATGGAGGACTTGAAATTGCATTTGCATGGAAGCTGTTCCATCTGGATCAGTACTTGATATGTTTGTCTCTGCTACTGTAAAACGTTCATGTTGACAGTTTTTGCTGGTGCAGAGAAAACTGCACAAAACTAGTTCGATGCCTGGAGCAGTCACCACACAAGCGTAATGTAATATGGCTCCCACAACATTTAGTATTTGTGTGAAATTGGTCTTATTTAGTAGACACAAACATTTTACACCTATAAAATTGCCACCTTGAAATAGTTATGATTACTGATCATCAAGATATAATGAACAAAACAAAAGGTTTTCTGCCCTTTTCTTCCTAGAACTAAGTATTTTAAAAGAACCTAAATCAAAGCCTATTAATATTAGTGGCCTGAATCCTAAACATATATACTTATGAGCCTGGTGTGGTTGTTTTCTCTAGAACAGGGCTCTCCAACCTCGGGTCTCCAGATGTTGCTGGACTTTAGCTCCCAGCATACCCAGCTAGCATGACTAATGGCAAGGGATTCTGGGAGCTGTAGTCCAGCAACATCTGGGGACCCGAGGTTGGAGAGCCCTGCTCTAGAACATACCAATGAAGGGAATAACTTGATGTTACTACACATACCCAGGGAGTAGACTCTGAGCTAGATCTTCATGCTGCATAAAATGAATCAAATTCAAATTTCTGAGTCAAACCCTGACATCTACCAAGTCTTGATTTTGACCATTTGATTTTTATATTAAGACCTAGATTATTAACTTGGGAATGTTTTATTTTGCCCCTCCCCTGCCCCCAACTCCTTAGAAGTCAGTTTTATATGTAATGTAATTGTATATTAGCAATGAAATAAATAAGGGTTTAAATTTTGTGTAGCACCTTTGATGTAAAGGCCCTAGAGCACTTTACAAATTTAATTTCATATTATGCTTGGGATATAGCTGTATGTCTGTTTTGTTTTGTTTTTCCTTTTATAGGGCAAGTAAAGTAAAGCACTGAAATCCTTCAAATATTCCTATGTCTTAAGCACATATTTGTGCAACTGAAAGCTAAAAGGCTACAGTGAAAACATGTCAGTTAATGGCAAATAAAGGGACCCTTTTTAGTTCTCTGAAACTAACATTTGATACAATTTATCTGAAATATTTGGGTTTTGTGTGGGTTTTTCTACAAAAAAATCATAGATAAGGTCACATACTGACAACAGTATATGGGTCCTTCAGATTGACTATGGGAATGGCAATATGTGGAATCCTAAACTGCGGCAGCATTTTATAGCTCCAAAAAATCATGAGGAAGACACAGTGGAATTTCTAACTATCTATGCCATTTGCATACTATACAACAGTTAAGAAATCTGGCTGGGATACTTTAGAGCAGTATAGTTCCCAGCTGTGGGTCCCCAGAAGTCGTTGGACAAAAACTCCCATCATCCCTGTCCATTGGCCATGCTGGCTAGGGATAATGGGAGTTGTAGTCCAACAACTTCTGGGGACCCACAGTTGGGAACCACTGCTTTAGAACTACTTTAGAAGAGCCCAAAGTAACAAAATCCAGTTGGATTTTGTTACTTTTTCCCTTTAAACCACCATGACTATCATATCAAATCACAAACTTCTTCTGAAACAACTTCCCCCAGTTTCAAAATTGGTTTGCCATGCAGCGTACATGGGGAAGGCAGGCTGTAGCTTGAGAAGCCTTGGGAAGGGCCATGGCTCAGTGGTAGAGCACATGCTTTGCATCTGAAGGTCCCAGGTTCGATCCCTGGCATCTCCAGGTAGGGCTAGGAAAGAATCATGCCTGAAACCCTTGAGCGCTACTGCCTGTCGGTGTTGACAATACTGGGCTAGGTGTCCAATGGCCTTAGTATAAGGCAGCTTCCTATGAAACTCAATTCCAAAGCAACCTTGGCTCTATGGAGCTAGCTGGATTATTCTTTGGGTCCTGTTCTATGTATACAAACAGACACATAGGATAGTTATACTGTGCAAATAACATAAGCATTTGCATCCTTTTGTTCTGCATATCACAGAAATTTCCCAAGTCTTTTTGACACGGATAAACATAATTTCCCATATATGTATATAATTCCTTTTCAATATTGAGTGCCTTCCTATTTTTCAAGATACCCACAGGCTTTTAGGGGAAATGACTCTTTATAAATAAGTCAATAGCAAACTGAAAATATAATGCCACCAAACAGTATTTTGAAAATATTTTTTTTAGTATGTGGACCCCCGACATTCTGGAATGAATAGATTGTTTAAGAGAAAATGTAGTTAAGACTGAATGTAAGGGTTAAAAGAAAGGGGACATAGAATGGATTTGGAGGTGGCTTTACATTCTTAAGACAGGCCTGTCTGTAGCTGGTGATCGCTCATTTGTGCTTACTTAATATTTTACACTGATGGTACATCAAGAGGCAGAAGCAACTGGACAAGTGCATTGTGGCAATCATGTTCACTATTTTAAGAACATCCTGTCTCCAGATTCCTGAGTACTTCACCATTTTCTGGAAAAATTAGGTTTTTTAAAGATACCGTATATAGATAGTTTTAAGATGCCAAAGGATTGTCTAAGACTTTACAGTGTCTCCCTTAAGACTTTTTTAAATGTTAAGATTCAAAAGTTATGAAAGTTTGGCACATCAGAAGATCAGCTATACATGTGGAGAAAAAAAATGGAATTTAGAGACCTTGTTTAAAAAAGATGAGTTAAGACACACAGATGCACACAGTTGAAGACTTGTTCTGTTTCATGATAGGAAATTTACGGTTATTTTTTTGTTTTGTTTTTGTTTTCTAAAATAATTCAGAATAAAAACACATTCACAACCTGTAGGCTGGCACAGCATACCTGAGTGAGAATGTAAAACCCCCATTTAAAACAGTAACTTAAACCTTTTTATCAGCATCCAGGAGGAGAAAAAATAGACAAAAACAGGTAAGACTTGTAAGAGAACTATTGATTCATATAAGTTTTCAAGTCCCAATGTCTGATACTTAATGTCTTCACCTAAATTAAAAAAAAATGTTCATGAAAATTAGGGAACAATCTGTGTCACACATTAAGAAACATTTAAGACCATTCTGCAGATGTAACTGTAGGAGCCACACATGCATGCAGGCTCATTTAAGAGCTTTTTGTTCAAAACAAAATAAAAACAAAAAAAGTCAGAGTACTTTAATTCAGCAAACATCCTCAGTTGGCAGTGACAGCCTCGTGGGCTTCATTTTCACTGCTATAGTCTGATTTGGGGTCATCTTCAAAGTCCTCGTACATTTCCATCTCATCCTCCCCATTTATTATGTCATTTCCAGCAAGGCTCCCGCTGTCCGTCTTCATGCCGTAAGTGCTCTGAATGACAGGGATGCTGGGCTCAGGGCTAGCAGAGGTGCTGGAGCAATCAGATGTCATCTGAGGAGATGGTGTAGTAGTTGCCATCGTAATAGCACCAGGATAGACCACACCCGTTCCCGTGGTGATTGGAATCTGAGGCTGTTGCCTGCGAGGAAACACAAACAGGGAACAAGATTTCTTTGCGTTCACGTAAGAAATGTGTATCTTTCATTTTAACAGAAGGTGCAGCAGTATTCTTGTGTGCTTCTGTCTCCTATATCCCAACCCTAAAACACTAGGGGGGACTGAATTGTACTGGTTTCATTGTGATCTGCTTCCTTGTGCATATGTAGGATTTAATTTATTTATAATAATATTTCAACCCTGCAATTTCCTCTCCAAATGTTCAACATTGCTAACAAAAACAGACAAAAAATAAGTGTCAATTAAAATACAATAACACACGAATTGCTCCGCATTGTGTTGGAGAGGATGTCAAGAAATAGGTACATATGCCCATATGTGGTGGAGCTGTAAAAATGTACTGGAATTTTGGCAAAAGGTTTTTTTTTGAAATCTTGGAAATTATTGGTATGAATCTGGAGGTCTGTCCAAAATTAGCACTGTTATCAATAACGGAGAAAGTTACGTGTTCTCAAAATATGAAGGAATTAATTGTAAATTTGTTAACAGCGGCCAGGTTAATGATTGCGAGGAAATGGACGGTTCAGCATGAATTTCTAATTACTGACAGGTATAAGGAGATATGGGAAATAGCTCTTAATGATAAATTGATGTAGTACTAAATGTAAAAAGGAACAGGTAAAGATAAATAATTTTAAGGATATTTGGGGTCAGTTCCTAGATTATGCGTTAATAAAGGGGAAAGGGAGTATGCCTTGTCAGGATATGTTATATTTTTGGAATACGGAATATTAAGGCAAGTTCTCACTTGCTGCACGGCTCTCCAAAAATTCTCACACAACCCTATTGTTTAATGGGTCAGAAGTATACCAATTGGTCCCTAGGAGGGGGGTGTGCACTGTATGATTTATTGTATCTAGTTTTAGTTCAAATTTTGTGTTATGGTTGTATTTTGTTATTTTTTGTTATATTTTGTTTTGGAAAAATTAAATAAAATTTATTTAAGAAAATAAAATAAAATACAGTAACACAGCAAAGTAATACACAGTGTAAAAACAGCATAAAACCAAAATGGAAGGAGCCAGAATTAACAACAAAAATAACACACATCACAAACTAACCCACAAAAGCCTGTAGAAAAGAAATATATTTAGATACTGAAAAAACACAAAGAGGTGGTAAGTCTAAGTTCTCAGAGCAGGAAGTTCCATATAGCAGGTTTGTGCCACAGATAAAGCCTTCTCACACACTGCCACCAACTGTGCCTCAGTAGGCAGTGTCATCCTAACAAACTCAGCATTAACATATGAGACTGTAGCGAGGTGGTTAATTAAGCTTCCCTACGCAGGAAGTTCTAATAATAACATGGCACTAGCAAGGTAGACCTGGATCTTGGGGGAAAATAAATTGTTTCAGAAGTTGTTGTTTCAGATAAACTGATTTCATTCAAGTACCATCTCTGAGTTGAAGGGCACTGGCCATTTCAGAACAAAACTGGAGACTTAAATATAATGGTTTGGATCCAGACCATGCTCCTGCTGGCAGGGAGATTCCTTGAATGGAGTTCCATGCAGGGCATGTTCCTGCCGGCTGTAGGAGGTGATGTGAATTTTGCCAATTCCCCCGCAGCCTCCTGAGATATCGGAAAATCTGCTCTGGAGGACTGGGGGATATATTGGGGGATGGGTGAATGAGCTATGTTTGAGATTGCTAGGCTTCTCCGAACATCATCTCGCCACTCATCTCATGCCCGATTCCCATTTGCCATCACTGCTCATTCTGTGCGAACGGGAGATTACGCAAATCTCCTCAAATGTGCGCAAATGGCTTCCATAGATTAAAGTGCGGCTGATTTAGACTACTGAAGAAATTTGAGTAAATGAGGAAATTTGCGCAAATAAAACTGAGAACCGGTAACTAGACAAATGCAAGCACGTGTCCGACAATTTGCAAATATTTTTGGCAGACACGTGCTCGCTCTCGGAGCTTCAAACTCATGTTTTGCAAGCAAAAACTAAATTCTTATACATCCCTAGCGGGGACTTCAGGAGGAAAGGGAATCAGCAAAAACTGCCTCCTGCCCCTGCCACCAGCAGGATCCACTACTAGATCAAAAGCATTCCATGGACAGAAGAAGCTCTCCCAGCTATGGGAGGCTAAGTTAGAACATAACCTAATGGAAAGTACGGCCATAGCATGCATCCTTCTCTTACAGCTGCTGTATGCCATACATTTCACAACAACAAGAAGTAGAGAAGTCTGGTGCTGCCTCCTCATACTGAGGATCTCTTTCATGATAATAAATTGGTAGCATTTCCCCCCTAACAAAACAAAATCAACTGGGAGGGGGCAAACTACAAATAGATTCATTAGTTACTTTTCTTTGTGAAAAGTAACTAATATTTGTAATAATTTGATCATTATTTGAAGCCGTGGCACCTTTTATGGACTAAAGTCCTGTTCATCAGATGCATGAAGTATTATCCTGAGTTGGCAGGTATATACGTGCATGGGTAACTGTAAACAGTGGTGTCCAAAGGTCATGCAGTGTGAAGGGTAGCACTAAGTCTGTCACAGTTCCCTGCAGAGTGAAATGTTTAAATGATACAATCGTGCTCCATGGAATAGTTCTCTATTGAAAATCTGTTCCACATTTTTTACCACTGTCCTTCAGTTTGAAAGAAAATAAAGTGATTTCAATAACATGTCAAGAGAGGAAATTTCAGTGAAATTCTTGTGGGTGGGGGGTGCAGGGTTCCTGTGCTTACCTTAGTTTCAAGGTGGCCAAGGGGTGTGTGTGAGTATTCTGTCTTTCATTGTACAATCATATTTCCGGGGTTCTGCAACCTCCCCAGCTCCTCACACTTTAATTAAAGTCCAAAGGAAGACATAATGAGGTACCTTCTCCCATGGAGCTTTTTCAGATCAGAAAGTGTGGGCAGCCATGGAGGCTGCACAGCACTGGAGAGATTTGTGATAGGAAAACAACAACACACAGCACTCTCAGCCAATGCAGCCCTTGGGCTGAAAAAGATTGCCCACCCCTTGAAATATAATGACTATAGTTAGCATCATAGTGCCCTAGGAGACTAAAGTGTTTTAACCGTTTCTAAATACTGACATTTTTTAAAATGTCAGATTCATGTCCATTTATTCTCTTGCATTAAAACTGACCTGTTTGTCCTCTGCAAACAGCAGAAGGGCATTGTTGGCAGGTGTTGGCATAGTTCACATTGAAGGATACACAGGATAGTTCCGTAGTACAGTACAGCTACACAGTGTTTCAGGTTTTGGTTGGCTGGGTGCTACATAACTGTGATAGGAAAAATCTACAGGACCGTCTTTTTCCAAAACCACTTAAACATTTAAATTGGCAAAAGTCATTGTCTGCTGTTCCCTTCAGATCCATTTCTCCTGACAACTCTCTAAATTACTGAGTCTAACTCAACTGCATTAAGGAAAATTCCTTACATGCTACGCCTTTTGAAACATACAACCCCAACCGAATGACATAACATCAGATCTCATAAAAGCACCCATTGTGTACATTTCAGCCTAGCCACAGCAGTGTGGTTTTATTGACTTACTCAAAACAGTAGTCCAGAAACATTCAGAATATCTGTGTATGTATAGTACCCATAAATACTTTCCCCACAGCATCTTAGAAGACACAAATAATGTTCCCATTATTTTTTAGACTAAAAGATGTAATGCATACTTGAACAGAATTTACTAGACTGAAATGGGGTTGGAATGGAATATTTTTGTAAGGCAAGGTAACAAAGAAAGTATTTTCAATTCAGATGCCTGTTAGAGCTGTTTCCTAGTGCATAGTTGTGGCATCGGGACTTAGCAAATGCAACACTTAAGATACATTTCAACATACGTAAATGTTTTAAAGAAGAGTTGAAAGTTTATTATTAAGTATCTCTCATTAGCAATTGAAAAGATAAAACCCTATTAAAATTATAATGCAATAAACATGTTTGATTAGATGCTCCATGTTGTTTAAGAGGTAAAAAAAGGAATAATTAAGGCAATCTTATGGAATGGCTGGCAATAGGCATCAACTTCTGAAAATAAAAAAAAAGTCACAAGAGCTCTTTCATTATACACATGGACTTCACAAAATTACTAGGGAGCAGGGCCATAGCACTGTGCCCACCCCAAGGTAATGTGGCTTCCTTGGCCACCCCCAAGGTCCATGCACTTAGCATGAACATCTGCAGGGGGAATGCCTTTGCACATAGGCTTCCCTGTGAGCTGGAACCCTGATCACAGAGGCCTTCTATACACTCTGCAGACTGGAGGCCTAACATATGCACTCACATACACTCGAGTCCTATAAATCCTATCAGATGCAATGGCTCCCACCCTCCCTAAGATCTCAGGAGGGAGGTTCACATGGCACCACACATGCTTTAAGGAAGTGTGAGGTGGTTGTGGGGCTGTGCAGACTTGCCCTGACCCTGTTGAGGCCACGCACCACATAACTGATGCCCACAGTGGAAATGCTTCCTCATCTGTACATGTGGGAAAGGGCTCTACACACATAAATCAGTATGAGAGTAGAGTCCTCCCCTACACTGGCTGAACACAAAGATAGTGGCGATGTGGCGTACTGTTTTTGTCACAGGTGTTAATGGTGGGGGCATGGCTGCAGCATGGATCAGTGAGGGGCAGGGCTAGTCTGCATGGCCTCATAGCCCCTTTCACATATTCTTTCAATGCCTGGGGGGGCATTTTGTGTGAATTTGCCTAAGGTTCCTCATCATCCCTCTGCCGCTATCCTGCTCCTAATCAGAAGCCACAACCTGTTGATTCTTCATCCATGTGCATAAGAAACACCAGCAGGAACTAATGAACTCTGGGTCTTGTAGCTTTTGGGAGAGCATGTTGCATGGAGAGGCACAGATTTCTCTTACTCTCTCTGTTTTAAGAGAAGTACAATGTTCAGAATATCTGTTCAGATTTTGATTGGCCCTTTCAAATCTCATAAGATCAGGACACCTCATATAGCTATACTGATACAGGGAAATAAGTCTGAATAAACATTCTCAAGTGCTTAGTTTCATCTTTTGTCTCATGGGGACATCTCTTGAGATAGTGATCGGAAAGCATGCCTTTTCTGGAGTGGGCTAAGATAAATCATAATGAATCTGACTCGTCAGTGCTAGAAATCCCAGGTCAGTTCCACAGTCGGACAGTGTCAGGTGAGCACTGCAGGTAATTATCATCTGGGCATGCTTTCAGAAACACTGGTACATGATGTCGAGTTATAAAGATGTGAAGAGTGGATTTTTTTTCATAACTCTGGATATTCACCTACAATAATATCTTTTTCAACTTCTTTGCCTCTCTCATGCTGTTTCCCTTCAGATACATGCACCCTTCAATTTATGTATACCCACTCCTGGTTCAACAGAAAAGTCTCTTGCTTCCTCCTTGTACCAGATTAGCACACATGTGCATGCATGCACACACACACTACTTCCATAGTCAGCAAGCTATGCTTTAGTATAGAGTAGATGGGCCTATTGGCTCATCGTATTTCAAGATATCGAACTGTCATCATATTTCCAGATATTAAAAACTGATTTAGACTACAATCACAGTGCTATAGATGGTACCACAAAGTAATTGAATGCAACATGCCAAGCCAGAAACAAGGCACAGAACCAAGCAATAGTCAAGGTCAATTAACTGGTTGTGAAGCCCACAATAAAATAAGACTATTGTGATTAGAGGAATAAACAGAACATTGTGAAATTAGAAGGAATAAACAGAACATTGTGAAATTAGAAGGGCTGGCAGGAGAAGTCTCTTTCTTAAATTGCCAGAAACACATTGCGGATCATCAAGCATCCAAGACATTTTGATGCTGTTGTTTAACGCTTGTTTATCGGGCAGGTGGGGGAGATTCGACTAAGCGATAGCTTGTCTCTCTCTGTGGCGGGAAGTGCGGGATTAGGCAGTATGGCTTAAGCTTATGGTGATCATCCAGTGGCACCTTACAAGGTGACTGATGTTTACCCAAGGCTGCCCTCGCTAATGCCCTGAGGCTTGCCAGGAGGGAGATTGGGACGTCTTTAGGGTTTTGCCTTTCTCGCCTACATTGGGTGCCTGGAGGCGTCAAAGTAAGGCGACGATGGTAAAGCCCTCCAGCTCCACATGGAGGGCAACTGGCCAGGGGCGGACCAACCCGCCTCCAGTGCGGTTAGGATGTATTTGCCCAAATATTGGTTTTTTCCCGGCCAATGGCCGGGCTAGGTTAGTACCGCACTTCGCCCTTCACAGATCTTCAATTCAATAAATGTGGCCCTGATTTGAAACCATATACTCTGTGTCTGACTCTTCTTTATCTCACCCATACACTCGCAACAGACTTCCACTGGCCCCTCATCTGGGGCCGGGGAGAAGATTTGCGAGTGGGGGAGGAGAGAGGAGTTAGGTAACAGGTCAGGTTAGTCACAGGTACTGAGCCAATGGCTCAACTATGGCGGGGACACAGGAAAGGGCTTATTTAGGCACCTGGGTTCCCGCCCACGGTCTCTTTTGCTGCTGTTTTCCGGCTCCCTCCCATCCCGCCCTGTTAGCAGTGTAGGCTCCTCTGGTCGCCCATTAATGGGAGCCGAGTAGGAATTTTGGCTCATTGTCTCAATTGGCCCGGGCAATGGGCTGGTTTCGCCTACTCTACACTGTGAATCAGGGTAGGGAAATTTTTGAATTCGATCTTGATCCCACCAGGAGGATCATAGCTAAATTGGTCGCATTTGCGGGAAGTGCGGGATTAGGCAGTATGGCTTAAGCTTATGGTGATCATCCAGTGGCACCTTTCAAGGTGACTGACGTTTACCCAAGGCTGCCCTCGCTAATGCCCTGAGGCTTGCCAGGAGGGAGATTGGGACGTCTTTGGGGTTTTGCCTTTCTCGCCTACATTGGGTGCCTGGAGGCGTCAAAGTAAGGCGACGATGGTAAAGCCCTCCAGCTCCACATGGAGGGCAACTGGCCGGGGGCGGACCAACCCGCCTCCGGTGCGGTTAGGATGTATTAGCCCAAATATTGGTTTTTTCCCGGCCAATGGCCGGGCTAGGTTAGTACCGCACTTCACCCTTCACAGATCTTCAATTCAATAAATGTAGCCCTGATTTGAAACCATATACTCTGTGTCTGACTCTTCTTTATCTCACCCATACACTCGCAAAAGGTATGAGTTGTGCTGCAGCTGACACAGTTAGAATGCTCTGCTGAAAACAATTGTAGTACATACCCTACGGTAAAAAATTGCCTCATCTCCTGCCTTCGAGATCTCATGAGCTGTTTATATTCTCCAATACGCAGTTTCTTGCCGTCAACAATGCAGGTGCGTTTTGGTCGAGGTTTATATTTGTAATTAGGGTACTTCTCTAGGTGGATTTTACTTAGTCGTGCTTGCTCTTCATAGTAAGGTTGTTTCTCTTGATTTGACATGGATTTCCAGCGGGAGCCTGCATAGGAAAAGATATCAGTGAGCTCTCAAGTCATCTTGTTTGAGGGATAATTCCATGAAGCTCTAAACCAGAGGTGTCAAACCTGTGGCCCCCCAGATGTTGCTGGACTACATGTCCCATAATGCTGGCTGGGGCTGTTGAGAGCTGGAATCCAACAAATCTGGAGACCCACAGGTTCCCCACTCCTGCTCTAAAGCGTCCTTTCAGCCATAGTTAACTTTAATGCGCCACACAAGCCAACCAAATTGACATTAAGAACCTGGAATCCACTTTTAGAGCCAGGGGTGTGCTTCATACTGTATAAAGCATCTTCCCAGTCTTCTGACAACTCTTCCCAGTCTTCTGACAACTCTCTCAGATTCTCAAGCAGATCCAGGATTTCCATGATTTCTCCTTTACCATCCAACAAATAGAAACTAAATGGCCTGTCAACAGGATATCATAATTGGTCACGAATGTGACATCACAAAAAAGGATGTGGTTATAACACGTATTCTCTAAGTAGACAAAATGTTTGTAACAGCACTGGTGAGAACTGGCCCCATTCATGTTATAGGTTGCCTCTTTCAATGAATCCAGGATTGTTCTTGATCTATTCTTTGGATAAAAAATCCTTGACTCATAGGCCTGGTTTGAACACAACAACCACCCATAGGTTTTTTAAAACCCTGGGTTGTTGTGAATGAAGCAATGTGTGAGTCCCTGCTGCTTGGTCCTTCTGCCAACGGGAGCAGCTGAACAACCCAGGGACGCTCTGTCCCTGGCATGGTTAGCATTATGTCCAAAACGGGAACCCTAGCTCATCTCTCCTCTGACAAATCATCAGAGTTGTAACCCAAGAACAAACCCGGGGGAGTGATCAAGCTATGGGCACTAGCATGCTGCCTTGCTCAAAAACCCTGGGATGTCACTGCATACGAACCGGCCCATATATACATTTGTGATTTAATTTATTAAGGGACACTAGAAAGAACTGCATGAATAGTACCATACACCCCAGTGGGTTCTGGGTCTATATTTCTCAAACAGCAGCCCTCAATGCCCTATGGCAAGCCCCTTCTGAAACTGAGAGAACATTCAAAAGCAGCTTGTGATAAGGCACAGGGGGCTATTGTTTAAAAGGGAAAAAAAGGCAAAAATCCCACAGGACATGCCCAAGACCTTGAGCACCCCAAAAATGGCTCTTTGAATCTCAGCTATATTGCTAGAAGTTTGCTTCAACCGTAGTCATTCTACTGATCTTCAAAAGATTTTCCACATTGCTCATGCATGCATATTTTGCCAGTATAAATCTAGCCTGTAAATATATTATAATGAATATGATGACCTGAAACTTAGCAACAACTTGCTTATTCACAAAAATAGAGATGCCCCATCCTATGCTGCAATCCAAACCCAGTTACCCGGGAGTAAACCCATTGAAATCAATGGGACTTAATTCTGAGTTGATAAATAGAAGTGTGTGCTGTTAAGAGTCTCTAATTTAGATGCCCTTTGCTATTGGCTCCCTGACCTTTGCAAATCCTATTACGTGTTATAATCATCCAGCCAGATGCAATAAGCGCACTGAGCTGCACTTAAAGTTGTATTCGAAATAAAGTAGAAAGTACATTTGCAATGCTCTTCACTACTTTAATTACTATAAACATTCATCACACACTGCACTAATAAAAGAAAAAAATATAGCACAGTTTACATTGAAGGAAGAAAATAATTCATGTCTGTTGTATTGTTTATAGAGAGCTACCTAAACAGTGAAGAAAGAAGAATTTTTAAAAGATGAAATAAAAAGGAGCTTACAGCTGGTTAAAATGATTACAGCTGTGGTAAACGTGGGTGGAAGCTATTCTTTTACCACGAGCTTTTATACATCAACAAATGGAAAAGTTGTATAAATATTATCCAGAGTCAGCAATGCTCTGTTGTCAGTTCTAATATTTCAGACCTTTTTTTTTTGTCATTGTCCTGGAAAATGTGTACAGATATTATATGTAAATTGACTCTGTCTTTCTCTCTTTCTTTCTGCTGGTGGCGGGGCAACTCCTGGCAGGTTATACCCCTTTTTTAAAAAAACATACGATTGCTGGCACTTCTGAAATATTTATACTGAATGTTTACATTTGAATGAATACTGTTACTATACTCTTAATAGGGTTTTTGTTTTGTTTTTTGTCAAAGAATGCACACAAATAATATAGATTCTATATAGTGGCCAAGACTGGAACAGTGCAGGTTTTATACAGAACTGAAAGACTATTCATATAACTTACTAAAAATGATAGACAAATATGAGAATTTCGATGTAAAACATTGCAAGTTTTAAGAACAAAGTTACATTTGTTTCTAGAATTTTGTTTTATCTCAGAAATTTAAAAAAGCAGCTAAGAAAAGCAGCTTTGTTAAAATGTGTAACAATGTACAATAAAGTAACTGCAGATGAGACTTGATCGTTACTATTATTTATAATGAGTAACATTTAAAATCTGCCTTTCATTTCAAAGACTTGGAGGACAAATATCAGTTTAAACATTTCCTTACTCATTCTCACGTATGCTTTTAATTCCCCTGTGAGGTCTTCAATTCTAATGCTTTTGAAAAATCAGCAGGTTTGAACACTGCCTGAACATCGTATATGTTATGCTGGTTAACTTTTATTTTTCTAAAGCAAGGGTGGGCGACTTGTGGCCCTCCAGATGTTGTTGGACTGCAATTCCCATCAGCCCTAGCCAGCACAGCCAACGGTGAGGAATGATGAGAAATGCAATTAATCATCTGGAGGGCCACAAGCTGACCACCACTGTTCTAAAGAATTAAATAAAATGAACTTGAGAAACTTTAGCTTTGTATAGTCAAGGCATTTTCATATATTTTTTTACAATTCAGTGTTGAATACCTAATGATAATTTAGTTGCTATGAAATCTGCCAACTATACAGTTTGAACATTCTACTCATTGCCACAAATATTTGAATTTGCAGTCTAGTTAAATATTTTCCCAGTATAACAAATTATTAGTCAACTTTCTCTTGCAGAAAGTTCATATTTCTATTTTATCATGATTTCTAAAAAGGGCTTGTAATAGAACACTACCAGTAACCCATGTATAAACAATTGCTCTTCACCTCAGATGGAAAATCCGAAGGAAATTCAAGCTTTTTCTATCTGCATAAATCTGATCTTCATAATTGGTTTGTGTATGGCTCTCTCTTTCTTTAAATGGGAGAATGTATCAATAAAACTTTTTTTTTCCCTTAGCAGACCTAAGCATGTGTACCTTAGTTTTTAATGCACTGGCTATGATTCAGAGGACCATGAGAACACTAGGTGTGCTATAAAAAGGCAAAATATTCAAGCTTCCAAAGGTGTGTGAAGGGATTGTTTGCTGTTCCATATCCAACTACTGGAATTCCATGTTTGCAGTCTTCTGCAGTTCAGTAGCTGCAGTAACTTCTATTTACAAATCCAAGACATTATTTCCTCTAGCCATTCATGATGAGCTTTCAAAGTAACAAAGCAATCACTAGTTTGATTCTGCAAGTATTTATAGTTTTGTACTTACCGAGAATTTTGCTAATATTGGAGTTGTGCATATCAGGAAAAGCTTGAAGAATTTTTCTGCGTTCATCCTTTGCCCAAACCATAAAAGCGTTCATTGGTCGTTTGATATGTGGCTCACTGCTACTTCGGCCCCGGGCATCCCTGTAGACTCGAGCTTCAGCCACAGTGGCGCCTCCTGTTGGCCAACAATAATACTGCTGTAGTTTAGCTGCAGAGCCATTCATTGCTTTACTTCCTGTAATATCAGGGCAGGAAGAAACAAGATGGATGCAAACATTATTACATTATCTGGATTCTAGGAAGACTACCTATGCCTTGCTCATTTTCAGGTTCTCACTTACTGCTTCCAGGTCTATGAAACAAAGCAATTCTACATTGTTATTTGTGTATAATCACTGGTGTTATTTCCTCTGATAGTTGTAGGAGCTAATGAGATGGAGGAGATTCAGAGATCATGGCATAGTAAGTTTGTTTATTAAAATATGAAGCCTATACTTTCTGCGCCTTAGGTAAACAGGAAAAGAAATAATTCAAAACTTATCTATTCAACGTGACTTCGTGCTCTGTGTGTGTGTGTGTGTGTGTGTGTGTTTTCAAGAACACTATTTAAACATGGAAAGCAGGGGAAAACGAAGTTTAACTCTACATGTTATAATAACATGCCCTGCTAGCTATAACTATCTTATTCTTCAATGTGTAATTTATCCAAACTAGTCATTATCCAAATGGTTTGAATGTCACCCAGGATTTTTGAATAAATTAGGCTATAGTGCATAGACATCTAATTATTCTAGGTCAGAGCTCTCCAACCTTGGGTCTCCAGATGTTGCTGGCCTACAACTCCCAGCATACCCAGCCAGCATGGCTAATGGCAAGGGATTCTGGGACCTGTAGTCCAGCAACATCTGGGGACCCAAGGTTGGAAAGCCCTGTTCTAGGTGGTCAGCTTTCTTAATTTACATTTCTTTCAATGAGAAATTTCTTGTGGTGTTCCCATTCACAAGAATTAATACTAATACCAGTGCTTCTAACTGTCAGATCAATTACTTAATGTTTCATTCTTTACTTATGTTAGCATGAACTTCATTGCTACCTCCATTGTTCCCAACTCTAATGAACACACATCCATATGGAGCCTGAAATGCTTTTCATCCAGGTTACTCCATCACATGTAGCCAAATTATCCATGCAGGCTAACAAGCATGAGAGATGCATGCAGTAATGGGAGTTATATCATGCAACTAAGCTCTGAGTTTGATAGCTTTGCGACCCCTGATTGAAATATTTGTAAAATATTATTGATATACCCTTGAAATACTAGGCTATATTTGCACAATAAGAAAGTGATATGAATAATTTTAAACTAAATGTACACAAAAACAACAAAGCACATCCCTCACATGCAACAATGATGATAGGACTGAAAAGAAAGTGAAATGTATTTCAGGTCTCTCCCCTCTGTTTTAAATACATATATGACAAATCTGTTTTAAATACATATATGACAAATCCTCAGTGGCTCTGAAATGACATAGCTTGATGAAACCTAAACCAATGTAAATCAGTAAAGCTCTGTTGACTTCACAGTGGAGGGATGATTTACATCAGCTCAGGATTTGAATCTGTATTTTAAATTATGTAGAATCTAACTCTGCCAAATTGCTGTAAAAAAAACGCTCCATGTCTGTACCTTAAGGTCCACAATAATTATTTTTGTTGTTGTTTTGTTTAGGCAATTCATTTTTATGGGTAAAATCTTAGGACAGAGGATGCATAACTAATATGTATGCTACCTTTTTGCCACTATGCCCACAGTACATTAATTTCATTTAAAATGCACTGACCATACAGGATAAATTGATTTCACTTTATATGGTGTTGACAGCCATGTTTATTGTGCAGTGAAATGTAGTGTAGCTTCAAGCTGACAATATCCATCAACACAGGGCAATATGGTGACTGCTGGGCCAGATGAAGACATACATTACCCTGGAAGCAAAACACTTATTTAGATGTGACACTGTCTTCTCCTGAGGATCACCAGGATAATTTATTAAGCCCTCGATACCATTACTTTAAAACTGACACCAGTTCTGCAATTGCACACAGATAAAAGACAACAGGTCTGCTGTGAATGTCAGATGCAGAAGTATTTTAATAGTAGCCTAAGTTTAACTACTGTGCCATGACTGTTCAGCATTTACTAGCTGTAACTATTACTGCAGCCTCTCCATCATAACACACCGAGTAGATTGAAATGTACTTGGCACCTAATCCAAAACCAATAGGGTCAAAGTGGAGTCTTGCTACAGAGGTTCAGTAGGTTAGACTGAGCTCTGCATGTACAGTTATTTTCATAATCAGAACAGTTCTAATGGGGTTGTCAACTTGCTATGTTTTGTTAAGAGTGTGAAATCACAGAAATACACATAAGGGTGCACATTCATTTCTAAATTCCAAAATGTGCAATAAGAATGGATGAAATATGAATCTCAGCTATACAAAACTGATGTACCAGTGATCTTCCACTCCTGCGTCTATGTCTTCTTGATATGGAGCACAAGCATTTATGCAAGGATTTAAGCAGGGCCTTAACCATCAAGCACATGAATAGTTCTAAGGTCTACAATAGAATCTCAAAGATAAGAAGTGGATTCATGGGAGCTGATTAATTAACAGAGCATCCCCTTATCGCCTCATTCGTGCCCAGTTTACAATATTTGAACCAGTGTTTGGGATCAGTAATTCCATAAGTGGTGTGTGTGTGTGTGTGTGTGTGTGTGTGTATAAATGTATATATATATATATATATATAGAGAGAGAGAGAGAGAGAGAGAGAGAGAGAATCTATGTATTGTACACCACCCTAGAAGTTTTTACCAAAGGGCAGCCTATACATTTTCTAAATTAGAATAATTTAGAATACAATTATCACATAGAGAAAGGTGCAAATGGCCTCTCGTGATGATTCTGACACACCACCACCACCACAGTCATGTGATTCTTCTGCCGGATCATTACCAATTGCTTTTGGTGGTTGTGTGTAAACTCTCTATCCCAGACAGAAGAACATGGACAGACAATCTACTTATACTACTTTTATTTTATTATACTTATTTATTTAAAACATTTTACATGGCCCTTCATTCTGTTTAGAATTCCAGGGTGCTGTGCAATCCAACAACAACAACAACAAAATGCAACAATAAAACAATACGGTCACAAAACTAGATCTGTATTGGACCAACATGTGGACTCCAATGAAGTTTAATTTGCTTATTTTATTTATAAGGGTTGGATCCAGCTTCTTTTCCACTGGCAGAAGCATTTTGTGAGCAGAGTTCCACTCAGAACTCTCCCACTGGCAAAAAGCAGGGGGAAATGATCTTTGCCAATTCCCTTCTCCCTCTTCAGTCCCCAGCACCAACTCCCCCAGCCCTCTAGAGCAGGGCAGAATCCAACGGGGCACTTATGTGCTCACTGATTCTCTTATGCCCCGCCAAGTCCGTTGTGCAAGTGGCCCCCATTGCTTGCACAGCAGCAATCTAGCACTTCCGGGGCAACCCAAAACCAGTGGAAATGCTAGTTTCTCAAAGGAGGCAGGTTGGCAGAGCTCACTTAAGGGTGCTCTGCCGACCTGCCTCCTTCCAGAAATGAATGTAATTGTGCAATGTAATTGGCAGGACCCACTGCTTGAGGAAGGGAATCAACATGGGTATAAGCAGCCCGTTGGATTCTGCTCAAAGGGAACTGGAGGTGAGAATTAACCGATATCACTGCTGCCTCCATTCCATCAGTGGGATTCCTCTTCTAGATCAGAACCTTCTCACAGATGGAAGGGACCCATCTGTCCAAAGGTGGCAGATTTAGGATCCATCCCTTAATTTATACAGCTGCCCCATAACACACGTTATCTAGATTACTTACAAAACAAATACAGCCCAATAGAAACCCATTTCACAGAAAGGCAAACAGAGATTCGCAGGCCCTGATACTGGGGTAGTTTAGGCAATATATAAACACCTGGTTCTTTAAGAAGGTTTTTGGTTAAACATTTTACTAACCCTTGAGTGTGTTCTTTTTAGCCCTTATCATTACCTGCTGTTTTTAATCAACATTACTGTTGTTGTGTATTTATCAGGGATGGGGACTCGGACTCCAGGACTCGACTCATGAGTCTGACTGAGTCTCCCCTCTGACTCGAGTCCCACTCGAGTCCCAATTTTTTTAATGAGACTCGAGACTCGACTCGGGACTTGAGACCAAGAACTCTTCAACATCCCTGGGCTGTGCCAGAAGGAGTGGAGAGAAGTGCGATCGCCAGCGAAGATTTTATTTTTAAAAATCATTTTCCTAAAATGAAACCTTTCAGACATTTTGGGTGTGGCTGCCTCTGCCTGCCTGTTTGGGGTTCCCTGCCTCCTCTGCCTGCCTGGTCTCTTCTTAACCAGTTCCACAGTTTGAATTGTCCAAGACAAACGCCTCTGCCTGCCTGCTTTGGGGTTCCCTGCCTCCTCTGCCTGCCTGGTTATTTTGGGTTTGTCTGCCTGGTCTGTTCTTGTCAAAATCAGTTGCAGAGTAAATAAAAAGGCACACTTGTGCCTAGAATTTATTTAAGCCACACATCTCTGAAGTAGCCTTATTTTGTTGGGAAAACACCCCATTGATTTTAATAGTGACTCGTGGAGTCAGCTTTGGGAGTGACTCGGGACTCGTGAGTCACCATTTTGGACCAAGGACTCTGACTCGAGACTCGGGTCCAAAGACTCGTGACTTGACTCGTGACTCGAGACCAAGGACTCTTCAACATCCCTGGTATTTATTTGGAGGTTTTAAAGCTGTTTTAAAAATTGTTGACTTCCTTTGTTTGCTGCCTTGAGTTCCCTTTCAGAGAAATAGGTGGAATATAAGCTTTCAAAATAAATAAATACCATACAGATGTGACCAAGAAGATGTACCAAGTGGAATAAGGGGCTTGCATGACAGTCAGACTTTCAATAGACTATATCGCTATTTGGACTAAAAAATAATAGGGATTGGCACGATCCCTTGCAGGTCTCAAGTAGGGTGAATCAGCATACCAGGACACCCCAAAAGCTTCTAAAAGGAAAAATGCTTACTCAGTTAATTTAAAAGCTTCTACTGAGGCAATAGATATGTTAAGGCCATTGAGTTTGTTATCAAGTCTTTAAAATCATCTTGGCCTAACACTGCAAGCTTAATACAGGTGAATGACCAATATTCATTTATTTACTTCTGTTGTACCGGTAATCAAAATTACAGAAATCTTTGCAGAATATAAAGTATAAGTTATTTGGAGGTATTATTGCCTGAGGCACATTTATTAAAGCAAGAGGAGATGAATCCCCCCTGCCCCAGGCATTTATTTTATTTCAGTGTTCTTTTGTTAAGAAACAATTCTTAATTAGAGTCATAAATTAGAAACAGACCAAGAAAGTCATGAAACTTCTATCTCCATCTGCCTTGAGCAAGCCTACACTTGAAGGATTTGGAAATGAAGCCAGTAAACCTTGAACTTCTCTACTTGATCTCTGAGTGAATATTTGTGCCTCGGCCCAAGGGCTGCCAAAAAAGAATGTGTGTTAAATGAGCTTTTCTGCAAATAATTAACAGTCACGTAATGTGCCTGTGCTCCTAAGCATCTTACCACTCCAGGAGAATGTTCAAAATACTGTTAATTATAAATAATGCTTCTGTTTATAACATTTATTATACTAGAGATCAAAAATTATTATTTCACTAAGGCTATAGTGACTTTGCTGGGAAAAATCACAGATTCTTGATAAATGCTTCTTGCAAGCTGAAACCTATAACAATAAGAGTATTTTGGACTACAAGTCATTGCTAAAGCACTTTACTGTCAGTCAAAAAAAGTTGTCAGTCTTTTAAAAAAATATATTAAAATCTGCCAGTTGTTAGCAGGCTGCTTGCCAAAGAGCACACAAGCCACTTAACCCCAGTGTTTTGCATGACATGGTACTGTCATTTTAAGAAATTCAGCCTGGCCCAGTTTAAGTTAAAGCTTGGAGAATTTACTGGACTGCCTAACTGGGAAAATACACAATGAGCTATCTTGTCTTGAGGTCCTTGTCATGTACCCAGGACAGAGATTTAGCAGAATGATTCAAGCAAGCACCACTAGATTAGGGGCCTCACAATTAGTTTAGGCATAGTAAATAAGAAGTAGATGTGAATACACCTCAAAGCACTGAGTCATCCCTCCAAGGTGTTGCACAATTATTGATAAGCATAGTGATCAGATAGAATCTCCCTTCCCTTAAGCACTGCAATTTCAAGGAAGCATTGCCTTGATTAGATTTAGCCCATCCTGAGTAGGAGTTGGAAAAGAATTAGCCCTATTGACACTGATATCTACCTAATCTAGATGGTATCTCTCCTCTTCTTTTGTCTGTTTTGTCTAAGTTGGACTCAAGAGCTTTTGTCCCTTTGTTCCCTTTCTTGAAACCCCATAAACCCCACTGGCTCAGATGTCCGGTGTTCCTGGCCTACCAGTGTTCTTGTTTGCATGACTAGCCCAATGTCCTGGTCCCATCTGTTGGCTCTTGCTCCCCTGAGGAAGCTGCTTTTGAGCCACAAAACCCAGGGTTCTGCCATACAGCCTCACTACCCTTTTCCCAGACCACCCAGCTCTGACCGCCTGTCCCCTTGCTCGAGCAAAGACCTTAGCCACCATAGCTAGGAGCCTTGCCTTAGCCTCCTTTCCACAGCAGTCTCAAGCATTCCACAGCCAGCATTGTCTTCAGGAACAATCCATCGGGATCCATGGGAAAGGTATCTTCGAGACCCTATCCTATCCTCTGGAGGTCCTTTCCCTATGCATTGTAACCTCCAACCCTATACCTGCTTTCTCTTTTGTCTGATTGTTTGAATGTGCATAGGAATTAGGTCTATCTTTTAACCAGTTAAGGCTCTGCCACTTTAGTGCAGTCTTGCCTTGGTCATTCAGTGGGAAGGATCACAGCCAGGCCTCTTTTTTCCACTTTTCTGTGCCTCCTCCTTATGCCTCTTCTAGTCAACCATTTTTTTCTGGAAGAGCAAGTAGTCAGGAACAAATGTTTTTCTTGGACATATGAGTCCGCATCTATTCCCCTAAGAGGAAGCTGGGAGAAGAAGTTTGTGCACAAGGTGCTGGTAAATGGTGTAAACGTGTTTAGTATAGGTACCCATTTCATCCTGTCTCGTCTCAGCATCTTTGCTCAAGGTCTAGCCACTGTGCACTGCTCATGGCTAGTAACAAACAGCAGTAGGTCTCCTTTGCCTCCCAGATCTTGCTTTCTTCCTCCCGCTTGCCTTAATCCATCCCCTTCCTCTCCTAGAACACCCTACAAACCAGATTTGCTTATCCCTGACTTCTTCAGCTCCTCAGCATCATAGTCCAGCCCATTAAAACCTGGACTTACCACACATGTCCACAACCTAGTCTTCAATGCACAGCAGTCAGTCAGTCAGGCGATCACTCGTGACCGAGTAAGATTGTCTTCCAGGATAAAAAAAAAAGAAAAAGGAAGAAAATTTACAAAAAGGAGATTTTAAAAAGGAGGAAAATTCTAAAGAAAATTGTGTAGACTCTAGCGATGGGTCCGTAAGTGACTGTGGAGGCCAATTCTAAATCCACACAGCTTCCCACAGTGAGGACACAGGTTACCAGATGGAAGATGGTCTTCTAAAGGATTCATTTGATGTGCTTTTCGCTTAGCACGTTTCTCCCTTTCACCTTGCACTCGAGCTTCTTCAAAGTCCATAGAACCTTTGTGAAAGGCCAACCTCCAGTTAGATCGTTCATGGGCCAGAGCTTCCCAGTTTTTGATGTTTATATTGCATTTTTCTAGATTAGCCTTAAGAACATCTTTAAACCTCTTATACCACCGGTATTCCGCTTTCCATCCTTGAGTTGGGAATAAAGTAACTGCTTTGGGAGACGGCAGTCAGGCATTCGAACAACATGACTGGTCCACTGAAGTTGGCGTTGAAGGATCATTTTTTCAACGCTAGTAGTCTTTGCTTCTTCCAGTACACTGACATTTGTTCGCCTATCTTCCCAAGTAATTCGCAGGATTTTCCAGAGGCAACGTTGATGAAATCTTTCAAGGAGTTGGAGGTGACGTTTATAGATAGTCCATGTTTCGCAGGCATACAATAAAGTTGGTAATACAATGGCTTCATAAACCGAGTGTTTTGGTCTTCTTACAAATATCCCGATCCTCAAACACTCTATGTTTCATTAGAGAAAACGCGGCACTTGCGGAGCTCAGACGATGCTGGATTTCACTGTCAATGTTAGCTGTAACAGAAAGATAGCTGCCAAGATAGAGAAAATGATCGACATTTTCCAGTATTGTCCCGCCAAGCTGGATAGATGGCATCACCAAAGGTTTAGCTTGCACTTGCTGATGAAGCACTTTGGTTTTTTTGATGTAAAGTGAGAGACCAAGTTTTCCGTATGCTTCTGCAAAAGCATTTAGGATAGTTTGGAGATCATCCTCTGAATGTGCGGAGACCACATCAGCATACTGAAGTTCCACAACGGAGGTTGTAATTACCTTACTCTTTGCCAGCAACCCTTGGTTCAGACCCCAACCACCCATTTGAATTCATTTCCCCAGTTTTCAAACTTGGTGCATGGATGTCCATTTTGCTTTTTGGTTCATTTCCCTGATATGTGTAAGATTGTTTGTTTGTCTTATATGAATGGATCACCTCAATTCTAGAGTTTATATAATACCTTCTACCAATTTAGCTAATTCCCAATGTAATTACTGTATATTTATTTCTTATTCTCGTGTGTTAATATGATAAATAACCCCCTTTTAGAAAAGAAGTGTCATTGGGCTAAATCTGCCAAAATGTGCATCTTTCAAAGTTCCCTTACAGGCATGTTATCTATGAATGTGCATACCCTTGCTCATGTGTTCAAGGAGGACATTTGTTAACACTACAGAATTTCAGGAAGTTTCACAATCTATAAACTTGCCCTGAGCTGCCAGTTACAACAGCAAGCTATCCAGAAAACAAAATGATTACAGGGAAATATAAATTAGTTACAGGAAGAAAAACAACAATGGAAAGTTATAAGAAGATAAAGATTTAGTTTTGGCTCAAGAAAAAGGGGGAGTTCCAGTAGAAACCAGACATACTTTTATGGGCCTCCCAATGATGCTTCGAGGACCACAGCTGTGTCTAAAAAATTCCCTTCCAAATAGTATGCAGAAAATGCACTCACTGAAGACAAAATAAAAACACTTGTTTGTCTTAAATCACTAACAGGCCATTTGCAAGTGTACTGTTTATAATGCGGTCACAGAAGCATACTTTGACTTCCGGAATTCAGAATCTAGTTAGGATTCAAAATCACTACAAAAGTAGTAAGGTTTGGCTTTATGTTTGCTGCAATACAAATTTCAGATAAGTTTCAGGTAAATCAAACAAGCCAATATATACGAACAGACCACTATTTGTAGCTTATCTGAAATTGCAAATGACTTAGAACTCTGATTCACAGATCAGGAAAATCTAGGATTGGGAGCAGTGATTCTGGATTATCCTTTTATTCCAGTTATTTGCTTTCTCTCTTTAGCGGAGTTTTAGATGTCATAATACTGCATAAACAGAGTGGCTGCAATTTAAGTGGGTACAAATATCTCAATTCTAACACCTTTACCTGGAAGTAAGCCTCATCCATTTAAGTGAAATCTACTTCCAAGTAAGAGTTCTTGGGGTAAACTTCCTGAAACCCTAATCATACATATATTTACTTGAAAATAAGTCTCATTGGCTTCATCAGAACTTACTGTTTATGTCAGTGCTAAGAATCAGAATCTAAAGCTATGCTTCCCTCAAACAATTAAATGTACCTCATACATTAGAGGTAAATCAAACAAGCCAATATATACGAACAGACCACTATTTGTAGCTTATCTGAAATTGTACATGGATAGGAAACACACACACACACACACACACACACACACACGGATTAATTCTGAAGTGACAAAATTCTCTGTTCTTCCTTACCCAGCACCTTTCCAATTCTAGGGAGTATAGGAAATTTTTTCCCCTTCACATTATCATAGAAAAGTGAGTGTCACAGACTTTTTGTACTGCATGCAGGGCCTATTGCAGCAAACATAAAGTATGAAGGGCACATACACATGCCTACTCAATCACATGTGCTGGGAAACTGGCTTCCCAATGAGTATCTACTGCATATAGGACATGTATCTATCCTAAAGATTTTGTGTGTTCACTAAAGGAAACATTAGTGTGAAAGCAGCATAGCTGCAGGAAGCACAACTACTGTGTAATGTGTGATGTTGTCCTTTTAACTGATGTGGAACATTATTTATCAGTCCTCAAAGTATTAATGTAGTAATGGGAAATAACAGCGTTAAATTTTAAATCTTCACTACATTTGGTTGGAGTTAAAGACTCCACCCTCAAACTGTTCTTGTGTTGTATTTTCATTGTTCTGTTCAGTTCTGTTTGCTTGTTCTGCCATAAGCAGCTTATGATTTGGACCTACAGTTAGTAAATTCTGCCATCTTTAAAAGTGAGGAACATTACAATTAATAATGGATGAAGAAAAGAAAAGCTAGACCACAAAATGGAAGCTTCCGAAGGTATGAATCTGCTGGATTCGACTACACAGAGCCCCACTACCAAATACTATACCATATTTGGTAGCAAGATATCCTTCCTCCTGCCCTTTTCAATAAACCATTATTCAGATGCAAATGTTTCTGGGTGAAGAAAACTCAGTTTATACTTGGGGAAATGTGTATGAATAATGTCTGGAATTTATTGTAATATTTAAGCAAGCTGTATTTATTTGATGCTTGTTTGTTTGTTTATTTATTTATTTATTTATTCATCCAGTCAGATTCCGGGGGTGGGGTGGGTGTGACATTGGGCATGAATAAAACTATTTATACCAAATACAAAAAAATATATAAACCAGCAACATTTATAACAAATGAATGGACCCCTTGCCCCGCCCCACGACATCTACCATCAACTGCCTGGTGGGAAGAATATCAGGAGAGAGAAAGGGAGAGAGGCAAGCGAAGACTTCAGGGACACCCAGCTGGACTCCCCGCCTCCCCACCACCACCACCTTCCATCAACTGCCCTGTGGGAAGGACTCCAGGAGAGGGGGTAGATGAGGACAACACCAGACTCCTGCTCTTGTTACAGCTGGACTCTCCCTGCCCGCAGAGCCATCTTCCACCAACTGCCCTGAGGGATTTTTAAAAAATGGTTTATATTGTTTGTGATTTTATTATTTTTATGTTACTTGTATGCCACCTCAGTAGGATTTGTATCCTGAAAGGTGGCACATATAAATAACTGTAATAAATAAATAGATAACTGAACAAGAAAAGCAGCACTGTACTTCTGCAGATGAGAAAAAATAGCAAAGTAAATCCAAACAGCAGAGTATATAATGTAGCAGAGGTGAAATTGTACTATAGTTTCGAAAACCATATATCAGCACTTGGTTGTGATACTCAGAACAAGCATTATTTGCAGAGAAGTCGTCTACTTTTCCTATTACAGACTCCATTCTCTTGAAACATCAACAAGAAGAACCAAAGGGAATTCCCTAAGGTCAGCTCTGAGGAAACATAAACCTCTAATTCAATAAACTCTGCTACTGCACTGAAAAAGGCCTTATTATTGCAACATCCATATGGAGTCAATTGGACATTAATGACTAATCAATCCCTCCCCTTTCTATTCTACTTATAGTGTCACAAACCATGTTTAGATTAGACCATTTCCTGCTTAGGATCGCTCAAGATGTCTTTTGTTCTTCCAGGGCTGCTCTGATGCAGGCAGCTTAAACAAACACACGGCCCAAGTGGCGCAGGAGTTATAAACTGCCATATGTGAATGAACAAAGGGGCCATACTAAAGCCTTTTGTGGTATTTGTTAATGTTTTTCATCTGAGCTTAAAAGGACCTAATGACTTTGCGGTGAGCTGATGCATGTGGCTCGTGGCTTTGCAAAATGAAGGAAATTCTAGCCACTTAGATTTCAGCATATATTTTCCACTGTTCCTTGAGCTCAGTTTTGATGGCAATGCGTTTAACTGTTGTCACAGAATTACATTTTTTTTTTTGCACTGGCAAATATGGCTCCCCTCCCTCTTCTTGTTCTTGAGAATAGCTTTTTTTTTTTTTTTACACAGGCAGAGTTATCCTGGTCTTGTCCATTTGAAAAGCATAAATCAAAAGCAAGTGACTTTCTCCTCTAACTTAAAGAAAAATTAAAAGCATTTTCAACATGTCACATCCTCAAGCTTTTATTAGTGATGGATGGTGATTGTTTTAATAAACTTTGAAAGTATTTAAAGTAGGCTATTTTTATCTCACCAAAGCCAACCAGACATGTTCAATGCCATAAAAACCAAGGAATTTTTCTATAGACTGCCAATACATGCTGTCTGTTTCACGACACTAATCAGTGTTGATTTCTTGAATACAGTAATACCTTGGATTGCAAGTAACTTGGTTTGAGAGCGTTTTGCAAGACAAGCAAATCTTTAAATATTTATTTAATATATATTTTTTACTTGATATACAAGCGACGTCTTGCAATACAAGTACTGTAGTATGGCTTAAATTAAAAATCTCTGTACAATTTGGGGGGGGGATTTCGTTTTGATATAAGAGTGTTTTGGATTACAAGCACGTTTCCGGAACGATTTATGCTCTCAATCCAAGGCATGGCTGTATAATTAACAGTAATAACCTTCATTCAGAACATGATAAAAATTGAACATTGCCAGGAACACAGCAATTGATGCTGCATATATGGACAGAGGGGTGGTGATGTGTTACCATAGGCTAATCTGTATGTTCACATTGAGAAGCACACCTCACTTTCATGAGCAATATTACCCCCCCTCCCTGGTATGTTTAGTCTTGATCTGCTGAATAACAAACTGGCATGATAGTGTATAGCCTTATTAAGGATCAGTTCTCATGACTATCCTAGATGTGGCAACCATTGCTCACACTGGGTGAGATCCAGAGATAGAGCCAGTGTGGCGAAGTGGTGAGAGTGTTGGACTGGGACTCAGGAGACGCGGGTTCTAGTCCCCACTTGGCCAGGAAACTCACTGGGTGACTTTGGGCCAGTCACTGACTCTCAGCCTAACCTACCTCACAGGGTTGTTGTGAGGATAAAATGGAGAGGAGGAGGAGGATTATGTAAGCCACCTTGGGTTCCTTGCAGGAAAAAAGGCGGGGTATAAATATAATAAATAAATAAATAAATAAATTTGTAGAACTTTGCTCATAGAATGGGGATTTTTTTTTTTGGCTCGTCCCCTCATTACAGCTCCCTCCACCCTCCAAAACTGCTTCTGAGCATCAAGAGGGTCCTCTGAAATCATGCAATTAGACATGGAAGCTGCAGCAGGATGGAGAAATCATGAGGATTTGGCAGGGCTGCCTTCCACAAGATTCTTTCCAAGTCTTATCATTCTGTGCGGATGGTATTGGCTGTAATGTGGAATGGTGGCTTCAGCTACACAGACTCCTTGTGTCTATTCCAGTGAACAGATAAATCTGGGACTTGAGTCTACCACTTAGCCACTGACAGCCATCTAGCTCCAAATTATTGCTGAAACTAACCACAACATAGGATACCATACCACACACATATTGGCTAAATAACAGGTCTGTTAAGGGCATGGCCTGAACAGCCATAATTTCCTGGCATTTTGGAGCTTGGGTGAACATGAAACGCCCTTAACACAACATGTTAAACCAAAAGGGTTTTTGTTTATTGATATGTGTGTATACAGCAGTGGTGGGGCTAGCATCCTGATCACATTGGACAAATAAACAGGCAATCAGATAAACAATGACAACTTTATGCAAAAACAGGCCTAGGCCTCACCTACAGAAAACCATTTGTGATAACAGATTAAAAAGTGGGACCTGCAACAAAATGTTACAGTGTGGAATGCTCCTGTTCAGGGCTTTGGCCAGCCAGCCATGCCTTCTTTCAGATACTCCATTCCATTCCCCCTACCCCTGATTTTCCATCCTCCACCACCCCCAACGGTGTGTCTGCCTTCTGTGTTCACTGAGCATGCTCATTCCTCAATGGGCTGTGTTGGATCCTCTTCTCCCACCCCCACCCCAACTTAGGGCATTTTTCTTAAGTTTTTTTTGTGCTTCTGCATACTTTGGGGGTTCCCAAAACTTTCCTAAACCTCCCACATGTGTGTGGATGGTGCCATTTTAGCTACCTAAAGATCCATGGTCAGAGAATGAGTTCCCTATTAGTATATGGACAGAATGGTAGTGTTAAACCAGTAGTGTTGTTGACTCCTACTGGATACATTGATGTAATCAAACGCCACTTACCACTGGTGGTAAGAAATCACCAGTGGCAAAATACATTTTTTCCCCTATTGATTTCATTTGCAAGAAATTATTTTTTTCCACAGCTAATATATACTGTGGAATAAATACACTAATTAAAATAAATATGAGGATGCTGAGCCCCTTTTTGCTTTAGTCATTGCCCAAAGGCAATGAGGGGAAATGGATTTGGAGGGAAGGATCAATGGTTGCTTTAGTTGCCCCCTCAGAGCTTGTAGCCACAGTCTGCAGGACCTTCAACTGGAGCTCTCTGTGATCTTCAGCCAGCTCAACAAACAGCCTTTATATCCAGTGCCTGAACCCCTCCCCTCCCTACCCACTCTAGCACCGAAGGAGATGGCTCAAGCTCCCATGGGTGTATTTTGTAGATAATGCAATTGATAAATGAATATTAAAATTATCATTGTACAGAAGTAGTTGAAGTAATTATAGAAGTTGAGATCCAGGTTCAAGTCCCCACTCGGCCATGAAACTCACTGGGTGACTTTGGGCCAGTCACTGACCCTCAGCCTAACCTACTTCACAGGGTTGTTGCGAGGATAAAATGGAGGAGGAGGAGGATTATGCAAGCCACCTTGGGTTCCTTGTAGGAAAAAAGGTGGGGTGTAACTATAATAAATAAATAAATATAGAAGTATAGAAGTACAGTAATACCTTGGATTGCAAGTAACTTGGTTTGAGAGCGTTTTGCAAGACAAGCAATTTTTAAATATTTATTTTAAAAAATTTGACTTGATATACAAGCGATGTCTTGCAATACAAGTACTGTAGTACAGCTTAAATTAAAAATCTCTGTACACATTTTTTGGGGGGAATTTTGTTTTGATATAAGAGTGTTTTGGATTACAAGCACGTTTCCGGAACGAATTATGCTCTCAATCCAAGGCATGACTGTAGTAGTTTTATAGAAGTGGAAGTAGTTACAGTCCCCTTACAACTAAGGTAATGCACAGGAAAAAGCTTCAGCTCCCAATTGTGATCATATACCAGAGGTAAAGAAAGTGCCAGTAGCTGCCTGGCTGCCTCCCAATATAAATGTCATGGTGGGACAGGAAAAGAATGAACATATATACCACTGAGATTGACAACTCTACAGTCTTCTCTCCAAGGCATTGACCGGATTTGCATGTAAAAAAACCCATGAATTGACAGGGCCATGCAGGAGCAAGCGAGTGTGATGCCTTGTGCCCACTCACCACTTCTACTTCACTCACCACTTCCACTTTGCATCCACTTTGCTAAAACCCAGATCCTGGGTTATCCGTCATGGCATACAAGCCTGACACTCGGGGATGTTGAGGGTTAAACAACAACCCAACAACAAACCATGGGTTCAAACTCTGGGTTGTTTAACCCTCAACAACCCAGAGTGCACAGCTAAAAACCCAGGAATGGGCCGCTCCTGGATTGTTTAGCAAAGTGGATGCAAAGTGGAAGTGGGCAGAAGGCAGCGCACTTGCTCGTTCCTGTGCAGCCCCACCAATTCATGCTTTGAACAACCCATAGGTTGTCATTATGTGTGAACCAGGCCACTGACAAGCTATTGTGGTACACAACTTGGGAAAGCACTTCTGTTTGAGCTGTTTGCTGATGGCAGCCTCAGGGCTGTGCTAATCATTATGACAAAGGGCCTCTATTATCTGCAAACTTCTGGGATGGAAAAGTTTTCTTCTGCACTGTAGTGTGAACTCCTTTAACTTCTCTGTGTCTTTGAAAATGGACATGACAAAGGAACTTATGTTTTTAAATGTCCCATGGCCATGACAAGTATCCTGGCCAGCGAAAGGAATGCAGTTCCTACACTTTCAGATGTGCAATACATTTGAAGTGTGGGTTTGGTAGGAAGGGAAGCAGTTGTTCTAAGTGTCTAAGTGTGAGCCCTCAATACAAGGCCTCTATGTACTTTTACCTGCTGAAGCACTTTAAAATGATATTTCTACTTTAATAAATGGGGGCGGGGGACATTTACAAAAAGACAGGTAAAGAGTGCATGGAGAACAAAGCTGCCAACGTCTGGTTTTTCAGCATTTCTTCTCTAAATATTTCTTTGTCTTCAGATGGCTTTTCTGTTTTGTGATATCTATCTTCCCCACTCTCAACTGTCATAGCAACAACCCTCCCAAATATTTATATGCGACAGATACTGGCTACAAGAGACATTCTTTTCCCTGAATTTTGTGAAACACTGTCACAAAAGTAGGCGATGCTTTGTCATGCATGTACTTCCTGCTGTTTACACCTCAACAGAGTAGGGTGTTAAACAAGTTACCTCACAGTTTTGGATTCTGTTGGCAGGCTGCCACAATTGATCGGCCGGTGCAGAACAGAGTGCATTTTACTCTTTTTCTTTCTATCCTTCTCCTGACAGGTTAAAGTCAAACCTTTTTTTGACTTCCAAAAGGAACTGTTTTTGCAAGAGATACTTTGCTGCTCACACAGAAGCTGTGGACATGTTACTTGATTTATGTAGCTTGATTGTCCCGCAGACCGCTAGCAATTGTCCTGCTAGCAATCCTCATATCAACTCCATACAAAAGTAGTTGCCTGGCTGTTTTGTATTAAGTTAGCTACAGCTTTACTGAATTTTGCTTAGGCATGAACAAAATACAACTGTTTTGCAAGACATGCAGTGGGGTAGGCATGTTAGACTGGTGTAGCAAAAACAACACATGGACTTATGGCACCTTAAAGATGAAGAAATGTATTATGGCATAAGCTTTAGTCCATGAAAACTTAAACCTTAATAAACTTGTTAGTCTTTAAGATGTCGTAAGACTTGTTGTTTTGGGAAAACAAGCAGGAGGCTTCTGGGGCTAAAAGTATTGGCTCAGCTTGGTAATAAGAGGAGTTTAATCAGTGCTGAACTGATATGTCTAGTGGATTCTTTTTATTTTTAAAGAGTTAGTGAATGCCACTGGGAAATATACTGAAATCAGGGGCTCCGAGTCACTACTTGATCACCTGAGGCTTGGCTTCTAGGTGTGTCCTCTGATGTATCAAGCAGGGGATAATAGGGGACTCAAGTCAGTTGAGTAGCCAGTGTTCTGACACAGAGATACATTCAGGCTGCCTGCAAGAGATGTCTATTCTGGTGGGTTCAGAGTCTAACATTTGGTCTTCATCTGGTTGGTTTGCAGATCAAAACCATGGAAACAGCCTCCATTTGATCTGCATCAGAATAGCCCATCCACTTCCAAGTTACTACATGAGACTGGAATTGTGTAGAGGGAAGGAGTGGTTTTGACAGTATGTAGGGGGAAAGAGCAGATTTGACAGGTGAATACTGGATGTGGCAAAGCAAAAAACAACAACACCCTTCTTTGTCCCTAGCTTCCTAGTGCTTTCCAAACTTCTTTCAGGTTGTATTCTTCTATTTATTGTGCACAGAGGCCACTTAACTATTCTTATCCACAGCAGTTGGAATTAGCACAGTATATAAACTGAGAAAAAGACCCAACTATGGTCTGCTTATTTGGCATTTGGATCCATCAGCCACAAACTGGTTGCATACCTAGGTTCAGCAATTTGAACACCGCTCTGGCCAATACTTTGCCCATGTATTTCAAAATTAGGGATGTGTGAGGAATCCGATAGGGGTGTGAAAATCTAACAGATTTTCATGATTCAGCCCCCCAGACTCTGGTTTGTCATTCCTGCACTTGCACCAAGTCGCTGTGCTGTGAGTCAAGCCAGCTCGCGGACTTCTGTCTCTAAGATGGGCTGCGATTTGGGCATTTAAAAAAAAAACCGCTGAGGAAATTTGCGCAAAATCGGCCAATTTTCACAAAACCAGAAGCTGCAACCAGCAAGATCTAGCATAATTTGTGCAAGTTGGAAGCCAAAGACCGTGTGATTCAGCTGGGTTCAGACAACATGATAATCCACATTTCAACAATAACTCACAGTTCAAGGACAACCCAAGGACACTCAACCTTTGAGTGTGGGTTATCGTGTTGTCTGAAACCAGCCAACATGTTAATGAAATATAGAAAGTGAAAGGATAAGAGAGGGAAAAGACTTAACCCAGAGAAGCCCCAGGTAACTTCCTGCCAGAAAAGCACTTTGTTCTGCACTGCATACAACGTACAGGAATGTTAAAAATTATAACTTTATTATGCCTCAAAAGAAAAAGGATGAAGTGAGAATATATTTCTCTATTGTTCGCTGACTTGTTTTTGTTTTTATTGCTCTATTATTCTATACAACGCAATCAAAATTAAAAGTTTAAAAAAATAAAATTGGATATAATTTCCATCCAGGTGGAAATTTTGACCTGAAATATGACCAATTTAGTCACTTATCGACAGTATTTTAATAAAGCTGTCAACAATTAAAGGCTTTTAGTTCATTAATGTCATTGTTTTGAACAGATCAATCCAAGTAACTAATTAAAATAAACATTACAGTGTGCAGTCCTTGACCACTGAAATCAATGGGAACATTCCACTGGATTGAATAGAACCGAGGCTATAACCCATAGGATCTCATATTCCCTCAACTAATCAGTATAGCCACCAGCACTCCATATCCATTCATACTGGGCATCTCCAATTAAAACTTCACTGTAATTAATTCTGCAATTAATCAGTGAATTGAATAACCCACTTCTTTGCTCTTTTCTTACTTACAGTAATGATAATGTATGTTAAGAAGTGCTGTAGGGTATATTCTGATAACCAAGAGCCATACTTACTGGCTATTGATTATTTCCAATGTGGGGAGGTGATCTTTTGTCATCTCTGGCTACATGATTCAACACAGCATTGCCACTTCTCTACAGCAATTCAAATTGGGGGCTCCGGGGTGGGGAGGCATTATGGGATTAATGATGTGGCTGGAGATGACAAGTGGCTATTTGCCCAGTCTTGAATTACCCTTTTGCATTGACATCAGGGATGGGAGAACCAGGGATGCATGAGCTTACCAAAGTTCTCCAAACTTTACTTCAAGGCTCAGCTTCGCTTGTTCCCGTTCTTGTTTGTGACCTGTTTTTTCAGTTCAATTGAATGGGGAAAGTGCACATTCTAAATGGGGAAAGTGCATATTTTTTTCAAAAGTGTGCATTTCCCCCAATTAACTAAAGGGTGAAAATAGTATTTTTAAGTGAGCGGATTTTTTTTTCCAAGTGTGCATTTTTTAGTGTGCAATTTTAAATGTGTGCAATTGAATAAGTGTGCATTTCTTAACATATGCATTTTTAAAAGTGCGTTTTGCGAACCTGAACGCAAGTTTTTGAATTTGCAAACATTTTCAGCAAACATGCGCTCCCATTTGGGGTTGTGAATGGGGCATTTTTCTGTGGTTTGCAAACTGAAATGAAATTCTCATAAATCCCTAATTGACATATGTTTCTATATATCAAGTGGAGAAAGTAAATGCATTGTGTATGTATACTGGGTCTTTGTTTTGGTTGGATTGGGTTTTTAGAAATCCCATATTGTGTTTTGGAATTGGCTATTTCCCCATTACTTAAGCCAACTGATATGCACATTTAACTGCTAATGTGAGTGTTCATCCATGTAGCCAGTGTAACGTAGGAAGAAGGGACTCGTAATATAGCCAATCAGCTTCCATGAGTGTAGCCTGCTCCAAAACCAGAGATCTCAACTCATGGAACTTGATATATGATCTGTGAGTCACCTTGTTCAACATTACACTACTCATGTGAGCAGTTAAATGCACATATCAGCCAGCTGAGGTAAAATATGAACTGACTCAGGGAAAGCTTTATGAGAACAGTTGAAGTAGACTGTAAATAATGAGCAGAGAATGCATATTGTATGACACCATTTTAAAACCAGGACTTATGCCTGTTCATGTCACTAAAATCCATGCAAAATGCCTCAAAGCTGTACATGGGGACTTAGCTACACAATGCTCATTTAAGACATCCAATTTTAAAGTGCTCAAGGAAGGCAATGCTCAGTGGCTCAATAGATTTGTTACATTAACTTACCCTCTGCATCTTCTGGCCTTGTAAGATCAATGACTCCTGGGCCTAGTTTTCCATCCTCACTGGGCTTCCCTGATAGCTGTGGGCCTAAATTTTCAAAGCGTGTTCTTTCCTGCCAAAGAAAAAAGACAACATTAAATTTTCTATAGTGTATTCATGTTTGCATGTCTGAGCTTATTCATTTTATATTATTCTAGTCATCCCTTGCCTGTCTCTTTGGATGCCATCTCCCCTTTTGTTCCTACTAATTTGTCAGTCCTTCCTTGACTTCTGCTTCTACCCTTGTCTTCAGGCCACTCCTTAAAAAGCCTAACCTGTACCCAGATGATGATAGGCCAGCAGCCAACATTCCCTTACTGTGCAAGGTGCTTCAGCAGGTGGTTGCTGGTCAACTCCAGGCACTCTTGAATGAAACGGATTATCAAGATCCATTTCAATTGGACTTCAGCCCTGGTTTTGGAATGGAAACTGCCTTGGTCACCCTGTTGGATGACCTCTGCCAGAAGAGGGACAGGGCAAGTGAGACTGTTGATACTCTTGGGCTGTTGATTCTCTTGGACTTCTCAGAGGCCTTCTATGGTTTGCTTCTGGATAGACTGTCTTGGTTGGGAGTTGGAGGCACTGCACTGCAGTGGTTCTGCTCCACTTGGACGGCCAATTCCAGAAGGTGGTGCTGGAGGATTATTGCTCTGTGCCTTGGCAACTATGCTATGGGGTTCGACAGGGTTCTATTCTATCCTCTATGCTGTTCAACATCTACATGAAACCGCTGGGGAGGTTATTTGGAGGTGTGGGCTAAGGTGTCATCAATATGCAGATTACACCCAGCTCTATCTCTGCTTTACATCAAATCCAGGTGAGGCAGTGGCTGTGCTGAATCAGTTCCTGGGCACAGTTATGGACTCGATGAGGGCCAATAAACGGAGACTCAATCCAGACAAGCTGTTAGTGGGTGGTTCGCCTGCACAGATGAGTGATATTCAACCTGTTCTGGAGGGGGTTATACTCCCCCTAAAGCATCAGGTTCATAGTGGGGGGGTGCTCTTGGATCCAGCACTGGCACTAGAGGCACAGGTGGACTCAGTGGCACAGAGCACCTTTTATCAGTTGATATACCAACTATGTCCTTATCTGGACAGGATTGCTTAGCTACAGTTATCCACGCTCTGGTAACCTCTTGGCTGCATTACTGCAATGTGTTATACATGTGGCTGTCTCTTAAAATGGTCCAGAAACTTCAGCTGGTCCAAAATGGAGCAGCAAGATTGTTAACAGGGACTGTCCAACGTGATCATTGGACTGTGGCTGCCAGTTCATGTCCAGGCCCAATTCAAAGTGCTAGTATTAACATTCAAAGCCCTAAACAGCTTGGAGCCAGATCACCTGAAGGATCATCTCCTCTCATATATACCTACCTGGACCAGGTATCATCCTCAGTGGCAGGGGAGGCTGGTGACTCCTGTGACAGTGGAGTTCATTGCAGCTTTTATTCTGAGCTTTATAGGAGCTATCCATGGTGCTCCATGGTGGTGAACCTATTTTGGGAATGGAGCACAGCACCATGGATAGCTCCTATAAAGCTCAGAATAAAAGCTTCAATGGATAAGGAGCCTCACTGACACAGGAGTCACCAGCCTCCCCCGCCCAGTGATACTTCCCCAGGAGCCCCTGCCAAAGGAAGTGAGGTGGGTGGCTACTAAGAAGAGGGCCTTTCTGATGTGGCACCCCAACTGTGGAATGAACTTCCCAGAGAGCCTCCCCTGGCACCTATGTTGTGTGCCAGGGGAAGACCTTCCTATTTTCCCAGAAATTTTAGTCTTTCAGTCTATTGTTTTAAATCCTTCACTCTGTTTTAAATCTTGTACTGCTGCTAGATTTTACTTTGGCTTTTGCTTCTATTTTATATGGTAGTTTCAAACTTTTATAATGTATTTTACATTGTATTTTATGGTTTTAATTGTTGTGAACTTCCCAGAAAGCTTTGGCTATTGGGCAGTATAGAAATGTAATAAATAAATAAATAAATAAATATTGTCCACAGAGATTTCAAGCCATATGGTTAGATACTTCTTTGTTCTGTACATTACCTAACACAACAATTTGTGCTTACGCACTTGACAGTACTAGTAACAACAGAATTGTTAGAATGTGTCTTTTTTTAAATAGAGAGAGAGAAACAGCAGAGCCGATTAAACAATAGGCATCAATGTGGAGTTAAGAGTCTAGAACCTAATTTCCAAAGTTTCAAAGGCCCTAGTACTGACTGAACTTATTCAGAATTAATAGGGCCATTCTCTTCCAGAATATAACCTTATATTCCTAATATAAAGCTTCATACTAAATCTACAAACCAGTTCACAAATTACCTTGGCACCAGGGTTGCCTCTTCCATGTGGCTGCTTCCTGTGCTGCTAAACATGAATAATAGGGATCCCATGTGGGAGATGTATACGATTACTTCCCACGTCTACATTGCTGGCTGCAGAGGAAAAGTGGTGCTAGTGTAGTAAGTAACTCTATCATGTGTTCCTCCCATATCATCTTCCCATTACATATAATAATGTAGCAGGTGTAGGAACGAGATATGTAGAAGAAGCAGCCCCACTGGCACTGGTAATATATAAACTGGCTTTTAGAAATAACATCTGAACTTCCTAGGGTGACTAGAAGCCACTATGGGTTGGATCTAGAGATGTGCTAGCAGAAGAAATTCTGACATTAGTACTGTTCCGTGAACTAGCCGAAGACATTGTGTGACTGCATGCAAACAATTTGTGACTTTTTGTGTAGCACCTCATACTAGCATAAACCTTGAGATATTATGTAAGACATTGTGCAAAACCTTGCCCAAACTGAAGCAAGTGTCTGGATTTCAGTTCTCTTTTCTCATGCAAGAAACTTGCGCTAAGTTAGAAAAGCCTTCTGCATGCAGAAGAAGCCTTCCACTTGCAGAAGGGCACCTCTGCATCCAACCGTATGTCTTCTCAAGTGCTTCTTCATTCCAATGTGTACTAAAAGGAAAATCTGATTATTGCCAGGCATTGAAGTGAAGCTTTAAAGAACCCATTACAACTCAGGGGAGTATAAAGTAGGCCAGGTAGCATTATTGTGATGCAGAAATGAAGGATTACAACAGAAAATCCAGAAACCACTCCTAAGCAATGATGAACAATCAAGCTTTCCTCTATATTCCTTAAATGACCTTAGGGGAAAAGATGTTGCCACTGGAGAAATCCTGGAATTCTTAAAGAGGATTTTCTATTAAAACTCACGACTAATTTAATAGAAAAAAAATCACCACTAGCACAACCACCACCCCGCTCTTAGAGATATGCGTTTGCATTGGAACCCTTGAGAAAACACAAGTCTGAATTTTATGCAAGAGGCTTTCAAAGACAAGTATTTCAAAGAAAGAATACTAGATGACAGAAATGGTACTATTATTTTGTCTAGGAATTTGAACTGAACCTCAATGGGAATTTTAAAAAAGAGAGCAAGAGAAAGAAAGGACAGTGCTTCCTCCTAGAAAAACATAACATTTTTGAGAGCTGTAAACTTATATATGAAAGCTGGATCAAGACCACTAAAACAATAACCAAGAGATAATGTATGTGTCAACAAGGCCTTCGCAATCCTAGAGGACAAGAGCCTTCCAACAATATGGCACCACAATATTCTGTCACAATGGTAGCCTCAGTGGCACACTGTATCTGTAGCAAAGCGTTAAATGGTTATCATTAATTTATTGTTCTCATGAAAAAACACAGTATGATTTCCCTCATGACTTGTTGGTACTTCTTAAGATTGAACTTGGCATTGTGTTATGAATGAACAAAACATTGTTGTTCATTACTATGAAACAATATTAAATGTCATGTCATCTTGAATTTATAGACATGAAAAACCAGCTTTCAGTTTTGTGAACAATTTCTGTATGTTATACTCAATGTATTATGCAGCAGAAGAGTGCAGATTGCTGTTCACTCCATTGTTCAATGACCTAGTTCTTTACTGAGTATATTAGACACGGGAAGAAAAACAGTACAAATTTTCTCCTCTGAAAAATGTCTAAGGAACTTGGCATTGCTCTTAAAATAAAATAAAAAACAAAACCCAAGTGTACAGTTCCTCAAAGAGCAACTTTGACTCATTTGCTTAAATCTCTGTATGTTGGTAATGTTTACTAATACACTCTCTGTAACCAAATTTGCAGGAAGTTGTTAGGTTCCCTATTATATGAATATGTTTAAATGGTCACACAGGAGAAAAAACAACACTACACCAAACTGACTTACAATGAACATAAGAAAAGCTCTGCTGGATCAGACCAAAGGCCTATCTAGTCCAGCATCCTGTTTCCCACTCTGGTCAACCAGATGCCTCTGGGAAGCGCACTTAGAGGTGCAATAGCACTGTTGCTTCGCAGCAAGGTATTCAGAGCCATGTTTCCTGTAATACTTGAGGTAGTATATGGCCATCATTAGCATCGATAGTGTTATCTACCATGTATTTATCTAATCCCCTTTTAAAGCCATCTAAGTTGGTGACCATCACCATCTCTTGTGGAAATGAATTCTATGTGCTTTGTGAAGGAGTAATTCCTTTTTTGTATCCTGAATCTCCCACCATTCAGCTTTTTTGGATGATCCCGGGTTCTAGGATTATAAAAGAAGGGGGAAAACTTCTATCAACTTTCTCCACATTGTGCATAATTTTATACAGTACATCTCTGTCTCTCACACTATTAACTTGTCTTTTTCAAAGACCCAAATTAAATAGCCGCAAGCACTGCAACATTTCCTCATAGGGGAGTTGCTCTAGCCCCTTGATCATTTTGGTTGCCCTTCTCTACACCCACTTGGCCATGAAGCTCACTGGGTGACTTTGGGCCAGTCACTGACTCTCAGCCTAACCTACCTTGCAGGGTTGTTGAAAGGATAAAATGGAGAGAAGGAGGAGGACTATGTAAACATTCTGTGTCAATGTTTTCATCAAGCTATCCACCATGACTCCTAGATTGATTTCCTGGTCAGTCACTGCCAACTCAGACCCCATCAGTGTATACGTGAAGCTAGGATTTTTTTGTTCCAATGTGCATCAGTTTACACTTACATTGAACTGCATTTGCCATGTTAATGCTTATTCACCCAGTACGACAGATCCTTTTGGCGCTCTTTGCAATGATTTTACTATCACTCTACTTCATTATCTAAGGTAGTATTCAACTTTGTTTCTTGAAACCTCCACTTGCTTAAAAACATGAGCTTTTAATTCTATATTTACATACAACAATGCAAAGTTGTCTTTGTAAATTTCCCTCTATAATGTTTCTGACAATAATGATGTTTTGATATGAAAAAATTCTGAAATAAAGAGCACTGAGAAGAAACATGACTATTGACTATAAACAGGCAGACATAACAATCCGTTGAAGAAAGCTATATGATCCAACAGTAATAGCCCACTATCCATTTCAATCCTGCTTTGCTAGTGCAGAGAAATTATTTTTCTCCCCCAAGGGCAACCATGAGAGATGGATTAGATCATTTCTGAAAGTTTCTCTACTTGCAAGATAATCGGCATTTTGTACCCTGTGTTTTTAAATATTTGCATTTAATTTTTTTCCATAAGGTGTGTTAATGTGACACCTGCAATTTTCATGGCAAAAGAACCTAAGTGTGTTTTAGGGGGAAAAGGGAAAAAAATAGCATCCCACTTTTTTTAAAACAAGGGAAAAAATCAACAGAACCTTCTATGTATCAATATGCACATTTGAAGTATCCTTCTAGTCATTCATTCCCTTTGATTTTCTCCAGAAAATATTCTGTGTTAAAAAGAAAGTTTCTGAAAGAATATCAATATTTTGACACTGAAAGAGAAAAGGGAAAATTACATGATAAGGCACAGGAAATGTAAGGAAGAGAGGTGTACACGATAATAATATCTAAAAGAACTGAGGTGAATTTATGATTCTATAATAACCTTCAGTGATTCATTCTTCTAAAATATATTGACTGCTAAATGTCCCCCCCCCCTATATATATTCCCACTTAAAAGTATACTTCAAAAAGTATATTTCATAGCAATAGCTACTAATAGGGAAAGCTGCAATTTAGGTAAATAAATACATTTTAAATTGAACTAAATTAAGCAAATTTTTATAAAGGGGCACAACTGGCAAATTCAATAATAGAAATTGCACCCACATTGAAAATGTATAATTGTGCACATTGTTCTCATGTGCCCACCAAAATTCATTATCAGGTCATATATATAAGGATGAATGTCCATAAGAATACATATACATGTGTAGAGTAACATATGGTTGATTGTGCAAATTTAAAATGCATACCCCACACCATCTAAAATCACAGTCATTTAAAAAACAACAACCAGTTCCCTTATATGTAATCAGAAACCTTGGGCATATTTTTATTTATTTATTTCTAAAATTTATTAGTTACCCTATAGCTAATAGCTCTCAGGGTGACATACAATAAAAATACAGATAAAATTCTAATCTATGTAAATCCAAACAAAAACAGCATAATAAAACAATGAATTAAAAATGGCAATCAATTAAAAGTAGCAGAGGCTAAAACAAGAAGATTTAACAGTATCACAGGAATAAAACTACTTAAAAACACAACATAGCAGCAAAAATATACATAGGATTAAAAGGCCTGCGAGAATAAAAAGGATTTTACATGGCACCAAAAAAATAACAAAGTAGGTGCCAGAAAGGGTATATTCCAACCAAGGAGGGTACTTCATAACTGGAGGGTTATTATTGAAAAGGCCCATTCCTGAGGTACCTGCCATACCTCAGCATAAAAGGGCTCCCAGAACAGGGCATTAATGATGATCTCAGGGCTTGGGTAGGCATATATGATAAGAGGCGTTCCTTCAGATACTGCGACCCCAAGCCATGAAGGTTGACATTATGTCTTCCTAGGTTGACACCACTAGGCCCAGAAATGAACTGAAAGCCAGTGAAGATGATACAATACTGGCCGAATGTGTTCATAATGGCATGCAGTGTGCAAAAGACATGCCTGGTGGTTCAAGCAGCTCCTGGAGGAGCTGTTCCTCCAGCTGTTGAATCTCTTTCTACATGCTTTTCTCTGCATGAAGAAGGTAAAATGGGCAGGTGGGTGATAGGATGGGGAAGGGTTTGTAGCATGGCCTTCCCACCGTCATTGGTCTAGGCGGCAAATTGGGCCCCAGTCCAAATCAAGTTCTCCACTGCTTCTTTAGGGCACACATCATAGCAGCTGGAAAATCCTCCAGAACCCTATGGTATCCATTAGCCTCAGGGGGAAGGGACAAACCAAGTAATATATCACCCACCCTTGCAGAGAAAAATAGTTTCTAGAAGCATAAATCTCAGCAGGAAATGTTCTTACTGTGACAAGGATATAGATGTAAAAAAAACCTCAACCACCATCCTCCTGTTCAGTAGAAAAACAAAAATAAATCTAGAATGTTACCTGCTAGATGTGTTGGGGCTGATCACATCTTGGGACAGCCCCATGATTGTCATGATGGCCACGAAGTCTAAGCTGCTCTGGACACAATGACCCCAGCATGGATATTAAGGTTTTCCAGAACCATTATTCTAGGACTTCTCAGCACCAAATCTGAGATAACCTCCATCAGCACAGGAGAGAGACTGATGGGGTAGCGGGGTGGGTGGTACACCAACAGAATCCCTAATCTGTTCTGAGCACCCAACACAAGATACAAGCACTCCTGATTGTGCTTCCTGTAGGCCTAAACCTCTGGTCATATGTCTTGAGTAAAGTAAAATCTTCCACAGATAATATTGTACACATACTGGAATTCCAACATGGGACATGATCACTAAAAAAACCCCAAGAGGACTAACACAGTTAAGGATCACAAACTTTTTCTAAGTACAAATCTGATTGGGTATGTAGAAAAGATATTCATTGTTACTTTACAATAAAAGTGTAAGGGTGACAGAACACCAGGGACAGGATTTGTTCTGCTAACAGCCGAATCTTTATTTTCCATTCAGTGACATGATTAGGCACTTATTTATGCATTGTCAGGCACAAACATGCAGGCAGCATAAAAGTTATTGGAAAAATTAAAGCCTGTTTCACTGTGTTGCAGGACCGTTGGCTAAGTGCTTTGAAATGGTGATGTATGAGGTGGATGTTGTATATTAAATAAAGATATTTAAATGATAAAGCCCCCTTTAGTGAGCATTGATGAATGATAAATGTTCCAAGCCACAAGGCTGCACCATCCGTCATATTCACGTGTTATCACAGTCAATGATGGAGCAACCCCAGTGATGACAGATGGACTGTGAGATTATTATCTCCTTATTTCCAGAGTCACCAAACCAGTCAGCACCTCAAGCATTATTTTTAACTTTACATTAATAACTTTCCCCACACTTCTGTGGTGAGAATGATCAATTCTTTCCTCCTGCATGTAAATGGAAAATGGACTAGTGTAGAAGGAAAGGAATGAGCATGCGCTCATCCACTGGAGAAGGGGGGGGGGGAAGGCTGCTGGAAACTTCAGCTAAGTAGAACAAATATAAAATTGTGATCTCAGGGAAGAAAAGTAATGATAACAGTAAGCACACAATAATGGCTTTTCTCTGCACTTAGGTAAAAGCTGAATTTTTGATGTGCACAATATATTTTCATAAAATTTTATATACTATGTTTTATACACTTATTGGCTATTCCATAATAATGTGTGCGCTAACAGTAAAATTGCTCCCAAATTTATGTGTGTTATTTATTCGTTCCCATGTAACAATGCTTTTTGTTGTAAAAAATATTCTGTTTATTAATGTAACTTTACAACCACTGCATCCAAGATCCGTGGTAAATTAATGACATTTTTATTATTTTATAGTGTCATTAAATTTTTACTGATCACTCCATCAAACAGGAGCCATAAAGGCCATAATGTAAACTGGGACACTTAGATCAGGGGAGCAGGAAACCATTCCATATAGTCTGAAGTAAACGGCTTACTATAAATGATATTTATACCATCTTTAAGCATGTGAGAATACTTGGACAAGTTTGGCAAAACTGTTTCAGTAGTGCAGTGGATTGTGTACTTAAATAACAGTTTACTTGCCAGCAAGCCAAGAGAATGTGTTGTGTGTGTTTTAAACCATATGAAAGATGACTGATTGCATCCATCTCTTGAAAAACAATATATGAAATGTAATAATACACCAGGCACCCCTCCTTTTGGATTACCACAACTGATCAGACTATAACCATTCCTCAAATTATTTCAACATGCTTGGTTTTTTTCTTTTTTCTTTCCATATCTGAAATGTATGCAGAGGCTGAAGTGGAAAATGAATACATGCTGATCGTTGTGTGAAAGGGTTTTCTTCTTCCCCTTAATCTTTGCAAACAAATACATTTTGTTTAAGTAGACACAGTTGGACAGTGATGTAATATCCTTTATTTCAAGAGTCTAGTTTTGTAGTTACCAACATGTATTTATTTAAAGAGCCAATTTTGAGACTCCCTATTAATGTGGGTCATTTGCAGAAGCCACAGAGCAAATGCCTCTGGGACTGTTACACACTCTGCGGACAATATTTCAGTTGCAAAGTGTGCAAATAACTCCAGCATGTTGCTTTTACACACATAATGCATTACAGCTAAGTTATTCCACATTAAGTCCACTCAACAAAAATTCAGTGGCTTGTTTCTTACTTGGTACTTCCTCTGTTTAAGCAAAGAGATAATAAACTAACAGAAAGAGGTTATATTAAAAAAAGAAGAAGAATGATTGAAGAGTTTCTAGAAAATTCAGCACTTGCAGTTTCTCACTCACTGCCCCTACAGAATCTAGGAGGCACTATGATGTTAAATCTCAAATCAATGAAGGACAATACTCCAGGTTCCCAAGAGGAGCCATGTCAACAAAGTTGTGCTGGGTTCAAACAGATAGTTTCTTCTGCAAATAATCTAGTGTGTCTATGAAACAAGAAACAATGCTCTGGCAAACATACAATTGCCTTTATTCTTCTCTGCAAAGGTCAAGATGTGCATTGTCCAAAATATCCCCTTACTTTGTAGTACTACTTTGTAGTAGAGGCTATTAGATAATTAAATCAAGTCCTATTTAGAATCTCTGACAATATAGGCACAGAAAGGTTAATTAAAGATAAACATGAAAGGATTGTTTAACCCAGGGGTGCAGAACCTCAAGCCCAGGGTCTCAATCTGGCCCTCCAGGGGTTCCCAGATGGCCACACATCCTTCTCCTTGCCACTATCCCTTTCCCACAACCATAGAATGTTCGGTGGTTTCCTAAAAGGTTGAAATGCCTCTCCTAAAACTTTGTTACCGGCAGTAAGAGTTTTAAGCTAATTTCTTTTTGTATTTTGGCCCCACCTATGACTGAATTTCAGGGGGAATGCAACCCCCCCAAAGATTCTCCAAAACAGAATTCAGCCCTCAGACTGAAAGAGATTCTGCACCTCTGGTTTAAACCTTAGGATTCCTACATCACCAGGAAAGATGCCCTGAAAATTAAAGATGCCTTGAAAATTGTGAATGGATTCATATATATTTAGAGAGAGAGAGAGAGAGAGAGGGAGGGAGGGAGGGAGGGCAAACATTTAATGAGAGACCTCAACAAAAAAAATCAGCTAGTGCTCTGGATAGAGAACTATCACTATCCATGCAGCTACTGATAGACAAATTGACAAATGTTAGTGATTATTATGTGTTTGCTCTAAACGATACGTACAATAACAGAATTGTAAGAAACTGAAAAGGTTTCTTGAAGGTACTTGAAGTATCTTGCACAGAAGGTGAAAGGTAATACAAAATTATATGTGGAACATCAAAAGTTTGTATTTTGTTGCCTATACTGGATTCTATTCCTATATCCTTCTCAAGCCACCCTATGAAGAATGAAGGTCTGAAGTAAAATATTGTCTAAATGATATATAAATCTGCAAACCACAATGTGTTATAGAATGTAATACTGTTATGACTGTAAGTGGATAACAGTGAGAGGTTAAAAGCTTATCTCTGACTGAAGCCTAACTGTTACTTTGTATGCGAGGCTTACAGATGGCAGTCTGCTGTCAGTAAAGTTGCTACAGTTACCAAGGAAAACCGTTAAATGCCTTAGTGGTTTATGTCAGGTTTGATAGGCCAGTTAACAAATATTCTATTGCCATTCCCTCATAAATATAGGCCAAAGGGCTGGCAGATGAGGTGGCAGAAGGTCACTGGTTAGCAGAGTGTACTGACTAAGATTATAAAAAGAGCAGTGGAAGCAGTTAAGTCAGTGTGGTGAGTTCAGGCAGAGAAGACTCTGAGGAAAGGGGAAGCAGGAGCACAGCCTAGGCAAGAGGCTGAAGAAGAGCTGCTGGAATCACTGAAGGAAGAAGCTGTGAGAGGTAGCAGGGAGTGGAAGATTCAAAAGGCAATTCTCCAGGAAAGTTTCTGGCCAGATAGACAGAGGAAGATGGTCTCAAGAAGACTTCGGAGGAGGCAACTAATTGACTTCTTCTTTGCTCTGTCCTGGTCCTCAAGTCACTAACCAGAAGTAAGAATTCAGTGGAAGCTGAAACAAGCCTGTGAGAAAGATTGTTCATCTCAAGAAGCTGGAAGTCCACTGTGAAAGACAGCTGAGAGCCTGAGAGACTGTTCAAGTCTGCATCCTCTCAGTTCTGGACAGAAGGAGAACTTCAGATTTTTAATTAAAAGTGAACTTGGATAAGGTTATAGCAGTTTCCTTAAACAGTGCCAATCTAAGTAAGAATTAGTAGAGCTTATTGATACAATTTAGTTTTGTATATCATTAACTTCTTAATATATGGCGTAGTGGTTAGAGTGGGACTCAGGAGATCCGGGTTCTAGTCCCCGCTCAGCCATGAAACTCACTGGGTGACTTTGGGCCAGTCACTGACTCAGCCTAACCTACCTCACAGGGTTGTTGTGAGGATAAAATGGAGAGGAGGAGGACTATGTAAGCCGCCTTGGGTTCCTTGCAGGAAAAAAGGTGGGGTATAAATATAATAAATAAATAAATAACTAAATAAATAAAACTAAGATATAAACTTGTAAATAAATATCCATGCCTGTTCATTCCATGCCTATAGCCTATAATCCTGCTACTGTATAATTGATGCTAAGGGGATAAGGTTTTATTAGTTTTTAGAGATAAAGAAGTAAGGTATATTTATAAAATATTTTTGAGGTAGGATTGGTGAGCCAGGTCTTCCATATTTGGTAACATTGTTGGAATATAATTCCCCATTCCTTTGGTGGCACAGTGGTGGGATTAAATCACACTCCTTGACACACCCCAAGCAGAAAAAGGAAATGGGGTAGTGCTTAGAGCCATGGGCGGCCTTTGGGATGCAGGACCCACATGATTACTCCAGTCTTCACATCTGATATGTGTCTCCTTGCACTGTCTTATTTTATCTTCAGAAGTTCAGGGACAGTAACATTGTTTGGAATATATGTATTCCTCTTACAGCTTCCCACACTGCTCCAAAGGGGACCCCAGTCCCCAGCCCACCGGAGCAGATTTTTAGGGGATGCAAGAGGAAGGAGGAATCAGTGAATATCAGCTCCTGCCCCCTTCCCCGACTGAGAATGTTTCATGAGTGGAGCTCTGCTCACAGCTCTCTGGATCCAATTCCATGTGCTAGGTCCAGTACATAAATTAAGAAGTAACAATATTTTAAACCCCAAGGATTTGGAGGCTCCTTTAATAGGCCAAGACTGACGCTGAGGGTGGGGGGAAGAAGGGAGTGATTTACACTTCAGGGAGGGGGGGAAACTCATATGTTTCTCCTTCATGAAAGACATTTTGATTTAAGCCCCTCCACACCTCCAAGCACATATTCACAAATCCTGAACTACTGCCACACTTGCAGTCACTCCTAAATTATAGACCCATTCCAGTTAGATTACTTTCATCAAGATTGTTGCACTCACTGAACCCCCCCTTTAAATAGAACATTTTATGTATTTGTTCATCTGGTTTTAATATGGTTTTAACCAATTGCAAGGTTATTTATAAAGTTTGCAGCTCCCCAGTAGTTAGAGTTATGAAGCGTTCAGTCTTAAGCATATCCAGTTGTGTGGTAACCCAGCTACTGCTTTCATGTGGTTTCCATCTTTTTATTTATGCACAAAAGCATGATCCATGGCAGTATCCAAACACTTTGGGATTAACCCTTTGTTTTAACGAGAGAGATGCATATCATTTTATATAGTTCAGCCAAAACATCACATACATTAATTCTCATGAAGGATAACACTATGCAGCCTTCTGTTTAAATTAATGAAGCTTCACCGGACTTGAGAGCGAAGGGCTTAAGCCAATTCAAATAGCCCCTTCAGCAAGTGAAAGGAAAGGAAAAGGGGTAGTTTATGGCATGCTGTATTATCAACCTACTAAGGGCAAACAGAAGCCAGAACTATAAATAGGTCTGCTCAATGATTTCATGTAAGTAAATACATTTGGAGACATAAAAAGTTTGATGGCACATTGTTTCATAGTGCAAGCCATTCACCTGCATGGACACAAAGGTCTCCCTTCCTTCCTGAGCAGTTCCTTCCTTTTCCTTTCATCAGCAGCCATTCACAAGACTGGAGATTTATTTCACTTGGTAGCATCTGGGCCACTGCCAATGCCAGGAGACTAGATTTAATAGGCCGATGATGGATAACGTAGGGCAAACTTTATATTCTTATTATGCATGATGATCAGGAAATGCATCACTTTAGAGAAGACCTTTGCATTTAATATCATGCTTCACAAACTCTTCTTTCTTTCTTTCTTTCTTTCTTTCTAAAGTGGGGGATGAACCATTCTGAAAAGTCATGGGAAATTACTAGCAGCAGTTATTCCATTATTTTTTCCCCTACATCTATATCCTGGTTCTTCCAAAGTGCTCAGAGCAGCTTACATTAGGTTCTCAGGCAGTTCAGGCAGCTTACAGAGCCTGATGTGCTTAGCTTCAGGAATAAAACTCCATAATATGCCTTTAGAGCAGTCAGAGTAACACAGACAGCATGACTGACTATCTGTGCTTCCCGCTTCCATTCCACCTTGTAGTCAATGACGGCACTGGATGGAGATCAATGGGCTTACCCTATTTTATTCTGAACTGGGTTTTTCTTCAGTAGTTTTAAGGGTTCTTTTATGGGCCCCTAAAAGTGCAAATCACCACCAACAGCAGTTTCTATTTACAATATACTAGCCATACTCCATTGGCCTAAGCACTTCCTTTTGCTTTAATATAGATACTACCTGCGGTGTAAAATCTGTAGTGCATAATATAATAGAGCATTTACATCTCGAGTAAGCAATGTGGTGTCCTCCAAATGTTTTGGACTGCAACTTCCATAAGACCCAGTCAGCATGGCCAATGGTAAAAGAATAATGGGGCTTAGAGCCTAAAACTGTTAGGTCACCCCGCATTGTCTGTCCCTGATTCACATCAACAAATTCCACAATTTTTAACTTACAGAGGCTCCTTCTATCCTGTAAATATTAGTCGTGTTAACAACTAGCTCATATTGCTTTTTGAAAAATCTAGTAAGTATTTTTGACTAATAAATGTAACAAGATGGGGGGGGGGATAACACGATTCTTCTCATTGTGTTTAACCTAACCAGTTTCAATTCAATTGTGCCATACTGTTAATTGCAATATGCACTCCACAAGAATTAGAACATATTTTAAAATATAGACTAACTGCACATAGGTTATATAACCAAAACAATGTGTGGCACAGTGGTTAGAGTGTTGGCCTGGGACTCGGCAGATCCGGGTTCTAGTCCCTGCTCGGCCATGAAACTCACTGGGTGACTTTGGGCCAGACACTGACTCCCAGCCTAACCTACCTCACAGGGTTGTTGTAAGGATAAAATGGAGAGGAAGAGGATTATGTAAGCTGCCTTGGGTTCCTTGCAGGAAAAAAGGCAGGGTATAAATATAATAAATATAATAAATAAATAAATAAATAAATAAATAAATAATGCAATATTAATTTTAAGGCAGTAGGCTCAAGACAGACATACCTACATGACAATGGTTCGCTGCATGATTATCACTACATACAGTAATTTGATGGAGATGTTATTCACATCCAGACATAGAAGTGAACAAAGTATTCACAACTGACAGTACAGGCAGGTAGTCATTTGTCCCCTGATCCACACTGGTAACCTGCATCACTATTTGGGCACCCAGATAAAATCTCTGTATTAGTCCTTTATTCCTCTGCACAGAATATGATCCGGTATTCATACTGGGTTGTATGATTCAAGGTTGCAATTCCGAAAACAATTTTAAGTCACAAGGACATTTTATTAAGTCTGAAATCTGAAGCATACTTACCGTACTTGGAAATAATGATGGGTAAGCTGTCCCCAGCACCCCTGCTAATGAGTTTTGTTTTTATGAGCTTCTGTAGAAGTTTCTCAGAAAAGCTTAGCCTTTTCCATTTTTTCTAAGATAGCTCAGAAAGACCAAGCCAACCTTTCCTTCCCTGTCCCTCTCCTAAGACAACCTACCCTTGAGAAGGTAGTGGAACCAGCAGTGTGCAGGGTTCACTGGAGTTAGGAAAGGCTCTGAAGGCTTCCGAAGGCCTTAAGGTCTTGATGCTCCAGTCCTGAGCATGTTCTGGAACATCTATTTCTTCCAGCATGCATGGGATTTTAGCTTCCTATTCCTCCCAATTCAATGAATTTGGCTGAGAGGCATAGGAAATGACAACTCCCGTCAGGAAAAATGCAGCCTTAAGGATGAGACCTAGAAGGCCTCTCCATCTCCCTCCCCACTGGCTGTTCTCCATCTTTGCGATGATAACTTTGCTTGGGTAAGATGGTCAACTGGCAAGTAGTGTTGGTTGGCAACAGTAGTTGAACCTATTACAAGTTTGGCCTGACCATCCAAAGAAGTTTAGGCTTAGTGTGTAACAGGGATGGGGACTCGGACTCGAGGACTCGACTCGTGAGTCGGACTGAGTCCCCCCTCTGACTCGACTCGGACTCGAGTCCCAATATTTTTAATGGGACTCGAGACTCAACTCGGGACTCGAGACCAAGGACTCGTCAACATCCCTGGGCTGTTGACGAGTCTTCTGGCTGTGCCAGAAGGAGCGTGATCACCGGTGAAGAGCGCATGGAAGTGAGGCGCACCGCTGCTCAGCCACTATGGACAGCTACCAGGAGCGCAGCCCCAACGATGTGTTGAGATTTATTTTGATTGATGTGTTGTTGTGGGGGGTTGGGGTTAGGGTCAGACATTTTGGGTTTGGCTTCCTCTGCCTGCCTGTTTGGTGTTCCCAGCCTCCTCTGCCTGCCTGGTCTCTTCTTGACCTGACTGAATATAGGGCTAGATTCTCACATCCATTTTAATGAGTGTATATAGAAGGTGAACACACATTCAGTTCAATGTGTACTCGTATGAAACACGCAGGGATGGGGACTCGGACTCGAGGACTCGACTCGTGAGTTGGACTGAGTCCCCCCTCTGACTCGACTCGGACTCGAGTCCCAATATTTTTAATGGGACTCGAGACTCGACTCGGGACTCGAGACCAAGGACTCTTCAACATCCCTGGGCTGTGCCAGAAGGAGTGGAGAGGAGCGTGATTGCCGGTGAAGAGCGCATGGAAGCAAGGCGCGCCGCTGCTCGGCCACTATGGACGGCTACCAGGAGCGCAGCCCCAACGATGTGTTGAGATTTATTTTGATTGATGTGTTGTTGTGGGGGGTTAGGGTTAGGGTCAGACATTTTGGGTTTGGCTGCCTCTGCCTGCCTGTTTGGGGTTCCCTGCCTCCTCTGCCTGCCTGGTCTCTTCTTAACCAGTTCCACCGTTTGAATTGTCCAAGACAAACGCCTCTGCCTGCCTGCTTTGGGGTTCCCTGCCTCCTCTGCCTGTCTGGTTATTTTGGGTTTGTCTGCCTGGTCTGTTCTTGCCAAAATCAGTGGCAGAGTTTTGAAATAAAAAGGCACACTTGTGCCTAGAATTTATTTAATTCATTTAAGCCACACATCTGAAGTAACCTTATTTTGTTGGGGGGAAACCCCATTGATTTTAATAGGGACTCGTGGAGTCAGTTTTGGGAGTGACTCAGGACTCGTGACTCGTGAGTCACCATTTTGGACCAAGGACTCGGACTCGGACTCGAGACTCGGGTCCAAAGACTCGTGACTCGACTCGTGAGTCGAGACCAAGGACTCTTCAACATCCCTGGTGTGTAATGAACCTTCAGGTTCTGAAAAAGGGGAGTTCATATTCCAAACCTCAGAGTTCTGAAATTCACTGAAATCAATGAGGCTTACTTCTGGAAACACACACACAGGTTTAGGCTAAAGATGACTTAACATGAGCTGAGATTATATAGATAGAATTTGATACCATAATAATTTCAAAGTTAGGGGTCAAATTAAAGTCACTTGCCAAGATAAGGCAACAAGAATGGAGACAAAATCTCTCTAAAACAACAAAAATTCTAAACAGCAATATCAACCTCTTTTTATAGCAAATATGGGTGTCATTTCAAGCTTTGAAGAAGTATTTCTGAATTGGTGGGAGGTTTCAGAGCAAGTTTCAAAAGCCTGTTCTTAGATATATTAAAGGTTTTAAAAGCAGTATATTTTAAGAGCATTTGTTGTGGTTATTTTGTTACCAAGAGGCTCATCCTCACTGTCATTTCAAGTATCTCTCTAGCACCAGGATCTCAATTTTGTATAGGAAGAGGAGACTAAGCTGGGAATTAGTCTACCAGGATAAGAAGGTATATTCACAGCACACACTGCTATCCTCCATTGACATAGACCAAAAGAGTGACTCTTGCTTCTTGCAAGGGGGGAGAGGGTGAGACCGCCACCATTTCCAAAAGCCTTACTCTCTGAGAGGTTCCTAATGCAATCAAGCTATCTAAGGTGCACCTATTTAACTGGCCATCTAGGGCCCTGACAAGGAAAAGCATTATGCCTACGGCAACCCCACCATTGAAAAACAGATGACCACAGATTAGCATCCATCATGTTTAGGAAACTGTAGCCAAACATGCACATGACCCTCCTCTTGCACACTGCACTTTTGCACTGAACACCTATGGCAGGAATACAAAATTCTACACTCATCTTCTACATTCTCTCACCCCTCTTTTGCTCCTGGGGGAAAAAAACCCTCCCCAGAACCAAGGTGTGTGCGTGTGTGTGTGCGTGTGTGTTTTAAAAAGGTATGTTTTTCAGTAATAGTTCAGTTCATTCCCACCAAAGTTGGTTATTCACCTACTTTGTCCCATAGTCAGAAGCCAGCTCACCTGCCAGTACACTATTCTTTTGGCACCAGTTTGTAGAGCACAAGAAAAACCCAAGGTTTGTTTTGTTCCAAATTCTGTGCCATATGGGGGTCAAGGGGGGCTACAAGGGCTCAACCTGCCTTCAGCACCCCAGCACACTGTGATGCCTGTCCTCTTATCAGGCATTGTTTAGAGCTAGTGTGCCTAGCACATTCATAAGATGTAAGGAACTATGCAAGCAACCCTAGTGTTCCAGTTCCAGGGATGAAGTCCCAGATCACAGAAGAAGAGCCTGTTAGGTTTTGCATGGGCAGAATGAGGATTGTCACCTGACATGGAGGATGTCTCCTGAGGTGAAGTACACAAGGTCTATTGTCACCAGACATAGTCTCAAGGTCTATGACTCAGACTCATGGGACAAGAAGTTTGGAGTAAACAGGTTTGAATAACAGGTTATATAACTGGTGAGTAATATCCTATTTATAGATACTATAAAAAGGCTCTTACTATATAAGTTGGGGTAAGACACACATCCCCTCACTTCTCTCTTGTTCTGGACTTCTACTTCAAGTCAGTCACCATCTCAGCCTTACCACTGGGGTCTTGGATTTGAATCTGCAATCATGTAGTGAGTAAGAGATGCATTGCTTGCCTTAATCCCATGTAATTGGGTCTTACAAATAAACTCTTTAATATTTATTAACTGCTGTTATCTCCTCCTTCCGTCTGCGTGACTGGGACTGAGGGTCACTGGCTAGGTAAGCTTTTGAACCCGGGTCAGTCCAGCTCTCACAGAGCCATCTTCTATCCTGTTTACTTTTTAATTTTCCACAATAATAAAAGGGAGTAAGTGTCTGTCTGCACCATACCACCAAGATCATGAAACCTAGCCTCCTGAAACTTGGCATGCATACTAGGGTACCCTAGGGGTGTATACCTTGGCTGTTTTGGTTTTTTAAATGCAATAATTAATGTTAATTAATTTAAATGTGCTCATTTATTTGAAGCCTGCAGTGCCACCTTCAGTCACTAGGTGGCAGACTTCCCTAATCAGCACATAGCTTTGCAGGTCTCACAGTTTGAAGCCAGAGGGGAGTAGTCTGAGGGGCACAGTTATTCGGCTGCCTCCCCCTGCTGTGGAGCAACCCCCCTCATGGGAGTGGAGTGGACAGACCCCTCCCTCAGGGTGCTGTAGGGATGCACCATGGCAGGGGCTGTGCCTAGGGCTAGTCCAACCCCTGTGAAGGCTGGGCCAGTTTGCTAGTAGGTAATATTTGTGCTTCAGTCTTCTCTCTCTCTCATCCCACTAACTCTTAGCAAGCTATTCATGTATCTGCGGTCAAGCTTTTTTACATCCTGTCCCTATCCCCAATACAATCAGGTCCTGTGTGTGTCTAACTTGCTCCTAATATCTCTATCTCCTTATTAGGTATTAGTCTCTGCTTTCCCATACTCCTGCAACACCAGCACATTGCTCTGCTTCGTGCTCTGCCTGTCCTCAACCCTCTCTATAGACCTATTAACCAAATAGCTGCCAGACCTATAAAAATGCAGTTACTTCTTTATCCTAGCTTGCTCTAGGCACCACTTAAAGACCTCTCTCTTCACTCAGGCCTTCCCTGACTGATTTTGCTGCCTGGTTTATGAATTGTTGTTTCTTGGGTTTCCCACTTTTAAATATTTCAACTGCAGAGGATTTGCATATATTATCATGAACTTGTATTTTAATAACTTTTGTTTTCTTGTATTGTAAACCACTTAAAAATATATACCTATAGATGATACAGATCTATAGATATGGTAAGCAGTATATAAATTGATTAAATAAAAAATGCTTTTCTGCAATAAACAGAATATTTTATTATTTTAATCTCTGGCCATTTATTTATTTATTTATTATATTTATCCCCCCCCCGCCGCCGCCTTTTTTCCTGCAAGGAACCCAAGGTGGCTTACATAATCATCATCCTCCTCTCCATTTTATCCTCACAACAACCCTGTGAGGTAGGTTAGGCTGAGAGTCAGTGACTGGCCCAAAGTCACCCAGTGAGTTTCATGGCTGAGTGGGGACTAGAACCCGGATCTCCCGAGTCCCAGTTCAACACTCTCACCACTACGCCACACTGGCTCCTACCAGGATGCCCCAAATCTTGCTGCAGCATATCAGGACTTTTGGTTAAAATTCTAAATACGTGTTCATTTAGATACACGTGCATGGTTAGATACATGTAGACAAGCACACGACATAATAATTTTTATACCTCAAAAATAACTGCCTGTCTCACACTTTTAAAAAATCAGGAATGCTTAACTGATATATAGGTCAATTGAACTGTGTGGAATCATAGCTGCTGAACCAGTAAGTTGAGGAGAGATACAGGTGCTCAAAAATATGACGTGTGAAAATGGGCTGGGGTCTGCTGCTTGCCTTAAACAGTTTTATCTGGAGATTTAAATATATTCCTTCCAGCTTCACTAAGGATGATATTGTTAAAAGTTTGCAAAGAGAAACTCTGTTGCAACTAAATCTAATCACTGCCCAGTTCTCCTTGCTCCCTTCTTCACAAAATCTACATCAACACAATGGGCCAGTTCACACAACACAACAGCCCATGGGGTTAAATAACCCATGGTGAGGCTATGGCGCGTGTGGCCACCATTTTACTAGAACAGACCATGAGTTATTCAAGGGTTGTTTAACCCTTGCGTGAGCACTTCTTAGGATCCAAGAACTTCTGTTAACCAAATATAATAAGAAAGGAGGCGTAAAGAGATATTTATTTTATTTATTTATTACATTTTTATCCCACCTTTTTTCCTGCAAGGAACTCAAGGCGGCTTACATAATCCTCCTCCTCCCCATTTTATCCCCACAACAACCCTGTGAGGTAGGTTAGGCTGAGAGTCAGTGACTGGCCCAAAGTCACCCAGTGAGCTTCATGGCTGAGTGGGGACTAGAACCCAGGTCTCCCGAGTCCCAGTCCAACAATCTAACCACTATGCCACACTGGCTCTCAAGATATGAACAGAGTCGCAGCATTTCCACATATCTTGTAATGACTGACTGATTGATTACTCATTATTAACATTCATATACTGCCTTGTCTGCTAAAAAAAAAAAAAAAAAAAGCCTTCAAGGTGATGTATAACAATTTAAAACATTAAAATTCCTGCTTCTATGCAGGAATTCTCGGTAATGCTCAGAGGGAAGCCTAAGACACCTCTGAAGACACAGTACAGACGACAATGGAACAATGACGCTAACATCATTATGCCATGTTTCTCTCTTGTATCTACATCACTGCTGTGTTTTCCTGTGATTAATTCTGCCTCAAGAAAAATGTGCTGCTGGCTGATGTCAGAAAGACAGCATTATTGTATGCAAAGTTATATCAAGCAAGCGCGTGTGACAAAAACACACACTTCAACTAGCTCTTTTTCTTATAAGAAAGAATACACATGATCAGCAATATTTACATCATTTCAGGTCCCCCTCACTGAGTAAAATCACTAGGATAATCTCCCAGTGTAGATCCAGGTGGCAAAATTCATCTGGCTGTGGATTTCCATCTCTCAGGGCTGGCATAGTCTGGAACCTGCCAAGGCACGTGCCCTGGATGGGGCCCACCAGCAACCACCAGACCCCCTTTGGCCCTCGCTGCTCCTTCTGCTCCCAGTTGCTTCTCACTCGTCTGCCTCGCCTTTTCACAGGGAAGTGTGAGCAGCATCTGTGAGGAAGAGAAGGAGTGGCAGCTGCTTCCCCTTGCCCTCTTCTTCAGGGTAGCAGTGGGGTTTGGGTGGGCACAGTCCCAACCTCCATCCAGTGGGAGAGGCTGAGGCAGGCAAGCAGCAGCAGCAGTGGTGGTGGTGGTGAGGAAGTGAGCACACTGAGGGTGGGGGACCCACTGGGGGCATCATGGCTAAGCATCTCCCAGAAATGTTAGTCAGCTGATTTCTTGCCCCTATAAATTAAGCTAAATCCTGACTTTCTTTCCCCAAATTTTTAATCACAGAAAAGTTTCCAGTTGTCTCTAAAATGTTTGCATATCCCAAACTAGGCAAGTCAAGGTACTCCATCTACTGTCACCTTCATTCATCACCTATCTAATTGTGCCCTGTCAGTCACTGATGAGACAGTCAGATTAAGTCATTCTGGGTTGGCCAGCTGAGACAGGGCTTATGAATCAAGCCTTTGATATGATCCTGCGGTGACTTTGCTTTTCTGATTACTGTGAATAGCGCTATCATTAAGGTTTGCCTAAAGTGACACAAGGATTTGACAAAAGAACCTTATTTTTTCCTAGGGCTGAGTGAAAATGCTCCCCAGCCCCAATTCACTACCCCTTTCACAGGCAGCAAACAGTTCCGCCTACTGGTGAGGTGAAAAACTCAACACTGACACCCAGTGCTCCCCACAGTGTTTGCCACCTGGTGGCTACCATTTCCTTTCCCTCAAGCCCCTGGGCGTGACATATGACAACCTTCAGCTCCACACTAAACATTTCATTAATGGAAATGGACATTTCCTAAGTGTAGTCTCAGACCAGTGCCGTGGGGTGCAAGTGTATGAGAGAGAGAAACAAGAAGTTTGTAGTTTAAACAAAGTTGCGCGCTGAGCCTCTGCTCCCTGAAGGCATGCCTATTGGCCTCTGCTGTGCCCTGAATTAATATTTGTATATAAAGCAATATAGCAGAGACACCACAAGTCTCCGGTGCTCTCTTAACTAAAGAAAACTAACTCTGCATAGCTGCCCTAGAACTTCTCACTGTTCAGGAATCTGGGGAGCCTGTAATAATTCAAACAGGTTTGGAGCAGAAAATGCTCCTTTGGAGGGGAAAAAAAAAAGCAAAAATTTGCCAACACTGTGATGCCAGCAGTTGACATGAGAAACTAATGGACTCGGTATGGCGATAGTAGCCATATGAACCACAAAAAGGGAAACAGCGTCACCAATAAATTGCCAGAGATCTTACTAGTAGTGATGGGAAAACTTACCACATCAGAAACCATAATTAGTTTGCCAAGTTTCAAATCCAACATTACAAGCTGACAACAGTTCTCCATTATTTTAAGATCTTGAAATATCTACGAATTTTTGTTCATGTGCCTCACCAAAGATCATCTTGGGAGATATATGTTGGTCACATATTGACTAGCTGGACAAGAAATAAACACCAAACCACAAAAGAGAAAGAAATCTTGAACAGGGGTGAATTGAAATCTGCACAGCTGTTTCTTGAAATGTGTTTGATTGCTGTATGGCTACAGATTCAAACTTTAAAACCAATCGGTTCCTTTGGCAAAGTTACTAAAGACTTACAGTAAAATCCACATACATGTGCATTGCAAACAGGATGTTTACATTTCCTTCAGAAAGTAAAGGGTTACAGCAACCAACATCTGAACATGCACAAAAAGAACAGAACTTGGATCCTCAGTCATGCAGACTATGCAGGTAGACAAAATAATTCATAAACAATCTTAGTTTGAATTTTGAAAATATTAAAGTTTGTTATATCAAAAACCAGATTTGGTTTTTTGGGCATTATGAACCTAATTGCAAGTTTTAGCGGCATCCCTGCTTACTAGCTTCTGAGACTTTCTTTGTAGCGGGAGAACATACTTAGATTGCTGTGTTTGTTAATGAACAGCCTTAGGGGCTAACTTCATGTCAGAAAATCCCAATACCAAAATTATTTATATATTACATTTCTGTACCACCCAATAGACAAAGCTCTCCAGGCAATTAAAACAGTTTAAAAAAAAAAAAAAAGCAACTTCAGGGTGTGCAACTGAGAGCCAAGGAGGTGTGATCTACAATCTTCCTGGTCCAAACTTCCCCCTCCCTGGACAGCTTTTTGTTTTAAAAAATTACACCAGGGCTTTAATACACGCATTTGCAGGTAACACACAGTAGCTCTCTTAGAGTGGTGTGTATGAAGATTTAAAAAATCAATTCGGCAAAATGTCAGGGGACTAGATCCAGGATCTACTTTCCATGAGAGGAAGGAACCTTCCGCAAGAGGAAGGGCTTTGCTCACGGAAGGTCCATGATTTTTAGGGATCCCCCCTCCCCAACACACCACAGTTCACCCAATTCAGTCAGGTCTTCTGATTCTCTGTGTAGCTTGATCTAGGGTAAATCTGGATATAACCTAGGGTTTCTTGCTTTTTAAAATGTATTTGTCATTAGCCTTGCTTCTTTTAATCCTAAACTTTCTTATTAAATATTACTAGTAAATTAAGGGTGACTATCTAAGAGCATCTCATAATGTACATCTTGAGACAGAAAGGGAAAACTCTCATATGTGAATCTTGTTTCTTCTCATTGTTAACAGGAAAGTCCATTACATTGGATGTTCCCTCTTAGTAAAAGAGAACTAGAGAACACCCTACTCACTCAGAATGACCATTATAGAAGCAAAACAATATGTAAAAAAACAAGCATTTTAAACCCAACAAATAGGTTGGGAGGAGCAGGGGAGCAGACGGTTTGGGTCTCACAAGATTCAAATTATTATTAATATCCCCACAACACCATGAGATACAGGAAGAAAGGTGAGTTGGATTATCCTGATGACCATTCACAGGTAAGAGCAAAATCTTCTTTTGTCATAGGCAGCATGAAAACAATAGGTTGAATCCAATGCTGTCATTCCAATGTCAGTGGAACTGGGGGTAAAAAACTTATTCTATTCAATTTTAACTTGAACTGTATACCATACATGTACTAAACTTGACCGATTTTTTTGTAGTCAAAACCACTAATTGTCAGGCAAATACTTATGCCTGAGATTTCTGATCTGAAATGGCACTATAATAATTATTTTGCTGCTTAACATCAATCTCTGCCCATTTTTATACATGACCAAAAGACTGGCATTGTCAAATCAGTCACAAGTAGCTGAAAGTTGATTTTAGAACTGTTTGCCAGGGTATTTTTAATGGTTGTTATCAGGTTTTCAAGAAGGTTAAGGATAAAGTAAAATATTGGATTCCTGCTTTTATTCATAACATGACAACACTGTGGAATGGTTGTTTTTTTTTGCTGTTGTTTTAATTATAGTTGTACAGTACATGGAAATTTTGGATGATGAAGTTATTTTGATGAAATACTAAACCCTGGATATGATTTATTCAAAATGCATATTTCAATTGCGCTCAATATTTTGCCCTCCATTCCAGATTGTGATCACTAGAACCCTTTTTCTCACTCCAAAATATATTTAATATCCTCTGAAATGGCCACAACAGATGATTCTAAACTTTCCTCTATCCCATTAAGTATCTTTAAAAGTATTTATATAAGCCTTCTTAGAAGCTGTCTTCAGAAACAAAGCATTCAATCTCAGCCTCATTATTTTTTCTGCATAGCCTCAATTTGGTCCATGAAGATTCCCTGTAATGTAGCAAACAAACATCTGGAAACCCAGCTTGGGGGGAAGTGGCTGGGGATTAGGACACTCCTTTGGGGGGGGAGTGGTGGACAGGGAAGGGTTAAGCACACTCCTCTCACCTTCTGCTTCTCCACTTCAAATTGTGCCCTCCACATACCATCTCACAGCTGTTCCACAACAACCCAGGTTCCCAGATCAGGGTCTTCCATCAAGCATCAAGTTAGGCCCTAAAGCTGCTCTTATTTCTCCAGCTTTACATATGTTGTCAAAGGATAACTTTCATGAAAGCATCTGAAACTGGATTATTTCTAGTAGTGCTACTACCACAATATTTAAAAGGAGCCACAGACATAAACCTGTTTGCTGAAAGTCTCCATGACTACAATATCTCTCTTTAAAAAGACACTGCAAAAGTCACAGGTCGCACCTTTCCATAAGAGACTTCATTCTGCATTTCTACATGATCAAATTCTAATTGCATCAGATACATTCGGCGCAGCACTTCGCCGTGTGTGAGTGATATTGTAATCATTTAGCTATTCAAAGGAAAATTTAATTCCGGATCAGGCCGCAAAAAACAGTATGGCCTATTGTTATACTAGGAAAAAACTGATTGGGGGGGGGGGGAATTATTCCAAGCAAACATGATAATTAAATGCATATGAAAGAGGCAAACCTTTTCTCTCAGAACTATGCATGCATACAAAGAGAGAGAGAGAGGAAGAAACATCCATGTCATAATATAAAAGCAAACTCAAGACAAAGCCTCTCACACTGCTGCTGAACAATGCGTTTTCCTTCATGTTGCACAGTAACATTAATCCTATGCCTAACTTAAATACTAACATACAGCAACATATATCTGAACTAACTGTGTTATTCAAATAGATTTCAAGTGTCCAGCATGCTTTTCACTTCTAATAAAAGGGGGCAGTATTACATCAGTTGATGTTTCAAACTACCCAAATATTTGTTAAGAGAGCTGATGAAGAATCAAAGGCACGAGTGTTTAACAGAATTTTAATTGCTATTTCTTGGTACATTTATACTGAAAAATAAACTACTGGTTTATTGTTGGCATGATTATTTTGCTTACAGAATTACACATGAAACACAGCTTGAAATTCTGATGTTTAAAACTGCAATCAGAAATTTTAAAGCAGCCAGAGTAAAGATGTGAATACATGCCATTTAACCAAGGCTATCAAAAATAGGTTCAAAGCTAAGACTATTTCCAGAGTGCGACAAAAAGGAAAATGAGCATTATATGTGTACTCTTTCATTCTGGTACTCTGGATTACTGAAATGTATTCTACATGAGGCTGCCTCTGAAAACTACCCAGAAGCTTCAGTTCGTCTGAAATGCAAGGCCAAACTTTTGCCTGAAGCTCACAGCACATAGATCAGATCTTATGCCAGCTCCATTTAGTTCCAGGCTCAATTTAAAGTGCTGGTTCTAGCCTTTAAAGCAGGGCTCTCCAACCTTGGGTCCCCAGATGTTGCTGGACTACAGCTCCCAGAATCCCTTGCCATTAGCCATGCTGGCTGGGTATGCTGGGAGCTGTAGGCCAGCAACATCTGGGGACCCAAGGTTGGAGAGCCCTGCCTTAAAGCCAAAAACAGCTTATGATAGTATTCTTCACTGCAAGGCCCAAGCGCCACTAGAGGCACCTGATCACCTCAATTGCAGCTCTCCACCCCTTTCACTCTCTCACTCTCTCTCTCTTTGCAGTAGCTGTTACTTTCAGCCAGGGTGCTGTAGCTTTCTGTTGTTTGCTTTAGCAGATGTGGGGTGGAACATTTTCCAGTGCTTTATTTTTCTGTGGATATTTTTTCTTCTTTCACTGGTAAAAATGAATGCATGCCAATTGCAAATACATTATTCGGCAAGCTTGGCATTTTCAAAGTTGTAATTAATATTTTTCAGGTGATTATTCCTAGCATTCACATATGTCGCTGAAATACATATATGTTTCAGAATGAAATGGAACTAATACCAAATAAGGCCTGTGGCTTATGCTGGCTCAGCTTGTCTGAGCATGGAAAGCTAAGCAGGGTCAGGCCTGGTTATTACTTGGATGGGAGACCCCCTCCTCTAGTTCCCTGCACTGAGCAGGGGGTTGGACTCGATGGCCTTGTAGGCCCCTTCTAACTCTATGATCTATTAAATCTATGAAACTGAAATTGTCCCAACAACCTTAGTGGAAGAGAACTGAACTCCACTGAAATGGTTGTCAGCATATCATGCACATTTCTTTGGGTTCTAAAATGAGTGTGTCAACAGTTTCTTTGACCTGTTTCTTTGTACCTTTCTTTCTTTCTTAAATTTAAACCATGTAAGGAGAGTACATGTTATCGTCTTTAAATTTTTACAAGTATTCCATTAAACATTTTCTGGAAAATTTTCTAATTCAAAATTTTCCAGAAAACTCACATCACTGACAGTGGGCCAGCTGCTGTGACCTGGGCTACTGGAGGAGGCTTTGGGAGTGGGGTGTCAGGAGACCTGCCACTCATCAGCTGTAAGGGGGAGGGGGAGGGGCAAGAGGAGAACACTGGAGCAATCAGCCAATTAGCTATGGCAGGGGAGGAGCCCAAGGGGCAAAGAGCAAATGACTGGCTAGCTGAAGTGGTGCAATGTGCAGCTGGTGGAGGAGGAATTGAATGCATGGGGGAAAGAGAGAGCAACATGGACCACTACTAGGAGTGACTCCTGCTAGAAAAATAGTGAAGATCACTGGCTTGGGACCAAGTTACCTTAGGGAATGCTTACTTCCATATAAGCATGGAACTTCTGTCCTGGGAATTAAGATCAATATCAAGAGGTCTCGCTCTTGTGCAATTTTGGAAGATACATACATACATACACACACAATACATGCTCAAGCTGAATTTTACATATGAACCACTAAGATTTATGTAAGAATTTCTATTTATAATGGAAGAACATTTGAAGACATACACAGTAGGGCATAACTCACAAGACAAGTTCCTAGCATCTGCAGAGTGCCTATAGTTTGCACTGAATGGGCTTTATGTGGGGCTGTCTTTAAAGACAACCCAGAAGTGCAAATGGTTCAGAATGCAACTGCTAGGATTCTGACAGGAGCCTGTGGATTGAATCACATCACACAAATACTTTAACAGCTACCCTAGTTACTAGTTTGTTGCTGAGCGTGATTCAAGGACTTTTAAATCCCTAAGCAAGTATCTCAAAAACACCTTCCCCATACGAGTGCTCCTGAGCTTGTAATTCCTCTGGGTCACCCCACCATTGGAAGTATGGCAGGTAGAACTAGAAAGAGAGTTTTTCCATGTATGGCATCCAGACTTTAGCACTGCTTTTCAAGAGACGTATCCCTTGTCCCATCACTGCTCACTTTTCAATGAGCAGGAAAGATGGTTTTATTCCAGTAGGCCTTTCTAGAATACTGCATTTAATAAGGACATGACTGCTGCTACTACTTTCATACTATGTCTGTAATTTGTTATCGATTATTGTTGGTTGACCCACTGTAAGCTGCCTTGATTATTTTTAGAGAAAGGGGTGATACTATAAAGAAATATTTTTTTAAAAAAACATAGGGCACAATCCTACGCATGTTAAGACAGAAAAAAATCCTACAACCTAGCATGGTTGGCTGGGGAATGCTGGGAATTGTAGGGCTTTTTTCTGTCTAAACATGCATAGGATTGCACTCAGTCTGCATTATTCTGTCAATACCAACACCTTACTTCTGTTTCCTGGTTTCAAATATATATTAACTTTAGTGCAGGTAAAATAAGAGATTTCCCTTCCCCCAACCACGTGTAGCTGTGGGCGGGGAGAATTTTGCACGTGGGAGGAAGGAGAGTGAGACCACTATGGGGAAAAAGAAAGACAAAACACAACTTGTTTACCAGCCATTCTGTTCCTTCCATGTGTAAACAATGTACCACAGCTGGTGAATGTGATTCATATCACAACATCCCCCCACAAGCTGTGATACATCCTGTTTACATTTACTCAATGAGGCCTAGTGCCACTATCTGGTGGGGCTGGATTTCTCGGTGCCACAACCCCTCTGCAGGGGTGAGGGACCTATTAGAATGGTCCGCCCCAGGCGTCTTATGGATCCAGATGGATTCCTGAACGCGCTTGGGGAATTGGAGCACACAAACGGTAGCTCGGTCGAGACCCTGGTGAATGACTGGAATGCTGCAATCACCAGGGCATTAGACCGAGTTGCCCCGAAGCGCCCTCTTCACCTAAACAGAGCTCGCGCGGCGCCATGGTTCACTCCGTCGCTGCGAGCTCTGAAACAAGAGGTGAGAAGGCTAGAGCGCCGATGGCGAAATTCCCGCTCCGAAGACGATCGAACACGGGTTAGAGCTGCATCTTCAGCCTACCGGGTGGCGGTGAAGGCAGCAAAAAAGAATTTCTATGCTGCCTCCATTGCGTCTGCAGAGTGCTGCCCCAGGAGGCTGTTCCAAGTGGTCCGGAGTCTGGTCGGTCCAGTCGCTCCGGACCCACTGGAACAGTCAAAAGCCTCCTGTGAGGCTTTAGCGAAGCACTTCGCAGATAAAATCGATCGGATTAGGAGTGGGATATCGTACGTCGTGGACACAGGGAGTGAGCGGGAGGAGGCCAATGGCAGACCGGTTTAGTGGGATCGGTTTCGGCTTCTTCCTTCTGATGAAGTGGACAAGGTGCTTTCATCTGTGAGGCCGACCACCTGCTTGCTTGATCCTTGCCCGTCCTGGCTCATCATGAGCTGCAGGGAGAGACTGGGTGAGGGGATCAAGGCGGTGGTGAATGCCTCCCTCGAGGAGGGAGTGATGCCATCAGCCCTCAAGGAGGCAGTAATAAGACCGCTTCTAAAGAAGCCCTCCTTGGATCCCCAGGATTTAAACAACTTTCGCCCAGTCTCCAATTTACCATTTCTGGGCAAGGTGAACGAGCGGGTGGTGGGTGCTCAGTTGAAGGCACACTTGGATGAAGCCGATTATTTGGATCCGTGCCAGTCGGGCTTCAGGTCTGGACATGGGACGGAGATGACCTTGGTCGCCTTGGTGGATGATATGAGGAGGGCTTTGGATAGGGGCGAATGCTCCTTTCTAGTCCTCCTCGATCTCTCAGCGGCTTTTGATACCGTTGACCACGGTATACTCCTGGACCGTCTGGAGGGGTTGGGCTTGGGAGGCACTGTATTGCAGTGGTTCCGGTCCTTCCTCTCTGGAAGGTATCAGAGGGTAGTTCTCGGGGAGGAGGCTTTGGACCTTCAGCTGCTCACTTGTGGAGTGCCGCAGGGTTCCATCCTCTCCCCGATGTTATTCAACATCTACCTCAAGCCGCTGGGAGCTATCATCAGGAGGTTTGGGGTGCAGTGTCATCAGTATGCAGATGACACGCAGCTCTACCTCTGTTTTAAGTCCTCACCGAGGTTGGCCGTTGAGACCCTGTCCAAGTGCCTGGAGTCAGTGGCTGGCTGGATGGGAAGGAACATGCTGAAACTGAACCCCGACAAGACCGAGGTACTTCTGGTGGGGGACAAGGGAGGGTTAGGGGATGTTGACCTGGTGCTGAATGGGGTACATCTACCCCTGAAGGACCAGGTCCGCAGCTTGGGGGTCATTCTAGACTCCCAGCTGTCCATGGAGGCTCAGGTGGCAGCTGTGAGCCGGGCGGCACTGTATCAACACCATCTGATACGGCAGCTGCGCCCCTACCTTCCTAATCACCTGCTCCCATCAGTGGTTCATGCCTTGGTCTCCTCTCGCCTAGACTACTGTAATGCGCTCTATGTGGGGTTACCCTTGAAGACGGTCCGGAAGCTTCAGCTGGTACAGAACGCAGCGGCTCGCCTGATTAAGGGCAGCCGCCAGCGTGATCACATCACGCCAGTGCTTAATGAGTTGCACTGGCTACCAGTTGCTTGCCGAGCCGAATTCAAGGTGTTGGTTTTGACCTTTAAAACCCTACACGGCTCCAGCCCAGCTTATCTCAAGGAGCGCCTCCAGCAACATCAAGTAGGCCGCTTAACAAGGTCTGCCACGGACGGCCTTCTCCTTATCCCATCAGCCAGAGCAGCCAGGCTGGTGGGGACTAGGAAGAGGGCCTTCTCTGTGGCGGCCCCCACATTATGGAACTCCCTCCCTAGTGACCTTCGCCATGCCCCCTCCGTGATGAGCTTCCGCCGTGCATTAAAAACATGGCTGTTCAGGCGGGAATATGGGGTGGGTTAGGTTTTTAATGAGAATTTTTAATATTGTTTTAATTGTTATATTTTATTGTGTTGTTTTGTTGTATTTTAATTGTACATCGCCCAGGGTGGCCGGGTGACCGGCCAGATGGGCGATTGATAAATATAATAAATAAATAAATAAATTAGTTTCCTGTGTCTTACTACAGGCAATGGTTTTGTGAAAAGATCTGCCACCATATCCCCTGTTGCACAGTACTTGAGTTGTACCCATCCTTTCTGCACACAATCCTTTACATGAGAGTAACGAACATCAATGTGCTTGGTTCTTGGCTTACATTTTTCATTTTGTGCCATGCTTATGCAAGCTTGGTTGTCCTCAAAAATTGTAACAGCCTTGTCTACTGGTACGTGCATATCAGCAAACAGTTGTTTGAACCACTCAATCTCATTGCATGCTTGAGATAAACTGATGAATTCAAATTCTGTGCTAGATACAGCCACACAAGATTGTTTACGTGTGTACCAGTCAATCAAACTGTTATCATACAAAATTACAGTCCCACTTGTGGACTTCCTATCTGTTGCAGACCCCCAATCAGCATCAGTGTACACACAAAAACCTCCCTCTGTGTGTGATGACAATTTCAGTTTGCAATTCATGGTACCTTTTAAATACCTTAACACACGTTTTACAGCTAGCCAATCATACATAGAAGGATTTTGCGTTTTCCTGCTAAGTATGTTTACAGCATTGCTGATGTCTGGCCTACTCACATTTGCCAAATATAGCAGGCTTCCAATAACACTTTGATATTTTCCAATATCCTCAAATTCAGTGTTATCTGTGTGTTTCTGATATTCAAGAGTCATTGAAGTGGTAACTGGGTTACAATTCTCCAATCCATGAATTTTCAGCAATTTCTGAATTTTTCCACTTTGTTCAACCAAGAAAGAACCTTCCTCATCCTGGGATAATTGCATTCCAAGATAATGTTGTACCAAACCTAGGTCTTTCAGTTCAAAGTGTACTTGCAATTCTTGTGCAATTTTGTCTTTTTGACTTACTGATTCAGTTACCAGCAATATGTCATCAACAAAGACCAACAAATACACCCAATGTCCTGGTTCTGTGTAATTTGTGTACAGACAGTGATCAGCCTTGCTTTGTTTGAATCCCAAACTAATCAAAACTCTGTCCAGTTTTTGGTTCCAGCACCTAGCTGCTTGCTTTAACCCATATATGGACTTGTGCAGACGACATACAAGACTGGGATTTTCTACAAAACCTTTTGGTTGCATCATGTAGATTTCCTCTTGTAATTCACCATATAGGAAAGCAGTTTTTACATCAAAATGAAATGCCATCATTTTTCTTTGTGCTGCCAATTTCAACAACAATCTGACAGTTGCATACCTTGTTGTTGGTGCAAACACGGAATCATAATCTATCCCATGTTTTTGTGCAAACCCTCTTGCCACGAGTCTCGCTCTGTACCTTTCCACCTGCCCCTGGTGATTTGTTTTCACCTTGTACACCCATTTACAGGTGATTGCCTTGCGCCCTACAGGCAAAGATACCAGACTCCATGTTTTGTTAACATGCATTGCATTGATTTCATCCTGCATGGCCTCAAACCAATCATTTTTCACCTTTGGTTCCATGCTCTGAATTTCCTCAAAACTTTGTGGTTCTAAAGCTATTTTGAGAGCTTTATGTACAACAGTTTTCCCACTTTGGAATTCATCCTGATATCTAACAGGTGTTTTGCGTTCTCGGGTTGAACGCCTTAGAGATTGTTCACCTCCCTCCTGTTCCCCAGATATCTGCCCAGTGGCTTGTTCTGTTTCAGAAGCTTCCTGCTGTGTTTCAGACATTGCATGCATTGGCAATTCCACCAGCTGTTTCTGTTCATGTGTTTGCTCGTGAAAAATCACATCCCTGCTCAGAATTACCTTGTTGTGGTGTTACCACAACCTGTACCCTTTTGTTTGTGCATCACACCCCAGCAGAAAACATTCAAAGCTTCTTGGAGACAGCTTTGTTCTGTTTTGAGCCTGTATATGAACACAACATTTACACCCAAAAATTCGCACGTGTGCTATCTTTGGCTTCCTCCCATGAAACATTTCATATGGAGTTTTCACAGTTGTGGTGTTGGGTAACCTGTTCAGCAGGTAATTGGCATTTGACAGTGCATCCCCCCAGAAACGGTTTCCCACCTGTGAGTCAGCTAATTGAGCCCTCATCATTTCCTGGAGTGTTTTGTTTCTTCTCTCAGCAACGCCATTTTGAAATGGGGGGTATGGGGCCGTGACTTCGTGCCCAATACCCTCACTTTCCAAGAATTTCTTGAATTTTGTACTCATGTACAAAATCTGTGAGCAATTCACCTATTGGGTATTGTTTGTATCTGTTACCAGCCCATTTAACAAATGATTCAAATCTCTCTTGAACCTGAGATTTGTGCTGCAGAAGATAAATAAAACCAAATCGAGAATAGTCATCAACGAGTGTCATGTAGTACCTATTTCCCCCATAGCTGTTTTCAAATGGTCCAGCAACGTCAGAGTGTACTAGCTCAAATATTCTCGTGCTAACTCTAACATTGTGTTTCTGAATGTTCGTTCTGTGTGACTTTGCTGTACTGCATACTTCACATTCCACATAATTAGAACAAGGTTTCATTTTCATACTCTCACACAGACCTGGCATCTTTTCGATGCTTCTGTAGTTGGCATGTGCGAACCTCTTATGGAAAATATGCACACAATTGTCTTGGGGTTTACAATTTGCATACTTTGCCCTCTCATCATGTGTTACAAATGGATTTATAACATACAGAGAATTCTGCAAATCACCTTTTGCACAGACTATCCCTTCATGTGAAATCACACAGTTGCTGTCAGAAAAGCATATTTCAAAACCATTATTAGCTAATTGTGAAATACTTATCAAATTTGTATCCAGTTCTTGAACAAACAGTGCCCTCTGCTGACCCAAAGTAGCAAAGTCAATTGTTCCTGCAGCTGATACTTGTATTCTCTTTCCATCAGCTAATTCCACATGTTGATTAATTCCACATTCTTCCAGAGATTGAAATATGTCTCTAGAATTAGCCATGTGATGACTGGCCCCAGAGTCCAAAATCCAAATGTTACTATCAGAAACTCCCACCCTAGCAATCAAACTTTTGCCCGTTTTAAATGCCTCCTCAGGTGCACTGGTAGTTTCCTGTTTGGTTTTTTCTTTTTCTGTTTGCCCTTTGTACAGTCTTTTTTCAGATGCGATGTAGATCCACAAGAAAAACATTTTTTCACTTTCAAAGCTGTAGCCTGGGTAACTCCCAGCTTATTGTAATTCCCAGCTTGGCTGTGCCCCGCGTCAGCTGAGCTGTCTGCTGATTTACGTCCAGCATTGTTTTTCTTCCCTTGCAGTTTCTCACACTCAGAGAGAAGTTTGCCTGACACATATTCCATTGTCAGGTTCTGATCTGGTTGCCCCTCCATCAATGTTACAATTGTATCATATGAAGAGTCCAGACTAGATAACAGAATAGAGACCTGATGTAGGGGATCTATTTGCATTCCCTGTGCTCTAAGCCTGTTAAACATGCCCCGAATTGTGCTCAGATGCTCTGGCATAGATCCACCTGGTTGTAAGCTCAACTTGTACAGCTTTCGTGCAAGTAGGATCCTACTCCCTGCCGTCTGCATCTGGTACATGTCTCTTAGGGTGTCCCAGATCTATTTTGCAGTGTCTAGGAACTGAATAAATGGCACCTGCGAACTTTCAACAGATAAACAAAGAATTGCCTTTGCTTTATCGTCTCGTTCCTTCCATTCATCATATGTTTGGTCTCCCACTGCAACTGCATCCTGTATTACTACATTCCAGAGTCCTGCATGAGTTAAATAATGCTGCATTTGGAAGTTCCTTAATACATAGTTCAAGCCAGATAGTTTTTCCACTATCTGTGGGTTCAGAGCTGGTGCCGCCAGCTCATTTCTGTGACCGGAGGATTTTCTACCTCCTCCCCTTCAGAAACTTCGGCGTCGCTTGCCTCTGAGTATTCGGCCTTGAACAGAGCCTGCAAGCGTTCCGCGAACACATCCCCCTCTTCCCCCTCCTTACCGGACGAAGGCCCAGGAGATTTTTCTTCTGTTTCGACGTCCTCCTTCTCTGCCATAAATCACTGCAATCCTGGAGTTGAAGTTGTTGACACAGCTGTTGGAAAACAGGTCCTGCTGCTGCTGCTGGCATTGACCTTCAGCCTGGCACCGAACTGGTTCCGTTCGGTTCTGGTTCTGCTGGTTCTGGTCCAGAATTCTGGGCCCATAACCCTGAAGGCGCGTGAGTGAAAGCAGAGTCACGCGTGTGCTGGATGGGAGAATTAAAATCCTGTCTGTGTGTCAGAAGCCCATTTTTCTACACACAGATCTTCCAGATCTCACCCCCCTTCTCTCTGCGCAGCGTTCCAGCGTGTTGGTTTGCAGCTGCCAGCCAGCTTGCCTGTAATCCGACACCAGCTCAGTTTCCCCCGGTTGCAGATTAATCCATGTAGCAAGGAAACACTCTGTAACTCCACAGGTCTATTTCTCTACCTGTTTATTTACTTTAGCAAGTAATATTCTACAGAGTATACATTCCTAGTTACAGTCCATGTGCAGAGTACAATGCATAGCAAGCATTAGTTCCAGTGGAGTAGGTTGAGCTTTACTCCACCTAAGCAAAGATGTTACATTGTTGCAAAGTCCTGCAAACAATAGCCAGAAGACGAAAGGAAAAAGAATAGAGAAAGCAGTCCAGCACTTCTCTAAAATGGCTTCCAACAGAATAAACAAGTACGTCACCAGGACATACAAACCATGTGACTAGCTCGTAATGCTCCCAGGCCTAGCTTCCCATGAGAAAGAACACAGGGAAAAAGAAAGACAAAACACAACTTGTTTACCAGCCATTCTGTTCCTTCCATGTGTAAACAATGTACCATAGCTGGTGAATGTGATTCATATCACAACATGCTTGGGGGGGGGGGTTGGAAGAGATTTTCTCTGCCGCAGCTGTGGGCCCCCCTCCTTTCCTGGGTGCTTGGTCCGTGGCTAGCTCCTCCCAGAGTGAGGCTGGGTGGTGTGGCTGCATCCTGCACCAGCCTGCCCTAAGGGCAAGCTTCCCCAGCGTTATACGAGGGCTGTTTCAGGTTGGGCTGGGTCAACCCGGGACACTGGGTGAGCACGCCGCTTTTCGGACCTTTAGCCCCCCCTTTACCTTTGGGTGCTGGCTCCTTGCTTGGGCTTTTTTCTGCTAGGCCTGTCCCTCCATCCGTCCTCACTGGCCCACCCCAAGGGGGCTCAGGCATCGGACTTATTTTGGAGGTTGCCCGGTGGGGCGTGGTAGCGGACGTGTTCTGCGCGGCGATGTCCATGCCTGTGAGCAGCACCCCCCCCCTGTTGGGACAGACAGCTCTGGTTGGGTAGGCCTGCCCAGCCTGTTTTGGCATGGGGCTCCGCCTGCTGATCAAAGGGCCTTTCACCTGAGAGTTCCCATGCAGCCTAGCTGGTGGCATGCCTAGGCCTCGTGTTTCCCGCCCTATTTGGGCGAGGCCTTCGTTGCCGCGTCTGTGCCTATTCTGCCCCATGTTTCTTTATAATTTTAGTGCTAACTCACAGTTCTTTACTTCATTTCCATACTGCCCAATAGTTTAAGCTACCTGGGCTGGTGTGGCATTAAATTTTGAAGCTTTATTGCTTCTATTCTGGTAGATTCTCTTGTGTCCTGGTCTAAGGGGTTATCATTGGTTTTCTTTAACCCTTTCATAGAATCATAGAATCATAGAAAAGTAGAGTTGGAAGGCGGCTACCAGGCCATCGAGTCCAACCCCCCGCACAATGCAGGAATCCAGGTCAAAATATCCCCGACAGATGGCTGTCCAGCTGCACAGGTCCCCCTCCTTTCCTGGGTGCTTGGTCCGTGGCTAGCTCCTCCCGGAGTGAGGCTGGGTGGTGTGGCTGCATCCTGCACCAGCCTGCCCTAAGGGCAAGCTCCCCCAGCGTTATACGAGGGCTGTTTCAGGTTGGGCTGGGTCAACCCGGGACACTGGGTGAGCACGCCGCTTTTCGGACCTTTAGCCCCCACTCGCTTCATCCGCCACTCTAGCTTGTGCTTCAATGTGGTCCAGGCCAGCGGGTTGCCCCCCCCAGCCCCCCCACATCTAAGGGTGTGTCTGCCCCAGATCTGACCGATAACTATCCCAATGCTGATGACAACATTATTTTACCGGGTGCCACTTCTTTCCCGTTGGGCTATCATTTGTTTCTAGCTACTAAAGAAAAGATTTTGCAGGGAGAATTTGTGGACAACTTTCCCCTCTTATACCGGGAACCTGACGTATAGGATATGGATAAGAATATGGACACTGATCACGACAGAGGGAAATGGAAGAAACCTGCCCGCACCTGGGCAAACTGGGTTGCCTGGTTTCTTGATTTATATGGGAGTCTTACAGCAAGAGTTCCCGGATAAGGGTGTGGTACTCACCAAGTATCTCAATATTATTTATCAGGCATACTCCGGTTTCGAGGGCAGTGCGTGGATGGCTTACGATGAAGGCTTCCGCAAAAAGGCTGCCTTTTGATCATTCCCTGTGGTGGGACTTTAAAGATAACGACCTCTGGCTGGAATTCCTGCTAGACTTATAATCAGGGATAGATCCAACAGTGGTCATGTTCTGGCTAAGTCACCCGTGACTCCCGCACCCCGTGTTGCCATGGGGCAGTTGGTTCAACACTGACTAGTCTGTTGGGAATTTTCATCCAAAGGCTCTTGCTCCTGCCCTACGTGCCCCTTTCGGCACGAGTGTGCAGTATGCAACAGGCAGCACCCCTCAGCCTCCTGTTTTAGACTTAGGGGCCTTCAGGGTTTCTCCAAGTTTGGGGCTGGTCCCCAGCACCCTCCCGTGGTGGGGCAACAGCAGCCTCCCAAAGGGACCCAGCGCAATTAAACTGGAGTCCTTAATTCAGCTGCTCCGACTTTATCCTCAGCATGATGATGCTATTTATTTGTTTGAGGGTTTTCAATTCGGCTTTAGAATCCCTTTTGAGGGTCCTAGGGTGCATTTTATGTCTCGCAACCAGAAGTCGGTTTCCGAAATGGATTCCGTGGTCTGATCCAAAATTACCAAGAAGGTTACAGCTGGGAGAGTCCTGGGACCGTTTCCTTCTTTGCCTCTGTCTACCCTCCGAGTGTCCACTTTAGGCATTGTGCCCAAGAAGGCGCCTGGTGAGTTTCATCTTATTCACAATTTGTCTTTTCTTAGGGGGGCGTCAGTCAGTGATGCTATTCCTGAGCATCTTTGCTCTGTGCGCTATGCCTCTTTCGATTCCGCTGTCTCTATGGTCCGCCGTTGCGGGTGTGGCGCCCTCATAGGAAAGTGCGATATCAAGTCTGTGTTTCAGTTGTTCTCTGTCCATCCGGATGATTTTGACTTGCTTGGGTTGTTTCCAGGGCCAATTCTTTATCAATAGGGCTATGCCAATGGGCTGCTCTATTTTCTGCTCGGCTTTTGAGCATTTCAGTTCCTTTTTGGAATGGGCCTTGCGGAACTGGACCAGACTTTGTCAGGTCGTCCATTATTTGGATGATTTTCTGTTTGACCGGCCCCAAAATTCTAAGCAATGTACCTTCCTGATGGATCAGTTCCAGGCCTTAACTGATGAGTTGGGTGATCCTATGGAAGTGTCACGAACCTCGTTGGTGCTCGCGGTTCTCCGCGGCTCGCCTCTCCGTGCCGGTGGCGGCCTGAGCTCGATCTTCTGAGCTGCATGGAGCGTTTTCTGCGCCGCTCGAGCTGCCGGTGCCGGTTGAGCCGCAGTCCTCTGGCACATCACTTCCGGTGCAGCCGGTGCGCTGGACCCCCGCGCTATGTTTTTGGCGGGGGGAACCAGGACAACAGGGCTTAAACAGCCCTAGTTTCCCCCGCCAAAATCATAGCGCGGGGGTCCAGTGCGCCAGAGCAGGGTCCCGTCGCATCACGTCCGCCACACCGGAAGTGCGCTGGGACCAGCGCGGGTGGCTCGCTGCGGAGAGCCGAACCGAGGAGCCGCCGGACACCCGTAGGTAGGTCGGCGTGAGCCAACGGTTACATCCCTAGGAGTCCCGCTTGCCCAAGAAAAAACTGAGGGCCCCTCTCATTCCTTGATTTTTCTGGGTATAGAATTGGATTCTGTTCATCAGTATTCCCGCCTTCCACGGGATAAACTCTTGGCCCTCCAGGTTCGGGTTCTCCGGACTATCTGATGACTACTCATCATGAGTTACAGGAATTAGTAGGTCACCTCAGCTTTGTCTGCCGGGTCATAGTGCCAGGCCGTGCCTTCCTACGACATCTGTGTGCAGCCATGCATGGACTTACATGGCCTTATCACAAACTTCAGGTTCCTGCCTCCATGAGAGCCGATTTACACGTCTGGTTACAATTTCTTACACAGTTTAACGGTGTCTCCTTTTGGAGGCAGGAATTGCTCCTGGAAGCAGAATTCTGGGTTCAGTCTGATGCTTCCAGTTTACTAGGTTTCGGGGTCATTTTCAGGGATCAATGGTGTTCTGCCCTGTGGCCTGCAGGTTGGTGTCCTCTGACTTGTGTTGTGACCTCATCTTCTTGGAATTTTTTCTTATCTATGTCGCTGTGCACCTCTGGGCTGGCCATTTCACTAACTCAGTGGTGCACTTTTGGTGCGTTAACCAGGCCACGGTCCAGGTCATCAACTCCCTGTTTTCAAAGAAATTCAATATCCTTTTTCGCGCCTGTCATGTTCCGGGACTTGAAAATGGCATTGCCGATGCGTTGTCGCATAACCAGATGCTGAGATTCCGAGAATTCGCCCCTTGGGCCAGCCAGCATCCTGTAGTGATGCTGGACTATCTTTGGCAGATTGGAGGTCTGCTGCGGAACATGCCATCCTGTGATTGTTAGCACCTAGTACCAGAGCTGCTTACGACCGGGCAGGTAGGAAATTCTGTGATTTTAGGAAGGCTAATAATGTCTCTCTGACATGGCCCATTCCTGTCAACCACTTGATACAATTCTGTGTTCTTTCCTGGGGGCATGGGTGGTCTGTTCAGACTATCAGGGGTAAGTTGGCTGCTCTGGCCTTTATGTCCAAGGCCCAGGGCCTGGCAAAGTACACCTCTGATTTGAGGATCAGGAGGATGCTGCTTGGCTGGTCTAGAGAGTGTTCCCAAGTCCTGGATACTAGGGTTCCGATGTCAATGGACATTTTGTTGGGACTCAGAGCCCAATGGCCTTTGATATGCCATTCTTACTACGAGGCCGCTCTTTTTCATGCAGACTCCAGGAACAATTTGTTTCTTGCTTACCTGTGAAGGGCCCTGCTAGAATTTAGCAGCAGAGGAGACTAAGCAGAGGCTTGTCTCTCTCTGTGGCAGGTAAGTGCGGGAATAGGCAGTGGGATAGGGTTCGGTGGCACCTTTTAGGTGAGTGGCGAGACCCGAGACTCCCCGGTGTGGGTTTTGCAGCCCACTGTGGGAGATAAGGACTGCCTTTAAGGCTGACTCACCTCGCCCGCTTGGAGTTTAGCAGCCCTGTGAGGTGGTGGCAGTGGGAAGGCCTCATAGCACCACAGTGGTGTAAAACTGGGAGGGTGGCGAGTTGCAGCGCCACCCCTCGGGGTTGGATGTATTCGCCCGGGAACGTCTCCACTGGCCAATGGCCGATTTAATTAGTACCCACACTTCTTCCCTTCGCAAATCTTTTGTTATTCAATCAATGTGGCCCTAATTTTACACCATATTTTGTGTCTCAACTCTTTTTTCCCCCTTTACACGTGCAAAAAACCCATGCAAAGTGGAAATTTGGACTTTATTTTAGCATTTATGCTTTATTTTAGCATTGTAAGATATTTTTGATGGGAGCATTTTCCAGGCCATCCCATGAGTAATTTTGCAAGGACATACACTCAAGTGTTTGTTCTCATTGGTTCTCATATGGTATACTACGTCAGCCACATGAACTCTCTGGTTATTAATTTCATTATGAAGATGAAAGATTTATTAGTTCAAAACCTGCATAATACTGGGAGCTCACATGACCACATCCTGAAATGATTCTGCATACAGTTGGAAAACTTATCTCTGCATAGACTAACTGCATAACTTTTCCAGTCAATCCTGTAAGAGGGTTCCTAGTGTCTTTGCTAAGCGTGCTCATATATTCATCTCAAGAATATTGATGCTGACCATTTATTCTAATCCAACACACACACACGCATTCACAAGAACATTTTTTTTAAAAAAATCCTATGAAACCAAATGTTACAGTCAATGGGACCATTTATTGTGCTGATTACATTTGGCATAATAGATTACATTCAACGTTCTTGTTCTCAAGTACTATAAGACACGGATATCTACTGAGCACAAGCCAATTAGGGAGGACCCACATAGGCATGAAATGATAGCAATCTTCCATCTCACTGATAGGTCTGTTTAATTTCAATGAATGAGCTTCCAAAGATTATCGATCTTTCCCCTTCCCAGTCTTTCCTTACACTCATTGGACCACATTCATCTGTGGATGTGCCCCTATAAAGCATGAAATGCCATATACCACAATCTAAAATCGCATTATATCACCTCACTGTCAACTTTTTATTAATTTTTTAAAAACACATACCATGAATTTTACAAAAATCAATGTAAACACTGCAAGAACTTTTAAAAATTGGTAAAATTAAAGCAAATTAGGATGGGCTTTAAATGTCACAGTTTCAAAAGCAACTTGCATTTAGGCTCTGAGACTGCATGGCTGAATATGAGTGAATATTCATTTGCACAACACAGTTACAAGTGTATCTGAACTTAAAACCTACAAATGGCCAGTAGAACCCATCCACCATCTGAATTTTAATCATCAGGCAATGAGAAGATTTTTTTAAAAAGTTAGTCAGTAGCTAGTCCTTTGCAGGAGCGAGCCTAATTCTTTGGATGCAGGTCTTGAGAGACTCCTTTGAAAAGAGGTGCTGAAAATTGGTCTAGGCAAAGGACAACAACTTCAAAACCTAACAGCCTGGTCTTCAGAATACAGTATACAGCATATTTTACACTGAAGCTGATGGCCAAATTACCACACTCATGTAGTCTGTGGATCAGTCTGCCCACTATTTAGCAACCTAACCCTCAAAGTTCTGCCAATATAAGCAGTGCTATTCATAATAATATAGGTGCCTATATAGCCCTGGATGGAAGCCAGTGGAATTAGCTCACCATTTATAGGGCTTTCTGCAAACATAGGTTTATAAAGCAAGCAATAAAATTCCTCAACTCTGATCAGGGGTCAGTTTGCAATCTGAAATCTGGACTTCCAAAGATCCTGTTGACCTTACTCACAAGGATGGCCTTAATAAGAGAACTCCCAGATCAACCCTTCAGTTCTTTCACTTTCATGTTACAAAGAATTCTTTCACAGTGGTAATCTGTATTAAATGAGTTTTAAAATGCTATCATTTAAACTAAACCTTGTGCAAATAAATATTTATTAGGTTATGAATTTGTTTTGCAAACCACTGTTAATCCTCTGGGGGCAAGGGGCTAAGCAAATCCCTTTTCCAGGCAGAGACCCTTTTCCCCTTGTTGTTCTGAGAAATGTAATAAGGTAACATATAAAATGCAAATGAAAAGACTTGTCTTTGAGAGTTCTATTTACAGGGCTATTTTCCCTTTGTACATGCGACTATAGGCAATGAACCTCAGACCCCTACCCTTCTCCCGGAGGAAATGGTTCGAAGACAGCTGCCAGTGCCACAGACTCTCAGCTTACTGACAAATATTATTTAGATTAAAAGGAAAAGTCAATACAAGCAAAATGTAAAAATCTATAAGCTTCTGTTGTGTAGAGATTGGAGCAGAGGTTCCCACTTTGCTCTCTCCAAGCAAGCTGTAACTTGGTCCAGTCCTTATATTCACTTGTGCCTTACTTACAAGATCAAAAAAACCCCACATTGGCCATGTTCTGGTGAAGCTGATCACGCGAGTTAAAGAGACAGCACACGTACATTAGCCACTCGTCTATTACATACAGCTGTTCCACCCAGTCAAACCTCTTGCATTCTGTTTGAGACTGGAAAATCTTCCACACAGAGTTGCCCCATGGAGATAGCCACACAGAGGAAGTAATGTCTGACCTGGTGCATGCACAATTATAAGAGGTTGTGCAGCTTGTTAGTGTGCCATCCGAAAAATATTACGTTTAGCTCTCACATATCACTGTGAGGAAGCTATGTCTGTAAACCAGGGGCAGGGAACATGTGGCCTACAAGCCATGCACGACCCCCGTTGCCCCCCAGTATGGCCCCACTTCCCCCCATTGCCCGCACAGAGTTGGGGGGGGAGGAAAAATTGGCGGTTTGCTACGGAGGACAAAATTAGCTTAAAAACAAGTGAAACTTGTCCTTAATAAGCCTCTATAGTGGTTTACTGCCGAAATTCGGCAGCAAGTGAAAAATTTTTAAAATTTTATTTTTTGCCACTGCTGTGCAGGGTACAGCTCATGGGGGGGATTGGACCCTGGACTGCCCAAATTGGCCTCCTCCTGCTACAATCTATAGGCATGCTGGATCTGAATAATTTACTACATAGGGCTGCATTCATCAATGTGCCCTGCAGACTATTTCCCAGAAACTTCACTTGCTAACAAAGACCTAAAATATACCCTTATCTTCTCACAGGGTCATTAAGAGAGGCTGAAACAGGGTGAGTTGTCCAAGGCCAGTTCGGATATAACTATTCCAGCCACAGTTTATTGAACTGAGAAACAGCATCATGCCTGCATACTCTTCCCTCGCCCCTCCTCCCCTTGTATCATGGTTACTTTAAACCCAAGTTAAACCCAAGTCCTGTTACATCCAAAATAGGAAAATGCGAACTGATTATACAGATGGGAAAGGTGTAGAAAATGACTAAGGGGCTGGAGCACTTTCCCTTCAAAGGAACAGCTAATGTGCTTGGCGACTTTTAGTTTAGAAAAAGGACAACTACAGGGAGGACATGGTCAGAGGCTTAAAACATGTATGCATGGCAAAGAGGAAATGGAGAAATATATTTTTTTCACCTTCTCCCATAACGGTAAAACCTTGGGCCACCCAACTGCTTGGCAAGAGGTTCAAGGCAGACAGAAGAACGTACTTCATCACAGAATGCATAATTAATTTATAGAATTCACTGCTGACCCAAGATGTGATGATGGCCACTAGTTTAGATGGCTTTAGAGAGGGATTACAGAAGTTTATGGAGATTCATTCTATAATGTCTATTATCTAAATGACTAAATGGAACCTCCATGTACAGCAGCAGTGCGTTACTAAAAGCCAATTGTGGAGGGGTAGGGAGGACTATTGCATTTATGCTCTGCTTGTGGGATTCCAAGAGGCTTCTAGTTGGCCACTGTGGGAAACAGGATGCTTGACTAGATAAACCCTTTTTCTGATCCAGCAGGGCTGTTCTTATGTTTATTCCATTCAGCCCAATGAGCTAACATTTATTTATTTATTTATTATATTTATCCCGCCTTTTTTCCTGCAAGAAACCCAAGGCGGCTTACATAATCCTCCTCCTCCTCTCAATTTTTTCCTCACAACAGCCCTGTGAGGTAGGTTAGGCTGAGAGTCAGTGACTGGCCCAAAGTCACCCAGTGAGTTTCATGACTGAGCGGGGACTAGAACCCAGATCTCCCGAGTCCCAGTCCAGCACTCTAACCACTACGCCACACTAGCATAGATGCACTACATTATATTTTTGTAAATCAGGGAGCATAAACCTCCTACTTCCTGTGAGAAACTCAATTCTGGCTAATCCAGCCTAAATTCTAGTTTATGGAACTACATGACACACTGAAAAACTGTTTTTGTCATTACCAAACATGATTAAAAACAGCAAGGTAGAGATTGCTATATGAGGTTAAGAGGCCATTAGCCAGATAACAATTGTAAATAAAAATGAGCAGCAGAAATTATATAAGAGGAATATGTTACCTTTTCAGCCCTACAGTTGTTTAGACCCATGTTATTCATGGAGGGAAGTTTTCCATCAATACCATGTGGCTGCTGCTGCTGCTCTCTCTGGATCTGTTCTCTCATCTTTCGAGCCTCCTGAATGGCTTTCAGTACTGTGTCCTGGTCCCCAAACAGGGCAGGTGAATTAAGACTGGAAAGGATGTCTAGAAATAACAGAAACAAAAGCTTTATTTAAGTTTACTTTGGGAATCAGATTTTAAAGTAGTGCATTAAAAAAAAATCCCTTTCTTTGCAAGAAATACTCCCCAAACATACGTACACCCACTCCCCCAATAAATATATTAGACGATCTAGTTAATTCACATGCTGCAAGCTTAAATGCTATGCATTTTTCATTAATCATGGACACCAATCGTTACCTATAGGTACTAATCCAGATTTTGGTTTCTGCCCAGACTGATGTCCTTAGACCTATCAGCATAGTATAGCTGATTATTATGTTCATGGCTTATTCAAATTATTTTATGACCTAACTACCTGAAATCATGTATATTTTCTGTCCTATTCTAAGAGCTCAGAATGGGTTACCAAAAGTTCTTACAATGCATTCATACATAAATAAATATAGATTTTACTTTTAATAAACACTTGTATTTTTTCCAGATCTTATATATGCGCGCCATAATGTTATGCTTATTTTATGTTACAATAGTCTGAATTTATTTTGTTGTCCATCTTGAATTCATGTGGGTAGTACAGATAATTTAATTGATCCCTGTTTTATCTTATTCTCACTACAACCCTGTGAACTAAGTTAAACCAAAATGATTGGCTTGCTAATGACCACTACATTCACCTAATACACAGGACATGCAGACAATTAAATCACCTCATATTTTATCATATTACTTAGTGATTTAAGATTCTGTTGTTAAAGAAAATAAGGGGTTTTTTTCAATCATACAAAGCACCTAATGAATGAACTCTGCCCAGTGAGGCAGCCTTTGAAACGGAGCATGAGAGACGCAACTAAATGCAAACTTCAGAGGCTTCTATTTAAATACTATGCAAATTTTAATTTGTCTTTCAGTGTGTTTGAATAATACTGGATTCAAGGCACTCTAGTCATGGAATGGCATGTTACAGCATGTGTGTGAGAGTATGTGAGTGATCAGTTTAATATAAGCTCAAAGCTGTAAATAAAGTGGGCTGTCACCACTGCGCATTCACCTGCCCTCTCTCCTTTGGGCCCAGTCTGAACCACTGCCCAGAGAGAAAGGTGAGTGGAGGCTGCTGCTCCTTGCTCCTGCCACTGCTTGCTCATTTGGAGAATTCATGTAAACAGTCAGCAACAGCAAGGAAGAGGAGCAGGAAGTAACTTCAGGGATCAACACCGGGGGCCCTGCTAGGGTTCGAGCATTGTTAGCTCTGCTCCAACAGAGCCAGCTCTGACCCAACAGCTGATTGATAGGAGGCAGGATGGGTGACTGGATGGAGGAAGAAAAGGGCAGGAGAAGCCAACAGCTGTACCATCTTTTGTAGCTGCAAATCTCTAAAAGAGACAGGATGGTTCTGTAGGTTGCGATTCCTTATGTTGCCTACTGGATCTAGCAAATTTGACAATAGGACTTGGTATATACATATAAACATTTTGATGGTAAAAATAAAAGGGTAAAGGTATAAAATAAAAATGCTTTCTGCATAATGTACAAATACCTATATTCTCTCTTTCCATGTCCCAATAGGATAATTATTTTAAACGATAGCACAAGCTCCTTGAAATAAAATGGCTACAGGAAGTGTCCCCCACCCCCTTCTTGTTGCAATCAGAAATGTAATCTTTTGCACTGTAAATCGTACTTCTCAGGCACCTTCCCCAACCTACTCCCTCCAGATATTTTGAACAGCAACTTCCATCTGCCCCGGCCATCATGTCCAATGGTCAGGAATACGGAGAGTTGTAGTCCAAAACATCTGGAGGGCACCAGGTTGGCAGAGGTTGTTTTAGGGCACGTCTGCCCAGAAGCAAACACACAGAGCTGAAGAAAACAGTTCCCACACAAGAAATAATACCACTTGATGCAGGGTTTTCTGTGTCCTTTCTCTGTGCACCACCCATATTGATCTTACATTTCCTCCAGAACATTTCCAGTAGCAGTAGGCAAAGTTCAGGCTTTCTTTTTTAACTACCCCAAATTCCACAACCAGAGTCAGGTCCTAAGACATAGAGTTAGAATTAAAGAATTCTGAGCCCAGCAATTTATTTTGAGTACTGGAACTGAACTGAGCTCACAGTCTTTCCATACAAAAAAAGCACATATTCTTGCTACTGTCAAAAAACTGGGAACCAGAGATCCTTGCCAATCTATTGCAAATCACCCAGAAATCTACCAGTAGATCCAGATCGATCTTCTGCTGTACAGAATAGATTATTAGAAAAGGGGGCATGAGCTGTTCACAAGGGTGTGTGGTTGCACATGAGGATGGAATGTGCTAAATCAAGAAAATGCTTAGAAACATACTGCTAGAAATCAGTGACCTCAAGTGACAAGAATTCCTCTTTCTAAATCAGGAGTGGTCTGAAGACAGATGACCACAGTCTACTAGTGAACTTCTGACCAATTGCTGGTGGACCACCTAAAAACTGCTGGTTTCAGGGATTCTTGCAAAGGATGCTGGACAAGGCAGGCCTTGCTCTGATCTAGCACAGCACTCCTTAAGTTCTAAAGCAAGACTGCATATTCATACTCACTTAACAAAGGTCAGTGTGTGTGTGAGGGGGGGGTAGGGGTTAACTGGTTGGGTGCTGTTTATTTCTGTTTCTTTTTGTTGTATTCTTAATTGTGTTTTTAATTGATTTGTTTTTATGTCTTAATTGAAATTATTTTTATCTGCATTTTACTATCGTTGGCCACCTTGAGAGCCATTTTTTTGAGGAAAGGTGCGATGTAAAACATAATTTCCAGTGGGATAACCTTGTAAGTCTGTTGCAGAAAATGCGACAGAGTCTTGTGGCACCTTAAAGGCTAACAAATGTATTATGGCATAAGCTTTCCTGGAGTGGAGTTCAGTTATCTCATAAATGTTAAGAAATCCTGAGTATGGCCTTTTGTTTAGTTAAAAAAGAAAAGTAGACCATGCAATACTAGAGCCAGCCCATCCCTCTTCTAAATCATTCCCATTTCTCCCCTTCTGAGTACCTAGAGAAGATCCTCTTCCTAGAGCTGCACCAATAGGGCTGGGGATTCCACTTTTATTGACCACATTCACAGGACTGGTTTTACTAGTAGGGAAGAGGCTCTGTGTTGGTGATGTTGGGGATTTGACAGGTTCCGCTGTCTTGGGTCTGGCTGAGAGATTCAGTGGCTGCGCGGCATCATCCTAGAAGAGTTTAATGTAAATAATTATTAGAAGTAGACAAATGAAACACATTATCACTTAGGAAGCCACAGCTATTTTACACCTCCCAGACAATGCTGCATTTTCCTGCAATAATAACAAAAGAAGCTAATTATCTACACTCCTTGAAGATTCAAGGAAAGGAAAACCTCATTAATTTCTCTGTGCTGTGCCTCTATTTACATTAACTATGTGGCTGGATAACTCTTTTTGACAAATTAAAATTTGAATTAGCTCACATTACTGCTTAATTTCCTAATGTATTTTCTGAGATCTAAATTAACCCAGAGCATTTACAAATAATTATTTTTTTTATATCCAAACAAATCTGTTGTGTTGCTTTGCTGGGTCTACTTGAAAAGTTCTTGAAACCACAAAGCAGTGTGCGTGTGTATGCGTGAATTGTGGGGTTATGGGTGAAATTAAGCAAGGAGAAACACTCAGGGCACAATTCTACACGTTTAGACAGAAAAAAGTCTTACAACCCCCAGCATGCTGGCTGGGGAATGCTGGGAATTGTAGGGCTTTTTTATGTCTAAACATGCATAGAATTGCACCCTTAATAACCTAAACATTAATATTAGTTTATCCCCATACATCCATGGCCCTATTGCAGCCATACATTTTCTACATGACTTTCTGAGTGTATAAACTCTATGGAGCTGCATTTCTACCTTTTCTTCCAAAGATCTAGAAGGGTAAGGGGTGGTGGGAGTATCTTTCCATTCAGAGTATCTTTGTTGGCAAAATTCTAAAATTGTGAAACTTTGCGCCCTGAGCCTACAACATCAGCAGGCAGTAGTGCTAGTGATGTTAAAGGAGCATGCTGCTACTACTAGTGTGTTGAACTATGGCTGCTGTTGAGGCTAAAATTGCACAAGCAAGCTATTGGTTCTATCATCATTGACTCCGATTCACCTAAACTCCATTGTATTACTGGCATTTGACAATGAATCCTTGCATTTAGCCTCAAGACATAGGGCCGGGGCCTTTTCAGCACAGTACCAGGAGCCATTAGAGACCCACCCTGTAAAAACAACAACAACATGCACACCATTGCCGTAATGGTTAGAAAGTGTACGTTGATTGCTGCTGCTGCTGCACCAGCGCTAGAGCATTTGTCTCCTTGCATGACCCAGAAATTCTAATTGCCAGAATCAGATCAGATTGGATCCCAGGAATCCCTGTTGTCATATGCTGTAACATATGCTAACATCCTTAGCTAGTCCACAACAAACTACATGAAAAAGAAAATATGCTGCATTCTGATCTTAAAACTCAATGGCCTGTGTATACAGCACAGACAGATCACTATTTCTACAGTTTTTCTTAAAACATCCCTGGCATAGTTCAAGTGGAACTGGATATATGATTGCTGTTAAATATTACAAAGGTCAGACTATGCTTTTGGAATACGCTTTACAGCATTAAAAAAAGTGCCTGTGTCTAATTTATGTCATGCATGCAAATCTAGACAAGGTAGATTTAGTACTGACATAAGCAGATTCATGACCATATAATTATGAGAGATAGTTGCTCGCTTTGCATTGTGTTTTGTGTCAATGAAATGAGAAAAATGGGACTGGAGAACATTGGGACTGGAGAACATTGGGACTGGAGAAAAATGGGACTGGAGAAACTTGTTCTTTTGATCTAGCACTCCCCTTTACAACACAACTATGCCCTGTTCATCGGAGAGCTTGTACCCTGTGTTGAACTTGTTAGCAATCAGCCAGGCACAGCATTTTTGGAATAGCAGAATACTGATTTTCTGTAATTAAAATGAAACAACCCTGGTAACATGACTCTCTCATTTAAAATATGCCCAGAGCTGAGATATGCTGGATATAAGGGTGCATCATCTATATTTTAGCAGACAGCACTGAACACTTCAAAGCTTAGAAATATATGAAAGAATACAATAATACACTCCATTATCTTATCATTGCCATTCTTCTTGCTGTCGAGATTCTACATTGTATATCTTGTCATATATAATGTATTAAATAGACCAATGCAACAAATAAGTAACTATTTATAATATTGCACTTTCTCTACAGTTTATGTTATTTCTAGGCCATTGCTATATAGGCATTACACCCTCCAGTGATTTTAGTCTGTAGTAACTGAAAATATAGTCTTTTATCAGTAAGCAATATGAGATAGTGTGGGGAGAATAATATGGCTTTCAAGACAATGTCACTAGGACCCCTTAATAACCTCTTGGGCACATCCTCATAGAGGATATTTTGGCGGACTGGGTGTGTTGTTTCACCCATCCAATCAAGCTCCACAGTCCACATAGTTTCAGCCCCTTCCAGTAATGCATCCAAAATTCTCCATTTCTATTTTAAGCACTAGCCTGGAAAATATGAAGTCTATATGTTGTCCCATGGGAAAGTCCATAGTTTTATACTTTTCTGCTAAAAAAATATAAATAGTCCAGCTGTCTTTGAAAGGACCATCCAGGCACAGAGCTAAGAACATTTTAAAAAATATATTTAAACTCCTCATATGTCCCCTCATATGTCCCTACATTTGGCTGCCTGAGACAACAGACAAGATGGTGTCACACAAATACACACAGTATTCCATGCAAAGAAGCTGACCGAACTAGCAGTTGAATCTTACTTCAGCACTGGTGATGGGATAGTATATTCCACTGTATCTAAGGGCATCATGCTAGGTTAGGTGGTGCAGGGCAGGCTGCAGGGCATACTGCTCTATTCTCCAACACCTCATCCTTGCTTGCTTAGCACTCTGCCTGGTGCTAGCTCGCTGCCCACTCAATGCTGCAATGCAGCAGTGGTGACACCGGTATTCATCATATGAGCAGAGCATGCCATGCACAGAAGTGATGCCTGCTGGAATGTCTGTCCTGAGCTGGCTGTCACTCTGTGCACTCGCTTATTCCACTGCATTTCTCAGTGGCTCCATTTGTGATACATTGGGTCAAGCCTACTAGGCAAGAGAGACAGACAGCCCAAGCCAGCAAGGAAGCATTTCTACTGCAGAAGTGCTAGCTCAGGAGGATGGCAATGGTGGGGCTCAGGGGGAATGGCCAGGAGGGTGCCACCACCACCAGCCCCCAGCATCCACTGCCTGAGGGAGCTGCCTCACTTTGCTTAATGGAAGGGCTGGCCTTGTTCATATAATCCATGATATATTGTCCAAAAACAATGGTTCCATAATTGTAAAATCATAGAAATGAAGGGTTTAAAGAAACCTGAAGATCATTCAGGCAAGCCATTTGCTCTGATGAAGAATCCTACTTGGCAATTAATGCACACAAGATCTGAACAACAATGCCGTGGGGTTGCCTCGTTCCCTTCCATTCCTGGGAAACATGCAACACAAACAACAGGGAGTCCCATTGCTAAATTAATGCTGATTATTACTGTTTCGGATAAGGGGTTATGGTGCACTTACAGCCTACCATATTTTATATGTTCATTTTTAATACATATTATAATCTCTGTTTTACTTCATTAAAAATGGTATTACTATCTTCCTTAAGGAAGGAAGAAAGGAAGGAAGGAAAGTAGGATGATGTTGGATATAGATCTTAACAAACAAACAAATTCCAGCTGCCCACAAAAAGCTGGAAAGGAGCTTAGTTGTTGCATGCTGCTGCCAAGTACCACACTGCAGCTTCCTAGTTCTAAGAAAGTGACAATTAAGCATGCATGAGCTTTTGACAATACATCAAAAGCAAATAGAAGCAAGCCAAATACCAGCAACAGTGCGATATCAACAAGGGTCCAATCAATCTGCAGTCATGGCATTTCCCCCCCTCCCAATCAATCGGCAGTGATGACCTTATTTTTTTCCTTTTTATTTTTATCTGAGGCTTCTTTCAAAACAATGATCGATTTGTAAAATAAGTGGAAGGGGTGCTGTTTCCCTTGCCATCTCACACAGTAAAGGCCAATTCCCCCAAAACAGCCCTTTTTGTCATGGCTACCAGACTTACCAATGCAATATTTGTAAGATTTAGGCAAATGCTATCATGTTACACATCACATGTCATAGATGCCCTGTCCAGGTTATGCTAAACATAGAGCTTAGCAAATCAGCTGCACCCCTGGCTCATATGACTGCTCAGTCATTGGGATCTTTCCTGCTGCACGTGTTTGGGAATTAAACTGGTAAATCCATACTGGCTCTTCACGTCACCTTTTCATGCATGCTTACTTAAGAACAACAATGTAAAATTCCCAAAGATAAAATAATGCATGACTGGAACTGGTAGAAGTTCAGTTGTGTTATCAGTAGAAAATAAAAACCTAGTTTGCATTATCCTGGAATAATAATCACTCCAGTGACACCAACTTCTGATATATTTCAACAGTCACGGGGAGAATAAGAGATGAAAGTGAGCCAGAAAAGAGTGAAGGTCAAGGACCTTTGGCAAGATCAGGGGACCTTGACTCACCATAAATGATATGTGGTCACGTCAACAGCAGCATGGCTGTTATGTCTGGTGGGTGAAGTTCACAATGTAATGAAGAAATACAATGACCTGTAAATGGCCCAGTGGGGCTGCGATATCACTGGATGTCCTTGTTTGTGTAGATACAGATTGTTATCTCTAAGTCCTATTAGAGTAAATAAGCCTTCTAGTACTATCTACAGAAACAGCTACCTCAAGGTAGCAATGGAGGCATGGCTTTGCTTCACCCAAGTTGACTGTCCTTGCTTCTCCTTACCTGAAATATGTAAACAAATGCTACAGTACTGTGAATTAAGAGGTTATTGTGTATCAGTGGGAGTGTGCATGAACGCAAACTCAAAGAAATACCTTAACTTGAGTTATAGGGCTGGTCCCTCTCTTTTCATTTTTCAGCCCAGTAGGTGAGAGCGTCCCTGTCGTGTTTGGTGGCTGAGGGGTGGAGGGCATCTTGGCTCCAGGCGAAACCTGCATGCTGGCCAACTGAGCGGCATAGAGCTGCTGAAAAATGAGAATAAGTTTTCTCTTTAAGAAGTCCTGAAGCAGATATTCCAAACAGGCGAAACATTCTGAGTTGCTGGAAGTGTGATATCAGAGACCCTCCATCTTGCTGGTAGGCTCTTAGGACAATGTTGTTCAAAAGGAGTGAGTGACTTCTGGGTTAAGGCCAAAATGACAACTTAACAGAGAAACTGGTGTGCTGTTTGGATATTGTACCAGGCCTAGTAAATTATACTAATAGACATACCAAAACTAATTATTAAAGAGCATATCTCAAAAACCCATCAAGTAAATTAAAATTGAGTAGCAAGTACCTATAAAGAATGATAGAATATTACATTAACCTGCATTGAGCTCCTTTTTTAAAATACCCTATTGGTTTTTCACTGATATGAAGCATACCTGTAAGTATAAGAATTTAAGTACCTTTTATCTTTTAGTACTAATATGAATAGAAGTGTAAATCCCTATTCATAAAGATGGAAATACAAGTACTACTTTAAATAGTACTATGGAGCTTACATTCAGCTTCCTTTACTTCTCAGGAGTTGAACATAACCCTGTCAGAAGATGTGCAATTAAGTCATATTCCCAAAACATAATAAAGTATTTCCTGAACAAAACTAAATAGATTTAATTTCCATCTAGCAGCCAACCTTACAATCTCACCTTGAATTAGCAATAGCAATAATTCTACCACTATAAACAAGGACGATCCTATTCCCTTCTCTCACAAATAAATCTGTATACAATTTGCCTTATTAGTAAACCCCCCCCCCAAAAGACAGGTGGTTTGTATGTAATTTCCAACATTACTATCATTCAGATGGACAAATAAAAAAAATTACAGTAATCAAAAACAGACCTTTCAGCACATGTAATTAAATGAAAGCTTAATAAAGAATAATTTGCAAGAGCCAGATGTGCTTATGTCATAATTGTTGCTTTCTTTGGAACAATTTTTCTAATATAACAAGCCTCCAAAGAAATGAAAGTTACACAATACTATATACGCTCAGTGGCTAGACAAATGTATGTATAAGGTCAGAGTCAGTACTCTGGGTCCTTAATGGAAAAATGCTAGTTTTCTGTTTCTTTCACCAAGCCTATGGCACTCATACCACGGGACTGGGGAAAGCCCCACTCACTTCAGTAAGGAAGGCTCCCACAGAGCTCTTTAAGGAACAAGACTGACCATTCTCTTCATATTCAACTCCACTGCTGTGTCATGCAGTCCCTAAACAAACAGGACACAAGCCTAAGAATCCGCAGCAATTAAATATTTAGGGCGAATACTGTGGGTTTTGCTCCTCTTTTTGAACTCTGATTTCCCAGCTCTCCTTTATGCGCTGAGTAATTACTTGTTCTGCCGCTGGAGCCTGGGATCTTATCAACACCCCTTGGCTATGGCACATAACTAAACATGATATTCTTAGGATTATTCTTTCTTAGTTTCATAGGCGGTATCACTGTGCAAAAGCAATAGGGAACTGTTGCAAATATTATCAGATATATGTATTTCCCATGCAGGCTACATTTGATTACCAAAACAGAGTAAGGCAACATATTCACCCATAATAATGAAAGAGGATGTCTATCTGTCTGTCAGTACTATAGCTACCAAGACCATGAAACCCAGACACTTGAAACTTGGCATGCATACTAAGCAGTGTGCACCTCAAGGTTATTTGGTTTTTAAAATACATTAACTAATTTTAATTAATTTAAACATGTCTGTGTGTTTGAAGCCTGCAGTACTATCTTTAGTTACTAGGTGGCAGATGTCCCTAAACAACTGAAGCTTTTGTAGTCAAGACAACTTGAAGCCAGGGAGAGTAGTCCAAGGGCCAGAGTTATATGGCTGCCCCTGCCATCTGCTGTGGGGCAGCCCCACCTCAGGGAACTATAGGGATACCATGGCAGGAGTCATGCCTAGGGGTGCCAGTGGGTGTGGTTTCACTCAGACAGGATGGACACAATGTGTCCAACTCTGACAGCTGGGTAATGGTACTTGAAAACTTTACTTTAAGGGCTATTCCAACCCATGCGAAGCTGGGTCCATTTACTAATAATACAATAGAAAAAAGAGGAATTTGAGATTCTCTTTGTTAGCTGGCATACATTTACCGGGATCTGTGCCTAAATATATCTATTTACTTACTTTATATATTATACCCCGCCTTTCTGCATATAGTTCATATTGCTGTGTGGAATGCCATGGTCCATCAACACCCACTATTTAATATAAGGGACATAAACCTGAAGTGCTTGGCAACTTTTTCTGAATTCTGACTGCAGAGAAACATGTCTGCTGTCTGGGGCTTGTGCTAGTACATACCTACGAAAATGCTTCCCCTGCCAATTTGGGACTTCACATCACGTCCCAAGAAACAGCCCAGAATGCCCCTGAACTATGGGTCCAATTTCCTCATAGTGTCCTCTGCAAGGCTTACCCCAGTTCCATTTATGGCAAACCTGACATTGTTGAATCCAGAGACAGGTTTAGAATGGATCGAGAAGAGCAGAGTGTGCCATTATCCCGTTTCATACTCTGGGCAAATTCATTCAAGGATGTCAGCAAGGCAACTGGGTCATTCTTAGTCCAAAGGCAATACTTTTCAGATGCAATGCATCCTCAAAGTAAGACAAGCCATCAGTCACCCTGAGTATAGAGACTTCAAAAGGTACACGGCTATGTGAATCTCCTGTACCACTTAGAAGCAGGGCACATTGCATGTGATCCAGTTTCCTATAAATATCTTCAGGCAAACATGGAAGTGGTAAAGCATCCCATAATCTCTTAAGCATTTCAAAACCTTATCCAAATGCATGTTCTGTTGCTGACTAAAGATGTCTCTCACATTAGTGTTCTGCACTATGCATGATATACAACTATGGTTATTAAGGAATCTGAACAGGTTGTCCACTGCCACTAAACCTAGTTTCAGCAACTGAAGTGCTGAACCAAACTTATGATTTCGAAACTGGATTTAATAACTTTAACAGCTCATTTTAAAATGAGTGAAATAAATTTGTTAGTCTGTAAGGTGCCACAAGACTCTTTGTTGTTTTTGCTGCAACAGATTAACATGGCTAGCTCTCTGGAAAACATATGAAAATGTACACCACATTGGCAAAACCAATGAAGCCAAGACCATGAAAGAAAATCTGAATGGGAATTTAAAACAAAAACAAAAACACACCAACCATTGGCTCTGGACAGTGGATCCATAATATTTCCCACTGAAATGCTAACGTTCTCTCTCTTGACTAATTACTACAAAAAATATTAAGTAAGCCCCAAGTCATGAATTCTGAGATGTATTAGTCAGCCACCCAAGACTGGTGCAAGGCAGTTTGGTGCCCTAGGCAAGATCAGATATTTAGCGCCCCCCCCCCCACTTGAGAGTGCTGTATTTTTTTTCAAGGCGTTTCTGGCACCCCCTTTAGCCCTGCGCCCTAGGCAGCTGCCTAGTTGGCCTAATGGTAGCACCGGCCCTGCAGCCACCCAGAGACTTGAGTCTCAACAATTCCTTTCAGTCCAGTTGTAAATATAAAAAGCACTAAATCTCATCACCTCCTTTTTCCATTAGCCCACAAAATGATAGCTACATGGCTGATCTAGTAATGTTTTATGAGGGTTCCTCCCTTAAAGGCGGCCTAGAATTAATTTTGGATAGATAGATAAGATAAATGGATGAGCCAGTGTGGCATAGTGGTGAGAGTGTTGGACTGGGACTCAGGAGATCCGGGTTCTATTCCCCGCTCGGCCATGAAACTCACTGGGTGGCTCTGGGCCAGTCACTGACTCTCAGCCTAACCTATCTCACAGGGTTGTTGTGAGGATAAAATGGAGAGGAGGATGAGAATTATGTAAGCCGCCTTGGGTTCCTTGAAGGAAAAAAGGTGGGGTATAAATATAATAAATAAATAAATAAATAAATAAAATAAGAATAGTTCAAACTTAAAACATGCCTTTGTTTCCCTTAAAGTTCCAGAAACCAAAGCCAGGTCAGCTGTGTTGGCATTGAAATGGAAGATCTCAGCAGAATAACCCAGAGTTTGATTTAGTACATTGAGCAGGCACAAAATATGGTACAGGGAATATGCAGGGGGGTGGGATAAGGTTAAAGCTAAGAGAGTGTGATAACAGGCAAAGGCAAAGTAGACACATGGATGGAATTGAGTTGAGTACTAAAGTTGAGGATGGGAAACTTGAATTTAATGTTGATCCTAGTGATGAAGGAAAGCCAGGTCAAAGTTCCAGTGCTCTGGTGGTAAAAGGAGAAATGAGAAATGGATCTGAGAGACAGTGCTCTGAAGAGAAATGGCACCAAAAAGAAGAAGAAGAAGAAGAAGAGGAGGAGGAGGAGGAGGAGGAGGAGGAGGAGGAGGAGGAGGAGGAGGAGGAGGAGGAGGAGAAAACTGGGATTTGTGATCTCTGAAAACTGAGAATTCCTCTTGCTGAATGGATTTCCCCTTAGCACTCGTGTCCTGGGATGTTCCTGCTGGATCCTTTACTGCAATTTCAGGCTGCAACTGTGCTTAGGATGAGGGGTTGGTAGACTCTCCTCATTTGATTTTAAATGAGGTTGCTTAAATTGAGTTAACTAGGGGACTAACCTAAATTAATCTGATTTAAAATCTCTCCATTTCCAACACAGTGAAGAAGTAGAAGATGTTAGGAAGACCAGGAGAAATAATGCAAATGGAATGAATTTGTATAAATGTATGCAAGTCACAAAATTCAGCTTCTCTTGGGACAGAAATTAGGTTACCATGGCATAGAGGATGCCAATTATATGAGAAGTTATACAATCGTTGGATCCAGATTTAGACTTCCCTGCCCCCTACTCCCCATGGAAGCATTTCAAACTGCCTGAAAGGGTAACACAAAGGCCTGAGGGATCCTGCTGAATGGGGTGGGCTGTGGTGTGGGGGAAAGGGGAATCCCCAAAATTGGGTAGAAGCACCTCTCATGAGCGGAGATGCTTCAGTGCAGTTTTGGGAGATGCCCACACACCAGAGCCCACCACATTCAGGAAGGTCCCCTGACCCTCTGTGTAGCATTTTTCAGAGGGCAGGACAGGCTGCTGTGGGAAAGAAGTAGGAAAGCCCTCTTCTGCCAGTCCAGTTGCATGTCCTTAAGGGCGCAATCCTATGGATTGTGTCCTCAATGCTCGTAAACCCCCAAACTCAGAGGCTTACGAACATCCTATGCAGAGCGGGAGGAGCGGCAGAGGCGATCTCTGCCTCTCCACACTTCCTACTCTGCATTTTTGCTAGACAACCATTTTCTGCCAGTCTAGCTGGGGAGCTTCAGAGGCGGGGAGGCTGCAGAGGACACAGGATACGTCACATCCTGTCCTCTACAATCTCTTCCCCTCTCTGCCCACTGAAACACCCCCTTTACCCCCTCTCCGAGGTCGAGTTCCCGAACATTGGTAGGCAGCTGGCGCGGTACTTTCTGCACCGGCTGCAAGGGGTGGGAGGGGGATTGGAGTGCGGATTCCCAGCTCCGAGGTTGGAGCTCCATTTCTGACCTTGGATCTGGTAATCTGAAGTATCCTATGGCCTCCCAGACAATGTCTAGGGGTCATAGTATTGCTCTCTAAGTCTTGATCCAACCAATAATCAGTTTTAACCAGTCTTTAATTAGACATTTATTTATAAATTATGGGTGAGCAACAAGTACAAATAAATAAAAATTATATGTTGTCTATATATAGCATGCACAAGCCTCCTGAAGTGGAAGAGATATTTTTGGCACCAACAACAATCCAAAGGAAATCTAATTTTCACATAAACAACAACTTAAATCCATAAATGCATCCCAAGGAGTAAGCTTGTTACAATGGGTCTGACCAAGCTTTAGTCATGCAAAAATAAGATGTTAACACATAACTAGTTATGCACGAATGTGGATGGAGATATGTGCTCAGATGCAAATAACAATGCACATCCTATTGCAAACCATACATTGCAGATAAAGGTTCACAGTGTTCATTCCCTTCCTGGCCCTAATTGTTGAGTGGCACTACGGATGTGCAAATCAGCAAAACCCGAGCTTGCCGACATTCTCCAAAATCCATCTCAAAGCTTGTTCCGACTTGAGTCTGTATCAGATTGTTAGCTTTGTTGTTTTTTTCTTTTTGCATGAAAATCCATGCATATTTTTGTGTGTATTTTTCCAAATGTACATATCAACTCTGCACAACTTTAAAATGTAAGCATTCTTCTCCCATTGATTAAAGCATATTTGTGTTCCCCCCCCCCAAAAAAAGTATGCATTTTTTCATGCACATTTTTCAAATGTATGCATGTTGTTGAATGCCTTGGGAGGATTATGTGCTGAAAGACAGGTTATAAATCTCCTAATAAATAAATACTGTTGTTCTTTCTGTATGCTTTATAGTACACAATGTTCAGAAGAATAGCTGTGTTACTGCTGTACTGAAAACACCAAAAGATTATTGCGGCACTTTAAAGTCTACAGCCAAAATCCAAATAATGAATTTCAAATACTGATTGATTACACACTAGTTCCATGAGACGAAGGATGAGTTGTTTTTGTTGAGTAACATACCCTATGCTGCACGGAAAACTGCTTTTGAAACTGAGATTTCAAAAGCAGTTTGTGATTAGGCTGGCCATGTGTCCTCTTTTACAGAAGACTGTCCTCTATTTGAAGGGCTCCCAGAGGACTGTCATCTATTTGTAAGAGTCCACAATTTGAAGAGCTGTCCTGTCCAATTCTGATTTAAAACTAAAGAACCATAAGAGCTGTTGCCCATCCATCCACAGTTAGCACCTGAACAGCAGACTGAATAGGCAAGGACACAGGCCACCTGGTCAAAGTCTTCCACACTATTTATTTATTATATTTATACCCCGCCTTTTTTCCTGCAAGGAACCCAAGGCAGCTTACACAATCCTCCTCCTCCTCTCCATTTTATCCTCACAACAACCCTGTGAGGTAGGTTAGGCTGAGAGTCAGTGACTGGCCCAAAGTCACCCAGTGAGTTTCATGGCCAAGTGGGGACTAGAACCCGGGTCTCCTGAGTCCCAGTCCAACACTCTCACCACTTCGCCACACTGGCTCTCACTATAGTGAGATGTACTGTATTTCTATTTAAATTATAATAATATAAACATATGCAAATTTTATGCAAACTGCTGCCCCCTTGTGTCCTCTTTTTTGGTAATGCATTTCCTCTTTTTGGGGGGCAATTCATAGGTAGTCACACTATTCGTGATAGAGGATGTTAGTCAGCTGCTCAAACATAAAAAGTTTTTTTAAAACTCCAAAGAGCCAGAGCAAGTCCCGCCCCATGAGCCTGATCAGCTCTTTTGATCCTAGCCTAATAAATTTCTTGTGGCATGAGTTTTCATAGGTTAGAGAGTCATAACTGCACCATAACAGCCCCTATATTACTGAACTCCCCAAGAGTTAAAAGAGGAGGGAAGTACAGCCCACAGAAATGTAGGCAACTTGAAGGCAATAGGAAAGGGAAGCCAAGCAACTCATCAGCAACCTAACCATGTGATAAACCCAGAGGCAACTCCAAAGCTGCTCTGCTACTGCCTGTGGAATCTGCCAAGGAACCAGATGCTCTTCCTAGAAAAATATCTTTTACTGCTCAGCATCTGGGTCCTTTGAGGAGGAACAGTGTAAATTGAATTCACAATTGTGTACATGTAGTAAAGCACAGCATATACTTTTAAAGGTTCGTAACTGAATTAAGTTACACATTTACTGTTTCAAAATGAATTTGATATGAGGGGAAAAAAATCTGAAGTAACAGGCTTTAGGTTGGGTTTTTTTTTTTTTAAGTGCACATTTTCTTCATTTAACAGTTCATTTGCACAGATGTTACCTGTTACAAATGTGTATATTATAAATACCAGTGATTCTATATTCAAAACCATTTTGCAACAAAACCACAATCAAATTTTTATGTCTCAGTAGGATTTTCTTGGTTAAATATAAATATTATGTTAATAAATTGAAAAGTTAATATAGCTTTTAAAGAATACTAACGTTACGGGGCCAAACCTCCATCCCTATTAACACATGCCCTATCCAATTAATCTCAGAAATTTAATATGCAGGTCATTTACAGGTACCCGACTAAAGTTTAACAAGCGCCATGTAAAAAATGGAATCTGAATGATGTAGCCAATGACAGGAAGGATACAAGGCAATTAGTTAAACAGTCTTAAAACTATAGCAATTAGTGCTTGCTAAACATGCTAACATTTTCATGAGCTGGTTTACACAATCAGTTTTGTCTCCATGCTATGCTCTCTAAGGATACGCTTGCACAGAGAATGTCTTCTATGAACTGGGCTCTCCACAGATACAAGCTGTAGCTGTTTAGGAATAATTCCTGTGGTTGCAGGAAATGAAAACCGATCTGTTGTGATAATGGAAATCACCACCAAAATGTAGGCACTGTATCCATGAAGTTCCCAGTTCATTTGAGATATTCCGTGTGCAAACACTTCCCAAGGACACTTGGGAAGAATTATGTGAAAACAGGGGACGAAGCAGACATGACAATGTCTGAAAGAGGTAAATGGCAGGTGTGGAGGGGCCTGATTTGGACTGGGCCCATGGCAGCGAAGGGAGAGGATGTAACCTTTCCCCACAACAGTCTTGATATGGATCTATTTTACACACACGCACTGTTATTTGCATTCGAAGGAGAGGTCCCACTGGCATCAATGGTTGCCTCCCTAATGCAAACACAAACTGTGGGGGCCAAATCAGGATTAGGAGAACAACAGGAGAAAAGCGCTAAATCCCCTCTCCCCACCTGCCCATTGTCCTAATCTGGATTAGAAGGTTTCTACTGTTTTTTGTTTTGTTTTGTTTTGTAAAGCACAATCACGTAGGATGCAATCCCATGCATGTTTAGACAGAACAAAGTTTAGACAGAAATGCTACTAGTCCCAGCATTTCCCAGCATGCTGGCTGAGGAATGCTGGGACTAGTAGGACTTTGTTCAGTCTAAATATGCATAGGATTGCATCCTTAATTACTCACTGCATGACTATTCTGACATTTCTTTTGGCCCAAGATTGACCATATGAACCAGCCTAAGGTCTATGCATGTTTCTATATGGCATTTATCACCTTGATTCACCCACCTGCCAATTCCTCACAAATGGCTATTTTAAATAAGAAATTACCTTTTATTTTCCCTTTCCAGAAAGGCTGCCAAATCTGCTGTCCAATCTTCTGAGCTGTTTCTCCATCAACAAAAAAAAAAACATTGGATTGGATGTGCCTCTTGCCAATTGATGATTAGAAGGAAATTATCCTGACACCATTTTTAAACATAATGGTGTGTCACACAGCAGGTCCGGGCTGCTGCATAGCAGTAGTCTGAAGGAAGGTGAGTTGGGACAGGACTATTGCCACCATAGCCAGTCCTTCTTGTCTGGTGGTATCTGTCCTTCAAATGGAATTTTTTTTTCTCCCTGTAAGGCTGGAATTTCCCCCAGTGAAACGAAAGGCTCTGCAATACTTATGAAACCTTTCCACTTAAAGAATCTTGATTTCCTTGTTTGACAGCTCTACCTTTCAGTGCCCAGTAAGGATTATTCCTCAACTTTACCCGCTATAAACTTGGTGCAATTATAGCAAAACTGTTACTTTATTGTATAGGGTAATAAGCACACCTGGATACAAAAAACCCCCAAAGAACAAAAATGTGGGGGGAAATTACACTACATACATATGCCAATTTACTTGGAAGTAAGTTCCACTGGGTAGACCCATTGAAGTTAGTCATGACTAACTTAAGTCCCATTTATTTCAATGTGTCTATTCTAAGTAGGACTAACATTGATTGGATATAACCCATTGTGTTTGTTGGAACTTACTTCCACGTAATTACTCTATGCACCTTATTTTAAGGTGCAGCCTTAGTTTCATGCCATTAATATAGAGAGGATATAGGGTAGCCTCAAAGTTATTGAGTGGAAACTATTAAATCTGTATGTTTTAATTTAACTCAACTTGGAAAGCAAATGGTATATAATTCTCATTCTTGGTCTAACATAGTTTTTCTTCCATTATTTGATTTCCAGTTAGAAAAAGCGCATTCAATTGGTGTCAAAATTATTTCTGATTTAGTTAATAATTAAGCAATAGTTAAATAGAAGAAAGCATGGCTAAAGCATGTTACCTGCTGTTGCTTCCACTATTTAAATATTAAGCTATGAATCACTTAAAATAGGAGTTAAAATAAGAGTTTATTTTGTTTAAAGAACCCAACTTGAACTGGAACATGGAATATTTATGTCTCTTTGTATTCCCTTGAATTAGTTATCCTCTTACATTTTTAAGCCTATCATTGGCCAAAGGTTCAACTCAACACTTCTTTCTGTCACTCCTCATACATTTGACTGACAATTTGCAGCTTAGCAAAAGGACTCATGAAACAAGTGTCTATTTTACTTTGGCAAACTAATTCTAGCTAATCAAAGCTTTCCAGCAAAACAACTCAGCATGAAACTCTGCAAGGAAAATATGCAGAGAACAAAGCTTTTTGTCAAACAACACATCTCGAGATGTAAACACATATGTCTCTTATAGGAAATTTTATCGCTTCCACATTAATCGGCACACAAAAGGAGTATTCTTGTCGCAGACCTGGTGCAACTGGGGAGCCATCGTCACTGGAAACAAGAGCCTGATTAGGTTCCCACACAGATATGAATAGACTTTTTTCTTCTTCTTCTTTTTAATGTAATGCCGCTTTTCTTATTTCTTAAGAACAGACTGGCAATTGTAACTGTTAAGAAAAAGCCCAAACAACTGCCCTGAATTGTCTTGGAACTCAGAAATTTGTTTCTCCATTTGTGGCTTCTGTTGTTGTTGTTACCCAATAACATCTATTATCCCATCTGGTTGTCCTCTTCTGGAAAGCCTAAGTTAATCCACAGCTGTGGAGATGAACAAGAACTTAGCAGGCTCCAAGCACACTAAGGGCTGTGATCTGCAAATGAAGTTGGCAGTCTGCAGGACAGATGTTAAAAGGATCTGTAAAACAAGTCAGTGACAAAGATCCTGACCTCTGCTGGGGAATTTTTAATTATTATTCCGGAAAAAGGGCATAATTACACGCAAAAGCATTAACAGAAGAACCATATCTGTGCTTTATGGATTCTGATTTCTTGCCTCAGCTTTCAAAAGAAACAGACTCTCAATTGTTGCTATGGGGAATAGATAATGGACTCCAGTGCAAATATTAGTAGCCATAGATAATTTGACATGAACTCAGAAGAGATGACATGACAGCTTTCCTTTGCTTTCTTCTTGAATGCTGTAGTATCACAACACAGTCTTAACTATTACCATATGTGCTTGCAGTACTGTTGAGATAGGAGTCTTAATTAACAATGCCAGCCACAGTGCATCAATTTTAAAAAGTTTAGCACAGTGGGAAATGTAAAGTAAAGATCAAATTTGCACCCAACTAAGTTTTCTTTAAATGGCATTAACACTTCTTGTACTCCAAACTAAAAGTAAATACACCAGCATTCTGTGCTGATGCTATAGCTGTACTGGCTGGAAGAACTATAGATTTCTGTGCTAACGTATTTGTGTTTAAATGTCCATCTCTGCCTGTTCCAGGCCTCAAATATGGGCTATTCACATGAAAACCCTACAAGCAGGAAATAAAAACACAATTTTGCATGCATTTCCTATAAATCTTTTGTACAGTACACATGACTGCTGAGTTGGAAGATGGCATGGTAAGGTGTGTGTGGGGGAGTGCTTTTTTTAAAAAATACTTCTTTGGTAACTTTAAGAAAAAAACATAACAAGTGGCTAGTTTTTGCAAACATGTAATTCTCTGCTGCCCCAAACACTGGCTAAACAGTGTTACTAATTCATTTTCTCTCTAGAATGGTCTTTTGCCATTCATTTTTCCTGCCCTTCTATCCATGTAAAAAATGCAAGGCCACAACTCATTGAAAGGACTATAAAGGGATATCAATATTGACTGGTGGCATTCCATTCAGAAAGCAGAGAAGCGGCAGTAGACCCTTCCCTTCCACCAAATAAATAATGAATGAAACAAAGTAGACAATCCATGTGAGCATCCAATCATGCAGATGCCTGGTCAGCATGATATTTTTCTCTCATTGTCTCTCTTTGGATGAGGGAAGAATTGCATAAATCAGGCACCTGAATGGAGAGGAGGCATCCAAGGAATGGATGGATCAGTCTATTTCTAGTCTGCGTCACTTTTGCATGTATTCACTCGTAATTCTGTTCCATATTGTTTCTACATTAATCCATCAGTTTTGTTTAATTTCCAGGTAAATTTGCATTTAAATACATCTTTTATCATATATTTCCTCTCAAAATATGCCTTTCTTAAGATATTTCCTCTCAGAGCACGTATTTTTAAACACTTTGATCAGTGCTTTGAGTCAAGAACTGCACCGCAAAATTTGGATCCACACATTAGTTTGGGAGGTTCAGATCAGGCCAGTTCATATCAGAATTAGCAAAGATCGAATTCCTCAAGCATCCCTAGGGAAATCGCTCTTCTACCGTATTATATGCAGTGCTGTTTGGCAGGCTTGTCTGAATTAGGCCATGAATTAGGCCATAAACACCTTCTTAATATTCCTTTCTGCATAGTGGAGCAACAGAAGGGTGAGGGACAGGAACATCATTTCAGGCTACTGAAATTGTCTGGCTTTCCTTTGAAATATCACAAAACATTCAGTGTTTCTGAAACTTTTTGAACCTGTCCGCTCGTTTTACAAACTGAAGAGTGCAATCCTATGCATATTTAGACAGAAAAGGTCCTATAATTCCCAGCATTCCTCAGTCAGCACGGCCAGCTGGAGAATGCTGTGAGTTGTAGGCCTTTTTCTGTCTAAACATGCATAGGATTGTATCCTTCCTCTATTTTCTGGGATGCCTCAACCCCAAGTTAACCATCAGTTTGGCAAGTGAATTTGTGGGGATTCTGAATGTGAAGGACAGGAACTGAGCAGATCCTTCCTCCAGCAGCTGTCTGCAAAGTTCACACTTGGGGTTTGGGAGAGCTGGAAAGGAAGAAACATTCCAGCAGAAGAATCCTATCGCACACAACCCACTTCAGGTGTCTCATGATGGCTTACGCTGGCTCAGCTTGTCTGAGCGTGGAAAGCTAAGCAGGGTCAGGCCTGGTTATTACTTGGATGGGAGACCCCTCCTCTAGTTTCCTGCATTGAGCAGGGGGTTGGACTCAATAGCCTTGTAGGTTCCTTCCAACTCTATGGTCTATGAAATCTATGAAATGATGCATCCCCATAGGAGTCCCAGCCAGCCATTTGAGACCCTAGGCTTTAAGTACAACAGTGGTACAACCAGTAACACTATGAAGATGGGAGGCAAGGAAGCAAATAAAAATATGTGCTGTGGGATTCTTGATCTTGAGAGAATGAAATGAGCTTCATGATTTGAAAGAGTATAGAATGATCCGCCTTGAACCCTACACATAGTGTGCTGCACAGACAATTGTTATTAATATTAATAATACAACACCATCATTTTATATGGCATCTGACAGAGATAGATGGGCTGTCTTGTGCAAGTGGTTTCCCTATTCATTTCAATGGAGGAACAGTTCCGCATGTAGAGTGGGGTATGTACCTGAAGATGTTCCCTCAATTGAAGTGAGTGTGGCAGGGAATGTGGGTGGAGAAGCTTGTGCATGCATCAGAACCCCCCACCCTCCAACCCACCCACCCACCCACATTCCTTATATAAGTGACAGCAATTTTTCTTTTGTGGTTTACATACACAGGGTGCTCTTCAACAGAGGGTTTGACACTTATTTTTCTGAACTGCAACTTTGACGGAGTAAATTGAGGGGTATTGTGCTCCCTGAGAACAGCCAAATTACATAGGACAGATTCAATTATGATGTTTAAATATAACTTCCTTGAATTACCTGTTCACAACCAGTTTACCATAAAATCGAAAGCAAAGCCACAAAAGTACACTTGGATAAACCACAAATAGCTGCCAGCCGCTGCGGCAATCAAAAGAATTTGGCACTTGGCCGTTTCCTCTATATGCATAGCATTCACTTCCCATCTGAAATAAAGCAATTGTTTTATTAGTGTTATTAAATTTCAGAAAATTTCTAAGTATAATGTAACCCATCACCTTATAATGGCATATATTTACTGTAACAGCATCAAAACTGACAGAAAGGCTTATTACATATATTTTAAAATAACTGTGTATGTGTCTTAAAAAGCCAGTTCCTAAGGTTCCAATTCTGCCACATTGTAGCATGACACTGTAACGTGACCAAAGAACAGAACCCATGATGGAGCTCTGCAAATTGGAGCAGGATTCGCTTGCAGAGCTCCCATTAACAGTTTCAGGGAACAAAGTTCAATCTATGACACTGCTGAGCAAGTGATGAACCTGCCCCTCACCCCAGACACTGGGAATCACCAAGAGCAGGAAGTAAGTTTAATTCTGAGAGCCTCAGGGTTGCATCCAATAATGTCCTTCCTCCAGTGGAATGGACACTGCTGGCGGACCGAATTTCCCCTTCCCTCTGCAGCCCACCCCACATGCTCCCCAAATCTGCTCCAGAGAGTTTGAGGAACCTTCTGGAGCAGATCTGGCAGATGTGTGGGATGCTGCAGGGGGAAAGATGGGAAGAGAAACTCCCATTGCCCAAGCAATCCAATATCCACTCACATAACATCGGATTTAGCTCTCAGTCTGTGCAGAGCATTTCATTTTCAGGAGTCTTGGAAATTTACAAGCCCATCTTCTATATACTGCCCCTAATAACGATTAGCCAGTTAGCTACCAGTACTTACTACTTTTAAATATCTCATTATATAAGTAGCATGCACCACACAAGACATGGAGAGGCTGCTATGCACAGAAAAGACAGGGCACACTTCTGTCTTATCATTGTTCAGGAAAGGCTCTTCTGAACAATCTGATTATGAAGGGGGGGGGATCAAAGAAGGGTAAGGGTTGTAGTTTGATGACCAAGAAGGAATAGGCTATTCAAGGTATAATGCCCAGCAGTATAGAGACAGCCAAAAGAAAAACAAAAAACAAAAAGGAGCTGACAGGTTAGAGCTTTTCAGAGAAGAGAATGGGTGAAAGGAAATAAGAAGAAATTGTGTACTTGTTTACATAGTTCTATAAGGGTGCATAGTGCTTTGGGAGTGACGTAAGCAGAAGACAGAGCCCTGTGAATGTGAATTTAGATAGGACAGGGCAGAGAAAAGGGGGGGGGGAATAGAAGAGGCAAGGATAATATGGGCCGAATATGAACAAATGCACTCACAAATACTCAAACTTCAGTTTAAGCCAAAGGCCTCATGGAACAGAAGAAATTACAGGAAGCCAGTCCGAGAAAAGAGGCAGAAAGCTTTAAACTGAGCGCCACAAGCTTGAAGTTCATGGAAAGAGAAAGGTTTCTGAAGTCTGAGCAACATGAGGATGACCATTCAGCTAAAATACATGCAGGTTTCTAATATTAAAGCTTTCTTATCAACTTGATTTTATTTTTTTTAAAAAAATATTACAGCATTTATTACAGTACTATGTAAAATTCACTCCTAGAGTCTCCAGGGGGCAAACTATAATTCTGTTACACAGAAAACAACAAAGAATCATTCCATAGTTTGACACTGGGAAGAGACACAAAACAACAAATTGGGGAAAGCAAGGAGAGACTAAGTTGTGGCAGGTTGAATAAGGAGCTCCCAAAATCAGAAGCGCAACTCCCTTATGAAACCATCTTGAGGGTGAGGCAAAAGCTCACATTGACTTGGCGGCTGCGTCTCACCTCATTTCACTCATTTTTTCAACAGACTGAGTGTTGCTCTGCGGAGAATACGATGCTAAACCACTTTTCCTGTAGAGTTTTTTAAACAGGGCCTCTGAGAAAGGGCTTGATACAACTCAATGACTGAAGTAATACCTTTGTCCATCTGAGCATTAAATGGCCCATTGAAATACAGCTTAGCTGGAAGGAATTTTTCAGTAAATGGTGGTTTCTAATTCCCCACCCACCCCCACCACTCCTCTCCCAGCTGACTAGACTCTGGCTCTGAAACTGCAGCTCAATCACTTTCAGTTGCCTCTCAGGTCAGGCCTTTAGCCAGTGTTAATTAAATATAACCCCCTTAGAATACTAGAGGTTAACTGAGAGCAACAAATTGGTCTTCAATACAAAATCTAGCACTATTCAAACTAAAGAAATCTGTTTGAGAGGCCTTCTTTAGTTATAGTGTTCTTAATGCATTAAACATAGAAGAGCTGGGGGTGGAGGAGGGAGACAAAAGGCCATTTTCCCCCATTTCCACTTAGAATGCAAAAGGATTAAAACATCTCTCTCTTTTTGCATATAATTTGTCTTTTGTCTTTAAATAATACACATCATAAAGAAAAGTGCTGCAGCAGATAGTTTTCCTTCTACAGTAGCATAATTTCAATTTGATAAAGTGAAACTGTAAAAAAAAAAAAAAAATCAATGCACAAGCCAGCCACTTTTCTTCCTAATATTCCTCCCTGTGGCTGTTAGAAGTTTATATTTTTATCTCTGGTTGGTGCAAAGATTCATATACCTTCATTTTCATGTAGTCAGATTTCACTGTCTGTTCTATACCATTGGATTCGACCACAAAAGTGAAAACTAGCTGAAGTATTTTTCTTTTTCATCCTAATGAATTCAAATGAGCCTAGCTGACTTTTCTGTATGAATATTTTTGTTTAGCACTCTGTTAAGACAATAATAATAATTAAATAAAAAAGAGTTTTGGTTTGTGTTTTTAAAATGTGCACAGCTATCTCAGGATTATGACAAGTTGAAAGGTTTTAGTTTAAACACACAGCAATTAGCCTTGTCTCCATGAAGATGACTTTACTGTAAATACTCCACCTTGACTATCCCTTTGTCCCAAGATTCCTTGGAAGAAAGCAACCAAGCGATAATTCAGCATTATTGCTGCTTCAGTGCCCTAATCGCTTAAAGAGCAGCAAAGACCCTATGCTCACAGCCACAAGGCTCCTACAGCCTCTTGGCCTAAGGCAGACTTCACAACCCAGCAGCATCCAGATGTCAAGAGGAATATCCAAGTCCTGATGCAGCATGCGGCTCCATTCCAGTATGGCTTAACAGCTGTTTCAGCTGCTGGCATTCAACCTGCTGAATACACCGAGACCGAGGCGCAGACTGGGGAATAGAAATAAGGTGGAACTGAAATACTGAAATAGCCTCTTCCATGTGGGCAGAACAAAGTTGTATGCAAAATGCTCACTAACTTCCTCCTGTTCTCCCATTCTTTTCTTTTTGAGAAACAAGGAAACAAAAAACAACCCTCAGGTCTGACTGTTCCAGCTGTCGGGTTAGGGAAAATATCCTCTTGCAAAGGTAGGAAGTGGAGGCAGGCAGAATAACCAGTTAATATGCGGAAGCTCCAGCAATACCCACCACCATTTTTTTAAGCCAAGGAAAACAATTTTTACCATATCTTAGCACCTGGATTGATTTGCCTTGTTAATTAGACATGGCTAACTTTCTCCTCTTGCGTTACACTCGGAGTTGGAGGATTGGAAGTGGGGAGACAAAAAAAAAACAGACACAGCATATCAATGGTTTGTGAAGCTCATGAGAAGAAGGTTTTCTATAGAAAATAAACATTAAAACTAAGATGAACATATGCTTCTATTATGCATTATGGTACCTTTCCGTTAAGTCGCTTAAGAGCTTTAAAATTGCTAAGAACCTTCCCCCCACCCACCTCAGCCACAACAGGACAAAGTAAAAGAGAAAGATTAAGGGGCATGAGAAAAGGAGAGCATATAACTAAAATATATCTGGGTAGGAAGTCAACAGTTCCTCATACCAGCTCAGTCAGTGACCTTAGACAAACCACCAATTTCCACAAATCATTTATAAAATGGGCCTAGTAATAACAATACTTATGTGTCTTGCAGAGGGTTTGCAAGTAAGGCCTAATATCATGCTCTGAAAGTGCTGGATGAGGGTTGCTAACCTCAATGAGTACAAAGTATTATTATTTGTATTTGTATCACAAATCTAGTTAAAAGGTTGTAATCTTGGTGCTTGCTTGATCACACGAGCCTTGACATTTTAACAAATTTTCTTGAAGGTTAAAATAAATGCAGCTTCCAACCAGGCAGTTGCTTACATTCATCACTTGTTATCCTTGTCTTTATCATCCTTCGCCTTCCTTACCCCCCCCCCCATGTTGTCTCTTCGCTCCCACTGTGATCATTCCAATTGTAAGTTCCTTGGGGCAGGTATGGAACCTGTCTTATATAACTCCATAAAGGCGGACACTTAGCTCTGCAGACTGGTCAAGCCAAAGTTTAATATCGGTAGTCTCAGCAAGAGGCCTGATTAAAATATCAGATCTCCTTACTTTCTGTGCTCAAAATTTTTAGCTCTCTTGCCCTCTGCCAAGCCCTTACATTCCACCTGTCTTCTTGCTGCCTTAGTGATACTCCCTTGCCTGGTCTTGACTTTGCTCTTCTGGCCATCCTACTGAGGCCCAGATCCAATAACCCAAGCCCAAATCTCAGGTCAGAACACCCATGGGCCCTGAACTGGATGTGGCAGGACTGACTCCAACTTTGAGGGGGCCCTCAGCAAAGTGCCTTCTGGTTGGCCCCCTCCTACAACAGCGGCCTTTCCCTTATCCTTATGGGTTTATCTGGTGGCAGTGGCAGCAGTAGGCAGCAGTGCTGAGATGGAAACTGTGATTTTAACTGCCCACAATGACATAGTGCCATCTGGGGCATTGTGAGCAATTAAAATTATGCCCACCCTCCCTGAGCACTGCTAAGCTGGCAGCATGGGATAAATTAAACTGGCAACTCTTAACTCAGCTGCCCACCAGTCACTGGATCTGGATTCAACTCAGCTGTGCCAGTTGAAGGGGAGACCAGGGCAGCATTCAGGAGTGGGCCCTGTGGGCATCATCATCATCATCATCATCATCATCATCATCATCATCATCATCAGAATTATGTCACTTCCTACTGCACAAAGCAGTTCTGAAGTGTTACATACACATTACAGAAATATATAATTCAAATATCAGAAAAAAAACCAAAATCAGTATAAACCATAATCAGCACAATAATAAAAATATAAATGAATACCATAAAAACATAATCTAAAAACAATGAAATATGAAAAGTGTTCATCCACAATATACAAAATCTTCCCCCACTCACATCCTAGAATGAACACCACAAAAGCAGCCCACAACAATGGGCCATAAGAAATGCACTTATTTCCCCAGGAATTTGGACATTTTTGCCTGGTGCTGAAAAAATGACAGTATCAGAGCCAGGCAAGCTTCCTTGGGGAGAGTGTTCCATAAACACAGAGCCATCACAGAAAAGGCCCATTATCGAACTGCCACCCCCCAAACTTTTGTTGGAAGGAGCACAGAGAGAAGGGCCTCTGAAACCCACCTCGGGGACTGGGCAGATTCATGTGAGGAGAAGTGGTCCTTGAAGTATTCAGGTCCCAAGCCATGTAGGGCTTTATAAGTTAAAATCAGCACTCTGAATATGGCCTAGAAACAAATTGACAACCAATGCAGGCAAGCCATATAAGATGTGAACTTATATGTTCACATCTCCAATCCCAGTCAATAACCTGGCTACCGAACCATCTTTAAAGGCAGCCCAACATACAATGCATTGCAGTAATCTAATCTAGAAGTTATCAGAGCATAGACCACTGATGCTAGGCTATCCCCATCCAGATAGGGTCACAGCTGGGCTACCAGCCAAAGCTGGTAGAAGGCGCTCCATGCCACAGAGGCCACCTGAGCCTCCAATGACAAAGATGGATCCAGAAGTACCCCAAAGCTGCCCACTTGCTACTTAAGGGGGAGCGTGACCCCATCCAGAGCCAGATACGTTTCCCACATTTGGACAGAGGATCACCCACCAACAGAGCCTCAGTGTTGACTAGATTGAGCTTCAGTTTATTGGCTCTCATCCACTCCATTATCAAGGCCAGACCGTGGTTGAACACATCCACTACTGCACCTGCCGAGATGAAAGGAGAAGCACAGATGTGTGTCATCAGCATATGGATGAAAACCCATCCCAAAACTCCGGATGACCCAACACAGCAGTTTCATGTAGATGTTAAACAACATGGGAGACATAATCAACCCCTGTAGAAGGTTCCATGGGCCAAACAATCCCCCAAAGCACCATCCTCTGGAAACTACTGTCCAAATAGGTAGAGAACCACTGCAAAACAATGCCCCCTAATCCCAACTTGGACAGCCAGAGTAGATACCACAATCAATGCTATTGAACACTGCCAAGAGATCAAGGCAGGGCCAAACTCCCCCAATCTCTCCCCGGACTCAGGTCATAATAAGAACCCTGCCCAGGAAAGGGATCTGCGCAACCTGCCTAAAATTGTTCAGATCCAGGGAAGGCTTCTTAAGGAGTGGCCTTCCTACCACCTCTTTCAGGATACCCAGGACCACTCCCTCTTGTAAGGAGATATTTATTACCTCCCTAGCACAACCAGCTGTCCCTTCCTTGCTAGATTTCACCAGCCATGAAGGACAAGGGTCCAACATGCAAGTGGTTGCACATAGCTGTCCAAACAGTTTGTCCATGTCCTTAATCTGTACTAAGTGAAACTCATCCAAAAATACTAAACCAGACAGAGCATTGGACACTTCATGTTACTGATGTGCTGAAACAGTGGAGTCAATGTCTCTGCAGATGCAAGCGATTTTATCCTAAAAATGCTGAGCAAATAGATCACAGTGGGCCACTGAGGGTTCAACCACCTCTTTGGGGCCAGCTTTGGGTCCAGAACTACCTGATAAAGCTCCACCAGATGGCATAAGGAGGAAGCAATGGAGGCAGTGAAGTAGCACTTCTTGCCTTCACCACCACTAAATGGGCTCGATGTGATCCCATATTAGTGTTCGATCGCACCTGTCAGGAGTCTTTCTCCACTTGTGTTCTAGTCATCTCCCAGCTTGCTTCATCACTCTCTAAGTTCCGCAGTATACCACAGAGCCATCCAGACTCTGCTAAGCAAGAGAGGACACTCAGGAATTATCATGTAAACTGCTCTGGCTGTCACTGTATTCCACAGGTTGACCAGGGCTTCACAGTCTTGTCAGATGGAAAATCCCCCAGCGCTGTCTGAAAACCAACTGGATCCATCAGCCTCCAGGGCGGACCATCTTAATGGGTCCCCTGCCTCTGCAGAGGGAAAAAGCCACTGATAGTCTAAAACTCACCAGTAGGTGATCATGACAAGGGAATGGTGGTAAGATCCTCCACTCTCAGATCACCCTCTTCCTGCCCCGCTAAGAAAACCAAGTCCAATGTATGTCCAGCCACATGCCTCGGGCCGATGACTTGTTGGGATAGTCCCAGGGCTGTCATGGTGGCCATGAAATCGTGACTGCCAGCAGCTGCCTAAGGATGCTGTGTGCTGATACCAGCCCTGAGCCTCAAATATCATTTCAGTTTCAAAGCAAACTGAAGAAAAATAAATAAAATAATACTGAGGAAAATATTTTTAACACAAAAAAAATCCAAGAACATCAGAGATGCACATCTGATGTTTTCATATATACTCTAGTCCATAACATAGTTTGCAGTGATTGTGTTATTTTCCATTAGCAAGAATTGAAGAGGACAGATAGGGATATTATAAATATATGTTGGCTCTACTGATCAGGAGAAGCTTTATCACTCAGCTGGGGCACTTCTGGGAGAAAGAGCCATTCTAGCATCCCATTCAATTAACATATCATTAAAAATAGCTTTTCCCCACTGAGGTTACTGTGTTACCTGATAAGTAAACATATTATATGTAACATGTATATTATATGTGTATATGTGGTGGCTGACAGAGTGTGTATGTGTGTGCGTGTGTGTATAAAGTCAGAAAAATCTGACATGCACTATTTGTAAAATAGAAAACTGAACATTACGGCTCCAGTTGCTTCAAACCTTTCAAACCGTTCCAAGCCATATAGGAGACTTTTCCTATAAACCTAAGCATGTCTACTCAGAGGTAAATCCCAGTGAATTTAATGGGGGTTACACCCAGGTTAGTATGTATAAAATTACGGCACAGAAATGGTAACATATTTTCAAAACGCAGCTACAGTAAAAAGCATACTTAAACAATGTACAAACTTTTAAAATAAAAAACTTCACTTCTGCTTATTAGCAACATCAGTCTTCAAAGCAATTCTCCAGAGCAATTTACACAACAAGGATATAGCCAGCTTAATTATGGGTAATGTCACCACTTATGAGATCTTCTACCAAGTACTGTTTCTGCTCAGTTGCCATTTATTTCAACAGAATTTGAATGAGAATATGGCTAAGAGAGATTACTTCTTGCTACTTCCATCACATGCATAAAAGCAGCAAACAAACTGCACACATCCATTAAACAATAATTAAAGAAAATCCAAAACAAGAGTCAACATTAACTAAATGACAGTAGCCTGATGCCCAAAGCCTAGTAAAAGAAAAACAGTTGTACTGCCCTTCTAAAAGGGCCAATAAAACAGACATGCAATCTCTCTTTCTCTCTCTCTCTCTCTCTGGAGAGAATCCCACAAATAAAGGGTCATTACCAAAATTGCCCCTGTTCCTAGTAAGGTCAGTCTTACTTCAGACCCTGGCAGAATCTCAAAAAAGAGCTTAATTCATCAAGTCCTGGCAGCTTACATACGAGGAAAGGCACTCCCTTGAATAATGGAGTAAACAAATGATCTGGGGGCACCTAACTTTATATCAATTGCACCCACCCTATGTGAGAGATCATTACCTCTTTTACATCCGACTGAACTATCTCATATGGACTAAGTAAGACCATTTGTGCACCAAGTCACACCGTAGGCACATAACAAAGTTAGTCGTCACATCATTATGGAATTCCCTCTCTCTATTGCTTATCAAATTTGAAGCCTATTCCCAGAATCAATGTATAACTTTTTTTTTTTTATTGGCTTGGGCTTTGCTTTCAGTGCCAAAGAGTAATGTGTCAGGGATTTGTTAATTGGGGTTTTAATTTTGCATGCATGTATTTACTATGAATTTTATCGGTTATATTTGTAAATTTTAATGTTATGATTATAGCTTGGATCAAAAGGACCTTGTCAGGTGTTCCGCATCACAGTCCTTGTACTGCCAAAAAACACACAACAAAACAAGAACACCCTGCTCTGCAAACTTGGGTGTTTTTTGTGAACAGCTCCAATGGAGAACAAGGAGCTTCACATCTGAAAAAAAGGAGGAAATCCAGTGAATACATGGAAGCTCTAAAAGGATCACTGGATCATTGCCAAATGGTTTTGTTGGTTTGTTTTTTTTTTTAAATGCAAACTACCCTATTCCTTTGGGGCAGGATGGACAGAATCCAAATCAAATAAATATATTTGGAGCTTGCTAGACGCTATGTGTAAGAATAGACAAATGGGTTTTAATGCGTTATTTAGTGTAAGAGAACAATTGACACTTTTATCTCATTTCTTAGACACACTGTTTTGAAAAAATTCACAGTGGCTAAAACAGTGGGTGGAGGAAAACATGTCTACTCAGATAAAATAAGCAATGGCATTACCATCGTTCTGCTCCACCCCCCATCAGTGATTTATTGTAATTTATCTATTTTTATCTAAACTGGGCAATGAAAGGAAACAATCCTCTTTTTATTATCTGGTCAGGAGCAAGTAGTAGATCTTTCCTATATTTTGGATGGGCTGATCCTTCTGTTCACCCATTTACAATCATTATTACCACTACTATTTTGTAAGCGCCTAAGAATGAGACGCTGGACAGAAATTCTAATGCATAATGATGTCCTTATTTTTTATGCTTTGATATTTTTAAAGTAATGTTTTTAATCTTATGGCTGAGCTTTATTAATTTTTTCGATTAATAGAAGGTTTTGTTTTTTTTTAAAGAGAGAGAGAAAAAAAGGGCATCTCAAATGTCAAGTGCATTTTATTTTGTTATATAATAATATTCCAAACACCAACTAGTAGGCCTATAGATTTCATTAACATTTCATTAACAAAAACTACAAGACTCAAAGTTCTCAATTCAGATTGACACACTTACCTAAGTGCCCTGTAATGTTATGCACTGTCAAGGACTTTGGGACTTGAATGAGGCTTGAACCTCACAAACTGGTAGCCTAGTAAGCTACCAGAGCCCACTTCAGAGATGGAAGAGAACAGGAGTCTGCAACATCAGCCCCTGTGACTGGCAGGTAGTTTAAACCCAAGTATAAATATTAGAACCCTGGGCTCCTATCCTTGCCTGGTAAACACGGGAGTACTTTCTGCCTGCTTTACATCAGGCTCTAGCTCCAGTTTAGGCTTGAAATTAAAGTGCAGCATAAGAACCTAGCTCCAGCAACTGACTTCAGGGATACTGGACTGGAGAATACACATTCCATGTCCAGATTTGGTACAGCCACCCACAATCCCACAATGGTCAAGGCATGCACTTTGTCTCAGGCCACATCTAGATGACAGCTTCTTGGTTTCCATTACTGCTCATCTGGTAACAAAGATAAATATATTTTCCTCACAAGATACCCATGCTTACTTCAGAACGTAGCCGTATGAACTGCACAGCCTGTTCCTTCAAGTCTTATGGACTGCTGGGAAACCATGCAGCCAGCAGTATCCTGAATATCTGAACTGAACTATAGTGATGGAAATTACTGAAAAAACCAAAGGACTGTGAGCTTGTTCACATGAAACACTAAGCTATGGTTTAATGCCACATGGATGACCATAAATGAATCAAAGCAAAGTGTCAGGCTCACGCACATGTGTGACTGGAATGAAGCCATTAGCAGAGTTTAGTTTCACTTTCTACAGAGAGCTTCAGCTATTGGGTGGTATAGAAATAAAATTAATAATAATAATAATAATAATAATAATAATAGTAGTAGTAGTAGTAGTAGTAGTAGTAATCGTCATCATCTGGCATATCATTACATATGAACCAGGGATTGTGGTTTATAATAAACTCTAGTTAAAGAAGCCAGCTAAACAAACCATGGTTTGAAGTTGGCTTCTTTAGAAACTGACCAGAGTTAGTTTTAAATCATGAGCTCAGGTTCATACATGACAAGCCAGCTTCCTGCCAAAGTCCTTCTCCCAACTGTGCAGAAGGAGCAGAGGGGAGGGAGAGTGCATGAGCCCAAAGTTTTGCTCAGGGTGTTCCAGCTTGTGCACATAATCCTAAACCATGGTTTAGCATTACATGTGAACCTGCTCCATCTCATTGCCTCTTTCTCAACCTCTCCCTCCCCAAACTAGTTGGCTCCCGGCCATCTCCTTCTTCTCTGGTGAGTGTGTGTGGGAAGGACGGGTAAGTGTCTCCAAGAGCAGTGCACACAGGCTGCCTTGAGGAACCAGTTTAAGGAACTTGCACATTATCTTTAAGGTACTCTCCCCTCTCACTGCCCCAGCAGTCTGGAGCCAATGGTCTGACCCAAACAAAGTTAGTCACACCCAAGTCCTATTGAAATGAATGAGACTTAAGTTACTCACAACTAAACAAGGCTCACTTTATCTGGACTGAGCCCAGGGAATTTAGAACTCAAATGTAAAAACCTTTAAATTGCACCCCAAATTTGTGAAACAATGCCTATCAGAAATAGTGACTGAGTTGGACAGACCAATTCAGGTGGATTATCTCTTACAGGGGTAATCTTGACCCAGAAAAAATTCACTTTAATAAATTCATGATAAGAAACCCACCTAGGGCTCAGTAGTCTTTTGAGTGCTAGCTAGAATGATTTTATGGGGCTAATGAAGACAGAAACTCTGCCTGTAACAATAAAGTTTATTTTCTCTAGTGATTCGTAGAAGTGAACAATCTGTCACTAATACACTGAGTGAAAATTACTTGTCTTGTTGGAATTCCTGCTGACAGTCAGTCACTCACAGCGCTGACCTGAACATCTATCTGCTGACAAACAAATTGCAGTGTCAAACTTTGAAACGGTAACTAGCTGGTTTTAATTTTGATTGGTCTTACTTGAATCTTATGCATTCTTCCCCTCTCCACCACAACCCACCCACCCTCCCTCAAAAACTCCATTCTTTGCTAGGTTGCAAATAAAAATAAAAGAACCCCCTGTTTAGCATTTGTGGGGGGAAATTATTATTGCCTGCTGCATCAGAGAAATGTTATGTCAGATAAAACTGTTAAAGTGTGTCTAAGCAACATTAAGAGTGGCAGGCCCGCCAGTGACTGACTGGGTGAGTGAACACATTACCCAGACAGCATTGTAGGAATTAATTTTCTTCAATAAAGTGATTTTTAAGGCTCATATATTTCACAATCTAAACATATGTCACTGTTTCATAAACAAAATAAATGGATTAAAATAATACATTACCAATATGCTGACACATGGAGATATTTTAATTAGGAATACTTAAGCTGTGTGATATTTAACTGCTGTATTTGCGGGCATCATAACGCAAGAAGCAGGTATACCACTTTACATGATGTGGGACTGAAGCAGGACCAAATCACTTTCTTTCTAAGATAGGCTTATCGCACAGCATTAGCCCCAATAAAAACACTGCTTTAAGCTTCTAGCAATATACAGGGATCTCCATAAACAGAAGCAGCCCACTAAACCAACTTTTTCATTGGGGTGGGGGGTTGAGGAATAAGTCACCAAGATGCTAGTTCTTGAGAATAATATTTCTTCATAAAAGGCTACATTTAACATCTTAGCTATTTAAAGGCCATATTTACATGACTGTCACATTGCAACGGCCTCTTTCCTGCACATTCTTCTCGACTTACTTTAAGGGCCTGCCCGAAAATAGCTGAGGAAAGCAAATGTCAACCCTGTCCTGAAATTTATATGTGTGAGAGAATTAGAATAAGTAGAAATGTAATATATTGTTTACTGTACTGAGTGCCCTCTGTTCTCTAAAGGTCAAAAGCATTGTAACCTTAGAGTTACAGTTTCTGATTGTTCCCAGGGTTAAATACATTATCAAAATTAATGGTTCAAACCCCTCAACCTTCAGATATATGAGTATCCGTGCCTCCATCTGCCAAACTGTTCAACTAAAAATAGCATTCTTTGGCCTTCATTCTGCTAATATTGCACCCCTGAGGCAGGCTCTGCAATGCTTCAGCAGTACTTTGGATCTGCACCCAGTGGTATAACAAAAGGTCGTTACTTTGTGTACAGTAAAGGAAGGGGGGGCTGGGGGAGAAGCGCAACAGACGGAAGAAGAATGCTGTACTGTTTGTGTTGTTCTTTAATGCAGTGGATGATAAAAACTTAGCTGCAACCATGGCTAAGACTTGGCAAGGCTCATTAATGTTATACGCGATAAACTTTGAAGGACAAATTACACAAGAAACATCAGGGGAAAGGTAGAGTTTACTTGCTTGTTTGCTCTCCCCTCTGCCTCTACACATACTCACACATTTTTAAAGATCATTTTGTTTAGGAAGGACTCCAGCTGACATAATTGCAGCGCATTATCACTATCAACAATGTATCACCAGCTGTTGATAGAACGGTGTCATTGCTTTCTTTACCAACTTTTTTTAAAAAAATATCTCTAGCATTACAGGTTTTGCTTTGGGGGATGGAAAGAGAAATGACAGGAGGGCCTTACAAAAGTGGTAATGTAGCCAGGCCTTCCGGGACAGATGTGTGTCTAGTAAGCTACTGTGGGATTTCCCAGTAATAGGATTGCTACAAGTCCACCAAAAGATCGGGAAATGATCCCTGAAGGGTTATGTTCAAGCTCTATACATGTATACAGAGTAAGACTGACATAACTTCTACACAAACATTTTAAAACTATGGATTAAAAGTATACCACAGCAGTGAAAAATGAGAGGCAGTAGTACAGAAGCAGGGAGGGGAAGGAACACTGAATGGCAACACAAGCTGTGTCATTAATCTTCCTCACTCACTCCCATTAAAAACTACCAGTATGTGTTAATGAGAGCTGATTAAAACATTTATTATTTGACATAGTACAGTTTAACATGACTGCACCATGTCAGACTTGGTGGGGAAAGACTTTGTTTGACTGCACCTCCATCTGAAAAAGCTTACATCTCAGAACAATAACTAAACTGGAAGCATCCGAAGGTGTATGCATTCCACAATTTATTTGCCGAGTAGGAATTTTGGCTCATTGTCTCAATTGGCCGGGGCAATGGGCGGGTTTCGCCTACTCTACACTGTGAATCAGGGTAGGGAAATTTTTGAATTCGATCTTGATCCCACCAGGGGGATCTTAGTAAATTGGTCGCATTTGCGGGAAGTGCGGGATTAGGCAGTATGGCTTAGGGTTATGGTGATCATCCAGTGGCACCTTTCAAGGTGACTGACGTTTACCCAAGGCTGACCTCGCTAATGCCGTGAGGCTTAGCAGGAGGGAGATTGGGACGTCTTTGGGGTTTTGCCTTTCTCGCCTACATTGGATTACATGCCTGGAGGCGTCAAAGTAAGGCGACGATGGTAAGGCCCTCCAGCTCCACATGGAGGGCAACTGGCCGGGGGCGGACCAACCCGCCTCCAGTGCGGTTAGGATGTATTCGCCAAAATATTTAAAATATTGGTTTTTTCCCGGCCAATGGCTGGGCTAGGTTAGTACCGCACTTCACCCTTCACAGATCTTCAATTCAATAAATGTGGCCCTGATTTGAAACCATATACTCTGTGTCTGACTCTTCTTTATCTCACCCATATACTCGCAAGGACTCTTTAAACTGCCAGTGTTTTGCTATCTGCAGAGACTCAATGCCTGGAGAATGGGATTACAACAGGGACTTTGATTAGGAATTGTCATTATTTGAGTTAATTTTGCTGCCATCCAGAACATTTTCCAGATAACAATTTTCTGCACTAGTCAGTGCAGCATGGACCTCTTCCCTTTAATCATCACCTGATCTTCTAAGGAAAAACTAGATGATCCTTAAAGTATCCAGGATATGGGCTCACAGTTCCGAGAAAGCCAATTCAGCAAATGGGGAAAGTGCCTTATTGGTAGTGTCATCCGTGTGTAGAGATGCAGAATTTTTCACAAATGTTGCAGACATGGGGAAAACATTTATTTCAGGGGGGGAAATAAATTTTTGGGGGAAATCCTAATATATACACTCTGCTTTGCTACTTTAAGAATATGAATGTGATTTGTCTGTCATGCATCTGATGCAGTAGGCTATAGTCCATGAAAGCTTATGCCAGAATAAATGTGTTAGTCTTCAAGGTGCCACAAGAGTCCTTGTCATTTAGAAATGTTATTGTGTATAACATAGTAGAAATTGTACTGTTTAGCAGATTTATGAATATGAGAATCCCTTCTTTTTATTAAAACAACAATTACAAACATAGCAATTTGCAAGCTACTATACCCAAAGAACCTAAGTACAACTTTGTTTTCACCAGTTAGGAAAATAGGAGCCACAAATGTTGTAATAAACAACAGATCTTCCCACGTCTCTTCAGTGACATTTCCTCAACATGGGTGTTTTATTTCCAATACGAAAATGGTGTTACAAGGCCTAGCCCACAATATAATCTACTGTCCATTACTTGAGAGTTCTGACAGCCACAAATCAGGGAGGTATCCCAGTGGATATCATAAGCAGTCCCTCTCTAGAGATGATTCCAGTCAAGAACATAAAGAACTCTGGCCCTTAGCTGTTGTGAGACTCATCTAAGGCAACAGAGGGAGCCATCTTCTTGAAAGGATTCTTCAGCAGAGCACAACTTTTGCCACTGAAACACCAGGCATTAAAAAAAAAAACTGAATAGGGAAAGGTCTTCATCCTCCTACATACTAGATATAGCCTGAAACCTAAGACTAATAAGCAGAAGGCCCAGATGACCTATTTTTTTCAGGGCTGGTGTCAAGGGTCGGCATAGTTGAGTACCTGCCAAGAGCCCACACTTCAGTAGAGGGCCCACCGACAAGAGCTCCCTCCTCTTCACCATTGCAACTTACTTGTTTACCCGCCTCTAGCTTTTGCCCAGACAACAGGGGTTGTGTGAAGGAGGAGCAACAGATGCCACTGCCAGCATGCTCATTGGCCTTGTGCCTGGCAAGCAAGCAAGTAGTAGAATTGATTAAGAAGAGGAGGAGGAGGAGGAGGAGGAGGAGGCGGCACCAATGCTGGTGAGAAGGTAGACTCACTGAGGGAAAGGGGCCCTTTGAGGATGTTTTTTTTTCCCAAGGGCCCTCCAAAACCTGGAGTCAGCACTGTATTTGTTGCTGCATTATATGATTTCTGACTGAAGGTGGTGGATCTAATGGTCAAATGTACAACGGAAATTGTTACGTGGGGAAACATTCAGTAAAATGATTCAGCACAGCAACAAATACCTCATGTGGACCTTCTGCTTGTCCATTTCAGTCCTTCGCTACCTTGGATGGTGACCAGGTGGGGAGAGGCGCTTCAAACTATGTGCACTGCTGCAGAAGGGTTTCCTGCTAAGCAGCCTGTTTGGCTGGCCATCCATATGTGTAGCCCTATGCAGCAGTGCCTAAAGAAGAATAACTGACTAATAATAGGATTTAAAAACCTCTGGCACAGCAGAGACTGACTGGTCCATTGTGGTACAAAAGCACTCTTGCAGCCTGCAAAAGCTAATACCCGAATAAGCCCATTTGCCTCTGGAGCAGCACAGCAATTTTTACTGCTACAGACCTAACACTACTACTCTTCTGGTGGCAACAGTTATAAGATGTATTAGCCACATCATTTAAATGACCAAGAGCTAAACCCCAAGCGTTATGACTAAACACACCCCCTTTATAAGCTTTTGACTGCTACTTCATTATTTGACACTATTGTGCCTTTTCTTGGGGAATATTAAAAAGCTATATAATAAATTGGAGTGTAAATCATTTTCACACAACATTTAGTTCCCCCTATGACAAAAATAAATAAATGACCTAGCAAGGGACCAAACTCAGACTCCTGATGGCTGCTGGCATCCAACCAACTTAACGCATGGAAAGACTGAGATTCCATAAATACAGAAGCTGCAAGTGTGCCGTTTATGAAATAGTCATCATCAAGCCCAAAAGAAAGGATAAAATACATTTATTCAGACACCCACTACGAGCAGCAAAAGCTAAACAGGCCACACTTGGAAGAAGCTTAAGAAAAATAAAAATGTTCTGAACATGTCTTCCAGTAAATAGCTACATGCTTCCCCTGCCCTCTCCACCCACACCCACAGGGCATGATCCAGCCCAAATTAAGCACTTTGGAAACCCCTTTCATTTTAACAGAAAAAGTTAAATACACACTTAATGTCCCCACCAAAATCAGCAGGGTTAAAAGTGCTCAACACAGGCTGGATTGTGCCCAAAATTATTAACTTAACTGATATAAAATATAAAGTTGGCTGTATTTCCCAGCATCAAGGTTGACAGCATGCTGTTCTGTTTGCAGCATGGTAAGTACATAAGGTGTTAATCCTTCTGGGGCTGTGCTTAAAAAATTACTTAACATTCAAGCCGTTACTTAGCATACAGCTGGTTAGCAGTTTTCCACTAAAGCATTGGCTTCGAGCCCACATATTTTTGTTCTGGCACATACCTGGAGCTGTAAAGGGCTGAGTCCAGAAGCAGCAGCAGCTGCCATTGTTGATGGAATGAACTGCACAGGATAGTTATCACCTGTCGAGGAGAACAATGCATACAGGTTTAGACAATGAGCAGAGAATAGCAGCAGACAAGTACAAACAGGGCCTGAGCTCCACAACGCTGCTCTAAGCCTGAACATCTGGAAAAACAAAAGGGGTTTGCTGGGCACAGACTTGCAGCTCTACCTTGGAACTTCTGCTCAGCAGATTGCTAGTAGGCAAACTGGCAAAACATAAAATGTAATGCTTAGACCCAAGCATGCTCACTCTTATTACAGATCACAAAGCACAGCAGCCTTGAAAAATAATTGAGTGTAGAGAAATATTTCAAGTGATACACGTGACATAAAGCAGCTTGCAAAGGCCCAGTCTTGTCAGGTGTTGAGCATCTACTGCACTTGGAACGACTTTTGCTGCATTTCTTTGGGCTAATAGATGTGTTAGTGCAAGGTACCTGATTTCAATAAATTGCTCTAAGATACTCTTGATGGAAATGAACTGTAGTACATTCTTTCAGGCAATATAGCTCAAACCTTTTGAACTCAACCATCCCATGCCCACTGCTGTGCACAAGGCTAGATGGATTGGGGTAGTAATTCCATACTGGCATTAGAGCAGAAATAGAAGAGAATCTCCAGCACAGGGACACAAGAACAAAACAGAGTCTTTCTACGCTTCCTTCTTCCTTGGAATGGTAAGACAGTGTAAAGCAGTGTTCTCCAACCTTGGGTCCCCAGATGTTTTTGGCCTACAGCTCCCAGCATGCCCCATGCTATGCTGGCTGGGGCATGCTGGAAGTTGTAGGCCAAAAACATCTGGGGACCCAAGATTGGAGAACACTGGTGTAGAGGATACACACACACACACACACACACACACACACACTGTAGATCAGGAATGGGCAAGGTGACACTCAATCCACCCAGGACTTGGCTTGTGGGTGAAAGCATTATCTCCTTCAGGAGCAAGTTATGGGTGAGGTTCTGGCTCAGGCACTGCCTCCATGTCACCTCAGTGGCAGGCTGCTCTCCCAAAGCCCACATCACGCAAAAGCAGCCGAAAAGGAGGAGAAGCAGCGACAGCAGTGGGAGACCAGGGTGCTAGCCAGGAGCCAAGGCCACCCAGGGCGGCCACTGCCATGAATTCCAACTACACTGAGAGAGACTGGCAGGGATTGGTGACTGAGTATCTGCTGTGTAAAAGGAAGCCAGGAAGCAAGAAGGAAGCACTGCTAATCCTTTCCAAGGAGTTGGTTACGTGTCAGCAGGAAAGGGACCAGTACAAGATTATTGCTAATCAAATACAGGAAAAACACCAATCACTGAAAAAGAAATACTGGGAACTGATTGTATGTAGCTGGCTTGAAAACTTTCTGTGAATACTTAAGAACATAAGACGAGCCAAGCTCAATTAGACCAAGGGTCCATCTAGTCCAGCATTCTGTCAGGTATTGTGCACCCAAGTTGTGTAAGGCTTTATCGGTTAAAACCGGAAAGACTGTATTCTCCCCTACGAGCCTGCCCACACTTTGAGATCCTCAGGGGCAGGGCTTTTTTTCTGGTGGAACTCACTGGAACTGAGTTCCAGCACCTTTTCTTCTATTAATTGCATTACAATTTAATCGCCATCTACTCCCGAGGAAATGTAATCCAAGAGTTCCGGTACCCTTTTCTCCAGAAAAAAAGCACTGCTCAGGGGAGGCCCTTCTCTTGGTTCCACCACCATCTCACACCTGGTGAGAACACGGGAGAGGGCCTTCTCAGTGGCTGCCCCAGCGCTCTGGAATTCCCTCCCCAGGGAGGCTAGGGTGTCGCCCTCCCTGGTAAGCTTCTGGAGGCAGGCAATGACCTTCCTGTTCCGGCAGGCATTTGGAACTAGCCTGTGATGCAATGGGATGCTGGCATTTTATATTATGTATCTTGTACTGATATATATATATATATATATATATATAATTTTTAATGTTATTGACGGTTTAATTCTATTTTTAACTTTTGTATTTTTCTATTTCTGTTTTAATTCATAGATTCATAGATTCTAGAATTGGAAGGAGCCTACAAGGCTATCGAGTCCAACCCGCTGCTCAATGCAGGAAACTAGAGGAGGGGTCTCCCATCCAAGTAACAACCAGGCTTGACCCTGCTTAACTTTCCACGCTCAGACAAGCTGAGCCAGCATAAGCCACAGGCCTGAGTTTTTAAAGGTTGTGAGCCGCCTTGGGTCCCAGTGTTGGGAAAAAGGCAGGATACTAATACTAATACTAATACTAATACTAATACTAATACTAATAATACAGCTAACATAAATACCTCATTATATGCCATTAAATGCCTGGGAGTAGAAGGCAGTCTTAACCTAGTGCCGAAAAAATGACAGCATTGGTGCCAGGTGGGCCTCACTGGGGAGATTATTCCATAATCAGGAGGCAACCACTGAGAAGACCGTCCATCGGAGGTGGCACTCAGAAGAAGGCCTCAGATGTTGATCATGGTGTCCATGTAGATTCAGGCTGGAAGAGCTGCTCTGTCAGGTATTGTGCACCCAAGCCCTGTAAGGCTTTATAGGTTAAAACCAGCTCTTTGAATTGGGTTCAGAAGCATACAGCCATCCAATGCAAGCAGGACAGAATTGGTGTTATATTTTTGGACCTCCTGGTCCCAGTTGTTAGTCTGGCTGCCACATTTTGCAGAAGTTGCAGCTTCTGAACAGTCTTCAAGGGCAGCCCCACATAGAGTGCATGGCAGTAATCTAATTTGGAGATTACCAGTGCATAGATTACTGAAACCCGGTTATCCCTGTCCAGACAGGGGTGTAGCTGGGCACCCAGCCGAAGCTGGTAGAACGCGCTCCGTGCCACTGAGGCCACCTGAACCTCGAGTGACAAAGATGGCTCCAGGAGGACCCCCCAAACTACGAATCTGCTTCTTCAAGGGGAGTGTGACCCCATCCAGAACAGGTTCAGAACCCTCCATCCGGTCAGAAGAACTACCCACTAACAGCATCTTAATCTTGCCTGGATTGAGCTTCAGTTTATTAGCCCTCATCCAGTCCACTGTCACAGTCAGGAACTGATTTCGCAATCCACCGCCTTACCTGATGAAGATGAAAAGGAGAAGTGGAGCTGAATGTCATGGGCATAGTGATGTCAATGGATGCCAAAACTATGGATGACTCCACTCAGTGGTTTCATGTAGATATTGAATAGCATGGGGGACAAAACCAATCCCTGGGGATCAAGACCTGATTATCTGCTTGCTAGAATCAAATTAACCATCTCATACGAAACCAAGTAACAAGCACAACATGGCATTAATATTGTGAAGTCCCCTACATTATGGATGGGATGAACATCCAAATCAAGGATGTTTAAATAACTGTGAGCACAGCCACCCTTGATCAGACCTTGATTCTTCTCACCTCCCACCTCTGGCTTCCCCACCAGTCCCCCTCCCCCTTCCCCAAATCAAAAACAACCTTTACCTTGGGGAACAGGGAAGGGGTAGGAAGTGGAGGATACTCCCATAGACACAGTGTCATTTCTCATCCAGGATCTGGGTTTGACTCCAAATCCCAGGATCCTCAGTTGGAAAAGATGTTCTGCATGTCAATGGAGCACTTGCTACCTATGCGGTCTCTCTCTTCCCCTAGGGTAGGGCAGGTGGGAAATCAGGGCTTACTGAGTGCTCCAGTCAAACACTCAAATAGCCCCAAAGCACTTTTGAGGTAGACAGGATGGCAATCACCTTTCCCTATCCCACATATCACTTAAATAATACAGCTGCATGTCAGTGCAACCCTTTGAAAATACATTCTCTATTTACCTAAACAGTTAATTCAATGGGATAGAGCTCCCGCCTTGCCCCCTATGCCCTACGTTCCCTTTGTTGTTTGTTGTCACCTCTACTATTGAAATTTAGATTGTGAGGTCCTTGGGGCAGGGGCCTGTCTTTTTTGCTACCTTGCTCTGCAAAGTACCATGTATACTGGTGGAGTAAATAATTAAATACATAAAGGCTGGAATACATTGATCAGCATTTTACCTTGATACATTGATCAAGGCTAGAAATAAACCCACAGAATCCCTAAAATGTTTAGAATTCAGTCTTGGATATTGCTGTAATTCAGGGGTGTTTTATAGAGTTGCTGCTAAAACAAGAAGCCTCTAAAGAAAGAGGTTGCTGCCTGTGTGTAAATACAATTACCTGTATATAACATCTTTTCACATTATAGCCATCTATAACCACCTCCCCATGTCACTTCAGCAGGCTTTTTCAAAGCTGGACTGGGGTGGCAGGGGAGGTTAAAAATCGAACTTGCAATAAAAAAAAAATACAGTGATTGATAAATTACACAATAACCATGCTTTAACAGACTATCACTTTGGCTTCTAATTTAAAGTCAGTGTTATGTACTATCTCTAGGCTATGTTTTAATAAGCTGCTCCTCTGAACATTTTTACATTTATAATAATCAAGTTGCTTTGGATCAACTTCTTCACATTGCAGGAGGAATGTAATAATGTAGGTGTGGTGCAGAAAGATCCAGAACAATGCAGTCAGGGAATGACAAGGTTGCCCATGTGCACATACACCTAGCTCAATCCTCACAGTAGCCTCCAAAATCCTCATATAAACACCCTCCTTCTGCTTACCACCCAAAGCGCTACGGTACTCCATGTAAGTGTTAAGTTGCTTTCACGTTTTAAACAAATTGTGGGGCTCTAATCCACAAGGTCTCTCTGCATCATATCCATAATACCTCATCAGACCATTGAGCACAGTATGTGCTTGTACACAGTCCACTAACAATTGGCTTCTGATTGCATATGGAGTGCTTCTACAATGCCTTTGCTAACCTACATTGTGCTGGTGTCCTATGGAGTAACATTCATAAAATCAGATCTTATCCCCCCCTCCCCTCTATGAGGATGATTTCAGTCTGCAGTGGGTTGTTGTTGTTTTAAATAACTAAATTGTTTTCTTATAGTATCAAACTCTTGTCTCTTTATGGTTAGATAATTCTGCTTATGTTCTTTGAAGGCTAAACAAAATTATCTGAATATAGAGTATCTCCATCAAAAGGTAAATAATGTTTCTTTGGTAAATAGACAATTTAAAAAAAAAAGAAGTCACAAAGATATTGAATTAATGATGCTTTAAATAGGATAAAAATAAGCATTCAAGTATAAGCATGGCATGCATTGCCAAACATTTCCAAGGCACTCTTTCTTTAAATATTATGAATTATTCATCCTTGTTCCATACAGCAACCCACTCACCCACCACCCGCACCATCTCCCCTTTTTGTAAGTTCAATATCAGTTGCTTTATTTGTACTAAAACATTTTCCATGTCAAACATTCTTTTTTTTTGTAAAAATAAAATAAAATCAAACTCTAAAAGAATTCCCTGTGGCACTCCTTTTTCACAGCTGTCATGCTTCCATGGTTTGAAATAGCTTGGAATATGAATATATATGCCTTAAAGTTAATTTATTAGTGTCTGTACCACACCCTGTAGTGTGTTCTCTGGCTCACCTGCTGGCTATAGTTTTCCTTTTGCTGATGACAAGCTTATTTTCATTCCTCCGTGTTTGTTTCCCCCACCCCTCATAAAGTTGTCCCTTCTAGGATTAAATTTGAGCATTTTAAAGTGAACAATATATGGTTAATATAATCCCACTGCATTATAGAATAGCATCATCCAGAGAACAAAGCATTACACTTCATACCAATGGAATGTTTTGCTGTCAGTAGTAAAATTAAAGCAGGGGAGAGAGGCTGGGCTAAAAGCAGGGGCGGGGAGCAGGAGGAGATGGTGAAAGTTTAACATTTTTAATTACAGAAGATACATATTTCCCCTTCTAATTTTCTGAGCACAAAACTGGATCAAGGAGCTTCTCAGTAGCTCTCTTGGCAATCTCTCACTCAACATGTTGTAGCAATTTTTTTCAAATTTGTTTCTGGATTTGGAATGCTTGCGTGAGGACCTATTCTTTTTTTAATTTTATGAAGGTAGACAAAACAAGTCAGAACAGGTTTGTTGTAGGTATACGTGTATACCAGTCTTGATACTAGGAGAATGGCTCAAGGAAGAAAAAAAAATCCCTCATCATTCCTCGTTTTGCAAACTTGCCTCCTCAGCTCCCCTGTTTTGCTGATTTACATTGGAGCGTCTATTGTTTGCATATACATTATAAGTCCCAGAATGATTTACCAACTCCTATTTTACTAGTCAAACTGGCCAATGATTTTAAAACAAATGTAGGCAGCACACTCTTGCAAGACATCATTCTAAAGCCAGAGCAAACCACCGGTTCCTAGTTTTGAACATTAAGGGCTTTCTCTACATTGCAGATTTCCTACATGGAATGCACTTTCACATTCTGATATAGAACTAGGATAGAAGTTCAAATATAGCCCTATTCAGGTGTTCTAGAATCAATGACAGTCAACACGTAAGGAAGAGGAGTGCACTAACCCTGCCACCCTTCGTCGTCACATTCGTCATATTATGGATAAATAATTCAATGGCTTTCTGTCATTTTTGAAATCTTTGAAAATTTGATTTCAAAGGGTGGGACTGAGATCATCTGAAAGAGAAAAAACAATCGGTGTACGTGTAATCATTTTGACAGAAGCCAATCTTTCCAGTGCTGAAAGTTTTAATTTGCCCCAGCTCATAAGATCTTTCTTCATTTGTTTGGTTATATGGTCGTAATTTTCATGTCATCTGGGAGCAGGGACCTAGCACTCACTGTGCTCATTCAATGTCCTGGTTAGAGGGTTGAGGTTCAGGGCAGATTTCACCAAGCCAGGTGGCCAAGAAGATTAGCATGTCACCCCCTTCTTCATGCTCCTTCATGACCATGAATACATAAATGCAAACGTCTACTCCTGTTTTTAAGGTTCTCAAGCTGGTTCTGTAGGTCTTGAGTGAGGACTTTCTGTGAGAGTGTGGCCAGTTTTACATTCCAGAGGCTGTAATGCTGCCACCCAGTCTTCCTGGAGTTCACTTCTGAGTTGCTGTAAAAGCTCTTTCAAAGTATTGTCAGATTGGGTGCCTTCCTTATTTTTGGCAACCGTGGCAGCCTTAAAAAGGGTTGGGCCATTATTAAAGGACCTCCTTTTGCAGGGAACCACAGTGTTCCCAGGAATCCTCCTGGTGAAAAATACACCGTGAGATACCATTTGTTTAAACAAGTTGGGCTCCGTTTCATTACCAGACTGCTTTTAAAGTGTGGTGTAAAGTGATGGCGAGCAGAGGTGAAATAGCTCTAGTTTTCCATTTTGCCTGTATGCACACCCTGTTTGTAGTTCATTCTTAACCAGCTCCTTTATGAGCAAGATAAGGATAATTTTCCCAAATTAAATGTGCGTGCATATGATTATTAACATAACACCTCAAATAATGCTTCAATGCACTATTCAGCATTGAAGTATGGCAATACAAAACATATAGAATGGACGGATATTATCTGAATTACTGAAAATATTACCATATTTGCCCTACTTTTCTTATTTTTAGTTTCGATATAGAACAGTTCATTGGTACAAAAGGAAGAAACTACGAGATTGGAGAGGAGCCTAAATTGTGGAAATTTCTGGATTTTCAAAGTTGGCAGATAAGAATTAACAACAGCAATATTACATTAAGTGTTTATAGGTTATCACATACTCCTAACAACTCTGTAAGATAGGTCAATATTACCAGCCACATACCACAGATGAGGTGGCTTATGCCAAGAGATAGTGGCTTCCCATTTACATTACTGCAACATGCTCAATATGGAGCTGCTCTTGAAAAGAGTTCAGAAACTTTAGCTGGTGCAAAATGCTACAGCAGGATTGCTTTCTGGTGCATTTCATAGACCATATTACCTGTGTCTTATACCAAATGCACTAGTTTCCGACTTGTTTTCAGCCCAAAATGTGCCTACACAAAGTGCCCCAATTCAAAGTGCCTTACCTATAAAGTCCTAATGTCCTGCTATGTCTGGATCAGGCTCAGCATTAGGTTAAACTAAGGGGCAATCCTAAAGCAAGTCAATAAATAGGCAATGGTCAAGGGCACAGTTTTACCAGGTAAGTGGGAAAGTTCCTAAAGAGAGGTCTGAAGAGCAGGCAAGGTCAGAACACAGATAAGTAGTCAGATACAATACACAGTCCAAGAAGCAAAGTCAAACAGGAGTCCAAGGACAGTAGCACAAAGATTCAATCACAGAGCAACATCAGAGGTACAAGGCACTGGAGCTGGAAGAAGACATTGTTTCCAGCAATGGCTAGACTGATACTGCAGACTTATATTGCCAGAGCTTCCTGAACCCCATCCAGGGCTCAGCTAAGTTCATTACAGGCCTTGCTCCAGTCCGGAGGAGTCCCTTCCTCTTGAGGAGTCTTTCTATCCCAGCACTTCTCCTTAAAGGAGCCCTGCTGGCTTGCCTCTTGAGACGATGATGCTCTCGGGGACTAGGTGGCCACCCAGCCTCCACCTCAGAGGTTGAACTCCCCCTCTCTTGTGGGGATGGAACCATGGCCATCTCCCCTGAGGGCCGAGGCTTGACCAGTTCTCCTGCCATGGGTAGCTCCTTGGTGCTGGCCATCTCTGGGAGCTCTAGCTCCTCTCAGAGGAGGATTCTTCCAGCGGGGGCATGACACCTAAAGGGTTTGGGGCCAGGATATCTGAATGACCTTCTCTTGTATGAACCTGCCCATAGATTATGATCTTAATCTGAGGCCCTGCTGTATGTCCCACCACCAAAAGAGATTAGGTTGGTGGGAACACAGGATAGAGCCTTTTCTTTGCCAGCACCACAACTGTGGAACTCCCTCACAAAGGAGTTAGGCTGGCCTCATCTCCATTTAGTTTTAGGTAGGCAGTAAAACGGTTTTTGTTCCATGCAGCTTTTACATGTTTTTAGTAAGTGAAAGTTTGATTCCATTCTCTTGATGTTAAGATTCGCTCTGCTTATGATCTGTTCATTGTAAAATTTGGATTTTATGGATCTGGCTTTAGATCTGTTGGATCCAAAGCAGCTCCCCCCCCCAGGATAGGCCTGATCCAGACCCATCAGATATGCCAGCCTGGTGCTGCCATGGTGAAAAATGCCCCCCAAAAGCCACCACCCCCACTTTCTGCCCTGAGCAGCACGAGTAGGCATGGCATGGAACATTGTGGAGGATCCACGGCTATGCTCCTCCCCAGTCCCAGTTTGGATCGCTTTGCCGATTAAGATTTGAATCAGGGACTTCCTGGCTCATTGCTCATCGTTTCAGCCACTACACTTAGTTCACTGGCATGGCCTAGCATTTGCCAAAAATATCATACTGTTCATAGCACACCTTTTTACATGCTAGTCAATGAGTAACCAATAGTAATTACTCAGTCCATTCAAATAAATGTTGGCTTTGTAACAGCTCTACTTTACGTATCTCATTTAAATAAGTTGCAGCCTCTGTAGCACTAGCAGCATGTCCTAGGAGAATTGTCAAGTGTTTGTGGGTGAGCAGACACAACAGGAATCTGAGCTACACAGCACCTTAAAGTTTTAATTAATCTAGTATTCGCTATAAATACCAAAAGGAATACCTATAAAAATTAATTAGATGATCTATGCAGCCCAGATTTCTCAATTAGTAACTGCTATGCTGAAACATTATATTAGACAATGTAGAGAAGAATGTTAACTATATATATTTTTTAAAAAATCTGCTATCACTACACATGATTGATATTTATTAACATTATAGCATAACTGTGTTAGCCTTCTGTTTACAAATTTAAAGGCTAAGTGTAGCACACATATAGATTGTTTTAGTTGTTCAGATATTTTAATAAATTAGCATCTGATGAACTGGCTACAACCCATGAAAGCTCATGCTAATTTATTAAAATATCTGAACAACTAAAACAGTTAGTCTATATGTATGATTGATATTTGTAGGCTGGGGCTCCATAATCTCTTAAAGCTGTGAGTGACACAAGCTGGAAAGGGCTCAGGTTCAGTCCCTGGTATCTCCAGTTTCAAAAAAAGGATAAGGTAGCATGTTGTGGAAGACCCTTACTTGAGACCCTAGAGCAGTGTTCTCCAACCTTGGGTCCCCAGATGTTTTTGGCCTACAACTCCCAGCAACTCAACAGCCAGCTATGCTTTTGTAGGCCAAAAACATCTGGGGACCCAAGGTTGGAGAACACTGACCTAGAGAGCCAATGCCACTCAAAGTAGACAATACTAGGCTAGATGGGCAAAGCACTGGACCTAGTATAAAGCACCTTCCTATGCTCCCTATGGGTGTTTGGAACTCAAATAACTTGTACTACTTAGAAAGGGAGGGCTAGGTGGGAACCTGGAAGGCATGCGGAAACCTCCCACTGCCCTTAACATCCTTGCATGGCGCCTGATGTGCTGAATGTGGAAAGGAGAAACAGGGCTTTATTGAGATCTCTCAGGATCAATCCACATGCAGGCACTATGTCACACTAGGAAGGAGAGTCCACACAGAGTTCAAAGAAATAATGTTTTTTGAGAATTAAGAAAATTATCCTGAAATGGTAGCACAATATTGTGGGCATGGTGTGGAGTGTAGGGAAGCAGGTATCCTTGCACTAGTTCCCCCCCCCCTTTTATTCTAGCTAGCTGGTGAACGCGGTAGCAGGTGAGTCCCTGAAAATGCCACCAAGGGGCTTGAGATGTTGGAAATAGGCAACATTTATTATTTTATTTATTTAATTAATTTGTATCCTGCCTTTCCACTGAAAACGGAATTCAAGGCAGCCAACAATAAGAAAACACAATCTAAGAACAAAATCTTAATTAAAATATAACATAAATAACAGATCCGTAAAAACACAATTAAAAACACAACAATAAAAGAAATAGCACCCAATCAATTTCAAAAAAACAACAACCCTTCAGCAACAGACTAACTTACATGCCAAAGGCCAGCCTGAACAAAAAAGCCATCTTTGCTGCTGGTAGAAAGAAAACAGAGAGGGAGGCAACCTAGCCAGGGAGTCCACAGCCTGGGAGTGGCCACCAAGAAGGCCTTCTCTCACGTCCCCACCAGACGGGCCTCCGATGGTGGTAGAACTGAAAGAAGGACATCACCATAAGATTTTAACACCTGGGCAAGCACATATGGGAGAAAGCAGTCTTTCAGTTAGCCTGCTCCCAACCCATATATTGCTATGCAGGGCATAACCCACACTTTGAATTGTGCCCAGAAACAGACTGGTAGCCAGAGAAACTGTTGTAACAAGGGATTCATGAACTCCCTGTAACCAGACCTGGCTGATAATCTGGACACAGCATTCTGGACCAGCTGAATTTTCCAAACACTTTTCAAATGGCTGGATGGGAAGGAACACGCTGAAACTGAACCCCGACAAGACCGAGGTACTTCTGGTGGGGGACAAGGGGAGGTTAGTGGATGTTGACCTGGTGCTGAATGGGGTACATTTGCCCCTGAAGGCCCCTGAAGGACGTACGATATCCCACTCCTAATCCGATCGATTTTATCTGCGAAGTGCTTCGCTAAAGCCTCACAGGAGGCTTTTGACTGTTCCAGTGGGTCCGGAGCGACTGGACCGACCAGACTCCGGACCACTTGGAACAGCCTCCTGGGGCAGCACTCTGCAGACGCAATGGAGGCAGCATAGAAATTCTTTTTTGCTGCCTTCACTGCCACCCGGTAGGCTGAAGATGCAGCTCTAACCCATGTTCGATCATCTTCGGAGCGGGAATTTCGCCATCGGCGCTCTAGCCTTCTCACCTCTTGTTTCAGAGCTCGCAGCGACGGAGTGAACCATGGCGCCGCGCGAGCTCTGTTTAGGCGAAGAGGGCGCTTCGGGGCAACTCGGTCTAATGCCCTGGTGATTACAGCATTCCAGTCATCCACCAGGGTCTCGACCGAGCTACCGTTTGTGTGCTCCAATTCCCCAAGCGCGTTCAGGAATCCATCCGGATCCATAAGACGCCTGGGGTGGACCATCCTAATAGGTCCCTCACCCCTGCAGAGGGGTTGTGGCACCGAGAAATCCAACCCCACCAGATAGTGATCTGACCATGACAAGGGGGTGGTGGATATACCCCCGATTTCCAGATCATTTCCCCCCTCTCCAGAAACAAAAACCAAGTCCAGCGCATGACCGGCTACATGGGTAGGTCCAGTTAATACAGGGTGCAGCTCCCAGGAAGCCATGGTCTCCATGAAGTCCCGAGGTGCCCCCATGAGGGCAGCCCCCGAATGCACGTTGAAGTCCCCCAACACCAGTAGCCTGGGGGACAAGACACGCACATCAGAGACCACCTCCAGCACCTCGGCCAGGGAGTCTGTCATGCAGCGGGGTGGACGGTACACGAGCAGAATCCCCAGACTGCCCTTTGGACCCAACCTCCAGTACATGCACTCAATAAACTTGGTCTCCCGGAGAGGGAGTCTGGTGAGGACCAAGGACTCCCGGTAGATAACAGCCACTCCCCCTCCCCGTCCCCCAACCCTTGGCTGCTGGGCATACGAGAAACCAGCCGGACACAAGGCCGCCAGAGTTGGAGCAGCGGCCTCATCCAGCCAGGTTTCCGTAATACATGCCAGGTCCGCACCCTCATCCAGGATCATGTCATGGATTACAGATGTTTTTTGGGTAACGGACCTGGCATTACACAGGGATGACCCTTCCCTAGAACAATCTATCTTATCCTCATATCCAATATTCCCGTTTCACAGACTGGGAGAGCTAAACCATATATCTCAAACCGGAAAGTGGCCAGTGGCTGAGTGGAGGACTAGATTCCAACCATTCAGGTCCAAATCTGACACTCAGCATCTGTCATGCCTAAAAATCTATTTTCCATAAATGTATAGTCATGTAAGTAACAAGAGAGAGCAGAGCAGAACAAATGGAAATAATTTCTGTTTGGCACCATATCTTACTAAACCTACTTGAAAATAGTTTATATTTAATTTAGATTACATTTAATATGCAGTTTACATTCTAAAACATATGGTTTTGTTTCAGAACTGATCCCACCTCTTTCTGAAAGCCACTGCAAAATTCCCATTAACAGCAGCAGTCAATTCCAACTGTTACTTTGTAAATTTTACATTTAACATCCAAAGAAAATGCTGTAGCCAATTTTTTTTGTTTAATATTAATTAGAGGGGGAGAGATTAATGAGCAAAATAAAGATGCTGCTTCTGGGCTGAGGTCTGGGTTTACAAGGAATATACACATGAAAATAAGGTTGACTGTTATTTACTTAAATATCTTCTTACTCTGAATTCTATTGCTAACGTGGCTTTAAACATTTAAAGCCCTGTTTACAAGGAGGCTCTGAAAGTAGCTTCAAACCATTATATCCCTAATTGAATTCCCCAGGAGCCCAGTAAACTCAAAGGAATAAAGAAAGAAATCATAACATTTGCTAAATCATCTCCAAACATCTCGCACTGCGAAGTTGCATGACCTGTTACAAGCCTGAATTGATGATTGCAGCTGAACTGCTGAAACCTCTGTTATTTAGATGGAAATCATACAAAATGCTGCCCATTTGAAATACACAAATTAAATCATACCTGCCTTCACTTTTTATCTCTAATTATAAAGAAGGCTTGCACAAAAGACTAGTATGTGTACATGCTGATGAGAAAGGGCCTAAAAAAAGAGATATATGTAACCTTCCTATAAAGAACCAGGCTACTCTCATATGCAAATTGGCAGGGAAGTGGGTCAATAAATTCAAAGGAAATGATTTTGTGGTATACAGAAATAAAATAAATATGGTCCTGCAAAACCAATTCCCTGGGTATCTCTAGAAGAAATTATCTAGACTTGCAAAAAATTCCACATATCCCCCTCCTTCCATCTTACCCTTTTGTGTATCAACATCCATACCAGACAGATCACAAGAGAAGTGATGGTCATTATCTTAACCCGTTAAATAGCTTCACACATCCCTGTCAACTTACCTGGCTTGTAAGTTATTCCTGGGGGGAAAAGGAATCCCTGCTGGGCTGCAGCCGCCGCTGCCAATGTCCGCTGGTCGTGTGGAAAAATTGGGATCATGAGCGGAGGCATGTGACCCTGAACCTGCTAAACAGAAGAGAGTCTCTGATCAGAAACAGCACAAATTTGCCTTGACAGATACCTCTCCAGCACTGATAGTTTGCTTGCGTTCCAAAGTCCCATCGAACCTTTTCCTTAGAATAATCCTTGCCAATTTCACATTATCACATCAAAGCCCAAGCTAACATTGCTCTCCCTTAGTGTCAAAGGTGCAAGAGACTCATTCACCTGCACTTTTTCTTATTCTGCCTTGCTTTGTTTAATTCCTCTGCTGGTGCTGCACTAAAGCAAGAAGATACCCTTGAAAGGGCAACTTTATTTTCTCTTTCTCATTTATTTATTTATTGTCCTGCACTTACACTACACAGTTCCATTTGTCTTTCCGATTATACTATGTCCATGTGCATTTTGAGCATCTGCAGATAACTCAGTGTTTTTAAAATATTAACACAGCTTGTTAAGTATTTCCTTAAATGAAACCAAAGTTCTCAAGATTTAAGACTACAGCATCTTGGCTCCCAATTAAACTAATATCCATACATACCTCACTGTAACATATAAATTGCTCATCTATCTAAGCTACTTTATAGCTTTAAGCACTATCATGTAGCCTGGTAATTATGGACTGGTATTCAGAAAGCATTTCAGAATAAATCCCACTATATCAAATTTCATTTGACCTTCATAAATGTATTGAAAAGCAAAATAAAAATAAAAATTGAAGTTTAAAAAAATGTAAAAGCAGAAAATTCTTTATATCCTTATTGGACTTTTCACTTGACAAACTGCACTAGACAGATTGGACCAATGTACCCCTCTTAAAATTCATCACAGTTTTATTTCCCTGGATCTTTGATTCATGATAGCATGTCATAAGAAGACTGGATTGGATGCATGCCCCCCCCCCTTTGGGACATATTCAGAAATAATGCAAGGATTTTGCTGATGATTACCAGCAATGTTAACACAAAAAGGTCTCTCTGAATCATAGCTAGGAAGTATAAAAACGAATTGCTTCATAACCAGAAAATAATTTCAGTCCTTTCTCCTGTTGCAAATGAGTGACATAAAACTCTATTACAAACTCAAAATGAACTTCAAACATTTTGGTTTTGTTCTAATTCCTAAGATATATATATATATATATATATATTACTGGTAAAAATCCATATGTTGACCTATGACACTGTTTAAATAGTGTCAAATTTTCTTGTCATATCCATGTTCCTCTCTCAACCTCTGATGCAGACCAGAAAGGCTACTGTGTATGTACTTCTAAGAGAGTTAATTTACCAACAACCTTTCCCTGGGGGAAAAGCCCTAAGATGTAGGTTAATAAAGGTCAAGCAAAATATAAACACTTTACAGTATTTTTCGGAATCCATTTCTCAGGAAAATCAACTTATAATAAAAAGGTCTTTGTGCAATTACTGCCATGGCACTGGGGTGTGAAAGAAACTAGCTTTGAGCAGCCATTTCTTTATTTTAGCTGAGGTAAGCCTCACTCTCCACGTAAGCAACACATTTAACGTGGTTAAATTGAAGTTGATCCCCCTGTGCCCAGTATCAACGTTTTATAATACTACTTTGTTGCATGATTATCATTCTTACCGACTCCTTGAATAAACAAGCAAAAACAATGTCACTGTCTAATGGTAGTAGGAAAAAATACAGCATCTTGCAGGAATTGAATAAAATGTGTTTTACAATCACTTTGTGTGCTTTCATAGTGGATGTTGAATCAAACTGATCCAGAGTCACTCACAACTCCTGGAACCCCAAATACTAAAGAGTCAGGTTGAAGAAATACAATATCCATATAGCCTTTTGTTTTTTTGTTGTCACAGGAAATAAACAAAGGACAGCACCATTTAGTTGAGAAAGAAGAGTATATAAACTAATGCAGTGGACATTTCTGGAAGTGATTTTAGCTTTTTCCTCCGATGTAAATGATTGTTACAGAAATCAAGAGCAGAAGTATGTTCTGGAGGTGATAGGGCTGCTACCCTAAACCACATCTTAAGGGTGGCCGGGTGACCGGCCAGATGGGCGATGAACAAATGTAATAAAATAAATAAATAAATAAATCTGCATGTCTACTTTCCCATGCTCCCCATATGCTCCAATGAAACTCTTTGTGTGATATGACTGTCATGCTGTGCATGTCTCTATTCCTGCTCCAGATTATTGGCTTCTGCTGTATATTGGAGTGTACAGTAGTTTTTTATGCTAAAATGCCAGAGAGGCTATTGACCTGTGAGAATCTTGATATTTTCAAAAAAATACTTAGGTTCACTCTAAACTATGGTACCATGAAAGGAATGCCTGGGGCAGCAAGGATCTAGCTCTTCTCCCTACCAATGTGGTACATCATCTGGTGACCAGGGTTGTGGAATAAGAAGCACAGAATATGCTCTTTGATCTTTGAATATGGAAGAAAGAAACCCCCAAAGGGGGACGACAGGGAGAATAAAACAGTTGTATGTATTCCAGACTTGCGAAGAGCAATCAGAAGGCTTAAGAGGAGAAGGCATGGATATGAAGACCACAAAAACCTAGGAAAGAGTTCTGGGGCTGAAGTTGCCCCAAACCTCCATATTCTATGAGCAAATGAAATTATGTAGAGTCAGGATATTCCCAAATCCTATAATGTCTAGGCACTATGGCACAGTGGAAACAGGGAAGTCCGTGTATCCCCTTTTTGTGAAGTCAAAAGTATATTAAACACCAAAGACAGAGGTGTAAACTGTGTATTGGGAATAGAAAAGTTGGGCTAGGTAGTGCCACCCCAGGAGTCAATGTACCTTCTACACATTTTTTCAAATGACGATGGAGATTTGAGCCAGGAAATCAGTACTCTCTCTGGAATGCTTGAAGCAGACTTGGTAGGCGTAGCCCCTAGTGCTTTATGCCAGTTGATTTAGGGGGATGAGAATAGGCAGCTTCATCAAATCATATATATTCCCAGAAAGGTTAATTGCTTCTCTGTTCCTTCAGTCTTTTTGAAAATCAAGTCACCAGCAGATGCCAAATAAAGACACTCTTTTCTTCCTACTCATAAAAGCGATGCATTGTTGCACCAACATCTCTTTCTTTTTGTCTCCTTTGCTAACTTGATAATGATGCCTTTTTATTTTTGCCATCTGCCCTGGAGCTTCATTAAAGATACATGAATGGACTAACTGGCCTGATATCTTGTGAGGAACAGGTGCTATTGTTTGTCCCTGAAGACCTGCACTAAAGATCTGACTCTGAATACTTGAGAAAGAGCATCTGCAGCAGTCAGTCAGAGAGGAACTTGGCAAGGACCTTGCTATGTGCTAATGTGCAAACAGAGTGACACTCAAGGAGACTCATTTTCTCTTTCATGAAGATTTAACTTTTTCCCTTACATGATTGGAAATAAGTATTTAAATCTTAACAATCCTCTTTGTTCAATGCCTGTCACTGAGCTACAGAAGCAAAATTATGAGAAGTCCCAATTTATTCCCTGTAAAATACAGATCCAAAGAAGACAATTGTACATTGTACTCCCAGTGTACATGACATGTTTCCGAATAAAGAAACTGAAAATATATTTTTCGACAGGCTGTTAATGTTTGGTTGTCTATTTCTGCTATTGTCTCAGTTTTCCATTATTTTTCTTGATAAATTGCTTTGGGATTGCTGCCTGAAGTTAAGTCTGTATGATCATGTTAATTGTGTTTTATGATATATTTTTATATACAGTTTGATAGAAGGCACTTTGTGTATGAATGTAAAACAGAGGGATCATCACCACCACCACCTTATTGGCATTTGAGGTCTGAACTGAGTTTGTTACTTGAAATATTGCAAGCACCTGATGTTATCAGGAACACTTTTTAAAATGCTTTAACTTCAGTATATAATATAAAATATATAAAATGTCTCAAAACTAGTAGTATTGTTGCTACCAATACTACAACAGATTCAATAAGCAGGTTGATGCTTTAAAATTGAGTGATAAGGGAGTGTTTCAGTCACTCATCTGTTGCAAAGTCATTTATGTTTACTTCTGTACAAAGACAAGAGGAGGAGGAAGAATGGCAGAACTCTTTCAGGGAGATATGGTATAAAACAGCTTTCCTCAACTTGGTGCCTTCAAAATGTGTTGGACTACATGGCCATGCTGGCTGGGGATAATGGAAGCTGCAGTCCAACACATTTGGTGGGCACCAGGTTGGGGATGGCTAGAATGCAAGAATGGTTAGCCCCCACCTTTTTTTCTTTCTGTCATCTGAACAGAACCTGTCCATTGAAGGCACAACATGAACAAGGACTTTCTATTACACTTACTGAAAGTGATTAGCCTTCATAACTTTTTCTATTTACTGGCTACAGTAGTACAAATCTATTTTGGCCAGTATTGCAGTTAGGCAGTATGCATATCTGCCTAGCTCATCACTAGCATCTGGGAATGCTTCCCATTCAACTATTAGCAAATTCAGGCACTGTTGAAAGGGGAGAGGGGACGTGGAATGGTTTAATTTCAAGTTAGGCAAGGCTCAGTTTAACCTGTAGCCCATGCACCATCTTTATAATAACATACCACAAACTATTTGTGCCTAAGGGGTCTATTTCTGTCTTCTAACCTTGCCCAGCTGTTTGTACATCTGGGAGATGCAGCAGGCATGCAGATAAACTGCCTCCTCTTCCTCCAAAGTCTAAGGCCAGCAGAGGTCTGCTTGGCTGGGGGCTTCACTTGTTGGAGAAAGAAGTAGTTGTCTTTGCAAGTGCCTGCCTAAACAGCTGTAGCCTGGGAAAAGTGACTTTTTGCAATACTGGTATAACCCTGCTCTGTGTAGCTTCCCAGCATGGTTTTACATCCATTGAAAAGAAATGGGATGGTTTTATATCAATCTGAGAAGCAGGGATGGCATCCTACTCCACTGCAAGCACTGCATTCAGGTCCATTTATCTAATTGTATATGTGTTGCTCAGTGCCTTTAGAGGTTTTAATAGCACTAGGGAGCTGCAACTGTCCAGTGCGTTAGCAATATATGTTTTAATATTTCTTAGACATTGCATATTAATGCTTTAATATTGTAAACTCAGTGGACAGTTATATGCTACATCTATGAGAAATATGCATCTTTAAAAGTGCACATGTGACAGAGAAAATAACATCTAATCTAAAATTTCAGTTCTAATTTGTATCTCAGAGTAACATTTCCGAGTCCCTTACTTGAAAAGTACGTCAAAATATTTTCTAAATTTATTTTGAAAACTTCAGACAAGTAAGTGGACAATAGTATGGTGTTTAACTAGGTAAGATATATAAAAAAGTGTCAGATATCTTTTACTGAGGAGCACAATCATTCCATAAAGACATAACGGATGGCCTTTATGAAAATACTACACATTTATACAACTCTACAGGACAAACAGTATTGTTCTGTATTGTCCCTGAATTTTATATTTTAATCTGGTAACCTTATCATGTGTTACAAGCCTTATATGTTTGTAACAACATATATGGGTTGGGTGGGTTGGGAGAGAGTGTTCAATTCAGTGGTTCTTGTGTATGCATAGATCAAAGCCTATATAATTTATATACATATGAACACACACACGCTGAATTGATAACACTAATTTCTTAAATGTGCAGAAAGCCTTGTGGGCACTTTAACAATAGTCTAAATATAGCATTATTAGCTTCATTGCACAGTTGGTTAGGATGTGTCACTTGATCTTCTTCTGAGCCACTGTGAGCATAGTATGGGGAAAGGGACATACAAATAAACATGATGATGACCATTGCTGCACTCATGGTTCATGACAAATTCATGGTGAAGCAGTCATCAGACAGCGTCACTATGAACCTAGATCACCCACAGTCCTATGACGTTGAGTGGTACAAACCTGGCTCACAGGAAATGTACCACCTTTGTTTCTCTCTGTCTTGACATATGCGTAAAGTAAATCCATGTTTTACTACCTGCCTGCTGTGGAGACCAATTTGTATCTATACATTTAGTCATATAATACCAGGAAACACAAAATACATTTGAATACTATTTTGTGATAAAAGAATGAAAATGATTAATTAAATGACTTTAAACTGTGTATGCTTCCAGAAACAGTCACTAGGAGGGAAGGAGAATGTCTCAGCTATAAAAAAAAATTAATAAAACATGTTATGCAAAAGTGAATTTATGGTTCATTTGGAATTAGAGATCTACCACCTTCTCAATCCATACAAATGCATAATCTTGTCAATTAAATATTATTGTTAAGGTCTAGTAGTATGTTAAAATCACTTTAAAGTGCAACTAAGGAAAATTCATGTGTGTTTATTACTCCTTATGGGTCTATTAGTCGGCATTTTATTCAGATTCGTGTTGTAAAATCTGCATAAACTCAGCATATTGTTATCCCCATGTGTGCATTTGTTTGGTTAAAGCATAACAGCAAATCTCGGTTACTACAACTTCTGAAAAAGTCAAGAGAGCTAAAAGAGACTCACTTTTTAATCAGATCCAAACACTTTATGACTATCGGAGTGGACTATTATGCAAATGGTCACAGCTTGTGGTCACTCTGCCATGACAGAATACAGAACAAGTCAATTAATTCAGATATTCCACAAGACTAGTGAAGATGTATATGTTTCTTAGTTCCACTGTGCCTTTTTTCTCCAGAAGAAAAAAAAAAGCCTTCCATTAAGATCTCACATTCAAACAGATTAGTTCTACATGTTAATAATATCAATTTATGTAATGATTGGCCTAACTTCGAGTAGCACTAAACCCCGTAGATGATATGAGCCATCTTCAAAAAGCTGGCTCTGTCTTTACACATTTTCTTTACATCCTTACTGAAGTTTGTGTTTTCAACAATGAACATTTATTGTTTACTCACATAAAACACAAGGTTTGTATTTAATGGCAATACATATGTAATTTTGCATGGGTTGCTCCATCCCAACCAGAGATCTTGCTTTGAATCTCTACCAATAGCTCTGGGGAAATTGGGAGGATAAATGTACAGTAATACCTTGGATTGCAAGTAACTTGGTTTGAGAGCGTTTTGCAAGACAAGCAAATTTTTAAATATTTATTTAATTTTTTTTGACTTGATATACAAGCGACGTCTTGCAATACAAGTACTGTAGTACGGCTTAAATCAAAAATCTCTGTACACATTTTTTGGGGGGATTTCGTTTTGATATAAGAGTGTTTTGGATTACAAGCACGTTTCCGGAACGAATTATGCTCTCAATCCAAGGCATGACTGTAATTATATTTATTTAATGTAAAGTAAAACCCCTATATATTAGTAGTAGTAGGCGATCACTCATGACCGAGTAAGATTGTCTTCCAGGATAAAATTACAAAAATAAAATTATAAAAAGGAGGAAATTCTAAAAAAATGTGTAGACTCTAGCGATGGGTCCGTAAGTGACTATGGAGGCCAATTCTAGATCCACACAGCTTCCCACAGAGAGGACACAGGTTACCAGAAGGAAGATGGTCCTGTAAAGGATTCGTTTGACGTGCTTTTCACTTAGCACGTTTCTCCCTTTCACCTTGCACTCGGGCTTCTAATAATATATATTATACTAATAATATATATTAGTAACACACACACACATCAAATACTGCAGTCCTAAATGTATTTACCCAAGCCCAATTGTAATAATTATAATAAAACATATTTAAATATACATATTTAGTATCCAGCCATGCATATTCTGTGTTAAAACATACATTACTGAGTTGGCATATGAATGTCCTCTGTGTCTTCCTGTCTCATGCCACTCCAGTAACATCAACAGAATGGAACCACACGGGCTTGGCAAATTATGTGGTTCTTATCCCCATGCCAGAGTCATTCTTCTCTTGGGGTCTACTGTGCTGGGAAAAAACCATGTCATTCAGAATGCTTACATGATTGCTTCCTTTAGATGCTACAGGATTGCTTAGAGGATCAAGGCATGCAGAAATAGCTCCCATACCATTTGGGTAACATGTACATATTTTTTTGGCTGAAATCAGTGTGACTTACTGCCAAATAAATGTATTTAAGAACATGGTGCCAGTTTCTCACTTTCTTTAAAATATTAGTCCCCAAGCAATTACACCATTCTTCAAAGAGAAACAAGACTTATCGCACCCATAACGGCATAGTAACATTGCCATTAAACCTTTACTGCAGTATAGGGCTATGTAAATAAATAGGTAATTATTTTAACAGTACTCACGTGAATCATATTTTTGTCGTATGTTGTCATGCGAAATTAAGCCTCAATATTGCACTTTCCTACATCACACAAAGTGGTCAACACCTATAGGAACTTAAGCTGTAATCCTATACCCATTTACCTGGGAGTAAGCCCCACTGAACTCAATTGGGCTTACTTTTGAGTAGGCATGTATAAGATTGCACTGTGTGGGTTACAGATTCAGTTATGATAGAAACCACTGAAGTGCAAGATGGGGGAAGCACAAACCAGTAACAGAAAGTTGGCATAGCATTCAAAGGAGCCTATGCCCCAAGGCAGATGTTCAAATTATTTGAGGAGAGGTGTCAATGTAACTAGAAAGTAAGCTTACAACTGGTTTTATATCCTATGAAAGAGAGAACAGAAGATGACTCTTGGGGCCCATTCATCCAACACTATTTAGTTTCTTTTCCACTATAGTGTCATTGATGAATGCACAGGTTACATATGGGAGTAAAGGAAGTATCTAAATGGTCCAATAGACCTTGCTTGAGTGTGTCACTGCCAATGTTTCAAAAAGATTTTGATCTGAAATGTCTGGGACATGTCTGCAGATAATAGTGATTGCTCTGTCTGCAACATCACAGGAGCAGTGGCGTACAGAGCCCTTCCATGCCATATCACTTTTAGTGGGAGCAGTACAACCTGTCCAATGACTTGTAGTCCTAGTTCTTCCTGCACCCACTTGTGGAGGTGGACAGCTGTGCCAACAGAATCTGTGATATTCAGAGCATTATTTTTGGCTTTTAAATACACTTCTCAATTCTGTTCTCACAATGGAGCCCATGCTGTCATACCACTGTTTACAGTCATTGACAGCTTCTCCTGATATTCACTCTAGAATCAAAACTACAATACTCTTCTCCTATTCATTTTCATTGGCTGAACAGTAATAAAGACATAGTTCCTATGCAATGCAACTAACTGTATTCTGACTGTAGTTTCCATGATAAAATTCATAGTCACATGTATATAGAATCATTTGTCAGTAACAATGAACCTTTGTCCAGCTGTGACTATTTCCCCACTACTACAGCCAGGCCTTATCTGCTCAGGAAATGCCTGTTTTAACTGACAGGTAGGAGATTAAATCTACAGCTGCTGAAACACAATCTCTACTGTTAGATAGGCTTTCATTGAAAAGCACTACAAACACATAATTTGTTTATGTTGTACCAGCAATCTTTGACAAAGCAGAATGTCTAGCTGAGACAAATGTGGTTAAACCCATTTATTGTATTATTTCTGCTACACAGAGCAAGCTCTTAAAACATAGAAAACTAGTCAAGGCACAAAGCTCTAGCTGTCTAAAGAAATCAAGAATAGATGACTTCTTGTTACACTAGCCCCCTTTACACAGTAAAGCATGCTTTCTCCTGGAAAATATCCATTTGAATTTTCTTTTTTTTTTACGCACGAGGTTCAATGATACTTATGTGTGCAGGCTGTGAGATGTATTTGTTTTGTTTTCATAGTAGAATAAGTTGCTATCTTCATAACAGACAATTTTAAAAAACAGATCCACTTCAGGCATATATATTTTTTTTCAAAATGGTTAATAAATGCACCATGTCTTTGCATACATACATCCTGATCCAGGTAACTGTGAGTGCAGCAGACATTCCATACTCACTGCTGCAAAGACAGCTACGTAGAGCATTTACTATGTTGGCATCTGAACAGTGCGAAATCCACATTATTCCACCACAGTGCATACACATTCAGAAGCTGGTTTCCATTCACAGATTATTGCTTTTCCTAGAATGTGAGAATAGCGTTTTACTTCTTCAGTGCTGCTCAAAGGCAGCTGCTATGCTCTAATTAGCTGCAAGTTTAACTAGCAGGCATGACCACTAGCACACCAGGAAACTAGAACTGGGTACTACAGCAACCAGAAACTAGCCTGAACTAACAGAATGGAATGGAACAAGTCAGCAGAGCTCTGCTGACCTAACCCATTTCCAGAAATGCTAGTTTGATCTAGTTTCTGGGGTTGCTGAAGCATTCTTGCTAGCACAATTTGATGAGGGCTGGCAGACTGTCAGCACTGGATACTGCCCATGGAGGATAAGTCTATCAGTGGCTACTAGTCATGATGGCTATATATTACCTTGAATATCACAGGCAATATGCCCCTGTATACCAGTTGTTGGGGTACACAAATAAGCATGCATATCATGTGTGAGCTTCCTATGGGCACCTGGCTGGGCGCTGTGTGAACAGAATGCTAGCCTAGATAGGTCTTTGGTCTGATCCAACACAACTCTGCTTATCATTATGTTTCAATTCTCATTGAATGCAAGAACCATCGACAACTGTAAAATGGACAGGGAGACAAATGCTTGCACAAAGAGTTCTGTGTATGTATCAGAGACTCAACTAGCTTTGGATAAAGCTATCAGGCTAAAAAGCCAGAATTAGGGTCATCCACTAGCATCCAAGAGGTGATTTTCAAAGTCTTTATCCCTTGAACAATCTTTGAATTATCTATATATTCCATGCTCAGTGTGCGTGATGGACATGTTCCAGTCCAAGTTAACTTTCCTGAAGTTGTGCGCACATGTGTTTATAGGACACATAAACATGTGCTTATAATCACTAACAAAGACTTCTCCCCTTCTTTCAAACCTGAAAATCACATCTATGTTTCCCAGGAAAAATAGCCATTTGGCAAACATAAGAATTGTCACTAAAAGAGCAGTGCATAATTCAGAGGCATGAAAATTGAGAAAAGCACACAAGGTATGTACAGCTAACAATTGAATGTTTCATCATTCATCTTCCTCTTGTATCACCACAGGGCCATATCCTACCCATCTATCCATTTTTAATAATTATTTTTAATTTAATCTTATTTGTAATATTCACCATTGGATTGGAAAGCTAGCACAGGAGCTGCCACTCACAATGCTGCATTTGGCATAAACATTTTTTTTAAAGTATGTAATAAATGGGCTGAATCCATGGGGAATCCCTCAAACAGCATGGATAATGAGGGGAATCCATAACAGACATAAACAAACCCAGAACGATGTCTGTGGCCAGAATCATTATGTAAGATATATCAGCATATATTTGAATGTTCAGCTTCAAACTCGGTGTCTATTACATTGATTCAATCACAGTGTGGGGTTCAGATAACAAACAAACCTTGCCTTTGGGGGGAAAATATATCTGGGACTAGAACTGAGTGCTACACCCCAGTCACTTAAACCTTGTGGTAAAGCAATGCAAGTTTTATTCTGCACACACTTCATTACAGCAGGACAATATGGAAAAGTAGACATCCATCCTTAGCAGGAAAGAAATCCTTTCTCCCCCACCTTCTTCCTAGTTTCAGTATTGCAACTTTTAAAGCTGCTGTCATCTCAAAGCCATATTCCAGTTCTTTGCACAAGGGGCATTCGGGAAGAGTTCACATTAACAATTAGAGACCCATTTTAGTCTAAGGGCTTTGACACACACCTTCCCATGTTTTTTAAGCACGATACTCATATCTTCCGAAAGGATGCAACAATAACACTACCAAATCTTTTCGGTAATTATTAATTTCACTGTAGAATAGATTTCATTGCTATGCTTGGCTTGTTAAAAATGCATTTTGTTCACCTCAGGGTACAGCATTAGCCTGTGTATTTGCTCTTTCCATTTTTTTTTTTCTTCCCCAGGTTTTGTTTAAAAATTCTACTTAAGCTGGGATATTAATCACTGCTCAGAGGCGGAAGAATCTGCAGCTAAAGTGCTATTTTCTTCTTCTCCAAAGCAGGAACTAGTTAGTACTGGCAGATTTTACTTATATTTGTGTAAAGAGATATTAAGAAAGAAAGAAAGTGAAAAGTTAAGAGAACAAGAATGAGGGCTAGCCTGGAGGTATGTTCAGTGGGGTGCGTGTGCTGTCTGCTTGCAATTGCAAATCACACTTCCAGTCCTGGGCTCCCTAGGCTAGAAAGGGATGAAAATAAATAGGCATGATCTTCAGCCCATAGTGAAGGCAATTTTGAGCCAAGAAACTAGAGTGTGAAATGCCAGGCATAGCAATATCCAGAAATGCCTATTCTGAATGTTTTGGTAATACCAAACAGAAATACAGGCGTTCCTCAGAGTTATAAACACCTTTAATCATTTACATTCCTGAAAGTTCTTCCTCCACAAGTAGTTCTCTGCACAGGCAGAAACAGTAAGTGGTACCTCTCCGACTTATTAACATGAGGCACAAGCCATCAGAAATACAGCAATATCATGCTCTGGCAAGCTCCCATTCATTTCCATTGGGACTGTGGGGGTGGGGGGATACATTATGTTGGATCCATCCAGATGTAGTCATAATAGCAGGACTAGACCCATTGAAATCAATGGGTCTACTCTGAATATTACTAGGTCAGGACAGATCTAACCCAATGTGCCCTGTGGATCAGGTCTGCCTAGAGTGTCTTCTACTCCAACAGCCTTAATAGCACCACAGAACCTGCAGCCTGTAATGGCTGCCACTCTTTGAATGACGGTAGGGCTGCCTCTCTGACTTCCCACTCCAAACACAGCCAATGTCTTTTGCCAGCTTCCCTTTACAATAGTTCTCTCCATATGTTTACACATTCCCTCTTCACTCTCCTTCCAGGGGCTTACAGAGCACCAACCCACCCTGTCAGCTGGCAAGCATCTTGATAATTGCTTTGTGGTTCTACTGATATTTTTGTTGCTTTCATTCTTCTGTATTGCTTTTAATTTGATTCAAAGCAGCCTTGAGTATTTATCAGGGAGGTGAGAGACTATTACTCCTGAAAATAAAATTTAAAAATAAATCTTAGCTTGCTCACAAAACCAGATTGGCAGGCCCACCACCTTCACAATCAATGAGAGCAGAAGAGCTCAAAGCAAATACCCATCAGCCTTTTCTTCTGCAAGAAAGGGAACACCACACAATGAAAAATACAAATTCTGCCAGTGAGCCCTGTGGTGCTGCCCCAGTGCTTGCTCTGTTGATGTGAGGAATAAGGAAACCACAAAATGTGATGTTCCATTAGAGAGGAATGAGAAAATAATTAGGCTGCAGTGAGGGGCCAAATTAAGAACATGGGGTGATACCCAAACTTGTGTAAGTGGAGAAGGGAAGGGGTCCTTCTTAGTTTCCATGTCCTACTACTGCAGTCATAACTTGTACCATGTTGCTCCTTCCTGTACATTGAAGAGCTTTTTCCTCTCTATTTGGGAATCCTCCACTCCCTTGTCCACCTTCAAACTCCTCCTGAAAACTCAAAGGCACCTCTGGCCAAGACTTTGCTGGAAAGACACTCTCGCCTGTGCTTTCTACTTCTCTCCTATCCCATATCTGCTATTCCATTTTTAAGCTTTGAGTTTCCCCCAACTACAGCTGTGCACAAATGGCCTCTCCAAGTTCTCTATCCTATTTGTGGGCAGAAAAATGGGGGGGGGCAGAGAATTTCACCAAATTTCTCAAGGGGAAGTAGAAATTCTCAAACAGTTTCTTGGAGGTGGAGCTCACATTAGCAGTGGTTGTAGCACAGCTTCTTCCTTTTTTCCTCAGGGTTTTTGCTTTCTGTGCTGCTACCGCAAGTGGCATCAGCAGAAAATGTGTTGGTAGCTTGGTCACCATTTTGTATTCTTCACCATGCCCCATACCTAGTGTCATTCAAGGGCACTGTGGGTGCAGGAGGGAGCCACCACAAAAATGGTGCAGAAAATTTGGTGGTGGCCAAGAGTGCAGTGTGTGTGTTTTCTTTCTGTTATACAGCCCGGGAGGCTTCGCAGCCTCCCGGGCTGTCTGCACTTCCTGATCCAGACAAGTCCTATGGGAAGAATTACCTCAGCATGTCTTCCCCTGGGCTTTAGTTGAAGCGCAGGAAGCTAAGGAGCACACAGGCTGCCAGAGAGATGAGTGTACAATAAAAGACAGGACACTTGCACACACTCCCCCCTCGGCCACCTCATAAGTAAGTTAAGCACAAGAACGCTGAACCCAACCCATGAGAATTCCTCCGAAATCTTCTTCTTTTTTGAATTTCTTTTTGAAAGCAATTTCTTTTCTATCAAATTGAATGAGAAAGTTCGGGAAAATGTGGGGAAAGGTTTTGGCACAGCACTACCCCCAGCTATGTTATTTGGATTCCAAGCCCTCTAATGCAAAGATTGTGTCCATTATATTTACTGTACTGTGCCTAATAAACCATTGTCCTCATATGTTAAGTAATAAAAAAAATCAGTAGATTGAAGACAATAAAAGCAGCAGAAGAGGACAAGGAGGAAAATTAGGCAAGGGGCAAACACATTTGGCATAGGAAAGGAGGAGAAACAATAGAACCAGAGGTTGGAAATATTAAAAGGTTATTTTGTATAACAACAACAACAACAACAACAACAACAATAATAATAATAATTTTATTATCATTATCATGGCATTCTTCCAAAGAGCTTAGGGTGGTGTACCCTTTTATCCTCAACAATTCTCCTGTGAGTTTGTTGTGAGGATAAATATCTTAGTGTTAAATTTTGTTATTTAATGTTGCTTAGTTTTTTTTCTGTTTTATAAGGACTGAAAAGCAGCATAAACATGCTTTTATGAATTTATAAAACAAATAAATAAGCTAAGAGGTAGTGATTTCAGGTGGGGAAAGGGTATTTTACTCCAACACCTCAACCAAATGAAACCTTGTCTGTCACACCCTTTTCTACTTTAGTGTCTCCACAGTCGGTTAGAATGTTCAGATCTAGGAGGTATCTAAATTTGTTCTTGTGAGAAATCAAGCAAGAAGTTACATTATTCTAAAAGGCAAAAAAGACAGAGAGAACAACTTAATCCTGTTTCTGGAAGATTTGTTAAAACTTTTCATGCATCCAAATTTAGCTTGTACACTCCTCAGGGCTGTGTCATAATTTCTCCTTTTCCCTTCACTGCATGTCAAGGTTGTTGAGTGCTGATGACACAGATCACTGCTGGGGCTCCTTCAAAGCTGTGTGATTCATCCAGCTGCACTGCCTCCTTACTGCATTCCCATGAAGTCATTGCTTGAGTTGTTGCTTTGGACAATCAAATTCCTATCAGCATTTAGCCATATTCCGGAAACAACAACTCCATAAGATAGATCCTTACGATACACACAGTGAACCCACCCTATAGCCAAACAGCAGGAGTAGAAGACGATGTCTCATCCAAGAAAATTAATATTCAAACTTGCTTTGCCAATTTTAGAAGTGCTATTTGCCATATACACTTAAAATAATCTCTCCAACACAGACATACACTGAGTTCACAAGCATAAGCGATGCTGTGCAACAAAAAGAAGTGATAGTCACATCATGATATGGCAGTTCTTGAAAGCATCACTGAGCCTTTCTACATGAGACATTTACTGTGTACTCCTGATTCCTCACTCATGGTAGTTTGTGGGTGTGTTACACAACATCATCCTCCTTCAGGGCCTCTCCTGTTCTTTGCAACCATTTCTGTGGCTTTTTTGGAGATTGAGCAAAGTCTGGTATTATTTGGAAATAGGGCAATGAAACCCTTGAGTATTAGCACAATTCCACTATACCACAGTGCCCCCTGTTGGTTGTGTGATGGAACATATAGAAAGGCAGAGAAAGAAAAAAACCCGGAGAAAAAAATTAAGGAGCTGATCTTAATCCCACAAAGAATCTGGAAGCAGAAGCCTCGGTAAAGTGGCAGGCTAAAAGCCTCATGTTGAAAAGCCCACTGTCTGGCGTGGAAGTGGAAAGAAAGTGAGTTGGATCTAGACTGGCCCTCCATGAATGGAAGGGCTCCTTCTGTTCCTGGAAAGAACTAGGATCCAGTGAAGGCTCCCTGCAAAATAAGGGGGCAGGGCAACAATTTTCACCAGTTCCTCCTTGGTCTTGCAGCTCCCAGCGCCACCTTCTGTACTGTTCCAGAAGATTCCCCAACCTTCTGGAGCAGATTTTCAAGGGGCTGCAGCAAGGGAGCAATTGATGAAAATCCCCTTCTATCAACAGAAGCATCCAGTTCATAGGCTTCCACTCTGCACAACTTTGGATCCAAGCCAGTGCTATTTGGTGTTTGGATTTGCCTACTGAATTATCTTGCTTGAATGTCAAGGTTAGGTATTTCTATAGATACAGCTATAGATATAACATGCCAAAGAAGGTAGGAGAAGAAAGACGGGGGGGGGGGGGATCCTACCAAAATCAAATGCATTGAGTTTGTATCTTGATAAACATCCCAGAATTGATATCAACTACATCTTTCTAACTTGCCTGCTATAGGTCTTATCTCCTGGAATTTATTCATAAGAACATAAGAGCAGCCATGCTGGATCAGACCAAAGGTCTATCTAGTCCAGCATTCTGCTTGCACAGTGCCAACCAGATGTCCCAATGGGAAGCCCACAAGCAAGACATGAGTGCACAGCATAAGGTACCTCTAGTGTAACACCAATAGCATTAGCTGGTGTGATGGGTTTCTCCAGAAAACCTGTTGCACCAGCTAATCTTATTGCCATTGTGCTAGGGGACCCTTCTGCTAGTGCAATGTAATTTACATTAGTGTTCGTGTCACATTGGATACTGCCCTCTATGTGTACTTACATCTACATATATATATATATATATATATATATATATATATTACACACACACATTAGAAGTAAATAGAAATATGTAATTCTATACCAACTGATCTGGAACATCAGGGTAAAGGAAACAATTCAACTTCTTGACTACTTAAAATAAATTTGGCGGTGTGTTTTATGGCAATCAAGTTCTTTCAGTCAGACCACCCAAACCAAAAGAAAAAAGAAAAACTCCACATTGTTTGCTGTAATCTGGAAGGAAATTTAGTGTATATTCACGTCTTTCTGTGTTTTCCAGCTAGATTAAGCTGTTGTCTTCACAATTGCCTCCCAGCTGCTGTGACTCGCAAAAACAACAGACCCAGTTCTGTTGTCTGCAGAAAGCCTGGATTGTTATGAGTAACTTTATTGCAGGCACATGAGTGCGTTAAGACTTTAAAACACGCTCAAATGTCATGTGCACACCCAGTGACGGGCAAGAATAATTATGAAAAAACAAGAATTCTATGTCTATGAAACAGTGTCAGACAAAATGGGCCATTCATTGTGTTCCTTTGGGAATAGTCAAACTCTCCAGCCAGAAAACAAAAAGGGCACTTTTTTTCTGCTGTAGGCTGAATGCTTAGCTTTGCCATCTGAGCCCTAAGAAAACATGGGCCCCCTTGCTAAATACTAGCTGGCTTACACACAGTAAAATGTATTAATGCCCCCCTTTTACCAGCAGCCCCCTCTGTGTAGACTGCGGCCAATGAAAAGTCAATGCAAAGACAAAACAGTTTGCCTAACATTCTTTTTTCCTTTCCTTTTTTTTTTTAAGAAGGAACAACCGACCATTCCAGAACAGTCTGAAAATCTCTCTGACAGAGAGGTTTTATTCTAAGGCAGATCTCCTTTCTCCCTGTGCATTTTACTGTAGCTACTGTTAATGCTTTTAGCAGGTAATAACAGCTGCCGGCTGCTACACTTGAGATTCTCAAGGATGTATAAGAAGCTACTAAAGACTTGTAGGAATGTGTGCAGTTGTTAAAGGTCATTATCTACTTCATAGAAAAAACCAATTCATTACTCTGCCCATTTTCAAATCTCAAAGCTTGTAAAGTACCACAACGTGCCTCTTTGTCATACACAAGATGATCTGCATAGGTTCCCCCTATGCTCGAGGTCACCTGTGAACAAAATATCCACCATCCAATCTGTCAGGTCTTATTTTTCTTCTTCTCCACCCCACAACTGCCTTTACAAGTTTGGGAACTGGGGCAAAAGGTGCAAAATGTTTATTTTTTTATTTTTTATTTATTTATTATATTTATACCCCTGCCCCCTTTTTTTTTTCCTGCAAGGAACCCAAGGCGGCTTACATAATCCTCCTCCTCCTCCTCTCCATTTTATCCTCACAACAACCCTGTGAGGTAGGTTAGGCTGTGAGTCAGTGACTAGCCCAAAGTCACCCAGTGAGTTTCATGGCTGAGCGGGGACTTAAACCCGGATCTCCCGAGTCCCAGTCTAACACTCTCACCACTACGCCACACTGGCGTAGCTTTACAGTTGCTTTACAGTTGGACTCTGAGATGACAAATTTCCAAGAGGACTCCTGTTCTTATCACATTAGTTTTTACAGAATGTCTAAAAGTTAGTCCAAAAGACCAGAAAAGGGCAATTTGTTTCCAGGCACAAGTAAAGGTACTGGTGCTTACCTATAAAGCTCTAAACAGCTTGGGACCAGGATATCTGATAGATTGTCTCATCCCATATGAACCTGCCCATAGTTTAAGCTCCTCGGAGGCCCTTCTGTATGTATGTCACACCACCACCGAGAGAGGCCACATTGGTAGGAACACAGGATAGGGCCTTCTTTATGGCACGCCCGTGGAACTCTCTCCCAAAGGAAGTTAGACTGGCCTCTTCATTGTTCAGTTTTAGGTGAGCTGTTAAAAAATATTTGTTCCATGTGGCTTTTTAGCATTTTAAAAGCACAATCCTATACATGTTTAGGAAGTGCTGGCTGCGGCATGCTGGGATTTGTAGGCCTTTTTCTCTTGCCTAAACATGAAAAGGATTGCGCCCTAAATGTATTAGCTCTGCACACTGTTTTTAAGATTTTCTCCTGCTCTTAATTCTGCTGTTGCTGATGTTTTAAAGTTTTTAAACAATTCTTTGAAGTTTTAAAATTTGTTTTTAAGTTTTAATTGTAAGTTGCTTTGGGGGCCCTATCTGGGCTGAAAGGCAACTCATACATTTATAAATAAAAATAAAATTAAATTATAATAATTCACTTCAGAACAAAATATATATATACAAGTACATGAGCAATGCTTCATTTGATCAAGCAAAGGGCTGATATGCTCAGTTTCTAAGATCTAAAATAAATAAGTGAACTCTCCCTATTAAAATCTTAAGAAAAAAATCCCATTAACTTGATAAGCAATATTTAAGTATATGTATGCTTCACCATAATGCAACAGGACTACATATCCTGCTTACAGCATGAGTCCTCCATGTCAAAATCTGTGCTTTAAAACAGGAATCAAGCTCAAGCTTCGGCAGTTCGGCTCATAGCAAAAGGTAAAGAAGGTAGACAACAGAAAGAAGGTAGCCCCTGCAGAGCCATTACCTGAGCTAAGGATGCCCAGGCACAGAGATCTGCAGGGAGAAAGTGGAGAGTTTTCCACTGGCAGAGAAAATTCAAAATGCCAGATAATTTCCTAAAAGGGGAGCAAAAGATTAATACCATTGTAAGCTCCACAAGTACACTTTCGGTGAGGTTTACATAGAGAGAGATGGCTGGAGTCACAGTCAGAAAGGAGACAGAACTGGGACAGAAAGGATACATTTCGCAAAAGTCACTTGAGGAAGGGGCAACATTAATTCTTTAGTGCAGACGCTGGTTTCATCTATGCTGGACCTACCAGTTTGCATGCAACACTCATCTGGGGTATCTGCTACACTAGGAAACCAGGGCCAGAACAGAAGGATCTGTACTGAATGATGACTTACAGTTTTGCTCCAATATGCCAAAAATCAGGTCCAAAAGCAATTGTTACTGAAAGTCAGCACAATTGCACTTCTTACCATGGATCTGTTCTGTCTGCGCTTTTTGATGCGCATAATTCCCAATTATTATTTTTTTAAATATAGTTTACAACCATGAGAAAATACAGCCAGGATCAGTTCAGCTGCCCAGGAAACATGAATTCTGCTGCTTTGAATTGGCACTGCCACAGGTGACCCAAACTACTTTCAGTGGAAACACAATCATAGATAATTCTTATGGTCACAACTATATATCTTAAATATTAAAGCATTTACAGGCAGTCACTTTACAGCGGGCTATGATTTATCCTGTTTAGTCTTGTTATTGTTGCACATTGTGCAACATAAATTTACCAGAACTTCCATGTTATCTCTAGCTATTAAGTTGTATGCCCTGCAGAACACATACTAGATGTTACGGCATATGCCTAGGAAAATGTTTCCTTTATCTAAACAGAGCTTATATACAGAGTGTTCACACACATTCACCATTGTGTAACTTGGCTGAATCATAGAGAATTGCAAGGAAAGTGTGAACCACTGAAACCAGCATCCTTTTGTTTGTTCTATTCCACTCCAAGTTAAGTGCAAGCACACCACCTTAAGACGTCTGTGGATTATGACCTACAACAATTCTGCCTCCCCCTTCCTTAAGATCCAAGAAAGAGCCATTTTAAAGGGACAACCATGCTCACAACCAGTTAGAAAATTCAGGGCTGTCTTCAGATCCAAGCAGCACTGAGCCATTCGATTAGGCATGAATTTGTTTTAACAATCCAACAACATCACCATTTCTCATTCATCCACTTAGCTTAATTTTCCTACCATCACTTTCATTGCTGAGGTTGTCTCTATTAAGCCATTTTTTGTGCATCATTAACTTTTAACCAGGCATCGATAGCTTTATTGTTTAAATTGCGTATGACTTTATTTAACGTCAGCATTTCTTCTGGCTCCTGACAAGAAGTCACATTTTATAACTAATTAAATTGATCCCTGGGAAGCAAAAGCCACTAAACGGAATTATTCGTACCCAAGTGTCAATATATTAAATCAAAGGGCTAATGAGTTGGGTCACTGCTTCTTTTATCTGAAGGCAATAGAAGAATGGGATTCATATCATTCTCTATTTTCTGCTTTAACAATCAATTTTATCTCGACCAAGAAGGCATCTAATTAATAAATTTGGACCTAGCAGTAAATAATACATTTTAAGTCTATTTTAGAAGTTGTATACATTCTAAGGTTATATTAAGCAGAGGAGCAGGGAGCTCTGTTGATGCAAACTGTCCAAGAGCTTCCTGTTCCATATGACAAGAATACCCTGCTAGGTCATAGGAATGTCGACAGTGATCTAAAAGGTGTTTTGTAAGTAAATGGCTTTGAGGACTTTTTGAGTTTACAACCTTTTCCATTACGGGTGTAAATCATGAAAAACATTTGCCTCTTGGAACTGACAATACCGCCTAACGAAAGTGATTAAGAAATGACTAAATTTGTCATGTCAGCTTTTCCTATGATGCCTGCAGCTGCTGAGTAATATTTTGGATGCTCTCACTATTTACATCTGGACACTTCTTTTAAAATTCATCACCTCATAATTCAGACCACTCACTATGTTAGTTACAGCTGAGCTTCCTTTGACCAAATGTCTTAACGTGGTATAGAAAAAGCTTTCATGTTTGAACTTGTCTTCAGTTAATCAACTAAATTTCAAGTGACCATATCCCCTGCCCTTTATAAGACCGCAATCCTGTTTCAAACTTCCCAACCCCCCAAGGAAAGCCTTCATGGTCAAACTTTTGTTTCAGGCAAGTTTCCACATCCTGTAGCCTATTTAAGAGTCTGTACTAGTACACTGATGAACAATGCTTGTACTTTTTAATCCAATCAAGATTATTCCAAAATGATACTCAAGAAAACTGGCAATTAAACAAGGCTTACATTCATACAGTCCTTAGAGAAGGAAGACCAGTAGTTTTCTCACTTGAGCCATACACACCACAGGGTACAGTGTTCTATGAAAATAATGAATGTTTCCGCCTTTCTGATCCCTTAGTTAAATGTTCTCACTTACAAATAATGCTGGCAATAATATTTCCATGCAGAATATATTGGCAGTCTCTCTTTATGTGGCTGGCGGAGGGAGCAGAAATATCTGCAACTTCTAAATCCCTCAGAATACAGCCCCAGTTGTGGGCTCTGTCTCACCCTATTGGTTAAGGAGTCCTATCTGACACCCTTGATAAGCTTTCAAAAGCAGGGGAAGGATCCATGAGATTCACAAGGAGTTTCTTGACAGATCCAAGAGTTTGTTCTCCTCATTCTTGTTCTTCCTGATGCCAGATGCAGTCCCAAAGATGCCTGGAGATGCCCAAAGCCCAGGTAACATTTGGCTGCCTCTATTTTGATATGGCTTGAAACAGAAAACTCTTGGAACCATGCAAGTTTTTGGGAACCCTGCTGGCATAATTTCCAGGGCCTGTCAATGTAGAAAGGCATTTGCCTACGGAATCTTCTATTTTGCTACCTTTTTGTGTGCTTTTTTACTACTTTTAGAAATATTTTCTCTTTTATGTTTCCATTCCTCTTAAACCCTGATATCCTTTACAATAAATTCTCTGCCTTACATTTTTCAAGCTATGCCTATTCACATGTTACTAAGGCACACATGTAACAGACCATACACAGATATGATTGGGGTGCTATTAATAAAAATATTTTTAAGGCATTCTGGAGGCAAGAATACCAAGATAATGGCCATGTACTGAAGTTTATATGTTTTTGAACTTTTTTGGTTAGGGGAAATGGACAGGGATGCAGACCAGGAGGTTGCCAGTGGGAAGAATGCTGCTGTTTGTGCAAGTTTTAAAACTAGGTTTGTGAAGTAAAAGTGCAGCTATTTTAATAAATTACCCTACTGACTACCAATATGAAATGCAGCACAAGAAAGACCATTAAGAGGCATCCGTTTCGAACCCATAGTTTTATTTAGTTGTTTTTTCAAACATTAAATCGGAAGCTTCTTTTTAAAGCAACTTTAAATAAGCACATGTATCCATTAACAGAATGTGCCTGTGGCTTTGGAGTGTCAAGTATATTCTGTTACTTCATCACACCATGAATGCTACCCATTTTTTCCAATGTTTGGAATGTCATTGTGATGTTAATCTGCAATACTACACAGTATTATTGACATGTTGTAATCCTGTACCTGTGCCTGGCATAAAACTATTTCAGGATTATTCATTTATTTCTAGAGAGTCTACATAGGCTAGGTGCCATGTTTACATAAAAATAATATATAGACCCTGTCTTCAGGCTTAAAACTTGTTCAGGTTAGAGGAGTGGAGGGAAAAGGGAACTAATCTTTTACAATCTTAAATATTTTAAACTCTGAATATTAACTGAACTTCTTCCGCTTTGTGTTTTGATTGAATTGTTAGTTGTTTTAGCTCATTTTAATTTTTTTCAACCCCTCAAAATTATCGATAAAACAATTTTGTTTTATATATTTTATAAGTAAGTAAATAACCAATCTTCACATATACGTATTGGTGTATCCATTGGTGGCCACCCCACTGACAGAAGACATCTGCCAGCAGAACAGGCAGGGGAAGCAGTTTTCAGCAATCCCCCCTTCCCGCTGCAGCAGGTTTGGGGGTTCCAGGAAGGAGGGGGAATTCTTGAAAATACTCCCCTCCCTATTCTACTGGTAGACATCCTCCATCAGCAAATTTTTGGCAGAAGGTCTGGAAAAGGTGCCTACATGCGACTTGGCATCTCTGGTCTTTTAATATTTTGAAGTACTGTTTTATTTTTATTTATTTTTTTATTGTGGTGCTTCTAATGCAATACAATGAATACATTAGTGCGGTGGGTTTTCTGGGAAATTTTGAATGGTAAAATTTGCTGGAAATTTTTCCTATGTAAATTAGGGTAATTTGCATAGGGGCAATTTGCATCAGAAAATGTTCAGTTTGCATTGGAAACTTTTCTGATGCCCCAGGGAGTGATCTAATTTACCATGTTTATTTTTCTTGTATAACAATGCTTTAAAAAAAAGTACCCCGTGTTACATTTTTGTGCCAATGCATCACAAGTATTTGAGCTAAAATACTTGAAGGAAAAAAAATTAAAGCTTTGAATGATATGTTGACTTGTAATATTAAATGCAAAAGGGGTCAATTAAAGAAAAATAATTTTAAGGATATTTGGGGCTTATTTTTGGAATATGTGTTTAAAAGGGGGAAAGGGAGTTTACCCTGTCAAGATATGTTGTATTTTTGGAATAATGAACAATTATAGAGTTATTGGATTGTTTGGTCCCATGGTGATGGGAGCACAATATTAGTTATGTGTGTATGTTATTTTCTTTGTATTGTTTTAAAATTTAATAAAATATTTAAAAAAAAAAAAATTAAAGCACACTCACAGAGCAATCCTTTGGTCCCTGGAAGGGTGATCCACAGACTGTAAAATATGGTAGATTCTCACCCCGGAGGCTATAGACAGAGCTATGACCTGAGACCGGGGGGGGGGGGGATCCAGGCAAGTTTTTCCCCTCCCAGCTGCTGCAGAAAGCTCCGCAGAAACACTTCTCCCTAGGTTGCAAAAGCAATTTTGGAAGAGGGCTGGGGAGAGAGAAAAAGGGGTTGTGGGAGAGGAGAGGAGGGGGAAAGGGAGACATGGATCCGCTGGATCCACACACCTCTCAATTCCCATCCCTGCCCATCAGTTGCTCAGCTCGAAGTACTCTAAGGCCCATGTAGCTAAATATACCTAAACAGCAAGAATAGGGGGTAAGAATGCCCCTGTTGTTCCTCCCGCCCTACCTGCCAGGGCTTAAGATAGACAGAGAGCTCCAGTTTCAGAACCCTTCACCTATAGAGCAGCAGTCCCATGGGATTCTGCTCTTAATGTGATTTAAATGTTATATTATGTAGAAATTTTTATTGGAATGCTTTTAAAAATTTGAAGACAATAGTACAGTCATGCTTTGGATTGAGAGCATAATTCGTTCCGGAAACGTGCTTGTAATCCAAAACACTCTTATATCAAAACGAAATCCCCCCCAAAAAAATGTGTACAGAGATTTTTAATTTAAGCCGTACTACAGTACTTGTATTGCAAGACGTTGCTTGTATATCAAGTAATAAATAAATAAATAAATATTTAAAAAATTGCTTGTCTTGCAAAACGTTCTCAAACCAAGTTACTTGCAATCCAAGGTATTACTGTATGTAGTTCCCTTACCTTGCTTAAATTTAAGGGGGCGGGGGGGGAGGTACTGAAAGCTGTTGACACACTAATAAGTTCTAGCAACCGAAAGAAATGTGCATGATATGCTGACAGCCACTCATCTACTGCCAAGCTTGCCGAATATTGCAACTTGCAATGTCAGCAGTGCTAGTGCATGGGCAGTGTTGGATCCTTCCCACAAAAACAGGCTCAGCTTTCAACTGTGAAAATGGCCTAGTTCTAGCATCCAGTCTGTATTCACATTCAAATGTAGCCAAACCTGAGTACAGTATCTTAGGGCTCAAATATCTTTCAAACAATACCTGAAACCATGGGCAATGATTAACAGAGATTCTGATTTTTCTGTGACCAACCATGAAGTAAAATAGAGGGATAATATTACTGGCCAAATAAAATTTTAGGAGCACCAAGCTGCCATTGCATTTAATTAATCTTTCTAATTATCAATTTCACTCATGAGCCTAAGGAGCCTGCAAAGGCAATGAAATGGCTCACACTGGTGCAGTCTCCAAATTGCACCATATTTCATCCAATAACTGCAAAAAAGTCTTTAGTTAATTAAATCTGAATAAATTCCTCAGAAGGTGTTAAATTCATGCCAGAATTACAAGTTAAATATCAATTTTAGGAAATGATACCAGGCCTACATGAGTTTGGCCACAGAAGCTAGAAGACTGTCCCTTCTAATTTCTAATCCACAAAGTCAGATGATAATCAGTAAACCAGGAAAAGCCAGTGCCAACACAGTAATTTTCTCTATAATTGAGTATTTCCCAGCTCTTGACATTCTATGGCTGTCGGTATCTGCCTCTGCATGTTCCCTTAGGTCTCATGTTAAGTTAAACAGAACCTAAAGCAATTAGCTGTAGCTATATCCACCAGTTTTCTGGCGGTAGGCTTTCCGTTTCAAGTGACTTCCCTGCTCATATGCATGTTTGCAGTTGTCTAGCTGTGAGCAATTCAAGCAACAGAATCCAATGGCAGAGACTGACAATCTCATTCATAATTCCTTAATACATACACAGGCATGCCAGCAGAGGAAAATATAGTCATTATTGGTTCCAAATACAGGTGATCTGTACAAAATCTTACAAACATCTTAGAAATGTTTGTGCATTATTACTTTTTTTTTTTTTTTGCAACAACACAATAATATGCATGGTTACTCAGAAGAAAGTCCCACTGTGCTTAGTGGGGCTTACTCCCAAGTGAGTGTACACAGGAGTGCAATATTTATTTCTTAACTATTATATTCTTATACATATGTGGGCAAAACTTTCATAAGTGCACTGGAATAATTCTGGAGCTTCACATACTTTGCAGTCTCACTGTTAGAGGTTTGTTGGAAATAAGATAATCGCTAAGTGACTTGAATGCTTTCAAAGGAAAATAGACAGCTCTGGAAACTGGAGTTCTGTGAAGCTATACACAGTGAGCATATATGGGCAATAGCAAAGCATTTCCCACCACATTTTTAAGCTAAGAGGCTTGAGAAAGAAATTACAAATATTGGCCCAAGTCCAGAGGGAGCCAGCTATGTTTAAGTACCATTGAAATCTACAGGGCAAGTCAGTTGTGAATAATTTATTTATATATTTATGCCACCTTTTAGAACCAAGTCCTCATAAGGTGGCTCACATAATAGAACATTAAAATATATAATAATGCAGTTTAAAAATCCACATCAGTAAAACAATAACAGAATAGTAACATCAAATCAATAAATAACAGAAATACAGAATAGTTAAAATAAAATACTGCAACAGCAAGTCAAGGAGGCTAAACACAATTTTAATTCATAGCAGGAGCAGGAAAAAGCAAGATGAAGAGTTTTCACAGCCCTCTTAAAAATATTCAGAATTGAAGCTATGTATACCTCAGAGAGTTCTGAGAGCCACCACTAAAAAGGCCCTGATCTTGTGCCTGTCAACTGAATAGATCTTACAGGTAGGGCATCTGAGGCAGATCTTAATGTCTTTCAAGTAATCTGGTCCCAAACTGCTTAGGGCTTCATTGGTCAAAACCAGCAATTTGAACTGGGCCTGGAAATGCACTAGTGACCACTATGAATGGTACAGCATGGGTGTTATATGTTCTGATCACCTGGCTCCCAGCAGCAGCTGGGCGGCTGCATTCTGCACCAGTTCAACTTTCCAGGCCATCTTCAGAGGCAGCCCCATCTTGAATGCATTACAGTAGTGCAGCACAGATGTGATTACTGCATGGATAACCATGGCAAGATCCAATTTCTCTAGATAGGGTTGCAGCTGATTTAACCACCATAAGCTGGTAAAAGGCACTCCTAGCCACCAATGCCACCTGAGCTTCCACAGATAGCACCCAGGACCGGTGCAGGGCAGTTTGGCGCCCCAGGCGAAAAACTATTTAGCGCCCCCCCCTCTCCAAAGCAAAAAAAAAAAACCCTGCACCTACCTTCCCCCCCCCCCGCCCTGGCTGCGGCGGCGGCTGCTCCTCCTGAAGTGACGCGACGCGACGGGACTCCTGCGCTGTTTTTTGCCCGCGACGAAGGTAGGTGATGGGGGGGTTGGGGGTGACGGGGGGGTTGGGGGGTGGCGATGGCGGTGGGAGGCGCAGCAGCAGCGAGCGAGCGGGAGGGCGGAGGGCGGAGGGCGGGTGGAGGCGCAGCGGCCGTCGAGCGAGCGAGCGGGTGGAGGCGCAGGCGGCGGCAGCGGGCAGGAGGGTGGGGAGGCGGAGGCCTGGCGGGGGAGGCGGAGGTCTGGCGGGGACGGCGCAGCGGCGGCGGAGGCGGCGCAGCGGCAGCGAAGAGGAGCGCAGGGTTTCCGCGCCCTCTTCGGCCGCGCGCCCTCTTCGGCCGCGCGCCCTAGGCAACCGCCTAGTTGGCCTAGCGGTAGCGCCGGCCCTGATAGCACCGAGTCTAGAAGGACACCTGAGCTACAAACTTGGTTCCCCAGGGGGAATGCAACCCCATCCAAGGCCAGTTGTACTCCTCCATCCAGATGAACCAGTTTCCCCACCAACAGTACCTCCATCTTGTCTGGGTTCCATTTCAACTTGTTCACACCCATCCATCTTCTCTGTAATCATACATATTATTGTGTTAGTTGCAGAAAAAAGTAATAATGCACAACCATTTCTAAGATGTTTGTAAGATTTTGTACACATCACCTGTATTTGGAACTGATAACTATATTTTTGAAGGGTTCCACAGCTTCCCTGGGATTTATAGACAGAAAAGAAAGGTAGGGTTAGGTGTCATCCACATACTGATCACACAACAGCCCAAAACAGTGGATAACTTCTCCCAACCATTTCATGTAGATATTAAATAGCATGGGGGACAAGATGATACCTTGTGGTACCCCATAAGCCAAAGGCCCTGTGTCCCAGCACCACCTTCTGAGACCAACTCTCCAGGAAGGACTGGAGCCATTGTAATACCATTCTCCCAGGTCCAACTCAGCCTGGTGAAACAGAAGGATACCATAGTTGATAGTATCCAAAACTGCTAAGAGTTCCAAGAGTACCGGTATGGTTGCATTTCCCCAATCAAGTTCCCATATAAGTCATCTACCAGGGCAACCAAGGATGTTCCTGTTCCCACCAGTCTGAAATCTGGGTTAGACTGGATCCAAATAATCAGTATCCTCTAAAGACACCTGGAGTTGCGCAGTGTCTTGCTCAAAAAAGGCAAGTTCAAAACTGGACAATAGTTGACATAGATCATTGGGTTCAAGCTTGATTTCAACAGGTTACCAATTCTCTGAAAGTTCACTTCTCTGAAGCTCATACCACAAATCTCCTTCCTCTCCTGGTTACTTCTAATATTCTCTACACACAGCCAAACTCTTGGCATGCTATTGCATTGGTTATTGTTACAGGAATACTTAGGGGTGTACCGATTCACCTCGTGCGGGCGTAGCGGGCCGAAATTGGCCCCGCTCACGTCCGCGCGAGGCTCACGCAGGTCCTACCTGCTTCTCCTGGTGGCTCGCCTCTCCGTGGCGAGCCGCCTGCGCTGGTCCCATCGCATCACTTCCGGCACGCCCTGTTGCCCTGGTTTAAACAGCCCACGCTTAAACAGCCCTGTTGCCCTGGTTTCCCCCACCAAAAACATACCGCGGGGGTCCAGCGTGCCGGAGCAGGGTCTCGTCATGTCACTTCCAGCACGCCGGAAGTGACGCAATGGGACCAGCGCAGCCGGCACCGGCAGCTCAAGCGGCGCAGAGAACAGCTCCGCGCTGCTCGGAAGAATGAGACCAGGGGGGGCACCATTGCGGAGAAGTGAGGCAGCCCCCCAAACAGGTTTGTGAGCACCACTAACTAGGGATGTAGCCGAGCAGCCCGCAGACACGAGTGAGGCCCGAACTGGGCCTGCTCGTGTCCGCGCGGGCTCTCTGCCCCCCCCCGCGGGCTTTACCTGGGCTCTCCGCCGAGTGGAGAGCCTTCCTTCCCTGTCCGACGGGTCCCGTCGCGTCACTTCCGGTGCAGAGGAAGTGACGGGACGGGACCCTGCTCCGGCGCGCTGGACCCCCACGCTCTGTTTTTGGCTCCTCCCGCCAAAACAGAGCGCGGGCGGGGGTCCTGGTGGCAGTGCGCAGGACCAGGTAGGCGGCGTGGGGGTCCTGGTGGCAGCGGCGAGGGGGTTTCTCTGGCGGTGGCGGCAGCGGCAGGGGGCGGGGTTTCTCCGGCGGCGCAAGCAACGCTACGCGCCCCTCTGAAGAGCGGGATCGGGCTGCCACCGCTCGCAGGGTGGCTGAGCCCGGAGCGAGCCTCCAGCCGACTCCAGCTTGGCCCCACCACTACCTGTAACTGTGTTTTTTTGAGTAGTCATCTGTGTATTCACACACACATGGGCTCCGCGCCTGTGCTGAGACTGCTTTGGGAAATTCTATAGCTGAGGAAAATCGGGTGGGAGCCCCTCCCCCATCACATGTGCTCCTTAACGTGGCTCCCGCCCAATCCCTCAGTTCCCTGAGACTGCCTATTGTGGCCCGGGGACTGAGGAAAACAGTGATATCGACACCGGTACCAACATCGATACCGGTATCGTAACGCCCATTCGCTTATGGTAAATCCATCAAAATCGATAGAGACACCGAAGCGGGGATGGACAGCGGGTTGTGTGAATGCACAGATGACCACTCGAAGAACCAGTTACAGGTAAGCAATCTGTTCTTCTTCTTCGTGGTCTCTGTGCATCACACACATGGGCTAAGTAGCAATCTAAGTAGCAATACCGGAAGAGGGTCGGTGTCATCATAATGGCAAAACCAAAGACAGCACTGCTCTGCCAAAAGTGTTGTCTGCCCTGGCTCGGACATCGAGTCTATAATGCTGGACAAAAGTCATTGGAGAGGACCAGGTAGCTGCTTTGCACAGGTCTGGTAGGGCGACCCCTCTCCCAAACGCCACCAAGGTCAGCATTGCTCTGGTAGAATTAGCCCGGACTGAAGAAGGTGGCTGCAGGTTCGCAAGTTCGTAAGCCAGGGTTATAGATTGAACTATCCAGCCTGAAAACCACTGTGACGACACCGATAAGCCAAGGGACTTGCCACCATAACAAAGAAAAAGTCTCAGAGCAGCGTGTTGTTTCTGTCCACGCCTTATAGAATGCCAAGGCTCTACACACGTCTAAAGTATGTATGAGCACTCAAGGAGCAAAGACGGAGCCGGGGAAAAGGCTGGTAGCATAATGTCCTAATTGACATGGAAACTGGACACCACTTTTGGTAGGAAGGCAAGATCTGGGCGAAGAACGACTTTGTCTCGGTGGAAGGTCAGGTAAGGAGAGTCCACCCGGAGGGCACACAGCTCACCTGAGCGTCGAGCCAATGTGACTGCCACTAGAAAGGCAGTTTTCCAAGTCACTAATCCTAGGTCAGCCATTGCCATGGGCTCGAAAGGCTTCAATGTCAGCACCTTGAGCACTGGCATCAAATCCCAGCCCAGGACCAGAGATTGAACCAGAGGTAGTAGTTTCCTCAAACCCTTGAGTAATTGCTTCACTAAAGGATGTGAGGAAACAGTACCTCTGTGGACAATGGGGCAGAATGCTGAAACAGCCACCAGATAAACTCTGATGGATTCATAGAATCATAGAAAAGTAGAGTTGGAAGGGGCCTACAAGGCCATCGAGTCCAACCCCCTGCTCAATGCAGGAATCCAGGTCAAAGCATCTCTGACAGATGTCTGTCCAGCCGCACCTTGAATGCCTCCAGACTGGGAGAGCCCACCACCTCCCTAGGTAGTTGATTCCATTGTCTTATTGCTCTGACAGTCAGGAAATTTTTCCTGATGTTTAGGTGGAATCTAGGTTCCTGTAACTTGAGCCCATTATTCCGTGTCCTGCAAACTGGGGTGAAGGAGAAGAGATCTTTGCCCTCCTCTGTGTGACATCCCTTCAAATACTGGAAGAGTGCGATCATATCTCCCCTCAGTCTCCTCTTCTGAAGGCTAAACATGCCCAGTTCTTTCAGTCTCTCCTCATAGGGCCTTGTTTCCAGTCCCTTTATCATCCTTGTTGCCCTCCTCTGAACCCTCTCCAGTTTGTCTATGTCCTTCTTAAAGTGAGGTGCCCAGAACTGGACGCAGTACTCAAGATGAGGCCTAACCAGTGCCGAGTAAAGGGGAATTATCACTTCCCGCGATTTGGAAGCTATACTTCTATTAATACAGCCCAAAATTGCATTTGCCTTCTTTGCAGCCACGTCGCATTGCTGGCTCATATTCAGTTTGTGATCTACCACAATTCCTTCTCACTTGTAGTATTGTTGAGCCAAGTGTCCCCCATTCTGTAACTCTGCATTTGGTTTCCTCTCCCTAGGTGCAGCACTTGGCATTTATCCCTGTTAAATTTCATTCTGTTGTTTTCGGCCCAGCGCTCCAGCCTATCGAGGTCACTTTGAATTTTGTTTCTGTCTTCCAGAGTATTAGCTGTTCCACCCAACTTTGTGTCATCTGCAAATTTGATAAGCATTCCCTGTACCTCCTCATCCAAGTCATTAATAAAAATGTTGAAGAGCACCGGGCCCAGGACCGAGCCCTGTGGTACCCCGCTCGTTACCTCTCCCCAGTTCGAGAAGGAACCATTGATAAGCACTCTTTGAGTCCGATTCTTTAGCCAATTGTGGATCCACCTGATAGTTGTTCCATCTAGCCCACTCTTAGCTAGCTTACTAATCAGGATATCATGAGGCACTTTGTCGAAAGCTTTGCTGAAGTCCAGGTATATAATGTCCACAGCATTCCCACAGTCCACAAGGGAGGTTACCCGATCAAAAAATGAGATCAGATTAGTCTGACAGGATTTGTTCTTGACAAATCCATGCTGGCTTCTAGTAATCACTGCATTGTTTTCAAGGTGCTTGCAGACTGACTTCTTTATAATCTGCTCAAAAATCTTCCCGGGGATTGATGTCAGACTGACTGGCCTATAGTTCCCAGGTTCCTCCTTCTTGCCCTTTTTGAAGATGGGAACAACATTTGCCCTCCTCCAGTCGTCTGGCACTTCACCTGTCCTCCATGATTTCTCAAAGATAATAGACAGTGGTTCTGAGAGTTCTTCTGCCAGTTCCTTTATTACTCTAGGATGCAGCTCATCAGGCCCTGGAGATTTAAACTCGTTCAGAGTAATCAGGTGCTCCTTGACCATTTGCCTATCAATCTCAAGCTGCAATTCTGCCCCTTCAGTCTGTACTTCAGGTTTGCCAGGGGGGTCATAGACCCTCTTTTGGGAGAAGACCGAGCCGAAGTAGGAATTGAACACTTCTGCCTTTTCTTTGTCTTCTGTTATCAATTTGCCATCCTCATTGCGTAGTTGAACCACCAGTTCTTTCTTCTGTCTTTTACTGTACATGTATCTGAAGAAAGCTTTTTTGTTGCTTTTAGCATTCCTCGCTAACCTTAGCTCATTCTCAGCTTTAGCCTTCCTGACACTATTCCTGCAGTTCTGTGCTACCTGCCTGTACTCTTCCCCTGTAGCCTGTCCTTCCTTCCACTTCCTATACGTGTCCTTTTTTGTTTTCAGGTCATCTTTGAGTTTATTGTGAAGCCACATTGGCTTCTTCTGTTGCCCTCTGCCTTTTTTCCTTTTGGGAATTGTTTGCAATTGTGCCTTTAAAATTTCCTTTTTTAAAAACTCCCACCCCTCCTGGGCTCCCTTCCTCGTGAGAGTCACTTGCCATGGGATCTTACTAATCATTGTTCTGAGTTTGTTAAAATTGGCTTTCCTAAAATCCAGGGTACGTGTTTGGCTACACTCAGCTTTTGCTTCTGTTAGAATCAAGAACTCGAGTATAACATGGTCACTTTCCCCCAGAGTTCCCGAAACTGCCACTTTATCCACTAACTCGTCTCTGTTGGTTAGAATCAGGTCAAGGATAGCCGATCCTCTAGTTCCTTCCTCCACTTTCTGTAGGAGGAAGTTATCAGCAGCACAACTCAGGAATTTCTTGGAGGGGCCATGTTTGGCTGAATAAGTCTCCCAACAGATATCAGGGAAATTGAAGTCTCCCATTACTACCACATCGTGCCTCCTTGAAACACTGGCAATTTGCTTTTCAAAAGTTCCATCCTCGTCTTCTCCTTGATTGGGTGGTCGGTAGTAGACTCCAACCGCCATGTTCGCTTTATTCTTTGCCCCCTTTATTTTAACCCAGATGCTCTCAATGGGGCTGCCAAGCTCCTCTTCCTGTATCTCTGTGCAGAGATACGTATTTTTAACATACAGTGCAACTCCACCTCCCTTTCTGTTGCTTCTGTTCCTTTTGAACAAGTTATACCCTTCAATTGCTGTATTCCAGTCATGGGAGTCATCCCACCAGGTTTCAGTTATCCCTATCAAGTCGTACTTGCCCTCATTTATCAAGAGTTCAAGTTCGTCTTGTTTATTGCCCATACTCTGGGCATTAGTATAGAGACATTGAAGACTATGTGCTTTATAGTCCGACTTTCCCCCTACATTTTGTGGTAGACTATCAATGGGCACCGCTGGAGCTGTTCTCTCCATTGTGGCATAGAGGCCTTCTTCCATTGGTACCCCCGAGTTTATGTCTCCCTCCCCTGTTGGATTCAGTTTAAAGCCCTCCTGATTAAGTTCCTCATGCTGTGTCCAAACACATTCTTCCCAGTCCTTGTGAGGTGCAACCCATCCTTTGCCAGCAGTCCATCTTCCAGGAAGTGTAGCCCGTGGTCCCAGAATCCAAATCCCTCACGTCGGCTCCACCTTCGTAGCCAGTCATTCACTCGGAGTATTTTTCTTTCCCTTTCTATGCCTCTTCCAAGTACTGGAAGGATGGATGAGAAAACTATCTGGGCCCCGAAGTTCTTGAGTTCCCTTCCCAGCTCTTCAAAGTCTGCCGTGATTTCTTTGTAACTCCGCTTGGCAGTATCATTTGTACCCACGTGGAAGAGAAGAAAGGGGTATGTGTCGGTGGGCTGCATGAGCCTCGGCAGCTGCTCTGTCACATCCTTAATCCGTGCCCCAGGGAGACAGCACACCTGGCGAGTCCATGGGTCTTCGCGACATACTTTGGCTTCGATCCCCCGCATGGCTTAAGTCCCCTAGCCATCAAGGTGTGCAGAAATTCCAGTATGTAAGTAATCAGGCAAGAGATAGGGTCTGCACCCTTCCCTTGCATGAAGTCGCAAATTACTGTCCATTTCCTTCCACATGAGAGACGGGTGGATGGTTTCCTCGCCGCCATGAAGAACGCTTGCACTTCTGCCAATAGAGCAGATGGGGGAGTCTCTATCAAATCCTCCACGCCTTGAGGCGGAGGATTCTGGGATCTGGATGGCATATCCAACCCCCGTCCTGTGTCAGCAGTGTCGGTACCGGAGGTAGGGACCAATATTCCCCTCAAGATAATCGGAGGAGTGGTGCGAACTACGGCTGCCTCGGCCACCAAGGCACCACCAGGATACAATCCGTGTTGTCAAGCTGGATCTTGGAGACAACCTTGGTGAGCAGAGGAATCAGAATGAGGAAGGCATCTGGGACAGATAGTGGGTCTCAACCTGCTCTGCTGCAAAATGTCCGACAAGCAGTGTTCTCTGCAGTAACAAATAGATCCACAGCAGGCACACCCCAAGTGTCGAAGAGAGCACTCCGAGTCTGAGCATCCAGCTGCCATTCATGGGATTCCATAGATACCCGACTGAGGGCATCTGCAAGCATGTTGTCCTTACCTGCTATAGCAATCGCCACAAACGAGATGTTCTGTGGAATCACCCAGTCAAAGAGCCGCAGAGTTAGGCTCATCAGTGTGATAGATCGAGTGCTTCCTTCCTTGTTCAGATAAGTGATGACGGCGGTGTTGTCTGTCACTATCTGAAGCATCCTCCCTCTCAGATTGGGCTCTAGGGCTCGGAGAGCATTCCAGACCGCCCGCAGTTCTAGGACATTTACATGAGCTGTCCACTCCCGAGGTGACCAGACCCATTCCACTGTCCATTGACCACAGTGCACTCCCCAGCCAAGTAACGAGGCATCGTTGGTCAAAGTCCTGGAAGGAGTAGTAGTGTTGAATGGGAGGCCTCCTGTTAAGTTGTTTTCTGACATCCACCAATGAAGAGAGTCCTTGATTCGAGTGGGGATAAACAGCCGAGTTCAAGGCGCGTCTCTCTCAAGATTGAATGTCCTCAAGAACCAGTTCTGCAGTAGTCTCATTCACAGGTGGGCGAATGCCACTACCGAGATTGAAGAGGCCATGAGTCCAAGGAGACGCTGGATGGAATGGGCTGTACAAGGCACCGATTGGTATATTCTCTTCGTGGTAGTAAGCAATTTCTGGACCCGGTCCAGTGGAAGAAAAGCTCAACCTGCATTTGTGTCCAAGACAGCTTCGATAAATTGAATCTTCCTGGCTAGGTATAAGAACAGATTTCTTCTCGTTCAGACAAGTCCCGGGTCTTTCAGCAAGTCTAGCGTCGTCCGTAGGGAGCGCCGAAGACGTTGCTCCATCGAATCCACCACAAGCCAGTCCTCAAGATAAGGGAATATCTCTATGCCTTGAGCTTGAAGATTGGCACAGACCAATGTACACACAAAGACAGCATGTCAATAGAAAGTTGTGGACCTCAGATAAAAAGTAATAGTGAAGTATATGTCCGTTTCATTTTAGTCTTTCAGCATGTTCTTGGACCGAATTGCCTTAATAAAATGTATAGCATGACCATATGAAACCGCATTACACTGAGTCAGATCACTGATCCATCTCTCCCAGTATTGTCTATCACAGTGTTCTCCAACCTTGGGTCCCCAGATGTTTTTGGCCTACAACTCCCAGCATGCCCCAGCCAGCTATGCTGGCTGGGGCATGCTGGGAGTTGTAGGCCAAAAACATCTGGGGACCCAAGGTTGGAGAACACTGGTCTATCTTGACTGTCAGTGGCTCTCCAAGGCCTCAAACAAGTCTTTCCCATCTAACTGCCCGTGATCCTTTTAATCAGATGCCACTATGGATGGGAAAAAATTTTCCTCGTTAATTCACAATTCCCAAATTAACAAGCCAAATTCTGTGATGCAGTTCTCTAAGATTTTTTAAAAAAATGCATAGAAAGATGCATACATGAGGGGGAAATAGTATAAAGAAAGCTATATATTAGGGGAAACTGCTTGCAAAAAATGTGTATGTTAGGGGAAATTGCATACAAATACTTAAGACTTATCCCCACTCTAAGCAATGTGATTACAATTGCACTGTAACAATCCTACCTTTCATTCATCTTCATTAATTTTCTCATCGTCCCTTGTAGGTTTGGTCACAATTACTCCCATATTTCAGGGGAAGAAGAATTGGTCGTGACTTGGTAAAAGTGGTGACAGTGGTATGAATATAATTTAACTCCATTCATTCCAACCAAAGCAATTTATCCACTGGATAATACTCTGAAGAGCATATCTGTTCTTCAAACAATTGCACAATTAAAATAAAATAATAATTTATATCTAATGAGAGTAGAAAATGCATTCACTGAAAAATTAACACACTAGGAAATTGTACCGAGGTTGCCATATACTTTTTCTGCATTCTAAAGCTAAGGCTGCAATCCTATACACAATTAGGACCAAAACAGACATGACTTAAAACCTGTGTCTAGCAGCTACACCTTTTTTCATGTTTACTCTAGAATAGGTGCAGGGGCCCCAATCTGGACCTAGTGGTGGGTAGAGGGCTTTTAAGATCCACATCAGGCCCCCTGCACCAACTCTAGGATAAAAATGAAAAAAAAAAAGACATAGCTGCTAGCCACAGATTTAAAGTCATGTCTGTTTTGGCCCTTAAATAGGAATAAGTACCACTAAACAAGAAGGGACTTACTTTTGAGTACACATGGACTGGATTATGCAGTGAGAAACTTCATGAACCAAAACAACAACAACAACAACAAAACCCCTATGCTCAAATTATCCATGTGAATTTTGAACACACACATAATATGATCTCTTCATAAAAGAGATCAAGTAAGTGTTGGGACTTCACTAAGGAAGATGGAGGATTTACAGAATTGTCTGCTTTGTTTAAAGAAATGTATAGAACCCAGAATAAACAGCAGGTTGTGATGTCCAGAGAAGTCATTTTCCCCACTTCTGCTATATCTAATGTGGTACACGGACATAATTAAGTTTTTGTATCAACTGAGAAACAAGGCTGCAACAAAGATGGGCCTATTTGTTTAGGCTAGAATTAAGGAACATTTTTTGTTTTTGTTTTTTAATGTTTAATTGCAGCAAAGTGACAAATAATGAATGTGTGCAGTTCTGTGACTTTAACATTCTTTAATGAATGTGTGCAGTTCTGTGACTTTAACAGTACTCGAAATATGCTTCAGCAAAACCTTAGGGTATGAGGAGAAGATAATCCTGTGTGGGACCTTCTATTACGAGAGGCAGAGCTGTCTCCTCTCCTAATCAGATGATGAGAAAGGTAAGGAGTTCATTTTCTTCCAGAGAATGGAAACAAATCTTCAGAGGGAGACTTAATCAGAGAGTCTTTGAGAAATCCAGGTTAAACCATTTTTCCTGGGTCTTGTTTCAGTACCAAATGCCCTTGCAGGCAGGACATGAGACTACTTAACCTTATCCAAACTGCATTTAAATCCAAACACAATTTCATCCTGCAGTATCTCCCCTTTGTAACTTTATCTGAATGTTTCTGAAACCTGCACTTCATCAAACGTTATGGGCTTTGTCATACACAGAAAGTATGAGGATTACTGTCTGAATCTGAGACTCTAAATTGTGACTCTGTTGTTGGAATACATTAATGGTTATAGGACACGGGTGGGCAACTTATGGCCCTCCAGATGTTTTGGCCTACAACTCCCATCATCCCTCACCATTGGCTATGCAGGCTAGGCTGATGGGAGTTGTAGGCCAAAACATCTGGAGGGCCACAAGTTATGCATCTACCTATAATGAGGATGGGCATCTTTCTGTTTGGTAGAGCTATTTTGAATTGGGGAGGGAGGAATGATCAGATCAGATTTGTTCATTTGTATATAGTCATCAGAACATCACAAAACAAAAGATACTAGATACCAGTACAAAGATAACATATTTATATAAAATTAACACAAACCCTAGAATAAACTTCAAATTCTGGATCTCTGTCTAAAATAAGTAACATTTACTTACAAAACTATGGAGGGAATGCATATGCAGTATCTAAATCCTAAACCTATGTATGTGCATGAAGGTCCCACTGATTATCATCCCACTGATTTATTTCCAAATAAATCTGCCTGTGATCAGGATGTAGACTTCATGGACATCAAGGATTCTTATCATCATGCCGCTGCTAATATTGGAGAAAGCATTCCACTCAGCTTTCACATTTTCCAGCTGTCTTCCTTCACAGCCAAACTTAGATGGAAAAAAAATAACTCAAAATATTTATGAGGTAAGCCATTTTTCTGTTCTCCAAGAGAAGGCTACCACCATTTTCTTTTTCTGTTAAATATGCACAATGCATTTCAGTCTTCAGCCACTCAGTCACAATAGGCTTGCTTTGCTCATGTAAAGCACTTCTCCTAAAGATGTCAATAACTTTGCTTGTGCTAGCGAGATGGTCTGATGCTCTCCGCCCAGCTTTCTCTACATGAGAAAGCTTGAAAACATGGTGCAACTGAGCCTCCTGTAACACTCTTCAAAATAGTCAACATCTCAGCCAATAAAGGCCTTTGCTCTATCACATTTCACCATGAAATTTTAATCTTGTCCACTGCCTGAGACTGGCCATTAAAAAAAAAAAGTGACCCTGAAATAACTAAGCCAACATCTAGGTGGCAAAAACAGTCCATCAAAATATTTGTAGACGAACACCAGCTCAAACACATAAACACATTGCGTAAAACATTTGCACATCATGAAGGGGTGGGGCAGATTTACGTTCCCCTGAGGAAAATAAACATAGCCTGTGTGCTAACCAAAGAATGTGCTGCTAATGAAGAGAGTGGCACAGAGTGCTCTTTTCTTGAATGAGGTATTCTGCCATTTCTCTCCCTTTCCTGAAACACAATAGCCTCTACTGGTGGCGAGGCATTAAGAAGAAATGTAAAATCCATATATCTAACACAGGGGTGGGCAACTTGTGGCCCTCCAGAAATTTTGGCCTGCAACTGCCATCAGTCCTAGCCAGGAAAACTATTGGTAAGGGATGATGGGAGTTATAGGCCAAAACATCTGGAGGGCCACAAGTTGCCCACCCTGATCTCATAGATTTCTGCCTGTGGCCTCATGCAGGAGTTCAGCCTGCTCATGTGAGAGCTCGAAGTGGGGAGAGAATATGGGTGTTTGTGCAAATCCACCCCTCGGAACCCCATCACCTCAGTCCTCAGCCCTCCTACATTGAGCAGAGGAGTTCCACTTGCATACACTCTGCACAATCAGGAACCCTGATAATCCCAGTTGCATGGAGGCTTCTACTGAAATTCAAGAAAACATGAGCAGAAGCCCCCTTCAGACCTTCCACCTTCAGCCAAGGACTGAGGGGACAAGGATGGATGGGGATGTTTGGGGTGGGATTGTATGCATGCCCACATCTCCTCCCCACTGTTAGCACACATGAACAAGCTGAATGCCTGCACATTACTTCTTTTAAGCTCTAATGTTATCTCCATAACACATAATTGTCTCCTTAATAATACTATCCACACACTGTAGCAAAGGTATGCAGAGAAATCTTCCTACCATTCACACCAACTGCCCTACAACTTGCAGAATAACTAGCAGAGTCCTTAGAAACATCCCAAGACTTGCCTTTGCAGGCCAATGTTTTGGGGATGGTCTAGTATTAATCCAACAGAGGGCCAGACTTTCAGAATCTTATTATTTCAGCTGTTTAATTATACCTTAATTTGCAATGTAAGGGCATTTAAATTTATCTGATCTACTGTTCTCCTACCAAAGCCTAGGCAAAAATCCAATCACCCACCTTTACAAGTAGACTTGGCAACAGGACTGCACTGGAGGCGGGCTAGAAAGAAATTCCACCTTCTCTGGTGCAACAACCTAGTCCATCCCTTACCACCTGTATTGCTTCTGGGGAAGCAAGGCAGACGGGAAGGGAAAGCTGAGAATATATACCTATTCTTCTTCCTCCATTCAAGGAGAGTGGCTCCTAGAACGGCTGACCAGTTCCTGACTTTCGCACACGCACATACACAATAGTGAATTTCTTCCTATATGTTTAAATAAAATAGAATATAGACCACATCTTAGATGAAATAATGAGCCAACTGGCATTCCGAACAAATATCAGAAGAGCTCTATTAAGCTCTCTTGCATCCAAACGATACTTAATTTTGTAGCCAAAAAAAGTTGTCTTCTACCCCACATACTACTTTTTATATACCCATCCGAGCAAGTTTCAATGAAGCATTTGAATGACTGTTTGATATTTATGCTAATTAAATAAACAAGGCCAATAGTTAAAAAAATACTCCCCATAGGTGCAAGCCTATTAAGACATGTTCTTCATTGCCTGCTGAGGAATGCTTATGTGTGCTGCTCCAGATCTGGAAAGAAAAGCATCTGCAGAGAACCCCTAAAATTCTTGCATTTGAAGAAAAACAGTGGCTCTCCTCCCCACCACCACCCCAGCTCTCTCTTAAAGCATAAACATGCTTTTGTAAAACAAAAGTGGCAGTTCCATGTTAATAACCTCCGTGGCGGGGGGGGGGAGTAATTAGCCCTTTAGCATCTCCCTTTTTTCAAGAATGATTCCTCCTGGGCTGGTGCTTAAAAATGGCTCAGCTTCTGACTGCCTTTGTTGAACTTGGAAATGGTGCACATATGAGAGAAATTAAGCCCTCATTTAACAGAGACACATGCCTGTCAAGTCCAAAGTAACAAAGGCTGGTCCCTCAGGGCTACTCAGTTCCCCAAGGCTGCCACTCATTCTGTTAGCAATGCTTACCCTTTACAGACTGTGTATAAAACCCAATAAATCATTTCATCTACTCTAGTTAATATACACATGAACCTAGCCTTTTCTTCAAAGTACTTTCTCTTCTCAGTGCAACATACACTGCCAGTTTTCTAAGAGGTGTCCAGAGCAGTTGTTGTTGTTGTTGTTGTTGTTATTATTATTATTATTATTATTATTAGTTTTACAAATTTGGCAAGGATTTAAACTATAAAATTCAATTTTTATTATCTATGTACTATAGGGGAAACACAGAACTAACCAGATAGATAGATAGATAGATATAGATATTAACCTCTTCACCTTGCATCCTCACCCAGTTCCCAGTTTAAAAAAATTTTTTAAATCCCTATAATGGTAAGAATCATTGCCATCACTCCGAAAGGGTGCTTAATAATTCATATTTTAAAATTAATTATTTTCTTGCTGTCCCTCAGGTGCCTCCAATTTTGCATAAAAGTCTAAAGAAAAGACAGAAAGGGCTTTGGAAATCAAAATCACATAACATTCAAAAGTAAAAGGGAAGAATGCATTTCAAAAGCTAGTTGAAATGCAAAGTTTCTTTGTTCAGAATGATAAAGGTGCTGGGGGATGTGGGAGGTGAAAACCCGATGTATTTTTCCAGTTCAGCCCTCTGGAATTTGTTCCGTTTTCCCCTGTACTGGCGTCGATTCGATTTGTACCGAATCGAGCCAGTACGTGGACTTCCCTTTTTCTTTTTTAATGGTGACAATTTGCACTTTCCCCCCCATCCGGTCTTAAAATTTGAGCAAATTGTATTATTATTATTATTATCATCATCATCATCATCATCATCATCATCATCATCATCATCATTTGGCTTAGCACTTATGGGGGTCTGAAATGAAAAGCCTTGCCTGGTCAATGTCCTGAGAGGTGTGTCTGCTGTCAAAATGCTGGAGGTACCAACCATGGACATTGACCAAGAGAGGCTGCAAATAGGTTAATTTGTTACTTTGCGCTCAGCTGTTAAGTGAAAGCAAAGCCACAAGAAGACCTTTGCTTGCAAAAGGGGGTGGCATGTATATCACCCCCTTCATGGCAGGATCCTCTAGTTTGTTTGTTTGTTTGTTTGTTTGGACCCGACAGTTCTCAGTGTCCTGCACCTTTTCCACCCTTTCCTAAGCCTCTAGGTGCTTGGGAAAGTGGAAAAGTACAAGCCATCCCATTTATGGGAGCATGGAGTTTTGACAGCTGTCAAAACAAAGGCTTCCTTTTAATACAGGGTTTTTGACAGGGCTAAACAGGGTGTGTGTTTTTAATAGGGACATATGCAGCCCTGAAATCTGTATATGCATCTCTACTCAGAAATAAGCCCCATTGTGTTCAGTGGGGCCTACTTCCTAGTAATTATGTTTAGGAATGCAGCCCTAGTTACCTCTTTTCTAAAAGTCCTTATTTGGGTTATCAGAATGTCTCCTAGATGGTATCAAGCACCCTTGGCCCATACCAGTTCTGGATACATGCTCTTTTGTTAGCATCAGCAAGAGAGAGCCTGAGTGGAAGAACTGAACTTTCCAGAGGGAACACCCACTAATAGGGAAAACATTCATGAGTGGAAAGTCAGCATCCATCCCCCTGGTACATAGGAGCATAGCAAGCTGTTGTATATGGAGTCAGGCCACTGGTCCATCTAGCTCAGTACTGTCTGCGCTGACTGGCAGCAGCTCTACAAGGTACCAGGCAGGAGTCTTTCCTAGCTCTACCAAGGGATAACAGATACTAAGTCTGGGGTCTTCTGCATGTAAAGCAGGCGCTCTCCAACTGAGCTATGTCCCTTCCCCAGTCAATATTTTTGGACCAGTCAATGTTTTAAGAGACAGTTTGGTAAAAGCCGATCAGGAGGCTTATGCCAAGACGGTATCTGTAGTCTATGATAATGAAGGGTAATTTGAACTAAGAACTCTTTAATGTTGAATAATTAGATGAAACTAGGAAGGCGTTTTATCTACCCTGATATCCCATGGATAGGCACACAAGGTTAGTGAGAATCAACAAAGGACCAAAGTCCATGTTACTTTAATGGTGATATCATTGCCTTTTTCTTTACAAAAAGCAGGTATGTAGGAAAAGGGAGGCAATCTAGATTGGGACCATGGCATGGCAGAAGGGGATATGAACCCCATTCCCCCCATGCTATTTCCCTGCTAAAACTGTATTTATGTACGTATATGTATTTAAACTTTTTTTTTTTTAACTTTAAAATGTCTATACTGCCCTTCAATTCAAAACTTCCAGAATGGTTTACAATAACTACTTAAAACTATCACACTGGGGGCAGGAAGTACATCAGAGGTTAAAAGCCTGGGGAAATTAAAAGGACTTTTCCTGGTGTCCTAAATTAGGATAAAGAGATTGCAGAAAAACTGAATGAATTCTTTGCATCTGTCTTCACTGCGGAATATGAAGTTCTAGACCTTATTGACAAATTTAACATTAACAAATCACTGAGTCCGGATGTTATCCAACTGAGAGTTCTTAAATAACTCAAATGTGAAATTGCTATCTTCTACCAAGAATATGTAATTTGTCTCTAAGATTGGCTTCTGTAACAGAGCACTGGAAAGCAGCCAACATAACACCGATTTTAAAAAAGGAATCCCAGGGGGATCTAGTAAATTACAGGCTGGTTAACTTAACTTTTATTCTGGGTAAATTGGTGGAAAGCATTATTAAAGATAAAATTATCAAGCATATAGAAGGACAAGTGTTGCTGAAGAAGAAACATGGCTTCTGCAAAGGTACGCACAGATGTCAAGGGAGGGGCTACTTGACACATGTGACATCAGGGAGTGGAGCTATTTAGCGCAGCCCTGCTCACGTATTCGGATACCTGCTTTTCAAAATGCCTGAATAGACTAGTGAATGTGCTGAATCGCAGTCTGGAGGCAGTGATAGAATGTATGGGGGCCAAAAACCTGGAGCTCAATCCTGAAAAAATGCAGGTACTGTTGATGCGTGCCTCATCTGTCCAGGAAGCTGGTTGCATTCCTACTAAAGGATAAGGTTTACAGTCTGGGGGTACTCATTAATCCACCTGTCAGTAGAGGCCCTAGCCTCTAGTGGAATAGAGTGTTGTTCAGCATTTAAGGATAGTGCACCAGCTGTGACCCCTTTCTGGGTAGAGAGAACCTGGCTACACTGATCCATACTTCGGTAACCTCCAGGTTAGACTTCTGCAATGAGTTGGATGTGGAGCTGATTTTGAAAACTGCCTGGAGACTCTAATTAGTTCGAAATTTCAGCAACATGGGCAAATTATTTTAAAATTCTATTTTTAATATGATAAATTATTTTTGCCCAATTTCTACATTTTGTTTTGATTTTATTTTGCTAGCTCTTAAATTGCAGATATAGGTTGAAAACCGGAAGCCATTTACTCCAATGTAGCTCTTTTGAAATCAGTAGGATTAGTCATAAAGACTGAGTTGTGTGGTAGCAGACAGTTACAGTTTCACTGGGGTTTACGCACATATGGATTGTTTGCAGCCAATGGTGCTATAACTCGCATCTGAAGTGCAACAAAAAGGCTCTGGCTATTAAACATTATGCATAAAAGAAAAATAGTTACGCTGAGCATGCTGAAATTTTTTGGAACAGGAGCCTGCCTCTGTCAAGAAGTATCAAGTAGACATTTAAGAGGGTGCATCCCGCTAGCGTATTTTCACTTTCCTCATTTACAAGAAATGAAGAAAGGTTTTAGTGGAAGCAGGAATGCAAAAAATAAAGGCCACAGCCCAGCCATTGTACGACACATCTATATACCACTGATTTCAGTGTGAGTTAAGCTTTTCTACTGAAAGCAATGGCATTTGAATGTACTTAGCAGCAGACGAATTGTCCCAAAGAGTTTCAGTTTTTATGCACTTTTTAAAAAAAAGTTACAAGAGATGTTGACTTAACTTTCTTACACCATTTTAGGTGTTGAGAGGGGTATTTCTTAAAAATTCTGCATAACTCCTACTGAGAAATATCTGAATTACTTCAGTAGGAGTATTACATTTTTAAACAATAGACTCCATTTAGTGTCAGATCACTGGCAAGGACGTTAAGGGTAGATCACATCTCTTCCTCTCTGAGAAATATGAAGTGTTCCTTTACCAAAAACTCTTTAATGTTAAGTATTCTAAAACGGAAAAGTTTTACAGAGCTGAAATTCATACATTTCCCAAACAGCAGCTTAACTTTGGTACTGAAAGCCAAACGGAATGTGATGTTCTGACAGCTCTACATTAAAACAAACAAACAAACAAAAATTAGAATAAGAATATAATAATAATGGGGGGAGGTGATTTTTGCTGATTCTCCCTTCCCTCTGCAGCCCAAGTAGCCTTTCCCCCTAACGTTTGAGTGTACAGCATGAACATTTATTCATTTGTTTGTTTGTTTATTTATTGTATTTATATCCCGTCTTTTTTCCTGCAACGAACCCAAGGCGGCTTACATAATCCTCTTCATCTGCAGAGAGAGGCTTTTGTGCGCACAAAGGATACGCAGAGGCCTCCACATGAGCCAGAACCGCAAATGCACAGGGTGCTGACTTGTGTGGAAGCCTCCGCATGCACGGCTGTATGCACAAAGGGAGATGTTCGCACTGTACACACAGACATCAGGGGAGGGGGGCTACCTGGTGCAGTTCTGATTGCATGTTCGGGTAAGTACTTTTCCAAACAGCCAAATAGGACTTAGATCTCACTGAAAAATCAGACTTGCAGTTTACCACTAACCCAGAAACATCAGCAGTTTCTTCCAGGCAAATTCTTGTCTGTTCACAGGCCTGGCCATCCAATGCAACATAGAGACAAAAATGCTGGTAAATCGTCTATACTTACCTGCAAGTTTGTTTAAACTACAGAACACCTAGCAATCCTATCATGCTTGATCAAACATATGGCCACAGTTTTATGCTTGTTTGATCCTTCTCTGTGTAGCTAGATTTCTATAAGAACTCAGCTTTCTGGATAAGAATAACTTGGTTTAAAAAATAAAAAAAATCTAGAATTAACTGTGGCTATTTGATAGGATTCCTAGTTGTTTTATAGCTTAAAGAGCCTTGCAGATGAATTTATTTGCTGTGAATTTGTTTGAAAACCCTGTTCTATATACCAAGCATAAAATATGGGAAACGATATTTTCAAAGGAACCATGATGCTGCGATTTTCTTCTAAGCTTCTCAGATTGACTAATAAAGCTTGTCTGGTGAGAATCAAAAGTCCAGTCACTTCACCCACCTCCTCCTTTTTCAAGAAGAAAATACAATAATATTTCTGCCATGCAAACAAGGGAGAATATGTAAAAGTGTCACACACTACATATGCCACTGACATAATTCTTTAATAGGATATGCTGTAATTTCCTGCAATTAATATCTTAGCAAAGCTATAAAGGTCTTTTTTTCTCCCAGAATTCGAACATACTCGTAATGCTAAAATTAATGTTGTGTCAACCTTTCCATTATTAGTGCCTTTTTTCCATAGTTTTATGTAACTTGGCAATAAAAATTAATTTCAACCAAAAAAAGGTGGCATGCTTGATTCTAGCTTAAAAGCAGATATTTTGATTATATTAAACATTTATTTACTTTATTTATTTAATACATTTTAATATCACCCAATAGCCGAAGCTCCCTGGGCAGTTTACAACAGTTTAAACTATAAAATACAATATAATATAAATATAAGATTTAAAACCACAGATTAAAAAACAAACAGCAAAGCTAGCAGCAGCAGTTCAAATTACAAAAACAGAGTTAAAAACAACTAAATGATTAATAAAATGATTAAAATGCCTGGGAGAATAGAAAGGTCTTCACCTGGCACCGGAAAGAGTACAATGTAGGTGCCAGGTGAGCCTCTTTGGGGAGCTCATTCCACAACCGGGGTGCCACAGCAGAAAAGGGCCCCCTCCTGGTAGCCACCTGCCTCACTTCCTTTGGCAGGGACTCTCGGAGAAGGACCGCTGAAGAAGATCTTAGTGTCCGGGCAGGTACATATGAGAGGAGACGTTCCTTCAGATACCCTGGCCCCAAGCTGTTTTGGGCTTTGAATGTTAGTACCAGCACTTTGAATTGGGCCCAGAAACAGACTGGCAGCCAGTGCAGATGAGAAAGCACTGGCATAATATGTTCATGTCGGCCAGTCCCCATTAATAAACTTGCTGCCCTATTTTGCTGAAGTTTCTGGACCATTTTCAAAGGCAGCCCCATGTATAACGCATTGCAGTAATCCAAATGAGAGGTTACCAGAGCATGGATAACTGTAGCTAGGCTATCTGTGGGGCAACTTGCGCACCCTACATAGAACTCAACAATGGAGTAGATGATGGGAACAAGGGCTTGTTATCAAGTTCTATTGGATCCTCACATTACAAAAGAACTCGTCTACCAGATGCAGCAAAGGGACCTTTGGGAAGAATGCTGTTTTCCTGAGAAACAAAAATTAAAGGAAGTGGTTCTAAAGACAATGCCATAATATGGCCTTTTCAGGCAATACTTCACCCCATAAATGTCTTTGGGTGGAGATTGTGAACAGGCCTACCCTACCTAGCATGTGCTATTGCCTGCATCTACTCTCACAGTGGGGGGAAGTAAACAAGTGAACCAGGAGATCCTGCTTTCAAATAAATAAATGGGGGTACAGGAAGAACATGGGAGGAAATGCACAAGCCTGACCCCCACACTCAATCTCTCTCCAGATACAATTACAGGGAGAAAGGATTGTCCAAGCAGGCCCATAGTCTTCCAGAGATTACTTGAAGCCTTCCAATCCCATGACTATGATTCTGCCATGGTGGAACTTTACTATGATGTCCACTCATAGCTAGATTTAGTTAACTATATCCTGACAAACATGCACACAGACATATTCACAAGAGAGATTCACCAAGTTGATAACAGAAAAAAGTCAGCATGTGGTGATTTCCCCCTCTTATATATGATTTATGAAATCATCTTCAATGTTTCATTGTGGAAGTATGTGCTTTCTAGGACCAAGTCAGCCAAAGATAAGGGCCTTTAAGTTTCGCTAATTGCAGTGGGAAAGGATTACGCATATGCTTTACTTTGGCTGAATCATGCCCATTTTTGCTTTAAGCACAGTGAATAGGCTAGGGCAATAATTACTAGCCTTCCAGTCTATACACGTACATGTTTTGGAACAATACTTTGATGCTTACTAGAAATGTGTTCAGCTACTATATGTTTAAATACAAACATATGCATTTACTATGCCTGTAGAATCTTATTACACAATTAACAAATATCAACTTTTTGACGTTTTTTTAAAAATAACTATTTGCAGCTAGCATTATATATTAGGATAGATTTCATATTCCAACATCTCAATTAGTTTCTTTATTTTATCATTTGGTGTTACAGTGTGTTTTCTTTGCATACTATCATTTTGGGCAATCCAAGGTAAATATGGTGTCTCATAATAAGCCATTGTATACTGTGCTCATAATTTGTTTTCTTTCGTTGAATGGCTACAAACCTCAGTATAGCATTTTATGGAAACATAGGAATTTTAGCATGGTGATGTCAATGCATCCCTCTAGAACTGAAAAGATATTCTGCTGTGTTATATCATGTGTCGCACAGTATATCACTTTTTATTTCCCATCCCTCAAGTATGGTATGCACACTGTTTAACTTCTTAAAATCTCAATGTAGACATAATTTACACAAGCTGTGCAAATGCTTGATTTACAGAAGATGGTCTATACAAGATTTATAGGAAAGACTTAGTTCTTTTAAACAAGCAGAGCTCTTAAGAGCAACAGAGCCAAGGACCCAACTCCACCATGTAATTTCATTGTTGCTAAAAAGCTGTAAAAGAAAGACTGGGAAATATTGTGACCTAAACTCAAAACACAGCTCTCCTTTTTTAAAGCAAATGATTCCCTGGTACAATTATGTTCAGTATTAATGACTATTATTTTTGGCACTGCACTGAATGCTTAAGACAGAGGGTTATATCCAATGGATTGTATTTAGTGTTAGCCTATTTATTTATTTATTTATTATATTTATACCCCGCCTTTTTTCCTGCAAGGAACCCAAGGCGACTTACATAATCCTCCTCCTTCTCTCCATTTTATCCCCACAACAACCCTGTGAGGTAGGTTAGGCTGAGAGTCAGTGACTGGCCCAAAGTCACCCAGTGAGTTTCATGGCTGAGCGGAGACTATAACCCGGATCTCCTGAGTCCCAGTCCAACACTCTCACCACTACGCCACACTGGCTCTCACTTAAGTCCCCTTCATTTCAATGAGTCTACTCTACATAGGATTATCACTGGATACAACAAAGAGGCAGGTTTAGCCCCCCCAAAAAAACAACAACCCCAAACCTAATAAAAACCTAACTACTTAAGAATTTAGATACTGTGTACAAAAGAATGACAGGTAGTTCACTAGTGATGAAAGCAACAGGAGCCAAAATACCAAATTCAGTGAGAGCCAGTGTGGTGTAGTAGTTGGAGTACTGGACTGGGACTGGGAAGACTCAGGTTCAAGTTCCCACTCTTCCATGAAGCTCACTGGGCTAGTCACTGACTCTCAGCCTAACCTACCTCACAGAGTTGTTGTGGGGATAAAATGGAGAGGTGGATCATGTATGTCGCCTTGGGCTCCTTGGAGGAAAAAAGGCGGGGTATAAATGTAACAAATAAATAAATAAATAAATTTAACAACAGAAAAAGTCTCAAAGTCTTCACCTTTTACAGAATCAAAATATGGAAAGAAAGGAACACAGATGCAGTATAATGTAATAGCAGAATTCCCTATCTATTTTTTTCTTTTAATCATTGATAGATGCAATCGTGAGGTGATCGCGCTGGTGGACGGGGGGGGGGGGGGAGAGGTGGCGCTTTCCCCTTGGTCTCCCTGGGAGGAGGCCTAGGGGAGAGCAAACCCCCTCCCTGCTTGGGAAAGGACAAGCAGCCTCATTCTGGGCTTCCAAGCCCAGAACAAGGCGGCTCATGCCCCACCATTGCCTGTTGCCGCTGCTCAGCTAAACAGCAGCGCTGTAGAACAACGGGAAGGGACAAACCGGGGAGCCTCCGGCAGCTGACCAAAAGTGCCTCTTGGGCACTTTTCGGCAGCTGTCATCCCAGGTCTGCTCACACGGTGTCCCCTGGAATACCGGCGGGAAGACCGAGGGGTGTGTGAGGAGGCACCCTACCCCCACTGTGCCTGATCGTCTGTTGGGCACAGGGGAATTTTAGCCACAGTGCGTGGCTTAAATTCCCAAGGGGTTTAGGGTGTCGTGCAAACCCCTTGTCTGGATTCAGCTGATACAATAAGCTCCAGTTAATCAAAAAATGGAAGCAAAAGCTTCTGAACTCCTCCTTGTGGTCACACCAGAGAAGGAAGGGTGAGAGTGGAGTGTGTGAGGCCAGGAGAAGGCTATGATTATTTTCATAAAACTAAACTAAACAATGGTTTAGGGTTACATATGAACCAGCCCACTGATGTCTGAGGTTATATATAACCTGTGACAGTGGTGTTGAATCCGCAAAGGCTCTTCCACACTTGCAGATCACCAAGTGATGAACATGTACATGTGAACAATCAAGGTATCCACATTTTACCCACAAACCTGTTAGCTTAGTAAAGAAAGAAAACACGTTGATTTGTTTTTCCTTAACAAATCTACTTTCTGTGTGAAGACAGTACCTGTAAACTGCTGATTGTCTTCAGAGAACTACATTGTTTTCATGAATTAAAATGTCTTACAGAGTAATCCTATGGCCCCCTAGACAGCATCTGGGGAGCCATAGGATTGTTTGGATTCCCAGCTCTGAGGTCGGAAAATCCCTCCAACCTCGGAGCTGGGGATCCGAGCTCGGATCTCCCCCTCCCCCCTCACAGCCAGTACAAAAAGACCCATGCTGGATGCTTCTCTGAGGTCACAAAGTGACCCCAGAGAAGCTATTTAGTGGGCTTTCTGGGGGTCAGGGAGGGGAGGAGACTGGATACGACATACCCTGGTGGTGCCTCAGCCTCCTTCCCTCCCCATCACCAGAGTTGCACCACAGACTGCTGAAATCGGCTGCCTAGCTGTTTTGCAGTGCGGGAGGTGTGCAGTGCAGAGGCAACCTTCACCTCTGTGCTCCTCCCGCCCTGCATAGGATGCCTGTAATCCTCCAGGCATCCCCATCGGATGGCACCCTTAATGTCCTAAGAGGACTTCAGTTGAGTTAAGGCAACTGAAACAGCCCCTTTCTCCTAATTTTTATTCTTTCTTCACTGTCCTGTGTAGATATTGTTAATCATCTCTTTATAAATAACTTTTTTAAAAAAAACACATACTGAAGCAAAGCAGGCATAGAGTAGCTTGACTTGATCTGAAACTATAGATCAGTATTGGGCAATGTGTGGCCCTCCAGATGTTGTTGGGTTGCAACTCACATCAGCCCAAGCCAGTTTAGCCAGTGATGAGGGATGATGGGACCTGCAGTCCAACAACAGCCTGGTACTGATATTGTCAACTTATCAGTGCCAGATTAAGACTCTTCTCTGTTCCCAGGCATTTGATGGCATACTATGGGCTGTTTTAATGCATCAGTTGAATGTGTTGTTTAACCATTTATGGTTGTCTCTGATCTTTTAGCTGTTTTATGGGGCTGATAGAGTTTAGTGCATCATGGGGTTTAATGTGTCATGTTTTAGTTCTAAATTTTGCATTTTTAATTTTGCTGTAAGTCACCTTGAGTCTTTCTTTTTTCTTTTTCTTTTTTTTTTAGAGGCGCCTAAGAAATGTAACAGCAGCAGCAGCAATAACAACATCCGCAGGGACACATTCCCCTTCCCAACCATACTAGGAGAGCTGAACTGCTTCATAAGTTCATCACTCATTGAATGTAAAGTGGTCAGTTGCATGTGTAAATGCATCATCAAAGATTTCAACATAGATAAAATAACTCAAGACTCAACTCAAATGCAGTGGATTCAGTTCATGCATTCAAATGCCAACCAACAACTGAAAAGAAGTAATAAATAAATAAAAACGAGTTAACCAACCCCCTGGTATAGCCTCAAGCTTCCAATTATCCAGATGCAATTATTTTCTTCTGTAAAAAAAATACTTTCACTCCGTTTCTTAAATCTTATTTTACATCCTGACTCTTCTTTATTTTTTCCTATACTTTTCCAAGTCCCTCCTGGAATTCCAGTAGGTCTTCTGAACTTCTGTTTGTTCATACTGTATCGGTACAATATAGTACCTATACTGCATAAACATACTCTGTGTTCTAAAAGTCAATGAAATAAGCACATATGGACAACTCCCCTGCTTTCCATCAGTGTTTGATAATAATACATTTGTCTTATAAAACAAAATGTTTATGTACAGCCAAAAATACTGATTCCCCTATCCCCTGTCAAAGTTTTCTCTATTTAGTGAACCAAATGCCTAGTTGTCACATTTCAAAAAGTACACCACAATTTATTATCTGAATGCTTTAACTGACCTTCTTTATAAAAATGGGGCTGCATTTCACCATTTTTGCCTAAATACCTAAATCTCCAAAATGAAACTTTGACCTTTGATATCATCACATTCCAGTGTTGCTTGTATACATGGCCATCACTATAAATCAGGCTGTTTAAACACTGTACTAACATTTTATTAACGATTCCCTTTATTTGCTACATCCTGGAAAGCACATTGCAGAGAAGAAAATTATTACTCAAGCTCAAGTAATGCACGATTAATGATCAAAGATATATTCCATGCACATAAAACTTACAGCAACAGCAAGCAAAAAGCCAAGAACTGACATTGTTCCTACATCTTATTAAGGGATGTGTCTTAATGTAATCCTGAGAGACTATCGATGTCAGTCTATTGCCGTAGGCAAAACCTCAAGGTACCAGTCCAACCATTTCCTACTTATTCTCTTGGAATTTACCTCTCTTACTTAAAAAAAACAAACAAAACTCTAGCTATTCAACCTTAATCATAAATACAATGAATCCTAGCATAACAACTTGCCATTCATTCAGGTGTATTAGGAAACCAGTTCTGCAAATACCACTTCATGTATTACATAACAGATCCATGATCAGGTATGGGTTACTTGTAAATGTGACGTTGCAGTACTGAGTTGAATACAAGAAAGTCAGCTAAGGTGAACTCAGGATTTCATTTTTTAAAAAAGATGTAGCAGCATATGTACATAAGACTCAGAGAAAGTCATAGCATATCAGACTTATTGGTCAATTAGCAGAACCGTCATTGTGACACATAGAGCATATTTATGAGTAGGGTTTCTATACTGCAAGGAACTGGAGGTGGGGAATGCAATTTTAGGGATGTGTGAGGAATCCAATGGGAGGTGAAAATCCAATGAATTTTCACGATTCAGCCCCCTGGATTTTGGTTCACCAGCCCTGCTCTGGCACTGACTCACTATGATGAGAGTCAAGCCAGCTTGTGGACTTCTGTCTCTACGATGGGCTGTGGTCTGTGCACTTTTTAAAAAATGCTAAGGGAATCTGTGCAAATGGCACTATTTGAGCAATTGGCATAGCTTTACACAAATTGCATAAATCACACTATTTTGCCTACATTGCGCAAATCAACATCTGAAAAACATGTGGATCCAGTGCGATTTCTGCAGATCGGCCAATTTTATGCAAAGCATGCTAGATCCATGTGCTTTTCAGGTGCTCATTTGAGCAAAACATGCAAAATATCACAATTTATGCAAATTGCACCATCTGTGAAAATTTCCTTAGTTTTTTTTTTAAAAAAATGCGCAAACCGCACCCAAGCCGTCCCACTTCCAAACATTGGATTAGAAGTGGGCAGGAAGTCCATCGAGCTCAAATTAGCGAGACTTCCCAGAGTCAGCACATCCCTAAGTAGTGCTCTATTTTTCCCATAGTAGTGAATGACAATCATCAACTTACATAGGAGAAGAAAAAATGTACCTCTGGGGACATCATCGGGGTCAAAGTTAAAAGCTGCTTCTTGCCTGAATGACTCTAACCATTGACAATCAGATTTGTACCAATCATCTTCGACCAATCCCTTCAACACAATAAATAACAATAATCTGCACAGCCCCTAGCAGGGTTCAGTTCCTTACCCTGCTGGAGTGTGACAGAACCTTTCGGAATTGGCATACATATAGACAGACAGACAGAGACAGAGAAATCTTGTCCTACTATGGTCTTTACCCATTAGCAATCCATTAATTAGGCTGTGGTCTGAGGAAAGGGGACAGGGCTAAAACTCATGGTGCATGTAGAGGACAATTTGCCATGTCACCAAGGTGTAACTTTGGTTAGCCACTTGTCTGTAGGATCTGGTCACATGGTGAGGGAAATTTGACCATACTTTCGCAATCCCGTGTGTAATATTTGCTTCACTCTCTGTCCAGATCCTTAAAAAAACCCCACGATTTTTATTCCAAACCACCACCACAAGCCAAACAGTTGCCTGCATTCACACTATGTTTTGCTACAGACTATTGTGACTAGCCATTGTGTATATGACACGATTGGGTTTGGGCCAGTTTCTCAGCAGCAAAGGCATCCTCATCCATTGTTCCTGATTAATCTGGTTTATTCCTCTGTCAAGCCACAGTTCTACAGCACTGGCTGAAAGGAGAAAAATGGGTATTGATCATGAGATACATTGTAATAGAGAACTTATAGGAATTGGCCGAGGGCAGGGAAAGCCAGCAGAGCTAGGACTGAGCAACATAGCTAATGATAAGTTGGAGCATGAGAAAGAGAAAGAGAAAGAGAGAGGGGGGGGGGGAGAGAAGCACGATCCCCCTTCATTCCCCACTTCTTCCTCTATCCCAAGCTTGAGCTTCTGCTGTAGGTTTAACTGTTTTCCACACATCAGATCATGTTCAAGTTCAATGCGCCAGAGTCCTATTCTTCAAGCCTGTTGAAATATCACTTTCTGAAACACGTGTGCTAACATTTGGCCAACATTACCACAAGACGATTTTATTAACTTGTAGCTCATTCCATAGACTGCCGCTCATGCTGCTAACATATGCTCGCCTACCATTTACTGCTCTATAATTAGAGGAGTCATATGAAAGAGATACTGAAGGCCTAATTTTTTTATTATTATTAAATATACTGTTTAGATCTTTGAACAGGAAATAAAACAATCTATTGCAATAAAGATGCTTTTTGCTCTAGTTCTTTTTCTTCTTCTTCTTAAATTCTGAACAATTTAAATAAAATGCATAGTCAAACTAGATAAGAAAGTATTTAGTGACTTTCCTAAGGAGGTTGGGAAAGAAAGAGGGAGCAAAGGAGCCCAAGGGTCAAGTCAGGTTTATTCATGTAATCTCTATGGCTAAATTTAGATATCATGCTAAAACACATTTTGCACTACCCATAGTTTAAAATCTAAACCATACTTTTAGCTTGTCTGCTTAAATTTTCCATCCATCCAGCACTCCTGTGTCTAACTGCCATGGCTACTATAAGTGAAGCAACAGCTGTAACTATGGTTTGTCAATTCTAGTACCACACTAAATCATAGCCAACACAAACCATGGTTTGAAAACCTACTTCACAATTACTTTTGGATTCTGGTTTCCTAGCCGATCATAAACCATGGTGCATTAAATATTTCTCTCCATTTTTTTTCCAGAAAGACCAACCCTTAGTAGCAGGAGATCTGAAAATTGGACGCATAGACAGCTGGTTTTCTGATGGGCATGTAGAACACATGGTAAATTGCCTGCATGGTGCAAAGGTTGTGGATATCACACACCATCTAGATTGCTTTGTGGATACTGCTGGGGTGGCGTCTGTGGTCGTGGTCCATATTAGTACCAATGACATAGGGAAATGTAGTCAAGAGGTCCCACAAGCCAAATTTAACTTGCTAAGTAGAAGGCTGAAATCCAGGACCACCAAGGTGGCTTTCTCTGAAATGCTACCTGTTCCAGTGCAGGGCCAGCAGCTAGACAGGCGAAGCTGAAGAGTGTCACTGTGTGGATAAGACGGTGGTGCAGGGAGGAGGAGTTCAGATTTGTTAGGCACTGGAGAACATTTTGGGACTAGCCAGGCCTGTACAAGAGGGACGGGCTCCACTTGAACCAAAATGGAACCAGACTGCTGGCTCTAAACATGAAAAAGGTGGCACAGCAGCTTTTAAACTGAACCCTGGGGGAAAGCCGACAGGAGCCCGGAAACATCCTCTTAAGGATCCGTAACTGGTTAAAGAACAGAAAGCGCAAAGCAGAGAATAGGAATGAATGGTAAATTATTTCAATGGAGGGATTTAAACAGTGGGGCCCCACAGGAATCTGTATTGGGACCAATGCTTTTCATCTTATTCATACATGATCAGGAATTAGGAGTGAGCAGTGAAGTGGCTAAGTCTGCTGATGATACCAAATTCTTTAGGGTTAAAACAAAAAAAAGGATTGTGAGGAACTCCAAAAGGATCTCTCCAAACTGGGAGAATGGGCATCAATGGCAAATGTGGTTCAGTGTAATCAAGTGTAAAGTGATGCATGTTGGGGCAAAAAATCCCAACTTCAAATATGGGATCTGAGCTAGTGGTGACTGGCCACGGACGGCCTTCTCCCTGTCCCATCAGCCAGAGAAACCAGGCTGGTGGGGACTAGGAGGAGGGCCTTTTCTGTGGCAGCCCCTAATTTATGGAACTCTCTCCCCAGTGACCTCCGCCATGCCCCTTCCTTGATTAGCTTCCGCCGGGCATTAAAAACGTGGCTTTTCAGGCGGGAATATGGGGTGGGTTAGGATTTTTAAGTTTTGTACTGTTTTTAATTGTTTTTATACTGTGTGTGTGTGTGTGTGTGTGTGTGTGTGCCCTTGTATTTTATTGGACTGTACATCGCTCAGAGTGGCCGGATGTCTAAATAAATATAAATATAATAAATAAATAAATAAATACAGTAATAAGAAAGAGATCTTGGGGTTATGGTGGACAGCATGATGAAAACGTCAACCCAGTGTGTGGCTGCTGTGAAAAAGGCAAATTCTACGTTGGGCATAATTAGTAAAGGAACTGAAAACAAAACTGACAAGATCATACTCCCCTTATACAAATCTATGGTGCAACTACACTTAGAATACTGCATACAGTTCTGCTCACCACATCTAAAAAAGGATATTGTAGAGTTGGGGAAAGTGCAAAAAAGGCAATGGACAGAGCCATCCTATTGCTGCAAGACAGTGTCTAGACAGCCATAGGATTTTTTAGGTTCCCAGGTATGAGGTCAGAAAATTGCTCTGACCTCATAGCTGGGAATCCATGCTTGGATACCACTTCCATCCTCGCAGCTGGAGTGGAAAGAACCATGCTGGCTGTTTCTCTGAGGATGCAAGAGTGACCTTGGAGAAGGGGTTTAGGGGGCGGGGAGAGGGACAGGGAGGGAGGGAAGGAGACCAGTGCTGCCAAGATATGAGGTATCCTGGTGACACCTCAGCCTCCTTCACTCCTGCTCCGAAGCGCCACACTTAGACAGCTGAAATTGGCTGTCTAAATGCTTTGCAGGGTGGGAGGAGTGCAGAGGCGAAGGTCAGCCATAGGATGACTGTAATCCTCCAAGTTCAGAGGCATACAGGCATCCTACCTACAAGGAAAGTTTACAACATCTGGGTTTAACCTAGAAAAAAGAAGAGTAAGGGAAGACATGAAAGAGGTGCACAAAATTATGTGTGGTGTGGAGAACGTGGATAGGGAGACATTTTTCTCCCTTTCTCATAATACTAGAACCCGATGGGGTCATCCCATGAAGCTGAGTGGTGGGAGATTCAGGAGAGATAAATGGAAGTACTATTTTACACAGCACATAGTTAAATTATGGAATTCACTTCCACAAGATGTAGTGATGGCCACCAATCTGGATGGCTTTAAAGGGGGATTGGATAAATTCATGGAGAAAGATATCAATGGCTACTAGTTGTGATGGCTATATACTACCTTCAGTATCAGGGACAGTATGCCTATGTACATCAGTTGCAGGGGAACATGGGAGGGAGGGTGCTGTTGCACTCATGTCCTGCTTGCGGGTTTCCCATGGGCAGCTGGTTGGCCACTGTGTGAACAGAATGCTGGACTATATGGACCTTTGATCTGATCCAGCATGGCTCTTCTTATGTTCTTATGTAACTCTCTTCAGATCCAAGATGATAGATGCTTTTAACTGAAGTCTGAGTGATCTTCTCCCCTTCCCACCCTGATTCATTCCCTACAAATCCAGTGTTTACACACATAACATATTCCAGAGGGGATGCCATGTTAGTCTGATGCAGCAGAAACAACAAAGAGTCTTGTGGTACCTTAAAGACTAACACAGTTACTGTGGCATAAGCTTTCTTGGACACTATCTGATGAAGTGGGCAGCATCCACAAAAGCTTATGACAGAATAAATTTGTTAATCTTTAAGGTGTCACAAGACACTTTTTGTTGTTTTTACACATGGCAGAGTGTCTCGTTTACCCTCTTTAAGAAGTGTGATAGAACAGACTGTGGAAACTATTGGGACATTTCTCTCTAGGATTCTCGCAAACTGTCTTCTATCTATTTCAGAAGAGATCCTCCCTGAATCTCAATATGGTTTCTGCCCCTCTAGAGGGACAGTGGACATGATTTTTACCGCACGTCAGCTCCAAAAAAAATGCCAGGAACAAAATCAACCCTTTTATATGGCATTTATTGATTTGGCTAAGGCCTTTGATACTGTAGACCAAACGGCTCTCTGGACTATCCTTATGAAAATTGGATGCCCCAATAAATTTGTGAATATCTTGCGACTTCTCTATGACAACATGATGGCAACGGTTTTGGACAACAACGGCTCTCATGGTGCTCCATTTAAAGTGGGATCAGGTCTTAAACAGGGATGTGTTATCACCCCAACATTATTTGCTATTTTCATCGCCATGATTTTACATCTTGTCGAGGGGAAACTTCCCACTGGTGTGGGAATCATATATCGAACAGATGGAAAGCTTTTTAATCTCAGTAGGCTGAAAGCAAAAAAGTAAGGTAATTACAAACTCCGTTGTGGAACTTCAGTATGCTGATGATAATGTGGTCTCCGCACATTCAGAGGATGATCTCCAAACTATCCTAAATACGTTTGCAGAAGCATACGAAAAACTTGGTCTCTCACTTAACATAAAAAAACCCCAAAGTGCTTCATCAGCAAGTGCAAGCTAACCCTTTGGTGATGCCATCTATCCAGCTTGGCGGGACAATACTGGAAAATCGATGTCGATCGTTTTCTCTATCTTGGCAGCTATCTTTCTGTTACAACTAACATTGACAGTGAAATCCAGCATCGTTTGAGCTCCACAAGTGCCGCATTTTCTCGAATGAAACATAGAGTGTTCGAGGATCGGGATATCTGTAAGGAGACCACAACGCTGGTTTATGAAGCCATTGTATTACCAACTTTATTGTATGCCTGCGAAACATGGACTACTATCTATAAATGTGATTTCCACCTCCTTGAAAGATTTCATCAAAGTTGCCTCCGGAAAATCCTGCGAATTACTTGGGAAGATAGGCGAACAAATGTCAGTGTACTGGAAGAAGCAAAGACTACTAGCATTGAAAAAATTATCCTTCAACGCCAATTTCAATGGACCGGTCATGTTGTTCGAATGTCTGCCTGCCGTCTCCCAAAGCAGTTACTTTATTCCCAACTCAAGGATGGAAAGCGGAATATCGTTGGTCAGTATAAAAGGTTTAAAAATGTTCTTAAGACTAATCTAAAAAAATGCTCGGTCACGAGTGATCGCCTACTACTACTTACAACTGGGTGGCCCACTCCACTTTGGGAAAGGAGTGTGTCCCTATTTGGACAACATGTCCAACGAGATGTATTCATTTAAATATGGGTGGTGAAGTTCCACCCCAATACATTGTAGGATATCAGAACCACATAACAGGGATAGGCAACTTGTGATTCTCCAGATGTTGGACTGCAACTCATATTGTCTGTCAACATTGCTATGCTGGCTAAAGCTGATGGGACTTGTAGTCCAACATCTGGAGGACCACAAGTTCCCCACCCTTGGTTGGTTTATATGATCTCATTTATATGAAAGCTGTCTTTGTTTTCAATACTAAGCAGTGGTGATTTTCCAGTGGTGATAATTTATTTTCTTAGGCTTAATTATCAATTTTCTTAGAAATCTGAGCTTCCCCATTTCTAAAAATATATCTTAGTATGTGAAGATCCATAGTCTAAGCAAACAAGCTGAACTTCTATGAGGCCACTGTGCCAAAAAGAAGTCAGTTCTGGCTTTGACAGTGACTATTGTTGAGTAGCCTAGAATAAAATTGTTATTGTTGAGTAGCCTGATTGTTGAGTAGCCTAGAATAAAATTAACAAGCTACCATTGAATTTACAGAGCTAGAACAGTTAGATATACATCCAACTGTGTTCTGCAGAGAACACAATAGGTGCACCTATTCCTTTTAATCCAGAAAATCAAGTTACAAATTCAAAGCAAGTTTATGTGCATTTATCATAACTTTTAAAAGCTAATTAAATTAGATAAAAGAAATAATTAGATTTGCATTTTATCCTTTTTTTAAAAGTTCCCGAAGAAGATCACAGCAGCGTACCCATGGGCAATTAAAAACAGCACACTGTAGTGAAAATATAAAAGGAAGAGATGGATTCGGGTTGTTTTCTGTTTGTTTTTTTCCTGGCTAGTTCGTGATTGAAGATACAATTATATAATATTTTAAAGGCTTACTAAAGTTGAAGGCTATTCTTAGTCTTTTGAGCTTTGTTTATAAGCCAGGGTTTTCTGCTTTCAAGAGAGCCTCTGATCCAATAGAAGTATCAAATTGCTTTCAACAACTTTATTTGGTCCAGTTCTGAGCTTGCTGGAAGGGGATCAGTTTCATGATCGATTACAGCAACAAAAGGAGGTGGCAGTATTCCCCAGTGCCAGGGCAGCAGTGCTATAATTGCTTTTTGCTTGTCTGTGCTAAATACAGTTTACAAACAAAGAGAGAACACCTAAGAAGGAGCAGTTGCAGCCTGGTGTGAGCAAAATTCCAGACATTGCCTCTTCAGCAAACTTATAGGAAGAAGCTTCAACCCGTTTCCAGGAGGCAATAAATGAAGGGTCCAGCTCTTAAATAGAAGGTCAATTAGATACTTAATAATAACCCATATCTTTAAATATATTCCTACCATTATTATCCTAGCAAAAAAAAAAAATTAATTAACCAGGTTGTGGGGGCCATGAAGGCTAATGTAGAATGTAATTATTCCTGATCTTTAGACATGCACTTCACATAAAGAGATAGTCCTTATTCAGCTCACCAGGTACCTCGATTGTCAGTAGTTAATCACAGAGAAGGGAAGGGATTTGTTGGTTCAGCCTCTTAAGTTTTAAGTACAACACAAATTATTCACACTCAAGGACAGTTAAACAGTTGTCATTTTTCATATCACTGCCCCTTTGTTTACTGTCATGCTCACTCATTTTAATAAAGTGAGACCATGCAAGTTTGTTGATATTAAACTACGCAGCATGAATGTTAATATATTTGTGAAAATGAATTCTAGTGGCAATTTAGAAAGGGAAACAGAACTTAAGTTTCATTGAGCAAAGATAACTTCAGAGATTCAACAGAAATCTAACCGTTAGATTTCTGTGCAGGGGCAGGCAACTTGTGCCTTCCAGATGCTTTGGCCTACAACTCCCATCAGCCTCAGCCAACATAGCCAATGATGAGGGATTATGGGAGTTGTAGGCCAAAACACCTGGAAGGCTGCAAGTTGCCCACCCCTGCACTATATGAAGGAAATGGCTGTGGAGTCCAGAGTCAGGAAAGGAGGAGAAGCTGTGAAAAAGGAGCCTTTGAGCCACAATTAAGAATATATTCAATTTAGAATTGACACAAAGACAAAGCACACAGTGGGTGGCATGCTGATCTACACAGTAAACCATTTTAGATAAAATATCGCATCGTCATGCAGATCTCCTGCCACACAAATTTCAAAGAGTTTCTATACAGAAGGTGTACAGTGTGAAATCCACAAACTTGTTCACTGAAACTGTTCTGTATGCTAAATCATTCCGTATATGAATGAAAGATGCTGTTAGGAGGCATTTTCCAGCAGCGTCACATGTCTTACAGTTAAGTGGATGTGGCTACTTTTGGCTGGTAACTGGTTCTTACTAGCTGGCAGCCCCCATATTAGCATTGCAGGAGCGTATGAGATGTTGAGTTCTCAGCCAAGAAACGGAAAGTATTAACTGTTATGCTCTTGCAACATCCTAGGCCCTAGACTACTGAAATGTGTTATATATCAGGCTGTCCTTGAAGACAGATCTGAAACTTCAGTTGGTTCAGAACACGGTGCCTAGATTTTTGATAGGGAGCCACCATACTTATAACACCAACCGTGAATGATCTACATTAGTTTCCAGTAATTCCCAGACACAATTCAAGGTGCAGCTTGGGACCAAGGTAGTTAAAGGACCATCTTATCTTGCATAGATCTGCCTGCAGTTTTAAAATCTGCATTGGAAGCCCTTCTCCGAGTTCTTCCACTAGGTAAAATTAGGTGGATGGCACCCTTGAGAGGGCCTTTTCAGTAGTGCTGGCCACTTGTGAAACACCTTTCCCTGACAGGTATAAGGGAGGCACCAACTCTCATCATTGAAGAGGCAAGTCAAAACCTGCTTTTTAATGGCTCTTACATTTTATATCTTTATTATCCTGCTACTATCTTACATTTTTAATTGAAGGCCACCAAAAATTGCTTCCACATGACAGTAGTTCAACATGAAGTCTGTATCATCTGCTTATCACCCGGATCAGACTGGTGCACTTGAGCCCTATTAGGACATTTAGGTTCACACAATTAACTTCACATAACAAGAGTGTGGTTGCATGGAGTGGGTAAGTGGAATCATGCCCTGCCAGACCTGCTCCCCACCCACCACTGTTCGTGCATTTCTGGAAGGTTTGAGGAGAGCCTGGTGTACACACTCAGAATCCCTTCAACATTTAGATCAAGGTTCTGAATCATGGGAAGAGCCAATGTGCATTTTCTCCCACTCCACACAATGTTAATTGCGTGAATCTGAATGCCTGAATAGGGCTCTATGGAGAGCTTCTATGCCAGCACCAGTAGTTGCCAGGAATAGGGATCAGGGCAAATTCAGCATGGTAAGTAGTTTACAAGTGTTTAGGCTACATGTGGAGCCACCGCACAGGCGCACACAAGCATTTTCCAGCAATCCCTATCCCGTTCTCTAAGTTCTGCTGAACATTGATTCCTCTTTGTAAATATCATGCTCTTTGTAAATATTGTGCTTCATCTGCATATTATCAGGAACTATGGCCAAAATCCTGAGAAAGCTAGTTGTGATGAATTTCCCATTACTTTCAAGTAATGTCCCATTACTTTCAATGGGACTTTAGTGTGACTAACTTTATTTGGATTTGGGTCTATGCATTAAAAGAGTATATGAAACAAAACTGTTTGAAATAATGTATATGGGAAAAGAAAACATGTACACATTTAAAATGTATCATTTTGCCTTTCATTTATGCCCCATTTCATTTCCCATAACCATCTTTAAATCATGCCTAAGTCTTTAGATGACTGATTCACTTGTTTCTATTATTGTTTTAAACAGACCTACGCATTTTGCAAACTGACAAATGTATGTGTTGTGTCAGCAGACGTTTGGCAGAAACCCTTTGCCTATGAACCACAGTGCAAGAACACGTCATAAAACTCTGAGTAGTGGTGCAGCTTCAGGCTATGGTCCAGGAAGACTTAAAAAGTGCAACTAATTATGTGCTATAGGCCTGGATCCAAAGAACTACATGGCTAGTACCCATGGGAGATTTGAATTTGTATTTCTCAAACAGCAGGCCCCCCCAACTCCCACCCCACCCACACCAATGATATATAGTAAACATCTTATGAAACTGAGGGAAATTTTAAAGCAATTTGTGATATTATGTGTGTGTGTTTGTTTGTGCGTGAGTGTCTGAGGTATGTGTATAAGCTCTTCTGGATTTCAGTCATAGTTTCTTATAAGGGACACCTGTTTTTCACTCCTTTTATAACTTCTTCACAACTCTGAGAAAATATAATGACCGACCAACATAAGAGGTTCAAAAAGCAGAGAGGGTTCAATCTCAACCAGCATCCTTACACAGCAAAATCCAGTGAAGCTGGATGGGGCTTCGTTGTCCTAGAGTAGATGATCTGGGCACATGTACTTAAAACTAAAGCCCCAATTCCAATTTAGGTCTCCCAACCCAATTTAGAAGGATTTGTGTGTATGTGAGTGCATGTGACAGGGAGACAGAGACAGACAATGCATAATCCCCACTTTAACAACAAATTATCTCCATTAAGTGGCTAGGTTTTCAGCAGGGTTATATGGAATTACTATATATGGAAGAAAAGGTGGGAATTTAGTGGCTGTAACTCCCCGTGTGCACACAAGGTTCCTCTGCCCACTTTTGGGCAATTCCACCTTCCTATAGCAACACCCTATACGCCATCCTACAGTATTCAGTGAAGTCCCCCAACCCTTTAGAGAGTCTTTTTGGGTGCACAGGGGTGAATGAGACAGCAGGAAAAAAACTCATCTTTGAGCTTCTGAGGTACATGATTTAGGGATGTGGACCTACCTGCTTGGCTGTGCGCCGCAGGATCACAGGTCTCCCCCGCCTTGATCGCTTAGGCGCTGCTTGGTGACTACATCAGCTGGCGGGTGCCGAGCCTCGGCTCCTGTCAGCTGATGCAGTCGCCGAGCCACTTGTAACACTGCCAGGTCCCCGGCGCAACTCTTCCGGGTCCCCAGCAATACGTAATTTACGTAGAAAACGGGGGAACCACCTTAAGGTGCCACGTACGCAAATGGCGGCCGCTTTAAGGTGGTTCCCCCCCTATTTTTTTACATAAAATATGTAGCACCGGGGACCTGGAAGAGTACTGCCGGGGACCCAGAAGAGTGCACCAGGGACTTCCTTTCCCCAGCTCGTCTCACAAGGAACATGAGCCAAGCTGGGGAAAGGTAAGTTACGTGGGGCACAGGGGGTCGAACGAGGTGAGTTTGCCCCCGTTTCCACCCACCATATGATATGTCTTTGGTAAACATTTGAATCTGCTTGAAAGTATCATCATCTATCAAAGTGCTCCTGGCTATAAAAATCTGCCCCTGAAATGTTGTTCTAGTAACTGTTTGCATTGGATACTCTGCCATCATGACTTCAGGGTTGTGAAGAGTTGTGCCTTTGCTGGGCAAAGCTCCCAGTGAGGAAGACATTTCCTTCCTCACAAGAAAAAAGAAACAGCAGTCCTATATTTCATTGTTGAGACAAGCTGCCCAAACGTTACCCACCTTAAGTCTCCAGGATAGGGCAGGTGATTAATTAAATATGAGCAGGCTAAAGCTGGCGACTTCTTAAATAATCCTTAGCTAATCTGCCTTACAGTAGCCTTCCTCTGAGACTCATTTGCATGCCTGATATGGCACTGGCCCAGCAGCTCCAATAGTAGCCAAGGCAATTCCTTGCAAGATGCTCCAGGAGAAGATGAAAAGCCCACCAGAATCCTGGCAAACATGCTATAGAGAAGAAATGCTTAACCTGCCTGAAACGCTTTAATGAGTTTCCCCAATGCACACAAGAGAGAGAAGCAATCCACAGAAGTCTCTCACACTTAACAGGCCCTTAACAACTGGATTGGCATGAAATGACAAAATGTTCAGCAGTGGCTGAACTCCATAACTTCGTGAAAAAGGCCTGGATAGAACAAAATGGATCAGAGGCAATTTAGCTCTTTCTAGGAAGAGGAACTGCCACTTGATCTCAGTGTCATTCCTGTCAACCTGGGCTTGAACAATAATATAGAACATAATAAGCAAGGAAACGACAAGCTTTATGAATGAACAGCAGAGAGAAGGGGAGCTCAGAACCACCTGAGGTCGCTGGAAGGAAACAGTTCTTGCCCTTACTGGTAAGTAGAAAGTGTTACATGATGCTGGCAATGCAACCGTGCAAATGGCTGACAGGTAGGGATGTGCAAAACTTGAGCTCATAGAATCGGCAAATCAGCAAAACTTGAGCTCATAGAGGTTTCCACCTTAAAGCTTGTTCTGACTCACGGCCATATTGGACTGAGAGTTATGGGTTTCCCCCCTCACAAAAATTTGTGTATATTTTGTGCACATTTTTCGAAATGTATGCATCAATTGTGCGCACTTTTGAAATGCAGGCAGTCCCCGAGTTAAGAACGTCCGACTTACAGACAACCCATACTTAACAACGGATTTCTGGGTTCCACAGCACTATGTCATTTACGTAGAGTACATAGCGTAGTATACTATGCAAATTGCGTAAATTACGCAATTTGCATAAATGCCAATTTTTAACGTATAGAACACTATGCTGTTCCGACTTACATACAAAGTTGACTTAAAGACATTGTTAAGAACGGAACTCGTTCGTAACCTGGGGACTGCCTGTATACACATTTTCTCCCATTGGCTAAAGCATGTTTACGAGCATTTTTCAAATGTACACATTTTCAAATGCATTTTTTCGTCGCATGAATCATATTGCAAACTTGGAAAATATATGGATTTCAGACTGCAAATTGCATCCTGGTCTGTGTGTTCAGTTCCAGGAGGTGCAAATTGGATAAATCCTGGTCAAAAGCAAACTGAAATGAATTTCTCATACATCCCTATAAAACCATCATCTTTTCCAGTCTACCAAATGTCTGCTTGCCATTTATCTCCCTGAGATAAAGCAGGCCTTAAATCTAAACTACATATTCGGAAATATCATGCAGTAGCATCCTTGCTGGATAGTACCACTCCACAGTGAAATCAGGGTTGCCACATGTAAAAATGGACTGCTAATTTAAAATTACCATTTCCTTTTCCCTGACATGATAGTTGTCTGTGTGCATGATGCTTTTTATGCGGGAGAGCATTCAAATGTGCAAACTGCCCACCCAACCTGTAGAGAAACAGTTCCAGGAGTACAGTGCCACCTATTTCCAAACTCGTAGAGACTAGTAATGAGCTGAAAGTTTAAGTTTGAAAACTTTCAGGTCAAAATCTGAAAATCTGTACCTAGATTTGCCTAGAGATACTTTTTTTATGAGGTGTTTATAAATAAGTAAATGAATAAAAAATAAATAGCGGGCAGGGGACAAAAAGAAGGGTGATTTTAGGGGCAGAAGTTGCAAAATGTTTGGGTGACAGATGCCATTTTTCTCTCCTCGACCCACACTACCTTCTTTGTAAAAATATCATCTGATCTGAAACATGGGAGGGCCAGAGGACTCCTTCCAACTCCGAATGGCATCTGTAAACATTTGTTCCTTCATACATCAGTGGGAGGTGCTTCTGTTTTTGTACCGTTCCCCTCTGTTATGCTACTTGAAATAAGGATGCATTGTGAACTGTTTTCCAAGAGGGCTTCTCAGGGGGAATACTGCATTCTCCAGGCATTTTAAAATATTTATTTATTTATTTATTTATTATCCAGAAGCTCCTGAAAATGATGCTCCAGCACAATGTAGTGTCATTCTAAGGAGAATTGGGGGACGGGAGCAGCCAGGAGGCAGCTACTGGAATAACTTTGCTGCCACCACTTGCAGCAGGGGCCAAAACAACATGTAAGAAAGAGGTTGGAGGAAGCATTTTTTACAAGAGAAAAGGAAACTATTGCCACAATTGTTGTGTTGTATAATCTTTAACCAAGGTTAAGGTGGACAAGGGAAATTCATGTTAGAGCGGAGGAACTGTGTGATCCAACAGCCCATGACATTACTTCTGTACCAGCCAAGTTTTTTCTTTCTTTCTTTTTTAATAGCAGCTCGTTTGCACTACCCTGGAATGCTGAGTTCTGACAGCCTATCCAAGAGCAGACCATTTTGAATGTCTGCCCCCACTCCTGCCCCACCACTGAAACCTGAATTGGTGCCTGTGACAGACAAACAGCACACATGTTTTAAACATTGCCACCTACAAAAGGTACACAGCAGTACCAAATAATGTTTTCCATAACAATTGTATCAATATAAAGCAGTTCTCCCTTGGTTGTAATAAAGCAATCCATAAACAACAATTGGATCACTGCTTTTCCTCCATAGCACAGAAGTTAAAATGTCTGTTTATATACCTTACAGGTAAATGGGAAGTTTTAAAACTAATGCACATCTTCAAACAAAACCTGCTTATTAACAAAAGGCAGCTTCCACACACACACACAAAGTTTTATTATTTTTTTAAGCAAACATTCCTCCTTGAATGGAAGCTTTGCTGGTTTAGGAGAGTAAAAGCAATTCTATGTTAAAGCTTCCCCTGTCTCTAAATGGAATTTAAGCATAATCAGAAGAAAGCAATAAAACACACTGACCTGAATTTGCTGCTGCAGTAGATTGATTTTGTGCTGCTGTTGCAGAAGTTGCTGCTGTTGTCTTGCAATCTATTAGAAATAAATTTTCCATTAAATTAAAACAGTGATCTTGAAACTTCAATATTATTGAGTGAAAACAAGTTCCTACTCATTCCTCATAATAATTTAAAAGATTTTTCTTCTTTGTTACACTGAACCTTATTTGTCCAGGAGTTAACTAAAAGATTGGAAGAAGGTTTTTAAGGTATCATTCACTAACCTATCTTTAAATATCATGGAGGCAATTAAAACACAGGGCTGGAAACACTGGTTAAACCTACATCTATTTCATTCGGAACACTTACGTCAAAATTCGACATTGCATCTATGACACAGGGCCTTCTCATAATTTCTTTATTATATTTATTATTAACATTTATATCCCGTCTTATTTCCTAAAAAGCCATCAAGGTGGTATACAACAATTTAAAACAATAAAAATTAACACAATAAACATATTAAAACATTGAAAGAGCTACATAATTTAGGGGGCAATCCTATGTCCCTCTGACCTTGTCTAGGAGGCCATAGGATTGGGCCTGGAAGGCTCTGCAACCTCGGAAATCCCTTCCAAGGTTGCAGCGCCGCAGAGCAGCTGCCCCCCCCCCCACCTTGTAGCCAGCACGGTTCTTTCCGTGCCAGCAGGGAACCGAACACAGAAGACCATGTTCAGTTCCCCCTTTGGGGATGTTCCTGGGGGAGAAGAGGGAATTAGCAAGCCACCGCCAGACTCTGAGGAATCCAGGCGGTGCCTCAGTCTCTCCTCCTCGGGAGGGGAGAAACTTTTAGAAGCCAAAATCGTCTAAACATCTAGAAATCAGCTGTCTAGATGTTTTTGAGGGCAGAAGGAGCACAGAGGATATCCTATCTGCTGCGCTCCACCCGCCCTCAATAGGATGCCCGTAATCCTCCAGGTTCATAAGGTTATGGGCAGCCTCATAGGATCGCACTGCCCAAAGGCGAAATTAAAAAGAGGCCTCTTCACACCCTTTCTAAAAGCCAGGAGAGTGGGAGCTAAGCATAGTTCTTGAGGAGCACATTTTCAGTTTCCACAGGGAAAGCCCTTTCATGCATGCCTGACAAATGAGCCTCTGTGTTAATGGTGCCCTCAAGAGGGCCTTCTCCTGTAGATCTTAACAACTGGGCAGGTACATAACGAGACAGAGATTCATAATCTGAGTCTGCTGGAATCCTACTCTGGAGCTTCTCTTTAGGAAGGTAAGTTTCTAAACGTACCTCTTTAGGAAGGTAAGGGGTGTCAGAGTTGTCTCAGTGATTGCAGAAATTCTATGGAACTTTCTGCCAAGGGAAGCCCACCTTATAGCAACTTTATAGTCTTTTTGCCATTTATTTACTACTTGATAGTTTGACAAAGCTTGCCCTGGGAGTAGCTGGCTCAGCCTTCCCCAACCTGGTGCACTCCAGATGCGTTGGACTACAACTCCCACCCTCGCCCCGCCAGCATGGTCCCCTGTCCATGCTTGCTGGGGATAGTGGGAGCTGTAGTCCTAGCTCATGGTGTTTTTGTATTACTGAATAATAGCTACTGAGTTATGTTTTCTTATGTTTTCTATCTAACTACTCAGTTACGATGTATTTCTCTTTTATTTGTCTTGCTGGTTTTATTTTTCGTACTGCTTTTATTTACTCTTATCTGACAGTGTTTTTTGTATTTTGAAGAGAAAAGCATTCTACCAACACATTTTGATGACTATAATTGTCATTGCTGTTATTCAGAAAAGCAATTTAGGATGACTTCAGCCTCATGAATGAAGTTATATTTTTTTCATTAAGTAAAAAAAAGCAAAAAACAAAAACTTTCAGCAATATCTCTACTTATAGCAATTATTTCATAACATTTCAGTTAAAGTCATGGCCAGGGGAAAGCAAAAGAAAATCAACAAATAAAGCAGCTTTAATTACATAATAGAAAGAAACACATCAGCATCAACTATCAATATAATAGGAGCACAAAGCACAGCTCCCCTAGGAGCTTCAGGTCTGCATGTATAATGCGTAAGTATAGTGTTGTAGGTACATGGCCTATGCAGCTGCCAGAGGATAAAGGCACAGTACAAAAGGTTGGGAAAGTAGAGCGTTAGAGAAGATTTACGCAGAATATTAACGTGGCACAGTCCTGCTGGATTGCACCACTTCAGACTGCAGGTGGGGAATTGCCTAAATGTTCCTACGTGTGTAAAACTACTAGCACATGAAAAAGAAACCTAGGCTGCATTTTTTTTCTCTGATGTGTTAGTTTTCTACATGCAGGGTGATATATATATATATATATATATATATATATATATATATATATATATCCAAGTACTATACACACACACTCCATCTGCCCCCTGAGCCTGCAGCCAGTCTATCACCTACTAGGAGTCTCTGAGGAAGCCTTGAATAAGATCCCACTTTAAAGAAAGTTAAAACCATATTGGGTCACATTATGACCATCTCTACAAGTACCCTGCTGTCATGGAATTCCCTCTTTAAAAGCTTTATATTAGTGGGTTGTTTGATAAGTTTAGAAAGGGTTGCTTACAAGTTTTTATGCTATATTTTAGTGTACTGGCTTTTACTATGCTTTTAAAGCTTGATGTGCTTGAAACTTTTAAGATTTGTACTCTTACTGTGGAATTTTACCATTGCAAACCATCTTGAAGGTTCCACTGATGTGGAGTGGAGAGAGATAAAAAAAATACATAAAATTCATTCAGTAGAAGGAGTAAATCCATACATAAAAAGGGATGTTCATGCACAGACAAGCACCACTGAAAAGGTTTGAATCTAGGCTCTGTGCAACAGTGAAGGCTTTCTATAACATGGAGACTGATTTTGTTGAAGTTCAGTTTGCAAGTCCACAGCTCACTGCAGTTCTAAGTACAATATAGGAGCAAATGAATATTCATTTCCTTACGGAAACCAGTGAAGTACTACCATGGCATCTAATATTGATGGTGTTGTGATCAAAAAAAGCATCCAAAACACTACAGTGCAATTACCATAGCACAGTCTCAATGTATAGGGCTCGACATTGCAAACGATGGTACAGAAGCACCATGTGGCTCAAATTCTGAATTTTATTTGCCAATTGGTTGAGCTACATGCTCGCTTCATTGAGCATGACAACCTAGTTTTAAGTGTCATTTAATTTTCATTTTGAAATATAATTACAAAGTGTTCACTGTAAGATATCACTCGTCTGCAAATGTGTCAAGATTAATTTGTGCTAGCTTATTCACAAGTGTCAATAGTTAATTACTGTGTCATCTCTGGATGGCTAAATGACATTCTAACTTCTGATTTTTTACAGTATTCCTTTATGTTATTTTCCATTAGGGACGAGTCCATATTCCTTACATGTGGGCAAATATTCAAGCACATAAAATACCAGACGTCACAACTCATTAAAATCAACAGAGCATACATTGCTGTATATCCTATAAAACATATTTAACTGAAAAGATAATTCTAGTTTAATGTCAGATTCCTAAAAACTGCACATTAATTTCAAACTAATGCCTAAGAAGAGAATTGAATCTTTTGTTGTTAATTTTTTTATACCAGACAACTTGGAATATTGTTTATCTTCTAGCCACTGCTGATTTGGTGGTGCATGTGTGCACGCATGTGTATGTATATGTCATTCTGTTTTACTTTGAACTTCCAAGGGTCAAACAGATAGCGTTAACAAATCACTTCGACAAACTTTATTAAGAGGTTGTTCTTATGTTATGAATGAGCAAGGAAAAAAGTCCTACAGGCAGGTAACCATTTGCCAGAGATAGTTGACTCTGTGGCAAAATCCACCAGATGTGGAACATCCACCAGATGTTTGACTCTGTGGGCAAAATCCACCAGATGTGGCTCTGGCACAAGTTCCATTAAAATGAATAGGAATTGGTTCACTGATCCCTTAAAGAAAGGGCAGAACAGAACTCCTAATAAAAAACAACTTGCACAATTGAACTAATCTCTTCTATCACCCACATCCGATACTGGGGCTCACAGTGCATCCTTATCCCACAACCGATTTCTAGAATACAAAATTGCATTTGAACATTTTAAACAGAAAATTAAAATTTAATGTGGATGTTTTTCTGAGGATTGTTATGACCTATTCATTCTTCATAAGTACTCTGAAGATATAAATTTAGAACACAGCACTTTCTCCGTGCATGACATACTATCAATGGTAATTCCCAGTATAAGCAGCAGACTTTGAAACTGTATGTTATGGAAAAGACAGTATCTCTCTTTTGTTTACAAATATATAAATATCAGCCCTGTTTTGGTTGGGGGTGGGTTGGAAATAGGCCTCATTAGGAACTTATCAGATGCTGGGTGTGAAATAAAGATTTTCACATGCTGATGTTTTGTTGCTCACCTGTTCTTGCTGTTGGCGAGCAAGGTCCATTTGCTGCCGTTGTTTTTCAATTTGTGACGCTGCCAGCTTTTTTTGCTCATCGTGGGCAGCCAGAAGCTGCTCCCGTAAACTGATGAGCTGGGTGATCATGGTAGAGAGCTGTCGTTCTTTTTCTGCTAGGCTTTCAGGTGTACCTAAAGGAGACACAGGGCGAAGCAGAGTAAATAATAGGTAGACAGCCACAGTAAAACAAAAAGGATATAACTAGATTTTTTGAATCTTACAAACAGCAGCTTCAATGTTGGTTTTATTAGAAAATATACTAATAGACCTAGTTGCTACTGTCTTTGCTATATCCTGAAAGGTAGGAAATGTCACTGTAAACTGTGAAACAAAAAAGAGACAATTTTCCCCCTTCTGACGAGAGTAATTAATTATGTACTCTGCAATATCAAGTCCCCCTTTTCCTTCTATCCCAGTATAATGACTCCTTAATGGATTGCCAAATTCACAAATAGATTAACATAATTTCCCTCCATCATACATTTTTAAACAAACAAAATGTAAGACGACCAAAAAAATAAAAATAAATCCGACTTAATAAGGAAAACAACTCAATTATTGGTGCTAATTTCTCAAAGATCTCCAGTTTTCACATGAACTGAACATGTGACAGAGCACTACAAGATATGCTTCATTTTTGTTATTAAAAAAACCATGACTAAGTTGAGCCTTGATTAGAAGGAGTAAAAACTAAACTAAACCTGTACCTATTGACAGAGCACTGCCTGGAACAAGCAAAATGCAAAGCTTCCTATTTAACTTAAAATTCATTTAAACAGATTTAAAATTAGCAGAACATTCAGTATTCTTTGCATGAATGGTCCTTCTCAGTCTGTTGATGGATATTTTTACTTAGCTTCCTTGAAAAATGTAGCACAAGCTAGAAATCTTAAACTGGCCAACTTTGTAATTGTGATTTTAAAATAGAATGCATCAGTAACATGCTTTAGTTCTAGCTTTAAGAAAAACAACAATTCATACCCCAGATTTGTATGTATGTGGATTCACAAAAACAGCCTGTGATGAACCCCCATGGATCTCTGAAGTAACATGGGTGGCAAAAAGCATACCTAAGACTGATGAATACAAAGTATATCAGTAGGAAGTCTTCCATTGCCTTTAATGGTGATGGGTTATACCACATAGATTTCATAGATCATAGAGTTGGAAGGAGCCTACAAGGCTATCAAGTCCAACCCCCTGCTCAATGCAGGAAACTAGAGGAGGGGTCTCCCATCCAAGTAATAACCAGCCTTGACCCTGCTTAGCTTTCCACACTCAGACAAGCTGAGCCAGCGTAAGTCACAGGCCCACTGTTGGCTATGAGTCTCTGACTGCAGTCTAGAGTCTAACTAGTAACCAAGCCATATTATGCATGTGCAAGATTTCTCAAGGGCCATATGCGGATCAAATCCAGACTTATGCATGCACACACAGACCCTTTTTCCCCACTTTGCTTTTCCCTTCATGGAAGTGGGGAAACAAACCAGGAAGCCACAGTTGACCATAGGTTCAACTACAGCCATTAACTATAGCTAATGGCTTCCAAATCCAAAACTAGGATATGAAGCCATTGTTTAAAATTGTCTTCCAAATCCTGGCTTATTTGGAAGCTATTACAATAATTCCCAGTTCAGATATAATAGGAAGCTTTAACACCATACAACTACAAGAAACAATGCATGCACAAGAATAACTGGTTTTATGTTTTAAGACTACAACCCCAGTTCCAAGTGAAAACCCATGTCTTGAAACTCATGCTGGTGCTGTGAACAATTTATTGAATACTGAAGGAATGGAATAACATTTGTAACTGGCAGGAATCAAAGTCAACTAATATATCTTCTGTGGAAAGACTACTACTTTTGGCCAGGAAAACAGAATTCTGTTTTCACACATGACTCAAGAAAATCTTCTATCATGTAACAAAAATCTATTTAAACAATATGTTTAAAATAATACATTTTATCAGGCTTTAAGATGGTAGACTGAAAAATTATTTTTTCATGAATAGCTAAATCCAATTTTAGATTTCTGGAATAAAACAGACATTGCAGAGCCTTTTCCGAAAAAAGACAAGATCAGAGTTCATAGGTGCCAGTAAGCATATCATAACTTGGACTTGCAGAAACACATGGTCAGCTGTCATTAGTCATGGTGTCAGGCAATTATCCCAACCATCAAATTGTGGCAATTTTATCATGCAATTCCACTCCTATAAAAAAAAAACGGAAGGCTTTGTGATAACATGTTAAAAATTCCCACAATCTTGTGGGGAACTACTTTACATAATTGGCTTGTCACAGGAAACACTCTCTACTTAACTGGATATCAAGGAACCACCAATTTGGGCCTGGAATGTAATCAGGTATAACAGATAATCTTAGGGATGACCATGCTTTCGTGTCCTGCCTATACCCTATCATACAGTGTATCATTTAAACTGATTGGCCTGATTCAGATGTCACATTGCTGATGGGTACATTCTTGCCAGATTTATGTACTCATCCCCCTCCATTAATTTATTTCCCCCTTGGGCTTGCATACTATTTTCTCACCCTTTTCCAGTTAGCAATAACTATGACTTCCTGTAACATCTGAACTGGTATAGCTATAGTTCCCACTAACCACAGTTTCCTCTCAGACCAGAGATTGAAATAAAGATCTAATCTGGGTTTCAGTCATTGGTTTAACAGCAAACTGTGGTTTGTAGTAACTAGTTGCTGCAGTCATCACAATAAGCCAGGGATGGGCAACATGCAGCCTACGTGTTTATTTTATAAAAATAAAAATGGCAATTTGCTTCCTATCTTTGGTGGCGAACACACTACATAAGACAAAAATGGCCACATTTAGCTTGCTTTCACCATTTTTTTTGGCACCACCAAATTTGGCATTGCAGCAGCAGGATTATGGCCTGGGGGTCCAGGGGTGAAAATGGCCCCTGTACCCTCCCCCCCAAGCGGTCATCCCTGCAAGAAACCATCATTGTTGATAGCCAGGCAATTATCCCAACCATCAAATGGAGAAGTTGATAGCCAGGAAATGGAGGGGAGGAAAAGCACATGCACCAGATGGATAGTTCTGATTGGCAAACCAAGGTTTGGCCCTTGTCAGCATCACATCTGAACCAGGAAAATGTGTGGTCTAAAGATTCTATACAAATAGAGTACATGAGTGCTAAACTGATCTTATTCAAGGATCGAGAAATACATTATCAACAGGTAGATAAGATAAAAACAATGTTTTTAAAGGAATATTTCATGCTATAATACAACATGCAGCCTACTCATTACACACTTTCTTCCTACCACTGACCGTCAGTCATTTCAAAGGGTATTACTAACAGTCACTATCTGAAGATTTGGGAGACAGTGTATATCTCCTTATAATATACTAGATATATGCATTGAGTAGGTCATAAATCATTTATCATTCCAGGATACTCTAAAGTGATTACTCTAGACAGCTTCCACCTTTCACACATCCTAGAAAACCTCTGAGAATCAGTCAATTTCCTAAACTCACAAATACCATCAGTAGCCAACTGCAATAACAAGCATTAGAAAATCATTTCTAAGGCATAAGGTTTTATGGACTAGAGCTATAGTGTCAGATGCAAGAAATGTCACAATGGCAGACACTGGTGATATCATCTTTCTAGTATGTTATGGGACTTTAACAGGTATAGTAGGAAAGGAACTCACAGTTCCAACGAAGTCCAAATTCATTAGAATCAAATTTGTTGATAAATTCATTCTAGTGCAATGGTTTCACACTGGATTCTCCATCTGGATCCTTTTGGTTGGGAGCTTTAAATGTTCTCCCCTGTTTCTAAATTCTGGTGTCAGATTTGTGTCCATTTAGAGCCAAACTACATGGCATGTTAAACCCATGCTTTGGCCTTGCATGTTTGTTTGTTTTCTTTAAATAGTTACTAGGGGTGATCAGGATTGGGACCATGGTGTGGGTGAAGGTTTTTGGTTTTGTTTTTTTAAAAAAACACCTCTACCTACACTCTGCATTCCCAATGAACATCCCCCCCCGAATAGCTATTGGTGTTGGAGTTATGGAAACTTTCCAATGCAAATAGCAGCAATGGGGTAATTTCTGTTGCGTCCTTGGTGCAGGGGTAGTGTTAATCCCCATCCCACCCACCTCATGGTACCAATTCTTATCTGATCCCCCTGTGACCTTTATTTAAAGGGATCCAAAGATATCTTGCACAAGTGGAAAAGCACTTGCTTTTATGCAAGGCAGCCCCATCTAATTTTTCTGATTTCCCCAAACTCCTGCAGCCCTCTAATGCTCCATTCCATGCCATTCTAGAGGGTCTGTTGACCTCCAGGAGTGGATCTTGGAGGACACAGGGGTCTGTAGTGGGGAGAGCAATGAGGAAAGCCTCATTGCCCATGTAGACGTCTGCTCGATATTACCCTGAATCCAAGCTAATGTAAATAAACATAATCATAATATAAATGCAATGCTAAACCACACATTTAACATAACACTTTGTTTCACCCTTATTCTATTGCCTAGAGACTAACAGGTGTAACATACGTAGACAACAGAAGGGCATTGTTGGAAGGTTATGGCATATATCATATTGGAAGATACAGATGGAATGTCTTATGGAATGACCTCCACACTGGTGTTCAGGAGGCATCAACTGTGGTATGCTGTAGGCGCCAGTCAAAGACCTCTCTCTTCACCTAGGCCTTCCCTAACAGATTATGCTGCCTAGTGGGTTTGTTAATCATGGTGTTGTGAATGTATTTTAAGATATTTTTTTTGTAAAATGCTTAGAGATATTTTAAATATGGTAAGTGGTATATAAATCTATTAAATTGTTGTTGTTGTTGTTGTTGTTGTTATTATTATTGACCTTCTAATTGTATGGTTGATGTTATGTCCTGTAATCGTGTGCTTGAATGGATATGGGGATAGAGTTGGCATCTGGATTTGTATAGGCCAGTCCCTGCGTTTTTGCCTCTGTTATCATTCTAGGTTGCATTGTTGATGTTGAGTTGCCATTTTTTTATAAGGAGGCTATGGCCTTACAGTTTACCATTTTCACTATATCCATGTATTATGTTCCCTTTTTTCAAATAGGGTGTCTTGTGTGCTGGACAAGAAAGTGGAGGAAAGGATCAGTCAGGAAGTTCTCTTGCATAGTGGACGGTGACACACACATACAGGTATACTTCCAAAAGTGGGCTTTCAAACTTCCAAATGTTTCCAAGCTACCAAGACACATTTATTTATTTATTTATTTATGAGTTTTTACCCCACTCTTTAGTCAAAAAGTCTCTCAGAGTGGCTTACAAATATCACCAGAAGGACAGTCTCTACCCTCAGGCTTACAGTATAAAAGAGATGACACACAAGGAAAAAGGGATGGTGACATTAGCAGAAGAAAAAACAGGCATGAGCCCAATTCTTTCTCTAAGTTCCTTTAAGCTGCATGGTGGAATTCCCTTCACTATTTAAAGGAAGGGGAGAATTCTATTGGTGGAGTTAACACTCAGCCAGCACCACCTCACTGTGTCCTCTTGCCCATAATCTCCAGAGAGCCACCATGAAAAAGCCATCTCTGCCAGGTGACAGCCTGGGGTACAGAAGCTGCCTGTATCCTCTTGCCCACCAGCTCCCTGGAGCCGAAGGGGCAAGATAATTGTCCACTAGTCAAGTAACCAATCCTTAGGATGCTGGAGGTGGGGGGAGACGACTGCTGCCCAGTGGAGCAGCAGTCAATTGGCCTAGACTAAGAGGACAGACATCCAAATGCACATCCCAGTGCAGATGGTCCATCTGCACTACATTTCTTTCAATAGGATGTGCATCCAACTGCACATTCCACTGAAAGCAACCCAGTGTATAAACCACGTACACTGGGGTGCACATCCTTACACAGACAATGAACATTTTTCATGGGCTTACACATGTCCGTGTGTGTGCACACTCACACACCTGCTGAGGATAACACTTCACACATCTGACAAAGTGGGCTCTAGTCTACAAAAGCTTCTGCCACAATAAGTTTGTCTTTAAGATTCCATAAGGCTAGAACTGCTAGCGTTTAACTAGCACATGTGACCTTATACAGAAAGAGGGACGTGGGGTCATTCTGCTGTAATGAGCTGGACCTGCTTTCTGTATGTGTGATAAAGTACCAACATCCGACAGAAGATTTTCCTTATTTGGAATACAAACAATGGAAGTCAGAATTCTTCCATTCAAGAACCTGTAGTGAATATTGTACCACAGAAATGAATATATTTAAGCTGACATTTCATTAAACACCCTTCACTGTTTTGCAACTTAGAAGAGACACCTCTAGTTCTCCCCACAATCATCGAAAGTTCTGTATCCAAATTTACCTCTTACTCCATGAAGCTCAACTTCACTTCTACCCCTGGAGTAAGCAGCACTGTTACATATGTGACAGCACATTATTATCTAGAAGTTATGGATGCCTCCCTCGCCCCCCCCCCCCAGACATTTGGGAAAATGAGGCCCTATATGGCCAAAGATAGGAGTGCCCATTGCACATATATACGTTCTTTATGATACTCCCATACGTTCTCCTATTGAAAATCGGAGCAGGATAGCGGAATGAAACTGTAGGAGACCGTAGAAGCACATCATAAAGGAGAGAGAGATTTTAAAATGGTTTCATTCTAATGGAAGTGTTTTCCCTCCCACCACCCCTACTTGTCCTTTTGCTGTGGTTTAAATACAAAATAAAAGCAACTTGCTACGGATACAGACCAGACTGAGCTGGTCTGGCTGCGCCAACAGAGGTCTGCCATCATCCAACTGTGTGCTGTCCTCATCCTTTTGCTCTCCATGCACTGCAGCGCACTACGATGCCCTTAAGAAATTACCAGTAAATAAATGCTTCTGCTGAGCAGAAAAGGGCATCTAAAATAAAGTGTAAAAATATTGCTAGGGCATCTGCAAAATGCACTTGCTATAAAGTGTGAAAAAACATCTTTATAAAAGTCCTTATCTAATAAATATGCCCACTTCCATAATATATTACACACTACACATGCTGCTCCTCTCTGCCTGTTCCAAGCTGTATCTTATCCTCTAATTCCAAAGACACTGCTGCAACCCCCGCCCTCCTTGCAGCTTTCCAATGGGGTCTTCCTTATCCCCAAATCACATCTGTCTTAAGTTTCTCTCAGATTTGTCAGGTGGATCAGTGCTCCCCAGGGCCTGCTCCAGCTGAAGTATTTTAATTTGACTAAACACCTGATTTATTTTATCTCTCCAATGAGAAAGGCAGTTTGTCTTAATAGAGCCTGTCAGCCCACAGTCCCATTCAGAGCAATTTACAGGCAGCCAGGGACGCTGGGAGAGAAGAGTGCTGCGATTCTGTATTTTATCCTCCTCCAGAAAGCACCTAAAAGCAGCTATTCACAGCTCCTGCATGTGGCATTTTAGAGCTGAATTAGCTTTTTATTCAAGTAACTACACTTGTTGTGAATAGCTTATCTGTAAAATTGCCACATTCACTACTGATTTTATTAACCTTTGGCTCTATCACAAAATGGTCTTCAGTTAGGAAGGACCTTTAAATTTGACATTTTTTTTTCTAAGAGACCTTTATTCTAGTGACTTCAGATTTACTGAATTTGATCCATTGACTCCTTTAGCAGTTATATTCAAAATTTTAAGTCTCAGAGGGAAAATCAATACCATGTGTGGAATCCTTTAGATAAATAAAAAAAAGATAATGACACTTTCCCTTAACAAAAGTCAGAAAACAAACCAACAATAGCATGATAACTACTGTTATCATAAGATGCATCTTAATAAATGGAAGAATCTTCCCCTGTTCCAACACTTCCATTTATGAGGACTGTATATTTCTGTTGCTTCCAGAACTGTACATAAACTGCACTCATGTGTGCCATAGTTCAGACAAACTGAGTCTAAAAATATTTATTAAAGTAGAAGGTTCCAAAGACAGCCCATTCATGTTCAGCATAACATTTGCCCACTATTTTTGCTGCAGCAGTTTCAACTGTTGACAAGACAAGTACCTTTTTAAAGTAAATAGTAGCTTATCTCTTTTGCCGTAGGTGCAGCTAAAGCAAAACAGCAGCAGCAGCAGAAGCGGCAAGCTAAGCTTCATTTGCATACATCAAAAGCCAGATGCCCACTCACACAACCCCCTCCTCAGGTGTCCTGCACCTCCTACATGCCCCCAGTGTGGCGTAGTGGTTAGAGTGTTGGACTGGTGGGACCCGGGAGCTCTGGGTTCTAGTCCCCACATGGCCATTTTTTCATTATTATTTTACTGTGAGTTTCAATCAATCAAAACAAACCCCACATGGCCATGAAGTTCACTGGGTGACTTTGGGCCAGTCACTGACTCTTAGCTCAGCCTATCTCACAGGATTGTTGTGAGGATAAAATGGAGAGGAGGGGGATCATATAAGCTTCCTTGGGCTTCTTGCAGGAGGAAAAACGACAGGATATAACTGTAATAATAAAGATAAATTGAAAATGTATCATACAGATACACTTGACACATAATTGTCTGCATTCTCCTGTCAATTGCATGTTTATATGTTTAGTATTGCAAGCATATAATTCATGAAACAGCCAAAACACTGGCTTCTCTCTCACTGAAGGATTTTCGTATGTCAAACTTTACTAGATAGAACACAAGGCCTGTCAGGATACAAATAGCACAAATAAACTAAAACAGGATATGTATGCTGTTTAATCAAGAGTCCAAAATACATTTGGATCCTTTATTCATTTCACATTCTGCATACAGAACTAAAACTGAATGAATACAAATATCATAGCACAAAATTCATAACTCATCAATCCCCAGTGATATAGGTCCACGCATGATGTAAATAATAAATGATGAAGATAGTAAACATCTGTATCTGTAAAAAAGGTATCTGAAGGCTTATAAAAAATGAGACAAGTTGCCTAAGTATCTGAAAAAAATAAAAGTTACATTTTCAGAATAGAAGAAATTAACGTATGAAAAAGACTACGTGTATTAGAACCAAAAAAATAAACTAGCAAGGAGCTTTCTGCCACGAGCATGACAATGAGATATGAATCCAGTTTAAAAGCAGCAGCTAAATTTTATCTTTTCAACGTGGATACACTTCAGTCTTCGGAACAACAATTTGGGGCACGCTGGCAGGGACAACTTTGTTCACTCTTGCTCTCTGCTCGGGAAGAAACAAGGAGGGGGGGAGAACGATGGGGCCAGAGGGTTGCTGGGTGGTATGGATGGAGGTCAGAGCATGGGAAATTGTGCTCTGGAACAGAGTGTTGAGCTGTGTGATCTTTCAGCTTCCCTCTCTAGCATTACAGTAATACCTTGGATTGCAAGCATAATTCGTTCCGGAAACGTGCTTGTAATCCAAAGCACTTGTATATCAAAGCGAAATTCCCCATAAGAAATTTGTAAACAATTTTTTTAATTTAAGCTGCAATAAAGAATGATAGTGTAAAGTCTTCATTTTTCTTGACCGTACTACAGTACTTGTATTGCAAGACGTCGTTTGTTTATCAAGTTAAAATTTATTTTAAAAATTTGCTTGTCTCGCAAAACACTTGCAGACCAAGTTACTTGCAATCCAAGGTTTTACTGTAAACCACACTGACTTCCATTTGTACCCATGGTCACAATTTATTTATGTAGAAATATATATTTGTATTGAATACAAAGGAAGTAATGCAGGCAAACAAGTTTTCAGATATTAAAATGTGACACAGAATTGGACCAGTTCCAACAATGCATCATAACATGCTACATAACAAAGTAGGTCTAGAGATAAGGGGCCTGATCCAAAGCCCTTTGAAAACAAGAAAGGGTTTTTCTTGGTTAGATTCAATAAGCAGGAGTCATGTAAGATTAATTGGTTCTCTAGCCTATTTAGTGACATTTTAGAAAATGAGCGAAACAATACTAAAGCTACCACAGTAGATATAATTAATTAATTAATTAATTAATTGCTCTAAGGAACTTCACTTAGATGAAAATAATTTAATACCATTATTACAAGCATTATCATCTCTGTTAACCACGGAAATTAAAAAAAAGGCTTTCCAATTTCAATACATTTTCATACTCACGTGAAATTTTCACCTGGGACTTTTAAACAGAATATGAAAGCAAACCAACATTTTGTCCTGCTTCAGCTGGCATACAAGAATTAGAAATTTGATTACTAATGGATTAAGGAAAAAGCTGATTATGTAAAGCAAAATAGGAAAAGAGCAGATTTGGTCACTGACACATTAAAAAGAGTTAAAAGCAGATCACCACAGTCGCAAAGTATCATATACTAAAGCAACAGAACCAACAATCCAAACGTATTTTAATCATCAGGGCAAATATTCCAGTATTTAAGTAAAAATGAATCAATTGCACTTGCAGTTATACTGTATATACATATATTGAAAACAAAACACAATGCCAGCCATAAAAATAAGGGTATTTGATCTTAGCTGCCCAGAGAGATAACTTGGTTAAACCATTTTGTCTAATACCATGGACTGCAGCAAACATCAGATAGACTGTGATGTTTCTACTTCACAGGGCTATGGCCAGCCATTTAGCATTTACCTTGTTTGATTAGGTCGCTTTTTAAATGCCACAAAACAGGGCAACAAAGGCAACAAAAATAAACAGTGAGGGATAAAAAAAGAAGAAGAAGAAAGTAACAATCGAATAGAAGGGCTTCTGAGATAAAAGTCACTTTGTGCTGTCTGTCTGTCTGTCTGTAGAGCCTCCTTCCCCCATACACAGGCATCTAATTTGAGCTTCAACTCCAACAGCAGTTTAAAAAGCTTTTCACTCTGAAGAGCCCCCAAGTGCATCATAAAGATAAAGGATTTCAGTACAGAACCACCACAAAGACTTCTATTATCTTATCAGTCTTTGGTTACAACAGCTGAACCAATATGACTAAGTTCTGAATGACTTTTTCTGTTTTTCACTTTAAAAAGAGAGGGAGAGAAAGAGCAGGATACTGGAATTCCTTTATTCTATGATCAGTTAGCAATTGTTGATGCTTCCATATGCTACTGCCCAGTCGTTAGTCAATAAAAAGTTGTCTAAATGCTGCAATTGTGTTTTGTAGCATCCACTGCAAACATGCCCTGCATGTAGAGTAGCTCATTCAGTGAATGCACAGACTCTACCCAAATGGAAGAACTATCCCAATTTTAAGTCCCTTTAATTCCCAAAATGAAAACTGAATACTACAAAATGATTATTTTCATAATGTTGATTATTTTCAAGAGCCCAAGCATCATTGTCGTTCAGTGCTTCTGCATTGTGGGTTGCCTTTTGTTTCCTGCAGAACAAAAAAAGACAACTCAGATGGCACTACCAGAATGAGAAAATGGACCAATCATGGGGCCTTCCTTGGCATCGTAAAGGCCTTTCAGCTCACAGATAATGTGGTGTAAGCCTACACAAAGCTTTTCTGCAACTAAACACTGGGAGAGAGTTTACACTGGTTCTTGCAAGCCTAGGACGTGGTTGCAGTTGGCTGTAAGAGCGAAATCCAGTGTTTGTCGTACCACTGCTAGTTTTGTCTAGCACATACGTGTTCTCATTTTCTTTTCACAAAATGAGGATCATGATAGGACGAATAGCATGACGTGTGAGCTTAATAAACAAGGACTCCAAGTTTCCAGACTCTTGAACTATGATTGTAGAATACAATTGGTTTTGAGAAGTTCTGTTTCAATAAGAATTTACCAAAATTCACAAAGTTATTCACATTCAGGAGAAAGAAATTGAGATTATTTTAAGATACTGACAGATTCACACATCCCTACCTCATAACATTTTTTAAAAAGAATGTTAAATAAGCTTCCTTTTTAAATTAATAAGATAATGACTCAACAGGGATCAAGATGGAGCTTTGAAAAATTAAAACGTGAGTAACCAAATCTGACACACATTTGTTGAAGCAAGACTGGTGGCTGACCCAGGCTTTAGTTTGATGGTATGCATGGCAGTAATTTCAGTTGTAAAAATGGATAGGAAGGAAGTCAGACTCATACTACAGCTTGAGAATTTGCTGTGAATTCCATTTTCATATTATATCTGCCTTCACCCAATATTCTGCTTGTTCTAACCTTTTAATTAAATGCTTATAATCAGCACTCCAGAAAACACCTTATATTGAATTAATAGTACATGAATAAATATACAGTATACAGAGAAACAAGCTAGTTAAGCATATATAGAGATATGGATTTGCTCTTCCACCCCTGGAATCCTTTCAAATCCAGACATCACAACAGCATCTTTGCTCCTCATTATGGCCAAGGATCGGCTTGATGGGCTCTCCTTGCAAAGTTTAGGATGACACATTAGTGTTTGGCAATGAGATCATCAATTTGGGCTCTATGTATGTTGTAAAGCAGTGTTCTCCAACCTTGGGTCCCCAGATGTTTTTGGCCTACAACTCCCAGCATGCCCCAGCCAGCATAGCTGGATATGCTATGCTGGGAGCTGGCTGGGGCATGCTGGGAGTTGTAGGCCAAAAACATCTGGGGACCCAAGGTTAGGGAACACTGTTCTAAAATAACTGAGAAATTGAGGCTACCCTGAACTTTTTGTAAAAGATTTTCTTCAAGGGTCTAAAATGCTATAATAATAGCTATTATTGTGTAGCTATTATTGGCTACACAATAATGTCACAAAGACAAACATAAACCAGACTGAGAGCACTGCTTCTTATCCACACTGAGTGGTGAACATTTTCAACCCATTTCACATCCCCATCAAAACAATCACTAAAATGGGGCAGCGAGATGCATTCAACAGGAAAGGAATTCTTCATGAAATCCACCCCATTTCAGGTCAGCCCTGTGAGAAACCAAATAACTATCTATTACTTTCCCCCCAATAAACACAAACTACATATACTCATAAGGAGTTGCGCAAATCGTTCACATAGACCATTACCTTCTCTCACACACATTATTGGATGCATGGCATAGAACAGAATCAGATGCAGAGAATACAACAGAGTAGAATAGAATAGAACAGAACAGAACAGAACAGAACAGAATAGGGGGGTGGTCCATAATATGGTCCCGAGTACTACCACAATTGGAAACCACTTAACATGAATACATGTAACGTGTTCTGGGCTTTGCAGAGGAACAGCAGGGTACAAGTTTACTTAATAATGAACTGTACATATTCTAAACCAGATGGGACAAAATTCTAGGATCTAAAAGATGTGATCTACATCTCAATGAAATCTATAGCAAAACTCCCATTGACCTTAATGCAGCCAAGGGAGCTGGCCTGCAGCAAGCCTGTTGTCATCTGACAATGGAGCTCTAATGTCTTTTATTCTGCATGACTATAACATCCACCGCCTGCTTTGACTTCGATTATATTTCCCAGCATACAAAGATAAGAAGTCTATCTAAAGAAAAACTAAATGGAGATTTCAGGATAGATTCTGAAATTGCCCCATTTCCCTGATTGTTCTTTCATAGCTGAGTACAGCTGGATTTTTTTTTAAATGTAGTTTTCATATTCAATTTCAACTTTTAACATGTGATTTCTGGGTGACAAAGTCCTCTTCAAAGTAAATCTTTTTATTATGTAAATCTGGTATAATTCAGAGCAATCTATTAGTGCTTTTTATTTTCTTTCTTAGACATTGTTTTCTCATGTTAGGACATAGCAGCTGCTGTTTTTAGGTGAATGGTTCCTCATAAAGTTTGCATTTGCACTGCAGTGTACCACTGGTTTACGTACTGCTGGATGTATACCTACTGCTGTACAGTTTGCATTTCACTAGCAGTACTTTGGCATTAAATCACAGCTGGAAGATTCAGCAGATATATTCCAAAAGTGGCTTGCTTAGTGCAATTTTTAAACAAAATTAGTAAGAGTCAAAAGTTATATTTGTTTTATGGATTAGCATGATTTTCTCTGTTGTAAACTAGGCCTGAAACAGAGAATGGGTAACCAGGATGTGTATATCTGGTATGGAGGAAAACAAACCACATGCACCATGGATCTTGTACGTTCCACCTCAGTTCTGTCCTGAGCCACACCTTTACACTAGCACTATGCATTTCCTTACAGAGCAGCTTGTCTTTCACAGTATTTAAGCTTCTTGTTAAGTAATGCAAGTTATTAGTTATTAGTCTAACTCTTCAGAAGTGTCTGAATTATATATATGCGTACCATATGATATTACTGCAAGATTTATATACTTTAAATATAAATTTTAATTTTGATGCTAATTACATGACCATCTTTCATGTCTTACAAATACAAACAAGTATATCAATGAAAAACTTATATTTGCCTCTGAAGAATTTTTTTTAATTGCCTCTGGTTACAAGTAATGAAGAGGCGAAGTTTACTGCAAAGGAAAAGATATTTGCATACCCTGTCTATCATAAAAATGGTGAGGAAACTTTCTACAATTTATTTTAGTCAAAATCCTTTCATCTGGTGAGAAGAAAACAACATTTAATATGGAGTATCAGGCACATACAGAACATGTTTCACAATGTAGCCTATGGAAAATGGCATTGGTTTAAGTGTTCAGAGGGAAAGCAGTAGAAAGCAGAGGGAAAGAGGCACTATACCTCTTTCTCTGATCCTGAACCTCAAAGTGCCAGAGGATAGACCCATTCACATGACTATTTCTGGACTCAGTTTTCATCTTATGGTGATTTCCTTTGGTAGTCCAGACTGAATGTGGAGGTGGCAAAGCAGTCATGTGAGTATGCTTACTAAATACTAAAAACTGCATCTAAATGCTTCCATAAATAACCCCTCTTAGGTGTTTGAAGTGGCATGACCCACAAGACTGGGATCAGGTGTGTGTTTGATAAAAGCCTAAATACATGGCTTCCGTTTTGTGTGGCCTTTTTCTTTTTTTCTGTAGTCCATCAAATAAATCAAGAGATCATACTCAAGACTTCTTAATAATTAAGGCAAAACTAATTTGTGTTGTCATCCTGAATATTCATTCTTGCTAAAGAATATAAGAACATAAGAGGTTATTATAGTTAGGCTACTATAATATGCTATACATGGGGTTGCCTTTCAAAACTGTTAGGAAACTGCAGTTAGTGCAGCATCTGGCTACTAGATTGCTAACTGGGACTAGGTTTCATAATCATATTATCCCTGTGCTATGCCAACTACACTGGCTCCCAGTCTGCTTCCAGGCCCAATTCCAAGTGCTGGGTTTGACCTTTAAAGCTTTACCTTAATGGCTTACTACAGAGGTATGCAACTTGTGGCCCTCCAGATGTTTTGGCCTACAACTCCCATCATCCCTTACCAGTGACTATGCTCACTGGGGCCGATGGGTGTTGTAGGCCAAAACATCTGGAGGGCCACAAGCTGCACACCCCTGGTAGGACCAGGATACTTTAAGGACTGTCTATCTCCATAGGTATCTACCCATATACTAAGATTTTCAGTAGAGGACCTCCTACAAGTGCCCCCACCACCTAAGGTGAGGTGCCTGCACCTACCTTATTGTCTTTTCAGCATTCGCCAAATACCTTTTTTATTTTCCCAAACTTTTTAGGTACAATTTTAAGCTTGCTGACTGTTTTATGCTGTTTTTGTGGTCCTATGTCTTACTTGTATTTACATTTTAATAGCTTATTATTTCTTGTAAACCAACCTGGGAATATGATTGAAAAACAGTATAAGAATACCTATAATAAATAATAATAAATAAGAAGAACATTGCCAGATCTGATCAAGGTCCACTTACTGGACTATTCTTTTCAAGGATCCAAGCAACCAGCAGTCAATAGAAACTGTCAAGTTGTCGTCAGTGGACCCTACTCTAGTTTCTTCCCAGACAAGATGGAGTTAATGCGACTAAGAGAATCACCCAATCTGGATAGAAGAATACATCTGGTCTTACATGAGGTTGCACTCCCCATGAAGGACCAAGTGTGCTGTTTGGGAGTGCTCCTGGAGTCAGTGCTAACTGGGCTAGCTCAGGTAGCAACAGTGGCTAGGAGTACATTTTAGCAGCCTCAATTATTCATGCTCTGGTGACATCCAGGCTGGACTACTATAATGAACTCTACATGGAGCCACCTTTAAAGACAGTTTGTAAACTTCAGCTGGTGCACAATATGGCTGCCTGGATATTGGTGTGGACTGGGCAGTTGGCTCATTTGAGACCAATACTAGTTAGTGCAGCCAGCCCAATTTAAAGTGCCACTTTTAACCTTTAAGCCTTAAACTTAAGGACCAGCCTGTGAGAACCTGCTCCTGCTCCTCCTCCTCACCACTGTTGCTCACTTGCTTTCTTCTTCACCAGGTGATGGTGGCAGGCAGCAGCAGCTACGAGAAGCAGCTTGTGCCACCCCACAGTGAGGAAAAGGGCAGGTGAGCAGTGGCAACATTGCCAAGTAGAGGAGGAGGATTATGGGGAATTCCAGGAGTCCATTCCTCATGTAAAGGAGGCCCAATGATGATATTTTACTCAAGGGACTCCATAAACTGGGAGATTGCTTTGTTTGTCTTAACCTGACTCTGCCCATAACATCCCTTTAAAACATTTGAAAATATCAAGCACAAGAGCTCCGTACCTATCTAACTGAATTTTGACAGGTGTCATCCCCTCATAAGAGGATACTATGCCTGTAAATATTATCCAGATTTGTAAAAAAAAATAAAATGTTCCATGCATTTGTTGATGTCCCCACTGTAGTCAATAAAGATGGCATCCGAAGATTCAGAAAATAATGCAGCTCTGAAGTGAAGCATGATGTCAGTCCAAGCCTCTGAACCAAGCTGACCTCTCGTTTGATGCTTAGATGACCTTTTTGTTTTTAATGGTTTTTTGTATTGTAAAATGTATCAGGCTTAGAGCTAACATTTGCTCCGTGAATGGAAGGATCTTTCATGCAAGGAAAGAAAGAATTGCACTTGTGGAAGGGGTCCCTCCATGGGCAGAAGAACCTCTACTCTGAGCACAACTCAGCTTCTGTTCATGGATCTAGAAGTTAGGGTCCACATCTCAGTGTTTTAAAACTGATGCATTTCCCCCTAAGTTTAACTGAGAGCTTATAAAATGTGTAGAACTTGTTGGATAAGCAAGAATAAAAACATAAAATAATAAACAAGCAACAAAGCACTCAGATGACCACTACACTTAGCCATCCAACCCTCTGTGGGTTTTATATTCAATCCAGATTCCCCCAAAATGTTACACATGAACCAGTTCTAAGCCACAGTCATCATATTAAAATGTAGCCAAATCTTCCTAACCAGTGATGTGCCATCCCAAAATCTGGAGAGAAAGAAATTGTATAAAGAGTTATGAAGAACTCATGAAGAACTCTTTGCTGCCATGAACAAATGCACTCCAAATCTAACCACAATCTCTTTGTGCTTTGAAGGTCATGTTGCAAGAGAAGAGACTGAGCTTCTTAACCATGTAGTGAAGATTCCAAAATCATGATAAGCTGGCACATAAAAGAAATGGCTTATGTTTTCCAGACCATAGTTCCACCCATGCTCTTACAAGGTTCTGGTCTAACTATATTTTCAACCACAAGCATGAATATGTTTAGCCAGATGTCTCTAAGCAGCCACTAACAAGCAATGTTTAGGATCACCCCCCTTAATGTCTTTCTTTCCCTAACTGATCAGAAACCAAGCCACTTATGTGCAGTCACAATGGAACAGATCTTGGTCTACAACCACAATATCTTAGCATGGTGTCTTACTACATATTTGTTTATACGTATATCCAACAACTCAAATACAACCCCCAACTGCAAAATATAAGTATGAGTGACTGAAAAGATTTAACATAGTTTAAAATTTGGCAAGGCCTGAAATAGGCATCTTGGGGTCTTCTTGACCACATTTGGCCTTCTATCAAAAGCATCTGCAGAATACAAACAGGGACCACCCAGAAAAGTAGGAGATAAGGTAGAGGTTTTCCATCCTTTTGAGAAACCCTGCAATTTATGTCAGTAGACACAAATGTTTGTACCACATCACTCATTCAAAGGGGGGGGGGGGGTAGTTCAATGCTAGAGCACATGCTTTGCAAAGAAAAGATCCCAGAATCAATCTTCAGTATCTCCAGGTGAAAGGATCTTAGGTGGCGATGGACAGATCACTCTAATTCTAGTCTGTGTCAGTTTTGTATATGTTCATTCATAAGTCCCATTTTGTCATCAATTTGTGAACTTTTACCCATGGGCCTGTGGTTAAAGCAAATCTATGTATTCCAGCAGTTCAGAGGGCAAATCTACATCAGGGAGCTGATGCTGATAATTAATATAAATATATGTCATCTAGCCACAAGAGAATCTCTAGTGTGTCAAATAAAAGGTAAATGCTTAAAAATAAATATATATAAAAATCCCTATAAATTACAATGTACACAGACAATGTACAGCTGTAGGAAAATATAAACTGTTGTGATAATTCCCAAGGGTGCCAAAAATTAAGTGGCAAAGCAAAAGAAGAAATTTACAGTTTAAAATTTTGGCCTAACAGTGCAGTCCTAAGCATGTGTTCTCAGAGGTAAAGCCCAATGAGTTAACCTGGCCATACACCCTAGTAAGTGTGTTTACAATTGCAGCCTAACAGCATGACATTATGATTTTCTATTCATATTTAAGTCCCATTCAGTTCAATTGGGCTTACTCCCAGGTAAGTGGGTATAGGATTGCAGCCTAAGGCACCCACACTTACCTGAGAGCAAGCTTAATTGAAATGCATTTGGAATTAGAGCACTGATAGAAACCCCAGAGGCACACCTTCTTAATTTTCTTATGCATGTTTACTCAGAAATATGTTCAATGGAGCTTACTCCCAAGTAGGTGTCTTTAGATTGCAGCCTTAATGAAACTTAGCTGTGTGTTTCCTTGATGGTACCAAGTTAAATGTAAACGTATCAGTTGGCTAGTCCAATTTTACTTTCTGACATTCCATTACTTGAGTAAAACTTACTCTCCCTCCTTTCTTTTTTAGAATAGGGAAAGCTATTTTTGTTACTTTACTGCCTTTACACAAGAATGCAGGCCAGGGTCCAGATAAAACTAGTTTTCTTGTAAATAGTAAAATAAACTCTAAAATCCCTTAATTGAATTGTACAGTGAAACTTGCCTATAAATGGCTTTCAAACCACAGAGGTTAGAACTGTGCAATGTTTTATTGTAGTACTGAACACTCTAGGGGCACATGTCAATCTACAGCTTTTCAAAGTCATGTTAAAGAAGCATCTTCAGATACCGTGGCATGCTTTCAAAATAATGGAAATGTCAACCACTCACATAATGTTCATATTATCTCTAATTAATATAAATTGCATCTAATTTCACCTCTACTTAAATATATTGCTGCCCAAAATAAGGACCCTAATTTTTATGAGTAATTACTATTACTGATGCATCAACACAATTATTTAAATTCAACATATGCAGAGGCAGAACCTAGCATTTACAGTTTTTGTTCCCTCCTTGCTCCATCCCTAATTTTGTGGCTTGGAGTTCTTCCAGATTCTGGCTCTAACTCTGTAGGTTTAGATAGATAGATAGATAGATAGATATAGAGAAATAAATATAGAGAAATAGATATAGAGAAATAGATATATAAATATAGATTTGCGATCTCCTATCTCATTTGATGTCATTTCACTTGCAGTCCTGATTGACAAATAGACACAGATTTTAAAACAATTACCTGCATGCAATCCATGCAGATAATGTGAATGGTTGTACTTCAAGTATATTCTAGGGAAGCCTTAATATATTATTATTTTTCTAGAATATTCTGCAGTTATCAGAATTGGGGAGAGGGATTGTAGGTCAGAGATAGAGTCCATGCTTTTCATGCAAAAGGTCCTGAGTTCAACCCCAGCATCTCCAGTAAAAGGATCAAGTAATGGATGATGTAAATGCCTTTCTGCTGAAACCATGGAGCGCTGCTACGATTCCCATAGAAAATAGTGGGCTAGATAGAGAAGTAGTCTAACCTGGTGTGAGGCAGCTTTCTAAGTTGCTATGATGACTGTCACAGACAAGAAAATTATTTTCTTGCCAACACTGCACCATCAGTGTAAGACAGCCTTAGGGATTAGTACCAACAACTGCTTCTGACATCTGGCCCTGATTTCCTCAACGTATGCCAATTTGTATGGCTAGGTTCATAGATTTCATAGACTTAATAGAGTTGGAAGGAGCCTACAAGGCTATCGAGTCCAACCCCCTGCTCAATGCAGGAAACTAGAGGAGGGGTCTCCCATCCAAGTAATAACCAGACTTGACCCTGCTTAGCTTTCCACGCTCAGACAAGCTGAGCCAGTGTAAGCCACAGGGTTATTATTCATTGATTGATTTTATTTGAACCCCATCTTTCCACCAAAAAATGGCACTTACGGAGGAGGCTTACAATCACGGATAAAACCAACAATAAGCAAATACATTAAAATACAACTAAAAACAATTAAAACACAACAACAACAGAATAAAAACAGTATCCAGCTCAACAATGTAACACCAATTTTTAAAAGGGATCCAGGGGGAGATCCAAGAAATTACAGTCCAGTTAGCTTAGTGTCTGTTCCGGGTAAATTGGTTGAAAGCATTATTAAAGAAAAAATTAGTAGGCATATAGAAGGACAAGCCCTGCTGAAAAAGAATCAATATGGATTCTGCAATGTTAAGTCCTATCTCACTAACTTTTTAGAGTTCTTTGGGAGTGTAAATAAACATGTGGACAGGGGTGATCCGGTAGACATAGTTTACTTAGACTTCCAAAAGGCTTTTGACAAAGTCCCTCAACAAAGACTCCTAAGCAAACTTAGCAGTCATGGAATAAGAGGAGAGCCCTCTTATGGAACTGTAACTGGTTAAAGAACAGGAAGCAGAGGGTAGGGAATAAATGGTAAATTCTCCCAATGGAGGGATGTAAACAGTGGGGTCCCACAGGGATCTGTATTGGGACCAATGCTTTTCTACTTATTCATAAATGATCTGGAATTAGGAGCAAGCAGTGAAGTGGCCATGTTTGCTGATGACACCAAATTCTTTAGGGTAGTTAAACCAAAAAGGGATCGTGAGGAGCTCCAAAAGGATCTCTCCAAACTGGGAGAATGGGCATCAATGGCAAATGTGGTTCAATGTAAGCAAGTGTAGAGTGATGCACATTGGGGCAAAAAATCCCAACTTTACCTATATCCTGATGGGATCTGAGCTAGCGGTGACTAACCAAGAAAGAGATCTTGGAGTTGTGGTGGACAACTCGATGAAAATGTCAACCCAGTGTGCAGCTGCTATGAAAAAGTTATACAAACTCCATGTTAAGTATAATTACAAAAGGAATTGAAAATTAAACTGCCAAGGTCATACTGCCCATATACGTACAAATCTATGTTGCAACCACACTTGGAATACTATGTACAATTCGGGTCACTGCACCTACAAAAAGATATTGTATACAGGCAGTCCCTGAGTTAAGAACATCCGACTTACAGACAACCCATACTTAAGAACGGACTTCTGGGTTCCCCGGCACTTATGTAGAGTACATAGCATAGTATACTACGCAAATTGTGTAATTTACGCAATTTGCGTAAATGCCGATTTAAAAGTATAGAATGCTATGCTATTCTGACTTACATACAAATTCGACTTAAAGACTTTCTTAAGAACAGAACTCGTTCGTAACCTGGGGACTGCCTGTAGTTGGAAAAAGTGCAGAAAAGGGCAACTGAAATGATCAAGAAGTTGGAGCAACTCCCATATAAGGAAAGAGTACAACTTCTGGGATTGTTTAGTTTAGAAAAGAGGCGAGTAAGGAGAGAGGTGTACAAAATTATGCTTGGTGTGGAGAAAGTAGATTGAGAGACATTTTTCTCCCTCTCTCATAATGCCAGAACCTGGGGTCATCCCATGAAGCTAATTGGTGGGAGCTTCTTCTTCACACAGCACATAGTTAAACTATGGAATTCACTACCACAAAATGTAGTGATGGCCACTTAATTTGGATGACTTTAAAATGGGATTGGACAAATTTTTGGAGGAGAAGGTTATCAATGGCTACTGGTCCAGATGGCTATATATTACCTCCAGTATCAGAGGCAGTATACCTATGTACACCAGGTGCTGGGGAACATAGGTGGGAGGGTGCTGTTGCACTCATGTCCTGCTTGAGAGTTTCCTGTAGGTAACTGGTTGGCCACTATGTGAACAGAATGCTGGACTAGATGTACCTTGTTCTGATCCAGCACGACTCTTCTTATGTTCTTATTACCTAAGTTTCATATTGATTTCTCTCCCAACTGAATGCACATTATCACATCATTTTTGCAAGATGCACCCATATTTTTTTTTAACATAAACCATAATGGCTCTCCTGGCACAGCCTATTATTAGCAGCTTTTTAGTGCCCCCTGCCCTGTATAATGTAAGGCAAATTATGTAAAACACACCAAACCAGTTATTCTGTGAACTGTCGCTTGCTTGCTACAAACAATCAGTTGCTACAGTGGAAGAAAAACTGTACTAGATAGATTGGAACTTCACATCTTAAAATTCCTGTGGAAATCAGGTGCATTTTAAGCAACAGATCTGATTATTTAATCAGGCAACTTGCATTTTGCCCTGGTTAATTTAGAAAGCTTATAATATTTTACTCATAAAATAATTGTGCACCTGTTGTGATGGAAAGCTATTTAAACAAATCTTAATAGGCATTACAATTTGTTCTAAACATAAGCAAGCTAGCTGATCACTTAGTTCAATCTAAGTGCATTAAAAACATGGCTGTTCAGGCAGGAATATGGGGTGGGTTAGGTTTTTAATAAGAATTTTTTATATTGTTTTAATCATTATATTTTATTGTATTTTACTGTATTTTAATTGTACATCGCCCAGGGTGGCCTGGGTGACCGGCCAGATGGGCGATTAAAAAAATATAATAAATAAATAAATAAATAAATCTATAAGGCAACATTTTTAAAGCAGAAGGTAGATTATTTTGCTCTATTGCTCTGCAAGAATTGTTACATACATTATAATGGGGACAAATTAAATTTTACTGCTGCCAGATACTAAACCAAATTAGAAAGTTATCCTTCCATACTTGTCTAAATCCAACAGGCCTTTCTACCATCCTCTTCTTACACACACAAAACAGGTTTCAGGGCAATGTACCCACAAAAAGGTCCCCTATACTTAATATTGCAAGATATCATTCTGTAACATTGCTTCTTTCATAATTCAACTGTAAACATGACAAGTTGGATTCCAAGCGATAAGAAGAAAACTGAACACTGAGAACTGACTTGCATCTTACATTCATCACATAAAGGAAGCTGGTAGCAGCTTCAGCATGATGGATTTGCCACAGCAGTGCTGCAATATGTAGCATTCACTATCCCATTTCTTCCAAGAGTTGTGAAGTGGCCTATTTCACCCGGCACACACTGATGTACAAGTGCTTGCCACCATTTAGCAGCATCATACTGACAGCCATGCTACATCTTACAGAGCTGCATGAAGAATTCATCACATGGAGGATATTTCCAGCTTTCTTCATGCAATATGTTTAATGTGTACATCAGAACAGGCAGAACAATCCTAACCTCCAAATCTGCCAGCTGGAGGGGGGGGTTGGAGGATGGGATGGAGGTTCCCACACACACACCAGTGGACAGGAGCTCTGCCAGCGGGCAAACTGTCTGCCTCGGTGGTCCAGTTCCGCCCACAGAAAGCTCCACTGGCAGAAAGTCCATGTTCCCACCAGCAGTAGGCTGTGAAATGAGGTGTTCCAGGGCCAGGTCAGAGCATGCTGTGGATCCACTAGATCCAAACTGGTTTCATTCTCCCAAGAGGTGCCCTTACTGGGTCCTCAGCTACACAAGCCTGGATATGGCATAGATAATTTACACACACACACACACACACACACTGCTTCCAATGTGGAAGAAATTTCAAATAAAAAGATCTGCTAGGTTCAAAAGCTTGGCAATGCCTCATACACCTACCTTTCCCCCTGGCTGGCACAGGTCAGCAATGCTTGGGATAAGGCAGTAAATATGCTGCTTCCGTCCTCCATACCCCCACTTAGGTTCACACTGTTAATCAATAAAAGTTAGACCTGATCTTTACTCGGGCATTATTAAAAGAGCTCAGCCCAACATATAAGCGGGGGTATGCCAAGTAGTTTGATCCTGCAACGTCACACATGTCAAGTGAGGGGCTCTCCTCAAGTTGTCCGCACATACAGACTGAAATATCTGCAAAAAGAGGTACTTTGAGCATAGAGTCCTCCATGTGGTTCAGAACCCTACCGTATGCGCTAAGGTCCCCCTCTCTGCAGATGTTCACCCTGTATGCATGGATGCATGGGAGAGGGGCTATGAGGTATGCATGACATCAGGGAATGGAGATACTCAGCATAGCCCTTCTTGCCTGTTGGGGTAAGTAAAATGGGGCTCTAGTTTTCTCAGAATACCAAGTACATACACTAGTATCTAAGATAAAGCAATACTTGGGGGGGGGGGAGTATACAGAATTATGTTTCATATTTGCTTCTTCTGAGAATCTCATTCATAAAATGCCAGTTCCAGTGAAACTATATCTGACTGGAAAAACAACAGCATGTTATTGACTGGCTAGCTCATGCTTTCTTTCTTCAGTATTGAAAGGTAAGAACTAAATACCATCCACATTCAAGATCACTGAATACAGAGAAAGAGAAAGCTATATGAGACTGAGAGACAAGTATCCTTATATAGATAACACTTAAATGAAAATATGCAAACCTCAAACATACTTGACATTGCATAGAAAACAGGAAGTATGAATCCCAATCTTACACATGCAGAGCAATCAGAGGATAATTGGTGTACATATGTTTGTGACATCTGATTGAAAGCTGCCATCTTTCAAAAAGTTTTCCTGCAAAATCCATTCAAGAAAGAAAAAAAAGAGCACCACTGTGGTAATGCAGAACACTCTCTCTCTCTCTCTTTCTCTCTCTCTTTCTCTCTCTCTCTCTCTCTCTCTCTCACACACACACACACTCCACATCCTTTCATTATGGTTTGACTAAGATGAACAGTTACTATATCCTGGCTGGATACTCATACTCATCCAGTGAAGAGTGGTTAACGCTATAGAAGTGTGGAACTGGACTTATGTCCCTTTGCCATATTTCCATATTATATTTGTTATTAAAAGGTTGTGACCTCCAGAACCTGATTGTACAGCTGAAATGCTTACAGGACACTGGAAGTGTCTGTTGAGTAAACACAAGGTCTATTGTCTGTTATAATCAAGTGTTTACATATGTTGGAGACATTGGTTTGTTAAGAGAGATTAATTGATGGTTCCAAGAACACTATTGTCTTGGATAGAGATGGTTCAGCATCTTGTTCAAAAATGGAGACATTTCCTGGGAAAACACTTAGAAGCTGATACTGATAAAATTAATCAGGCCTAGTTAAAAAAAAAATGCTTTTCAGCTTTTGGACAGTGTCACCTTTTCAACATAGGGTGAATTTTCTAGTCATTGTTCTCTGAACAAATAGTGTGCGTCCTACAAGTTCATTTATGTAACATGTAACCTGAAAACTGACTCATGCACTCCAAAACAGGATATAAACGAGAAATGCGTGCTTCGTATTCATCTGCAATGCGACCCCTTGAGTAAAGTTGACTAAGCTTTATCTATACTGTCTGATGTCTCTCTCTGCATATGCCTGTCTGTGTGTCCGCCTTTCATAAGGAGGGAAACGTTAACTGTGAGTGGGGCAGGCTAGCACTGTATATACCATAAGAGGATGTATAGGCTTAAATTGACTGCTTGTGCAATGGGGCTTCCCCTTGCTCTCCTCCCACTGCTGCTCCCTGTGCGTCCTCCAGATCTGCTCTGGAGGGTCCCTCAACCCTTCAGAGAAGATCTGGGAGGCGTGCGGTGGGAGGGCTGTAGAGGGAGGGGGAAACCGTTCCGTCAGCAGTTTCCATTCTTCTGGTGGGCAGTCAAGGCTGGATACAACCCACAATCTCCTTTCTGACAAACACATCTAGCTCTACTGCAATATGTATAATAGGTTATGGCAGGGGAGGCTGGTGACTCCTATGTCAGTGGGGCTTCTCATCTATTGCAGCTTTTCTTCTGAGCTTCATAGAATTCATCCATGGTGCTGAACCTACTTGGGGGATGGAATACAGCACCATGGATAGTTCCTATAAAGCTCAGGAAAAAAGCTGGAATGGATGAGGAGCCCCACTGACATAGGAATTACCAGCCTCCCCTGGGTTTATTTTTATTTTATTTTATTATATTTATACCCCGCCTTTCTTCCTGCAAGGAACCCAAGGTGGCTTACATAATCCTCCTCTCCATTTTATCCTCACAATAACCCTGTGAGGTAGGTTAGGCTGAGAGGAAGTGACTGGCCCAAAGTCACCTAGTGAGTTTCATGGCCGAGCGGGGACTAGAACCCAGATCTCCCGAGTCCCAGTCCAACACTCTCACCACTACGCCATAACTACATAACTACATAACACAGTTACTGTATGTAGTTATGGTACATATCTCTGTATTAAATTAAATATATATTAAATATATTTTAATATATACTTTAAAATATATTAAAGTAAATGCACAACCAATGAATCAAATAATTGACTGTGGAATTATCATCAAGTCACAATATCAGTCAGTTCAGCTGACTTTGTCTTGGCCTGCTCAACACTGTTACTGTTAGAGCACTTCAGAATGAGGTAAACCTCATGCTATGACTGGAATGTGAAGCTGCCATGCGAAAAACTGACAATTGTTCTGCTAGGCTATTTGTTATTTGGAATGAGGACTTGTTTTCTCTGAGCAAACCTTCTCCTTACTGTCAACTCTACATGCTAGAATTGAGGATCAGCTTGGGGTGAGGAAGTGTAAAGGCCATAATTTTTGCAGAGAATAAACGTTGATTATATATTACCTAATTAGAAAGTAGATACATATATATATATATATATATATATATATAATGTGTGTGTGTGGTTTAGTTGTGGCTATTTGCATGTAAGAAAATCATTTTAATGGCATGATTACAGGAATAACACAACTTTTCCTACCCTATTTTCAGGGTCTTTGTGTGGTGTGTTATAGTGGAAAATTACCTCAACTGCTTGGAGACACTTCACACAAATAGCTTGATCTGCAGAGCAGATGCAGCATGGATGTATTCTTTGCAGCCTCCACATCATAGGGTGCACATATGAATCAGGCCTAAGGACCAGTTGACACGCAAGCTGCTTTAAATGATTCTGTGTGGTAGCTCACCACCATGTGGCAACAGCTCGCCATGTGGTGACAGTCATGGTTTAAAAGTAGCTTACCAGGGCAACTATAATGTTATACCTGGGATGGCAAAGTTCACTCATGAAAACACTCTCTTGCCTGATCAGAACAAATAATTATATTGGAACAAAATATTATCATAGGAAAGATTCTTGATATTTTCAAGCTACTACTATGGGCTTAGGATCCTGTTTCATGTCCCAAAACAGAGGTGGGTTTGAAAGGCAGGAACATGAGACAGGGCCTTTTCTGTGGCACCACCCCGATTATGGAATTCCCTCCTGAAAGAAATTAGATGAGCTCCATCCCTGATGGTTTTTAGACGGTCAGTAAACATTTTTATTCTGTCTGGCCTTCAATGGTGCCAAAGTATAATATTGAAGTCTTAACTCTCCATCTTCTTTGGCTTCTTTATCTGTGTCTTTAATTCTGTTTAATATTGTTTTAGTGATTTTATTGGGTTTTATTGTAAACCACTTTGGGAGCCCTTATTAGGGCCAAAAATTGGCCTACAAATGGTTTTTTTAAATAAATAAATGAGGAAGAAGAAAGAAAAGTACATTTCAGGGAAACATCTGGAACACACACACCATGTGCTTCTAACTACACAAATCATTCATGAATGATCCATCGATCATGCAAATGAAAACATTTGGAGGCCCAGAAATCCTTAACTTATTTATGGTAGCAATTGTGGCTGGCAAAATGGGCACTTAGTGGCCAGGCACAAGACAAGAACTATTTTCATTGTATATTTAGGGCATCTGAGCCCAAATTAAGCACATTAATCACCACTGATTTCAATAGAGAGAATTAAGCACATGCTTAGTTTTTCCACTGAAATCAACAGAACTTACATACGCTTGATTTTGGATGGTCATGACCTTACTTTTAACCTTTATACTTTTTTTGCCACCTCCCCTCAGCCTTCATGAGGAAAGGAAAATCCTAAATCTAAACACACAACTGTAAAATACACTTATACTGCAGATTAGTACTATGGAAAATTAAATATTTTATTCCATGTGGTCACTTTAATAAATTCATCACTAAAAATAATTTTATGCCCTGTAGTATATTACTAATCAGGACCTGCTACTACATTTAAGGGTCTCGTCGTTGTCGCCCCCCCCCCATTCGGTATTTACATTGATTTCTCTAATTGGAACCAACTGATCTTTTTCCTGTATATTGATTTTCTAAACCCTAGCAGTTAACAATGATTCTAATATATCCTAACACTTTAGACCTTAATCATAGAGTGAGGGGGGTTTTGCTTGTAGCTTTTGTTTGAGTTTTAATTAAGAAGACCTTGTGTCTCCAACCCTGAGCTGTTTTTTTAATTGCTCATATGTATTATCATGTAGACTTCAAAAGAAGTAAAATACGTTTATAACAGAGAGCACAAAGGGGAGCTTTGAAATGTCTACAACCATACAAAGTGGCATAATTAAAAACCTATGGGTGCTCCTGTGATATATAAGCCATATATATTTATAACGTAGACCGCCGTATACACTCATGACTTGCCAAAAGGGATTTTAGCCCTATTAGAGAAATAATCTCAGCACATCTCAAATAAACTGCAAAGAAAACTAATATGGTAATATCTTCAGCCGTCTTTTACTCACAATGTTCCTGTGCATTCTGTTATCGTGCATGCTGAACTTCTGACAGCTAACCTACATTTCCCTCTTTCTGAATTCTTAATACAACTGTAATAGCAATTATCCTACTTTATACCTTCCTCTGAAAACTAGAGGAGGCTGAGGCAGCACTTGCAGCCAATACAGAGTACAACAATATTCACAGAATGGTCACCAACCTATTCCAGAAAAGTATCATAATTACAAAATGCATACTGTTGTTCCTCACAATTCTCTTCCCCTAGCTACTGAAAAGAGAAACAGCTATTTCTATCACAAGCCATCGGCGTGAAACTTGATACAGATCAAGGAATACACTTAGTGTATTTTATAGTGGGAATCTCTTAGAGACCAAGTCTTCTCTGTCAAGCTTTAAAAGTCTAGAAACCAGCACAAGCCTCCCTGGAAGTAATATCACCGGAATTAGAAATCATACACAAAACAAAAGCCTTGTATTTGTTTTATTTAAAGAAGAAGATCTAATGTGGTTACGTCTTCTAAAGGGGGAATTAAAGAACTGTGTGAAACTCACAGAGCCATACAATGCAAATGCATTTCTGCAGTTGGCAAAGCCATGCACATCAGTCAATGTCTCTCCCAAAATAGAGCATACTATACAAAGAAAGACAGCATGTGACATTTAAGCCACAAAGCCTATAAATATAGATTATGTTCCAGTAGTAAGCTCCTCCAGAAATGGAAGCCAGAACACTTCACCCACTAGATGGGGACCCAGAAGCCATCCATCTACAGGACTGTTAGAACAATTATGACTCTTGGAGATAATGCAATTGCTTATGTTATGTATGGACGGATCTTCTTTATTTGATCTTCAAAGGCCCTGTATGCTGAGAGAAACCACTGCAAGCTATTTCAGTGGGACAACAGCATGATGCTCGCCTGGCTCTGCTAAGTAAGAGATTTATGCTGACACATGAAACTAAAAACTAAAAACAGCCTATTAATGGTGATAAATGACATGTGACTGGGAAAGAAAACCTAGAAAGCTGAAAAATGGGGGTGGGGGAGAAGTGGGTTGCTCCAAATCATAGGCTACCTGAACCTTTACAATAGCTATAGAGAGAGAGGGAGAGATTTTGCATGCAAAATTACTGATAGGGAAACTTGTAAAGAAGCCATTTCCCATTAGTTAATATTGGCTGGAATCCAAAGAGCTGTTTAAGGCTCACACAAAGTTCATACACTAGCTGAAACAAATTGATGAGCTTTTATCTTTGAAGAACTGGTCCCCACAACATACCACAAGCTATTTTGGAGAGTTTCTGAAGCTCTTTGCTCTGTGGCATGGAGAACTGTTGTTGAAATAAAACAATGCTGTAGCTTCCTGGGTACACAGAATTCATTTTGTGGTTCTTTGGATCTTGGCCATTGCTTATCTATATATATATAAAAGAAAGTGTCCTGACTGACTGACTGACTGACTGCCTCACTCACTCATCAACACCCAGCTCAAACCGTTTAATCTAGGAACGTGAAATTTTGAAGGGACATTGCTTTTATGACGTAGACCCCCACTAAGGAAGGATTTTGGGAAATTCCGTCCCTAAGGGGGTGAAAAAAGGGGGCAAAATTGCCCCACTTTCATATCTGCAGCTCTGCAAATAGGCCTCACCTCATAATTGCTGCAGGAGCCAACTTGCTGCAGGAGCCAATAGCAGCAGTTATGCAAATAGCCCATACGACACTTAGAATGTTTGTATGAATTCCTGCAGGGGCCAATAGGGCTGGGTATGCAGGAAACTTTTTACATGACTGGGTGAAAAGGGAGGGAAACTTTTTACATGACTGACTGACTGTTGTGTGGGGGGCATCGTCGCATAGGCTCCATCACGTTTAGACGGATCTACCCCAAACTTGGCATGCTCACTCTTCATCACCTGTAGACTCTCAGGATTAACCTGATTTTTCTTTACGAACAGATATTTCTGTCACAAAAGATTTCTGCTGCCAGCACCCAGCCTAAACATTACACTTTCAGTCAGAGACACTGCATCTTTTCCATACATGTTTCTTTTAAAAACAATTATACCAAATCCTAAAATCCACACGAGCGCAGCCACGGGCAACAGCTAGTACAGTAAGACCTTGGATTGCAAGCATAATTCGTTCCGGAACCTGTGCTTGTAATCCAAAACACTCTTATATCAAAGCGAGTCTCTGGCGGGCGTGACCGGGGCCAATTTCAGCCCGCTACGCATGCTCGAGGCGAGCGGTTACATCCCTACCAAGACGTCGCTTGTTTATCAAGTCAACATTTATTTAAAAAATTTGCTTGTCTTGCAAAACACTCTCAGACCAAGTTACTTGCAATCCAAGGTATTACTGTATACATATATAAACATCCACCGAACCAAACTCAGAACTGTTTATCAGTGTACCGTATGTGAGCAGATTTTATTTCTCAAGACCCTGACTAGGATTTAGCAGTTCACAGACATTGTCCTCTCAGACCTTCTCCAGGCTAAATGATAATAGTCATTCAGACAAATAAGGCAGCAAGCAGCTCCCATTCATTTCACTGGGACCTGTGCAGGATATATTTCTGGTGAACAATAAGTTCTATGTGTAACATATAAATAATTGTGAACAAAACTATTGCCTGGGGGCAGGGGGAGTTGGAGAACAGTTTTTATTTTTATTATTTCTCATATTTATTTATTTGCTATATTTATAGCCCACCTTTTCCTCCAAGGAGCCCAAAGTAATGTACATTGCCCTCCATTTTATCCTCACAACAACCCTGTGAGATAGGTTTGGCTGAGAGTCAGTGACTGGCACAAAGTCACCCAGTGAACTTCATGGTCCGACTTGAACCCGGATCTGCCGAGTCCCAGTCCAACACTCTAACCACTACACCAGACTGGCTTATCACAACTATGAGAAATGGATACAGAATCTAACTTTAAAAGTGATCATCTCTATTTTAGAAAATATGCATCTTCTACTATATTTATTGTATGATCACTAATAGTTTTCTCCTCTGTATGGTTTGTCAAGCAATGTTAGCATCACAAACATGTGTGATGCTGGCACAAAAGAGCATGACTGTGTGTTGTTGTTGTTTTTTCCTGGCACTTTTCCCCATAACTGAGATGCCAGTGTGGAAACAGAAGGGCACTTTTTTCAAAGGGAGAATATGTGCTTCATTTATCCTTAAGAACAACGCCTTCCTTCTGATAAAGTAAACAACTCCCCAGTAACAGTCAGTGCAAAGAGCAGCTCTTCCTCACAGTACCACACCTTTGCTTCTTACAATTGAGATTCTTTTCTCTAATCACCTAACTTGTTTTCTTCTTGCAGCATTGCTTCACAGCCTTGCTCTGAACTATCAGTAACTCTGGGGGAGGGTAAGGAATGACTACACAAAACAAATATAAAAAGAAATAAAACCCAAAAAGACTCCTTTGGCGGGGAAGCTGTGGTCCTCCAGATGCTGTACTGCAACTTCCATCTGTCCCAGCATGTATGGCCAATGGACAGGGATGATGGGACTTGTAGTTCAATAACATCTGGAGGGGTACAGGTCCCCCACCCCTGCCCTACATTTTCAAATAAGACTTTCTGAAATTATTGCTCTTCAAAATCACTAAAAGTACAGGGCTGACATTACCCCACAGTGCGATATTTGAGAATTGTTGACTAAGGAAGCAACCTGACAGCATGTTCCCATGCTCCTAATTGGTCACTACTGAAGCATACAACTGGAACATGGCAGGTATCATGCAGAAATGAGGGTAACTTTTCCCCAGAACTCACACACACACACACACACACACACACACACACCTCCATGTTCACTATAGAAGGCTGTCAACTGTGTAGATTGCACAACTCAAACGGCTCCTGTGCAAAATGGACCAACCAAGAGATTAATGCAGACTTAAGCACACAACCCCACCCTGCAGAGTTCAGTGACATTGAGACAGATCGGATCCACAAAATAAAATCACCTGGACATAACACCAACAATTCAAGAGTAGCCTCCTCACTAAAAGGACATTTGTTTCACCCCAAGGATAGAAGTCACATTAGAATTCTTGAGAATTCAGGGTGCATATCAATAGGAGGCTTTTGTACTGGTTTAAAATCTTTTTACAGGACTACTTTTCAAATTAAAATCAGGTGCCTACATTATACTGTACCTTTAATTTCTCCAAGGAGTTCACTTGTGTTCAATCTTTCCATTTTCTCCTTCCAGTCTTTAGAAAGCAACTTTTCCATGCAAGATGAATCTATTTTTTAAAAAAGAGAGACAGCATTAATAAAGAACTATGAAACCAACAGGTAGATGGTTTGAAATGATAAGCCAGAAAATATGTGTTCTGTATAGAATGCTACTTCAGTGTCACAATATCTGCTGCTGTTGTGCTTGTGTTTATGAACAGAAGTCACTGCTGCATCAGCATGGCATTGTAGCTCAGCACTGCTAAGTTGGCAACAACTACCTACACAACTAGATGTGACTTAGTAGCAGCATCAAAAATGTTTGGGCAGGAGAGGGGCATGTCTGTCACCAATACGGACTCTTCAGTTTCGTCAATGACTCCTAATGTTCTGAATCAGATGAAGAGTTATGTTTGGATATTGGAGCCCTAGATTCACATTCCCATTCAGCCATGAAGACTTTCAGTCTCTATCATGCATCCATGCATGCATGTATGCAAGCAAGCACACACACACATCCCCTACTTCACACAGTTGTGAGGATAAGCTGAATGTAAAGTACTTTGTACAGTGAACCAATTATTAAAATAAACACAGACCTATTTATCTAGCATTGGCAATACCACATTATAATAAGATTATAACCAACAGGCATAAGTTTTGTTCGTTTTCCAAAATACAGGTTGATGCTGCAGTCAGATCACCCCAACCAACTCTGCATGTCATTGCTCACACTGACAAGTTCACACAGTTACCAAGACAAAGAGGTCCTCTTTGCATGCCAGAGGAATAAGCAAGCAGACACACACTTCCGCCACCATGTAGAGCTGTTTGTGCATAGGCCTGATTTGCACAGTTCTTAAAAAATAAAGCCTACATGTAAACAGCCCTATGCATGGAACACTCACATCTCACCTTACAATGCCATGATGGTGTTGATAGTGTGTGTGCCTGAACCTTTAGGGCCTGGGATCTGTGTGATACAGGCAGGCACAGCACCCCAGACCTTTCAAAATGTGTGTATATACAAAACCTGCTCCTCTCCCTATTTATCTCACTGTGCTCTCTTGCCTTAAGCAATTATCTCCAGCTCACTTCCAGCGTCAGCAAAGTAAGGCAGGAAGGAGGGACCGTTTCATTCCCCCTACCGCTCATGCTCTTTTTCAGGTAAAGATATGACATGGATTATGCATGGGAAAAGGAAGCTTAAAAGAAAATGAGACGGTTATTTGTCAGACATTGTGGATGTAATGCTAAACCATTGTTTAAAGTTATGGGAATGAGCCACAACAATGCTTGTTCTCATACACTCCCTTCCATCTCTGGCGCAGCCGCAAGAAGGAGTTTGGAAGCTTTCGCTTCCATTTTAGATTAGGATTCATAGGATCATAGAGTTGGAAGGGGCCTACAAGGACATTGAGTCCAACCCCCTGCTCAATGCAGGAAACTAGAGGAGGGGTCTCCCATCCAAGTAATAACCAGGCCTGACCCTGCTTAGCTTTCCACACTCAGACAAGCTGAGCCAGTGTGAGCCACAACCATAGCTTGTCATGACGTCTAAATCCAGACAAACTGTGGCTAATCTTAACTATGGTTTATGAAGCTGGCTTGTCTCAACTAAACATAAGATTAACCAAGGTTTATGGGTCAGATGAAATGCTAACTGTGAATGAAATGTTTAATTCACTAAAACAGAATGAAGCTTCTAATCTGTTCCTTAAGACTCACTGCAGCTCATTTTTATAATGCTAACCCATCCTTTAGTGCTACATCTAAACACAGCCAACCAATGTTGACTCAGAGCTGTAACCCTATGTGGATTTTACATGTTGTCATTCTATCATAAGAAAATGTTGAAGTACAGCCTTTAAGCAAGTTGTGGTTACAACATCATATGAGCCTCTTTGGAAAAACAAAACAGCTTGTGTATTTTCTCCCAAGTAATATTGTAGTAGGAAAGCCAATTTATTTATTATATCCTTTCAACAACAACAACAACAACAAAGAGCAAAATTAAGAAGCTCTAAGTTGCAATAGACAGCATAAAAATACTTGTTACACAATAAAACAAATAATTTAATTTTAACAATTCAAGCCTTTATTACTTTTATGAGTTTTGGCCACATAATAGAAGAATCAACAAATAACCATCAATTATCAATAGAACATTATAATTTGTCATTTTCTGTGATATCAGTTTAAACAATGTCTGTTATGCCCAGCCAAAATTCCAAGCCCCCTCATCCCTACAAAAATGAAGAATGTTGGCTTTATATTGATATTTACTGAAAGTTACAAATAAGATATTTTAACTAGGACACTTTCTCTGAATTTTTTATGTTGTCATTTTTAAAGGCTTACATAAACTGAGAAGTATTTTTTTAATCCAACTAAAGTGAAAATTAATAGGTATAAAGTCAATCTAGTCACCTCTCCATTGATAACACACAAATAAACCACTGTAGCTTGCTTTTCTTTCTTTCTTTCTTTCTTTTTTAATCAGCAAGTGGAAAATATCTTAAAACATTTAAACAGCCCTGCTGTGATATATTTTCATATATCAGCTTGTGGCCAGTGAAACAACAATCCAAATCTTTGTGGTTAGGCAATATCCCAAGTATTGGAAAACAGAAATAATACTAAGAAACTATAGAGTCTGCTAAAACTGAATTTTCATTGTGACATCAGTACAAATTTAAATTAGCATCAAGTTCTGAGAATGAAGAATATACAAAACATATGGTTGCCTAACCTGAAGATTATCTATTGACAAAGACTTTGAAACAAGATTGGGAGCATTCTTATGTAATGCTAAACCATGGTTTAGCATTACATGCACCAGCAGAAAGGAGCCTGTGTGAAGCCTCAAGCTTGCATATTCCACCCTCTTCCACCCACTCAACAAGGAGGAGAAATAAACCAGAATTAAGTTTCACTTTAGCAGATTCTTGGCTTGTCATTACATCCAGCCAGGAACTGTAGTTTAAAAGAAACTCTAGTCAGTTGCTAAACTAGCCAACAACAGACCCTGGAATGTTGTGCTGGCCTGATTAACAAACTAGAGTTCATCTTATACCAAAATTCCTTGTTCACACATAACGATAAACCAGGAAACTGTTAAAGCAAAATTGAATCCTGGTTTATTCCTCCTCCCAGTCATGGGGGGGGGGGGAGCCAAGTGCTTCACACAGATTCCTTTCTATTCATGCACATAGCACTAAATTATGGCTTAGCATTACGTACGAACACTGTGTCTTTCTCCTGCCCATGTATGTATGTTTGCATGCATACAAAGGTTATGAGTTTCATTGGGGAAGGCATTAAAAATTCTAGTCTGAGTGCCAAGGGAACAATCCAGAGGAAGTTAACACATGGGATGATGCACAGTTAAGAATTTTATGTCCCAGGCGGACTTAAGTTTCTCAGGTTTGTCCTCGGTAGCCACAATCCACCAAAAGTTACAGTTTCCTTTCTCTGAATTGTTTCTACCATCTTTAAATATGTTCAGTGTACAATGGAGGGAGAGTTAAAGTTGTTTCCCAATGTACTTTAGGATTGGGTTAATATAACCAACCCATCCCCATAGTTTCCTGCAGAAGCAAAGCTTCCTTGGCCACAAGGGCTTCCCCACTCACTTCAATGGCAGGGGTCCCTCTATTGCAGTACATGTGGAAAGGCTCTGTTTCAGGAGTTGTGTGCACAGAGGGTGCTGGATAGGGTTTAGCATCTACATATTATCTTTAGATTAGTAACACCTAGTACTAATTCTACAGATACAACTGCAACTGTGGCCCCATTTGAAAATTAATACAAAAATCATGCTCTCTCGCAATTGGATCCAGCAGGATGGATTACTCTTTATAAATATTTTTGATTCTGTGCCATGAGCCTATGAACCATATTTGTATGTGCTAACCAGCTGGTACCAATACCATTACAGAGGTTTTAACAACAACAGAAATGCCCTTATCTATAAACTTCAGTATTATCATACAATTATGTGAATATGTGACTCTGCTACTAAGAATCCTACAAATCACATGTACCTAATGTGACACAAGATCAGACATGTACATCAGCTTAAAATTCCTTCTGAATGATTATAGCTGCATATAGACAATTAGTTTTGTAGAGCAATGAGATAGACTTCTCCCTTTTACCACTAGCCCTGATTCTGTTTTAGTAGTTTGAGGGTCCAGCTTCCAGATGGAGGGCACCTAGCACTGCCAATCATAACACACTGTGGAACAACTCAATCTCAATTGTTTTTCTTAACAGATTTTCTGCGGTAAGAAAAATGTCTGAAGTAGCAGGAAAACACGGGCAGGTTACGACTGGAAGACAATGATGCCTGGACCCCCAGTAAAATTCCATGAATGAGGCAGGGTGATGGCACGATAAGTCCCATCTGAAAACACTGATACAAGTGCAGGTATGCTGAAGCAGAGAGGGGACTTGCTTCACTGGGAATACCCTTGCTGCAAGAAAATGACCTATTTATTCTTTTTTTAAAAACAACAACAACAACAACAAAAAACAAATCCTATCAGATGTTGCTGTATAGGTGGCTGTTTATATAGGTTATTAATTTATTATTATCATTATCATCATTATTATATTGTAATATTGTGATTATGATGAGAATGATGATGATGATGATGACAACAACAACAACAACAACATCTACCCTGCATTTTAGGACAAGCCCTACATTATAAGGAGGGTTACAATTAAAATATTAAACACAAGACCACAATGGAATAAGCATAATATAATAAGCATGTAATAAAACCAAAGAAAATGAATTATAAAAAATGATAAGGCATTACAGTGAGAAAGTTGTCTGCTTTGCAGTATTAATTGGCTTTTTCAAGGGCTACATGAATGCTCACATGGATAAGCTCCCATCATTTGGTGCAAAGTTAAAATGTATTTTGAAAAATATTCCAAAACTGTTCTGGGCATTGGAGGAAGTGTGTGTGTTAGTTGTTATAGGTGCTGTCCAAAAGTTACCCATGATAGTCTCAGCAAAACATACCTACATCTTTTGCAGAAGCACCAGTTATGCTTATGGAGGCTGGTTTTTAACTTTTTCAGGGTCCCAGTCCTGCTAAACTTAAAATTGCATTAAGAATACTAAGAATTTTATAATGATGAACTGAAAGAAAAGAAAGCAGAACTTTAAAAAACCCTGGTTTAAAAAGCAATGGCTTAAGCCACTATGCTCCGGTCTGATTTTTCAATAATAACAAAAACAAAAAGCCCCCAAGCTCCCGCACAAAACTATCACAAAGAAAAACTGTGTCTATTGTCCGTACTCCATTTTATTTCTAGCCTATACAGGGCCCATGACACATTCTTAGTACCAGCCTATCAGAAGCCTTCCTGCTTAGCTTCTAGAAAGTAATGTGTGGGGCAGGAGCTAATGCGCTAATCAGGACTTGCCCTCTGGCATTTTCCTTCAACATGAGGGAAATCCACAGTGCACATTCTCAGATGAGTTCTTCGTTCCTGCTTCACAGGCTCAATGAACCCAATCATGGAGAACCCTTTAATGGGACAAAACTGCAACAATCTTAGAAGCTTAACTAATGTAATGTGTGAAATAACATGTGATTTCACCAGTTGGCATATCCTGCCCTAGGATGGGCTTTGAACGGTATCTAAGATGAGCACTAGCAACCCAGAATGGCTTTGGATTGGGGATGTAGATAAGTAAAGTACTCAGGTTTTAACTTAGAATATTTATGTGTAGCTCATGCACATATGAAATAGCAAACCCATAACTGCAGATGGTATGTTGCTTTGAAAACACTGGTTGGGAAGTGGGATAGAAATTTAAGGAAAATAATATATCAGAAGAGGACCCTGAGAGCTTGTACATTGACAGTGAGATCCTACACATGTCTACTCAGAAGTAAGTCCCATTGATTTTACCCAATAAAGAGGACTTGTAGTACCTTAAAGACTAATAAATTTATTCTGACATAAGCTTTCATGGGGCATTATCCAACGCCACTCCATTTACACAATTAATGTAGCACTGGCATAAATGACTTCTAGCGCAACACCAATAGTGTAAGCTAGTGCAACAGGTTTACTCAGAAAACCTGTCATGCCAGCTTACATATTGGCATTGCACTAGAGATCACTTACGCTAGGGCTACATCAATTGTGTAAGCGGAGCAGCATTGTTGAATACATGAAGAATTATAGTCCACTTTATTAGATGCATGGAGTATTATGGAAAAAATAAAACTCCATGCATCTGATGAAGTGGGCTATAGTCCACAAAAGCTTATGCCAGAATAAATGTGTTCAGGCACAATCCTAGGCAAGTTTAGACAGTAAAAAGGCCTACAACTCCCAGCATACCCTGGTGTTGGCCAGGGCATGCTGGGAGTTGTAGACCTTTTTTCTGTCTAAACTTGCCTAGGATTGCGCCCTTAGTCTTTTAAGGTGCCATAAGACTTTTCATTGTTTTTGCTGCAATAGACTAACACGGCTATCCTTTGGCCAGTGATTTTAGGAAGATTTACTCCCAAGAAAGTGGGTATAGGATTGCAGCCTGACAGGGCTGTTACAATTTTGTGCAATTGCTGTTTATAAGGTGTTAAGAGGACAGTGAGGCATCTTTGTGAAGAAGAAAAAAAGGGAACTGGAAAAAGAAAGAAAAAGCAACCCTCCAAAAAAACACCACAATTCATTTAAAAGAGATAAAGCGAGCTCCAGGTTTTAAAAAAAGATGAAAAAGTTTTCACTGTGATCAGAAGACATGATGAAAACAATTAACATTTATCCACTGAGTAATCAATCAGTTCTGGAATGGAAAGAATCCCTGACTACGACTGAACAAGAAGTGTGCTAACTATCACAGGCAAGGTCTTAAGTTCTTCTGACTAAATGAAAGTCATCTTGATCCTATCAAGGGTAGGTTCCCCCCGCCAGCTCTTCTCTCTCTCACCCACTACTAATCTCGTGACCTTCAACAAGTGAGGAAGCCCAGTTCTACCTTTTCTGCACACTATGTGACCTTCAAATGGCCTGCATTCATCTACATAGTGTCTTTTCCCCCTCCCTGGTTATTTTTAATTTACTGAAGTAGCCCTCACATTACTTTCTTTGACATACAGATATGAAGAATGCATTCATGCCATGTGTGTGCTTTGTTTTTTATAGTAAAAGTCAGACATAAAAGAAAGCCTAAATGTGTGCGTGCTGTAGCAAAACTTCAAAGCCCTGACTGTCAGACATTATTATTTCAAATCAGCTCTGACTTTTTGAGACTCAATAAAACACTATAGTACACCGTGGCATATTTATAACATCCATATCAATGGTAAATGTGATCAACTGTCTTAGTCTTGCTGCTTTGAGAGCCTCACTTTCTTTTTTTATAATAAGCTTCTTTCAAAACATGTTGTAACAATACTGTAAGCTGATAATTATTGCTGATATGAGTTCTAAAACATAACCTGTTTGCATACAATCCTTTCCATATCCAGGCATTATACAGTGACAGAAGACAAAAGCACATTGATTTATTAATAATGATTGCAAATGTATGGTCGATTTATAAACAATAAATGGAGATGTATGCAGAAAAGTATTTCAGTCAAATGTGACTCTCTTTTTTTCCTTTCTTTTTGCTTTGGTGCATATAAAAATATATTAGACTATAAGGAAAACAGTCTTGGAAAGGCCTTTGGGGGGAAACTCTAGCTACATCTAAAGCACAAACAACTATTTCAAAACATGAAATAATCCTCAACAGATTAACATCTTTATTAGAAAAACAATAAGGTTCTGTGTATATTTATTGCCAGAGTTGAGATTTAAGTTTTACAGCAGGGTGGGCATAAAGTAGATCAGGATCTACCAGTAGATCTCAGGGTGGTTTGTAGTAGATTGGCAAGGATTTCTGACTCCCAATGGTTTAACAATAGCAAGTAAAATTGTGAATTAAACAAATATATATATATATATATATCTACCATGGCTGGCTTATCTCTTGGCCTCAGTGTTTCTCACCTATAAAATGGGAGTATTAATGGGTTGCCTTTGACTAGGTCTTTGTGCAGCAATAATGCCCACTTCAAGAGTATTGCATTAGGATCTCTGTTCTCTAGTAACTCAGATGGAGACCATCTAGCTGTGAGTCCTGCAAGACCTGGTCCCTGCTTCCCTGGCTCATCACACCTGGCCAGGGAGGGTGGGGCCTGACTGACTCCAGCTACAAAGGGTGCTGCTGCTCCTGCTGAAGGTGCCTGGAGGCCATCTAGCTGTGAGTCCTGCAAGACCTGGTCCCTGCTTCCCTGGCTCATCACACCTGGCCAGGGAGGGTGGGGCCTGACTGACTCCAGCTACAAAGGCTGCTGCTCCTCCTGCCTTGTTTGTTTGTTTGTTTGTTGGTATCTGTAATTATTTCTGTTGTATTTTTTTTTGAATATTTAGTGTTTTTTTTAATATTTTTTAACTTGTATTGCTGTTTTTATATTCTGTAGATTATTATTTTTTAATACTATATTCAGTGTTCCTTGATGTTTTGTGTTCATGTCTTTTAGACTGTGAGCCTGAGGGCAGGGACTGACTTATTATTAATTTGTGTAAGCCGCTCTGAGAGCCTTTTCTGGCTGAAGAGCGGGGTATAAATGAAATAAATAAATAAATGTAGATTTCTATTTGTATTTGCACATCACTTAATTTACCCATGGGGGCTGATGCATTTATTTATTTATGTTATTATATTTGTTAATCGCCGGTTGTGCCAGGTGCTGGCAGGTGACATTTTTGCATGACGCCCGGCTTGCCGTGGCATGTCGTGTTGTGTGAACCCAGGTGGCAGGAGTTGTTTGAGGGGTAGGCAACTGTCAAATAACCCTAAAACAAGCCATGGGTTCTTTCAGGGTTGTCTAACCCTCACACAACCCCTGCTGTTGCCTGGCTTCACGTGGCATGACAAGCCCACAGCAAGCTAGGTGCCATGCAAAATTGGTGCCACCGGTGCCTGGCACAGCACAACAGTCCCTGCAGGTAAATGAAGCTACGGAGCGCTGTCATGTCATGAGACGCAGGTCAGTGTATGGCTCATGGAATGCAATAGATAATTGACACCAGTGGACGGACACACACACACCCATTAGTTTGCACCTGCCTCTGATTTGTGGACTTTGATATTCTAGTTTTTTTTAAAAAATGAATTAGATCCCACACACCCAAAGAGCCTACCCCTGTTTTACAGAATTGTCATAATGCAACAAAATGTAACTGGAATGCAGAATGAACATTAAAAAAAAAATTTAAACACACAGGGATTGCTGCAGTGTCTCTTCTTTTTAGGTGACCCCTCTTGAAGGCCAATTCACACATTAATTATATCATATCTATTTCATATGGTGAATATTGAATATAGCCTCATGTGACCAGAACTGGTATTTACTACATTGGGGTGAACTCTAGTAGATCTTCCCAGGCATGACAAATACTAGTTCTCATCACATGAAGGCACAGTCAAACAGAACAAGGTAATACCAGCTCCTTGCAACTTTACCCACACAAAAAGTAACAGAATAATATTGCCAACTATAAGAGAGATCAGTACTGCATGCCATTTTTGCCATACATACTTACCATGGACAGCTTCTTATATCCAACTAATCAACTCAGTCCTCAGCCTAGTTAAATTGAATAATGCTGTTAGTCCCACCAATGGTATATTTAACTGGGTCTTTCAGATCTAGGACCCAGAGATTGAGGATGCATACTGCTTCTATGGTCTTAATCATCAAGTAGTCAATGTGAAGGCCAAACTATACTTGACATGGATCTCTGGGTAGGGGCCCTCAAACTGGCTTGGGGAAGCAGCAGGAGTGGTAACTCTTCTCTCATGCAATTTTCCTGTTTGAATGTCTCCCCCTCCCCCCCAGGCTGCTATTAGCTATGGTGGAGAAAGAAGACAGGCATAATATGGGTACCTGTCTTTTCTGCCACCTTGCAGCTAATAGTAGCTTCAAAGGGTATATTCAACCAAGAAAATGTTGTAGGGAAAGGATTAGACCTCACCACCACCACCACCCTCTCAATCTAGGGGGGGGGGCACAGCTCAAATCTCCCTTGCCTATCTAGTTCCTTAATAGTCATTCCTTTCCTAAATTCCCTGCTTCCTCTGCCCTTTTCCTAATGTCCTTCTGTCAGGTTCCTGATTCTCAGTCCATTTCCTATTCTGCATTCTTTCTTCAGCTATCTTTCCTCTGTACCCCCTTCCCTTAGGTTTCCTATGTCCTAGGACCTCTACCCTGCTTTCAGCTTGCTTGTCCCTGTGGCATGTATGATGCATTAGCCCCAGCAAAACTAACAACTTTCTTTCCTTCACAGAATCAGGACAGCAAACATTCCGGCAGCATTGTTCCCTGAGCAGCTGGAATATTTCTGTCTAATTGGTATTAGAGGGTTCATTAACACACAAATTCAATACAATATACATTGTTTGGATTTTTAGTGTTAAACTCTCTCACACTGATACATGATACACCTATATAACTTAGGGCACAATCCTATGCATGTTTAGACAGGAAAAAGTCCTACAGCATTTTGGCTGACTGGGACATGATTGGAGTTGTAGTCCAAAACTTCTGGAGGACAACAGAATGGAGGGGGGGGCTGGCATAGTGAGTTACAGGGCTGACCAGTACAGCACAGTTCTGGATCTGGCACTAAATCTACTTGGTCCCTTCCAACTGCAAGAATGCATAGCCAGTAGGCATATATTCCCAAGACAAGAAACCTTTAAGAAGGGCCTTAAAACAAGAACCCCACTGAATCCACAGTTCCTAATATATATTTTTCCTCTCTTCGGTCAAAAATATTTTTCTGAGATAAATTAGAACTGTTCAGAGCTATGAGAATTCTCTTAAACTTTTAATTAAAACTCTCTAAGCCCACTAAAAATAATTAGGTACTAAAAATGCATTCATTTTACTCTGAACTCCATACATATTCCCAAACTATTACTAGCTCTGACTTGAAACTCGGGGCTTTTCAAATCCAAATGCAGGGATATAAATACTAGTTGTTGCCAGGCTTGTTATCTAAGCTGAGCTTGACTGGGAAAAGCGCTTGCAGTCTGTACCAAGCTGGCCCAGAAGGGTTTACTACCAAAAAAAAAATCTGAATCCCTTGTGAAAACTTCAATGCACATAGATAAAATACCACACACTGCCTCTGTGCCCTCCCCCACTTTGTCTTCATATCCACATACAGGGAGAGCCCAAGATTCAGCACTGACCTTTACTTCTTTAATTTATTTATTAAAAAACAAAACCTTTCACCTTTCAAATGTTTTTGTTCTCCTAAAATAGCTCATACAATGCTATATTCCTCTTTATTTTTAGCAGAGAAAGAAGAGAAAGCATGCTTTTCCCATACAGCAAGGCACAGATATAAACATCAACACAGATGCTCTGTGAGAGAGAACTGGGCTTCTCAGGCACTTGATCATTAAGGAATGCACCAACTGTTTTAGATAATCTTGTGCCAGCTCAAATTCTGCTCCACACTCCCTTCTGGGAGTGGTCAGTCTTGTCCTGCTCCTAATTTTTCATTTTCTTCACTCCTCCAAGTTTTTTTTCTTCCTCATTTCTAAACTGAGGTGGAGGGAAGCAGCAAGCAGTGGAAAGAAAGAAAGAAGGAAAGAAAGAAAGAAGAAAGAAAGAAAGAACATCCCCAAACAGAGGGTAGAAAAAATCAATTAACCCTCCCTTCTTCTTTCAGATAAATTACTAAGTGCCAAATGCAATCTGTTTCCTTTGTTTACTCAATATGAACAATTTGTAAATGACCCAAGGATAAAATCCAAAAAAAGTCATTTTAAATTAGAACCACTATAAACATAGTAATGACTGCTCAACTAAAAATGCAGGATCAGTGTTGAGAAACATATTTAGTTCCTGAGAAAATACAGTTCTATTGCCACAGAACTATTTGGACATTAAATTGTATGGTTTACTCCCAGAAAATGTTAATTCCAAGAGCACCATAACAGACAAAATCCATTTGGTATGTCAAAGTGTGCTTTCCAAAATGTCAGCACAACTGCTTAGATGTCTTGGCAGATCCACAAGACAAAACTATATTTTGAACCTGTCAGAACTACATGTACATTTCATTCTTCTCTGTTACCTTCCATTATGGGATGAATTTGTGTATTAGATTGCCCTTATTCACTGGAATACATCTCCCTGAACCATTTGCATTACCGTGATGATACACAGCAGCATATTTCACATAACCACTATTTTATCTCCAAGTGCACACACCTCTTAATTCCCAGAGTAACCTGTAATGTTGGTGAAAGGTAGTCTCAGAATTCACACAACAGCAATCACTGATACTTAGGTAAAAAGAGACAAAATTTACCAGCAATTCTCGAGCGGATGAATACATGAATTGACACTTTCAAGGAGTACTATACATCTAATTGCTCTTTCCTATCATATTCCTTATTACCTAAAGTACACCAACCAACAGGATTTATAGTATTTCACATTTAAGAAGAAAGCATGTGTATCTGCTTAGTGGGTCTTTAAAGATTCAAATGTTAAGAAAACCCCATACATCCACATTATAGTTTTCCTTTTCCTACACAGATATTACCTTCCATAACAATGAATAAATGTGTTGTATATCCACAAAGCGCAGAATAATCTGGGTCACGTTCTTTGTATGCTGGAGCTGTGTAAATTAACCCCAGTAGTAAGCCGCATCCTATTGACTGCTCTGCGCTATCTTTTTGGTTCTTCCATAGCCAATTGTGCACACTTAAGGAGGCACATTAATTAGGTGAAAAGCACTGTGCTCATAGAGGCATTCTTACAGCCAACAAAGCATTATTTCTTAACAAGGTTAATTTAATATAGCTCAAGAAAACAGTGGGTTCTTCCTATGACTAAAACTCACTTCATAGAGCCAAGAAATATTAGCCTCATTATTTTCTCTCTTTTAAACATATTTTGGGACTACTCTAAGCATGACTAAGTCTGGATCCAGAGTTTTTATCCCACTGGTGGGAATGTCCTCTGAGCGGAGTTGCACTCAGAGAACACTCCTGCTGGCAGAAAGGAAGCAGGCAACCTTTGTTTACTCCCTCTTTACCTCTCCAGCCCTCATCACCACCTCCTCCACTGGAGAGTTGCACAACCCACCTGAGCAGATTTGTGAAGGGCACTGGGAACTGCAGGGGAAGGGGGAATATCTGAAGATTGCCTCCCCACCCCCACCTTCAAGCAGGAAATGTCCACTGGATCAAAGGCCTCCTGTAGAAGGAGCCCTTTTGTCCACTGGAGGATTTTGCTGGATCAAACCCAGTATGATTACATTTCTCAAAACTTTAGAGATGATTACCATGCCACCTATACCTCAATATCAGCAAGATACACTAATCTGAAGGCAGTTCAATGGCCCCTTTCAAATACTCATTGGAGTATAGCCACATTCTTAAACCTGTCACAAGTGATCACCAGAGTTCAGGCACAGTAACATCTAAACACCACCACTGTCAAAATATAAGACTTCATAATATTTGTCTGTTTACACAAGAGGCATAAATGGGTGAGCCACAATATCACTATAAATAATTGTTATCTAAATAAATATTCTTTCCTGCTCTCTTTATCTGTTCTCCTATTAAATACTATTAATAATTTCTATTTCTACTTTTCTTGTACAGATATCCTGGGAGAAAATGTTGAAGAGTGAGGCATAACTATGTTAAAATAAACAAACAGATGGAGTTTGTCCCCAACATTTTATTTTTTTACAAAAGCAACCATGAAGGATGCAAACTAAAGCAGGACTAAGGACAGGGGGTTCTTAACCCTTTCCCATCATGTAGTTTTTTTTCTACTAAAAGTCACATACATAACCGCTGAAATTTTTTTTCCAGGAAGAGAGGAAATTAACAGTATTTGAACTTGGGTATCTTGTGTTTACTTACAACATTTGCCCACAGCTCAATTTTCACCATCAATAGCCTAACCTGCAAAAGATCGTGCTAATAATTCCTAGGCTCCTTGTGCTCCTTGTGATTGAATTATACTCAGATACATAGATCAATGGAGGTCTTGTACCTTATGTCAAACACATCCAGCATAGACCACCCAAGGGAAATTGGGGCAAACAACTTGGTACTCTGTGACTGGCAGAAAGTTATTGTAGAATGACCAAAGAATGGAGTTATAGCACCCCCTTTCTTGGGGTTGTATCCAATGTTAGTCTAACTTAAGTCCCATTCATTTCAATGGGTCTACTCCACATAGGACTAACGTTGGATTACAACCCTTGGAGCCCACAATCACGAAACCTTCAAGAACTGATCAAAGATCACACATCCCTCATCACCTTGCCCTGAGGGACACTGCCAAAGGGACCATTAAAAGCTAGGAAATGCACTCGATAAAGTTAAAAATACACAATCAGTTAATAAAAAATATAATCATTGTATTAAAGCTTGTGTGTAACCTACAACTCATCTCCCACAAATGTATAAAAACACACTTACTGTGAAAAAGAGTGCCTAAAGTGGGGAAGCTGCCAAGGGTTTCCTTTTGTTTGTTAAAATATACAAAGGACAGCATAATAAGCTCTTGATTTGAAATTACTTCAAAAGAGAATAAGAAAGAATGAAAACAATAGCTACAATCTCATCTTTGTTTATGGTTTCCCAAGGTCTTCTCAGCTCACAAATGGAGTTCTTACCAGGACAAAATTATCCCATCACCTCTTCCAAAAAGCAGACATGTTTATTTAATTTATTTTTTTTACTTGATATACAAGCGACGTCTTGCAATACAAGTACTGTAGTACGGCTTAAATTAAAAATCTCTGTACACATTTTTTGGGGGGGTTTCGTTTTTATATAAGAGTGTTTTGGATTACAAGCACGTTTCCGGAACGAATTATGCTCTCAATCCAAGGCATGACTGTATACTACTGTGCTGTACCAAGGGCTGTCTTTAAAAGTGACTCAGCAACTGCAGTTGATCAAGAACCGGTCTGCAAGATTATTAAGTGGGACTGGGTGTTTTGCCTCCATTATGCCTGTGCTTTGTTAGCTGCACTGGCTCCCACTCCATTTCCAGGCCCAATGTTAAGCCCTGGTTTTAACCTTTAAAGCCCTAAATAGCATGAGACCAGATTACCAAAAAGACTGCCTTCACCCACATGGACCTACTCAAACCTCAAGATCATCATCAGAGGTCCTGCTCTGAGTTGCCCTGCCAAACTAAGTGATGCGGTTGACCACTAGGCTATGGAATAGTCTTCCACCACATGCACATCTAGCACCATCTTTATGTTTTTTTTCAGCACCAGGTAAAGGCATTTTAATTCACTTTTGATTTTTTAAGTAACGTGTGTTTTAGCCTGTGCCTCTCCATTTAAAGTCCATGTTTTAATTGTGTTTTAGTTTTAATAGTTTTTATTGCTATATACTGTAACTGGATATACGTTATAGTCAGGATAGGTTATAGCAGTGGAGCACCCAGTGCACTCATTCTTAGGACTAGGTCCAATTTTCGAAACTATTTTTTTGTTCAAAAAAACAAACACCCCCGCTATATATATTTTGAACTAGTAAAATGTGGCTGACAGGACTTCATTCACTCTTGAATATTTTCTAATAGTACAGATTTCACCAACAAATTTGTCACCTACATTTATCTTCACTGGGCTTAGAACCAGGCTAAGTCAGTTCCACTCTGTTCCCACTAAAATCAGTGGAACTTAAGTCATGACTAACTTGTTCTATTGATTTCAATAAGAACGAGCTGCAGCTAAGTTAGTCTGGCTCCCACCCACTGAGTCCTACAAGCTTATCATTGCATATTACATTCTGAAACTGCCAAACTACACATTTTGTTAATTGGGTAACATGTAGATGAGCAGTATCTTTTTCTTTACTTCACAATAACTTCAGGCGGCTCCAATTTGGATTGGGACCAGCACACACTGGAGGCAGTGGGAAGGATTAAACCATCACATACACACACACACACACACACTTTAAAAAAAGATTAAACAGTCTTCATTGGAGTCAATCCAGGCTTTTCTTTTCTTCTTAAAATCCCCATGGGGGGTGGGAGTGGGCAGAATTTCAGGAAGCAAATGTGAGGGGAAGGTTTAGTCCTCCACTGCCAGCACATGCTGGTCCTGATCCAAACTGGGCCCACACGCAGTTACTATAAACTAAGTAAAGAAAAAGATAAGGCTCAGCTACACATTACACAATTAACATAACATGCACTTTGACCCCAAAGCAGCCATCACACATGATATGGTAGTCAACTGTTCACACATGGGTGTTCTAAGAAAGTTGCTGTTGAAGACAGACTACACTCCACTCCACTCGACATTCCATTTTTATCTGCTACCACCATGCAATTTGTATTGTTGCTTTGTTACAAATACCTGTAATTGTAAAACAAGAGAAGACCCAACTCTTTCTTCATTGCTCTTCATTATGCACCTCAACGAAGATGTTTATGAAGTGGGTAGCATAAAATAAAATGCATGTTATTTGGATTACATTGCACTTGAGATACTATGAATACTATGAAGTAGTGAATTATACTTTTGCCCCAAGAAAAACTAGAGTGGAAGATATTTGAAAGGCTTTTCCATACTAAAGAGAATGCTGCTGATGCTCATTACATTTAAACAGTTAATATTACTAAGATTGCTGTACGTCACTTCAGGTGCCTACAAGCAGAGAGTAAGACCGATGAATCACATTACATCAATAAAATAAAATAAATGTGTTGATGTTTCAGAAGGGGGATTTTCCCAAATGCATTATTATTTTACAGCTCAGTGTTCATTCAAATTTTCTCACTAGGGCATCATTAGGATGTTTGGTTACTGTACTAAGATGAAGGGAGAAAGCACAGCAATGTTGGGATCTAGGTATGGCCATATTCACTAATATAAGAAAATGGCATGGGTTTGTTCCTCAACGTATGGATATTTGAACTCTATGGGCTGTGAGATGGTGAGTGAGACACCACAGTCCAGAATCCAAACTGAGCTCTCCTGCCCTGGTGCAGAAGCCTGCAGCTATTCCACTTCTGGTTCCTCACAGCCTACACGTCCAAGAAGGAGTGCTGAGGGAGGCCTGTCAGTTCCTCCAGGCTGAGCAGCCACAACCAAACAATGCAGGCAGGCCTCAAGGGAGTTCCCGTCCCAGCTCTCCTAAGTCAAGCAGCAACAAGACGTTTCTCGCCAATGTCCCTAGTTTAATCTTAGCCCCTACTTCACACTTACCCTGCCCAAGCCAGATGAGACTTGATCCAGAAATCAGCATTCAGAAATCTTAGCTCTTGAGAAGAAGCTCATACCTGCAGGCCAATTGGTTTTTAATTTTAAAAAAAAAACAAACCAAACCAATTTGGTTCAAGGGGGAAAGTTCCTATTCAGTCCCAATAGGAACCAGATAGTTTCATTTCATTTCATTTCACCTTTTATTTGTATGCCGCTTTTCCACAAAAAATGTGCCCAAAGCGGCTCACAACATAGCAACAAATAACACCAAATATAATATACAAAACATCAAGGAACACTGAATATAATATTTAAAAAAAATAATTTACAGAATATAAGAATAGCAAATACAGTAATACCTTGAATTGCAAGTAACTTGGTTTGAGAGCGTTTTGCAAGACAAGCAAATTTTTAAATATATATATATTTTTTAACTTGATATACAAGTGACGTCTTGCAATACAAGTACTGTAGTATGGCTTAAATTAAAAATCTCTGTACAATTTTGGGGGGGGGTTCATTTTGATGTAAGAGTGTTTTGGATTACAATCACATTTCCAGAACGAATTATGCTCTCAATCCAAGGCATGACTGTACAAGTTACAAATATCAAAAAAACACTAAATATAATATTCAAAAATACAATAGAAATAGTTGTCCATTGCTATGCAAGGGAGTTTGTGTAGGTGCTGTGCCAGCCAGTGAAGAGGGCAAGATGGATGGGCTACCATTTCTTATATTGTCTTACTTTGCCCCCTTTCCAGTTGGCCAGTTACACCTAATTTTCTAAGGTCTGATATAGCCTGCATCTTGGTTTCTTCACCCCTAAGGCTGTGCACCCTGTACGACAGGGAAGGGGAGTGGACTAGCTTGAAAAGCGGCAAGACTAGAATAAAATAGATAACATTTCCATAGAATGTAAGTTCTTAGACTGTTTCACGGATAGCTCCACTTACAGGCTACAATATTTAAATAGCAGATAGTAAGAAACATTGCAAGTATATTCACTTTCCCTTAGCCAGCTGCCTGGCATACTGTAAAAACGAAAAATAAATAAAAGGAAGATATTGCATATATATTGTATATGGTAGTTGATCTGTTATGACATTTATCTTCCTTTTGTGGAAAGAACAGATAATTCACTCATGGCTGTGCCATTTGGGAGTTATGTTTCCTTTACTTGTTCTCAAAGATAAATTTCATAACAGAGATCAGCAACCACATAGTCTTTCACATTGCGTCTACTTCACAAATATTTTCAACACTAGTACATGCAGCTTGCATTTTGCAAGCAAGGCAAAGATACATTCCTAACTGTCCCTGGAAATCCCAACTCTCCTAATTCAAGGATTGTTAAGCAGTATGACGGGGAAAGATTCACCCCTTCATGTTATTCCCAACCACTACTTTAAATCTCTCACACACTCCAGATCTGGGGCTGGATAGATAAGTTGCAGTAGTAGAACTTCACCTTGCTTATGTCACATATATAAACAAATTCAATACTATTCCTTTGCAATAGAGAAATGGTATCTTACATTGGCGGTTAAGTGCGGGATTAGGCAGTTTTAGGGGCTCGGTGATCATCCTATGGCACCTTTCAGGTAAGAGGCGTGCCCGAGGCTGCTGCCGCCGACTGCCTCACGGCTCAGTTTTGGGGAGATAAGGCACGTCTCTGAGGTCTTCCTACCTCACCTGGCGGTACCTCACAGTCCGGATGAGGCTGACTGCAGGAAAGACCCCTTCCAGCACCATGTGGGGTTAAGCAAGGAGGGGATGACTTGGATGCTGTCACCCTCCTTTGCTGGATGTTTCGCCCTATAGCAATGGCGACCGGCTGATAGCCGGTGTAATTAGTACCCGCACTTTTTTCCCTTCATAGATCTCCAACTGATGATTCAATAAATGTGGCCCATTACTTTTACCACAATTTGTACTTTTACCTACAACTGTGTCCGAGTCATTATTTCTCCTCTACGCGCGCAAATGGTATCTTAAACATGCTTACAATGCTGCTTTTTAAATTACAGAGGCAAAACAAAGATTGCAACAAAAGCTCTTTGCAGACATTAAATGTCTGTACACACATGAGAGAAATTTAACTAATTTTGAAAAGATGGCAGGGCCGGTGCAAGGCCGTTTGGTGCCCCAGGCAAGATCAGATATTTAGCGCCCCCCCTTCCCACTTGAGCCCTCCCTCCCTCCAGCCCTATGCCCATTAAAAGTCAATTGGCAAAACCTAAAAAAATTATTATCATAAACATTGACAAACATACATAAAATACATGTTGATGTAGTACCAATTTGCTACATTTCTCGAAATCTATCAAGATATCCTCAGTTATCCCGTTGGATAAAGCTAAGATCCATTATACAGATTTTCGCTTTCATATGAAGGTACCAAAGGGGACTAGAAGGGGGGGGGACTTCCCCAAATAGTAGGCATTATCAGTGGCTGTGGGAGTGAATTGTCCATGAAAGGAATCACTTTAATATAAGTATGTGTCTTTTGGCGGGGTTTTGAAAATGGGGTGGGGGGGAAGACTGGCTTGAAACGAGTGTGGAGAAAACACTTTTATACTGGAAGTCTCTAGAGCGCAGGAACGAAGGAAAGCCCAGCTCCGAGAGCCCCTGAGGAAACTGGAGCCTCGTCTAGGCAGGCGTGTGTGTGCGCGTGTTGCCTCCTTTGCCCAGCCCCCAGCCTGTCTTTACAAAGCGTCTCCTCCTCCTCCCTGCCGCTGCTTCCAGCGTCTCCCAACTCCGGAGCCTTTTGATTGGCTGAGGCGCTGACAGCAGGAGGAGCTCGAAGTAAGCGTGCAGCCCGCCCTCCTCTATAAGCCTCTTTGCAGCTTTCCCTCTCAACCTCTCTCCCTCTCTTCTCTTGTTTTGCTGCGCCTCCCTGTAAAACTGAACAGTGAAAAGGAAAAAGAAAGAAAAAATTGCAGTGGGGATCTGCTAAAACCGGCACAGAGAGATGTCATGTAAACTCCCCTCCACCCTCCCCTCTTATTTCTTCTCCCGCTCCATCTCTTCCTGCTGCTGCTTCCACCGCTCCTCAGTTCATGTGATCACAAAAGAAATCTTTGGGAGATCTTCAGTTCATGTGATCACAAAAGAAATCTTTGGGAGAGTCAGTTTGTGTGTTCCTTGGAAGCGAAGGCAGAGCGAGAGAGAGAGAGAGAGAGTTTATTATCCCACAGGGGGGAGAGGAAGAGGAGAGCAGCTAGCGACTGGGCAGTTCAAACAACCCAGAAAGACTTTTTTTTTAAAAAAAGCTTTTCTTCCGTAGATATATGTGAAGTGTTTTCGGGAGGGAGTTGGAGTTTCTGGCACCCCCTTCAGCCCGGCGCCCTAGGCAGCCGCCTAGTTGGCCTAATGGTAGCACTGGCCCTGAAAGATGGTCATGTCTAGAGACGGCCTACCAGGTAATGCATCAACAAGAGGTATAACAAGGGATTTATATAGATTGATTCAAAAAGCAAAAGAACAAGAGGATCAGCTTAAGGCAGTATGGGATAATGAATTTGAAGAGGTGACCTCGAAGGTGGGGTGGAACAATATATGGGATAGACGGATTGTGAAAATGATGTCAATTAGGATAAAGGAAAATTTTTATAAACTAATTTGGAGATGGTATTTAACTCCAGTAAGATTAAATAGAATAGATAATAATTGTTCTGCATTATGTTGGAGAGGATGTCAGGAAAAAGGGACTTATGCTCATATGTGGTGGAGTTGTAAAAATGTATTGGTGTTTTGGCGAGAGGTTTTTACAGAAATATCGAAAATTATTGGTACTAATAGAGGTCTGTCCAAAATTAGCATTGTTATCAATAACTGAGAAGCTTATTTGTGATCAAAATACGAAGGAGTTAATTGTAAACTTGTTAACTGCAGCCAGGCTAATGATAGCGAGAAATTGGAAAGTACAACATGTTTTCCTAATAACAGACTGGTATAAGGAAGTTTGGGACATAGCCCTAAATGATAAACTAACTAGTAGTATCACATGCAAAAAAAGATTGCTAAAGAAGAATAATTTTATGGAGATATGGAATCAATTACTAGATTATGTATTAATAAAGGGGAAGGGTAACATGCCTTGTCAGGATATGTTATATTTTTGGAATTTAGAATTTATTTGATCAAGAGGATAGAAGTATATTAAGGTCCCTTGGAGGGTGGGGGGGGTGCACTTCATGATTTATTGTATGTTGATTATGTTATATTTGTGTGATAATCTTGTATTTTGTTATATATATATATATTGTTATAATTTGTTTTGAAAAATAAATAAAATAATTTAAAAAATAAATAAATGTCTGTACACTGAACACAGACACAAAGGGGGGAACAGGACTGTGCTGACAGATTTCATGCATATTCAGTATGTTGTTAACACAAACCCTATGCACATACATTTTGCGCAAACAATGGACTTTGCAAAAAGCAGGATTCATGATCACATGGATGATGTTTGTGGCCTACCATCTCTTCTCCCCAATCACATTCAGAATATACATAACAGTAATAACTTGGATTGCAAGTAACTTGGTTTGAGAGCGTTTTGCAAGACAAGCAAATTTTTAAATATTTATTTATTTATTTATTTAACTTGATATATAAGCGACGTCTTGCAATACAAGTACTGTGGTACGGCTTAAATTAAAAATCTCTGTACAATTTTTTCGGGGGGGATTTTGTTTTGATATAAGAGTGTTTTGGATTACAAGCACATTTCCGGAACGAATTATGCTCTCAATCCAAGGCATGGCTGTATTAAGCATCTGCAGTGGGCTCACATGTAAACTGAAAAGGAAGCTCTGGTCAATCGTAGCTCCCTGGTAAGCACACCAGCAAACACATGTGTTGTCACATTTTATATCATTTAACATCTTAGGATGTACATTTAAAAACTAGGAGTGTGCATCAGATTCAGTCTAATCCAGAACCAAATCAGGCTGATTTGGACAGATACGGGAGATGTCCACATGGAAGAAGGGGTCCTCCAAATACTGAATACAAATATGACACTCCTAAAGATTCAGAGGAACACAGACAATGTTTCTCCAAAAATTGATACATTTCTCTCCAAGTTCGCCATGTAAGGAAAACACCAGAGGGGGAAGGGGGGAGGGAGAGGAGGGCGGTGTAGTTTTGTGATTGGCAGATCTAACTTCTAATCTCAGCGAATGGTTTTAGGAGGACTCTTTAATCCCAGTGCTTTGCAAGAGGGATGCTGAAGTAATATATCACAGGACTAATCCAGCATTCAGTGCGCTTTGCTAGTTCTCTCTCCCAGGAGCAGGAATGTTAAAAGAGATTTGGTGGAATCAGTGGAAACTGGGAGTGTGTAGCATTGAGGGCTTGCCTAAAAGAATGCTGTATATTCTGTCTCTTCCACTGTCTAATGCAGTGTTCTCCAACCTTGGGTCCCCAGATGTTTTTGGCCTACAACTCCCAGCATGCCCCAGCCAGCATAGCCCAAAAACATCTGGGGACCCGAGGTTGGAGAACACTGGTCTAATGCACATCTATCTCCCATCCGTTCTATTGCACTTCGTGACTTTGGTGCCAACTGAGCAGGAAACAAACAAAGAAGTATTAAATTGTTTTTCATTTATCATAACTCCCTAGCCCATACACCTATCCTTCTGAAATTCTCCAAGTTTCTTACATAAGGACACCTCAAACATATGACATTTTCATACAAATTTCCACAACCCCCTCCCCCCAATTTGAGCACTCCCTTTCCACAAAAAATGATGCACCCATCCTTTTGAAATTTTGCAGGTTTCTTAATCAGGGCCTCCTCCATACCTTTGTTGGTTTCATAACAATTGCCCACAAAACATGTTGGCAGATAAGCAGATCCTTTGGGGGGGGGGACCCCAAACTGTACTCTTGCACAAAGCACCCTGCATCTTTTTATCTGGAACTGGCAGGCTTGATCACCTCATACAGGTGAACTATCCCTGCAAATTTCATCCAATTCTGCTAAGGAATAAAAAAAGTTATTGTCAGTTCCTTGTTTTAAAAAAGCAAGTTTTAAAGGTGTATAGCACAAAAATCCTACACCTATTTATCTGAAATTTGGCAAGCATAGTCCTCTCATAAGGGACTATTATGCTTGCAAATATCATCAAATATCATCAGAAAAATTTCCGATGACAGCCAATGGGAGGCATGAAGATTTGGATCTCCAAACTGAGATTCAGAGCCAATTAAAATCAAGTGGCCTCAGAATCAGTCCAAGAGGAATCAGGCTGTTTTCTGAAATGCCAAGTACAGGCCAGTGGCTCATGCTGGCTCAGCTTGTCTGAGTGTGGAAAGCTAAGCAGGGTCAGGCCTGGTTATTACTTGGATGGGAGACCCCTCCTCTAGTTTCCTGCATTGAGCAGGGGGGTGGACTCGATGGCCTTGTAGGCTCCTTCCAACTCTATGATCTATCAATCTATGAAATAGAGGTCCAAACTAAATATTGTGATTGGTGCACATCCCTACTAAAAATGTAATGTGTGAAATGACCTTTAGAAGAATCAAGTGGGAGACTAAATAAGACTGCTAGATCTCATTGTGTTTTTGATAGGGCACCAGGGAGCCATCCCAAGAGAATGTTCATAGATTTCATAGATCATAGAGTTAGTCACCTGAACAAAGGCAAAAATGGTAATGAACATTTCAGAAGAGGAAAGGGAGGACAGAGAAAAATGCCCAAAATATTAATAATGTGTTACAAAAATTAACAAGACTTTATATGCACCAGTGGATAGCATAAACATGTATAATCCAAAAGAGAGTAATAAACACTACTGTGTGTTTAAAGTGTGCTTTTTATGAGCGTTGTACATATACAGTGTATATGTATATATACATATATGGTGTATATGTATATATACATATATGATGTATATGTACTACACACTTAAATCAAAATGTATCTGTTTTACGGTGATAGCCACTGTGTATTGTCCTTCAAATTCATCCCTCCTGGTGCACAGCTCATTGTTCATAGGATAAGTTGCAATCGCTTTGCCAGGCTTGGTGCTTATATAAGTCATTATTCGGTTTGGAAAACGTGGTCTGGCTGAACAGACTTGTTCCTTTTGTAGGGGATTACAATAACACACGGAAGCTTATGAGTGCTTCTGACAGATGTGTTGGCAGCCTGCCACTGTGTGAAGGGTGCGGCTCTGACTGACAACTTGCAATTATGGTATGATGAATGGTTCTGATGTGTGTTCAAGAGAAAACCACTTTCTAGAAAGTGAAAGTCATGCATACGGTTCCTATAAAATAAGCTTTAAGAAAAGTATTCTTACTTTCACATTCTGGTGGGATAACTGATTTGGAAGCCCTCTCTTCTTTCAAACTTTCCCCCCTGGTTTTAATAAATAAAGGCCTAACTTAAGCTTATGTGGGGAAAATTAGCTTGACTCATTTTGGCTTCAAAAATGCTTTATCTGCGTTTTCAGTCAAACTGACATCACACAGTAGACATCTACATACATACTAAAATAAGATTCTTAAATACATACATATGACATGCACAGTAACCAACAAGGTTATCAAAAAAAAAAGGCATCTTTAGGCAATAAAACCTATTTCTACTGACAAGGCCATATAATTCAACCATCAATAGAACTGTGTAATTCAGGCTAATGTTAATGGAAGTTGCATCCACCTTTACACAGCCACCCTAAAGGAAGAATGTGTTGATAGATATTCCTGAGTACTTTGTTCATTACCATTACTACTACTAAATAGTCCTTTTGTGCCAATAGAACACAAAACACAAAAGCTCATGTTCAGAAGACATAACAGCCTTCATTAGCTGGATAAAACTGAGGGACAATACACCCCAGTTGGGGATTGTAAGGGGGAACCTAAATAATAGCATCAAAGAGGGACATGTAAGATAAGGCTGTAATGCAGGGGTGGGCAACTTCTGGCCCTCCAGATGTTTTGGCCTACAACTCCTATCAGCCCTAGCAATATAGCCAATGGTGAAGGATCATGAGAATTTTAGGCCAATTCATCTGGAGGGCCACAAGTTGCCCACCCCTGCTGTAGTGATTCAGAAAAGACTGTGTTTTGTGATACATCCAAGCATAACATAATAGTAGATGAAAATTCTTAGGATAATCCAGGACATCTTATTTCAATGGACCTGATTTGTGATATGGTTAGGAAATCTGACAGGTCTGACTGAAGTCACAGCATTAGAGTTTACACTATGGCATCATCCTGCTGATGAAAACAGTTTCATCAGAAGAATCAGGAGGAGGCCGATTCTACCTCACCCTTGCAATCCCCTGCACTCTCTCAAAATCTGCCCTGGAGGGCTGGGAAACCCTCCTAAACAGGTTCTGGGTTGTCATGCCATGGTCTTGTACATTCAGACGTGTTGTGTCTCCTGCAACATAGCAGAGGTTGCTCTGCATATCCACTGCTCTTGAGGCTGGATAATTGCTGGGGCAGGGCATCTGTGTCTCTGTGTACCTGGCTTCCAATAGGAGAGGTGCACACAGAGCCACTCCATCATTACAGGTCAGGATTTCAGCTTTAGGGTCCATATTCCAGGCTGCAATATTGCTTACTAAGGAGTAAGCACTACTGCACATAGCGGGACATACTTCTAAGTAAACATGCATAGGATTGTATTTAGAAGAGTTTTCAATATCATCTCAAGGCAGCCTGACGCAACTCAGGCCTGCACAATCTGTAATCGATCAAGCCAAATGCAGCCCACAATTTATCTACTTATGCACTGTTGTGTGCCAGGTGCTTGACAAACCCAATATTTTTGCAATCCCAGGCAGGCAGGCACCAGACCAGCAGATGTACTGAGCCCCTGAGGGCACCCCAAAGATACCTTGTGGACTGGATTCAACTCAGAAGCTCTCAGGTTGTGCAGGCTTCATATAAAGTCCAGTTTCTCTGCTTCAGAGGATAGTATCCAATGGTGTCTCAGCACTAGTGCAAATGACTTTGCGCTAGCATAAACCAGTACTTGCGTAACATAACTAGCGCTTCCTAGTGCAACAGGGAAAAGTGGTGATTAGTCAGCAAAATTCAGTGGCATGGCAGCAGCAAAAAGGGGGAAATTTTCTTTAAAACAAGCAAATCGCTCCATTTTTTCTGCCACGCCACCAAACTGCTGTTTGCTCATGACTAGTAGGATCAGTTTAATGATAATGCAAATATTTTGGTGTTGTTTTTTTTAATGAAAAAATAAAATGGGGTTCCCTACATTTTCATAATTAACCTAAGCAAAAATTAGAATACTACTTGCTCTCCTGATTTACAGCCATTCTTAAGCATTTGGCATGAATGAACACAAACTAGTCCAGCATCTATTAAATCTGAATGAAATGTATTTTGTTTCATAAGTGTCATGTGGTAATCCGACATAAACTGTGTTAATCGACATCATGTTTAAACTAATGCTGTATATATATGAACACAACATATGGTTGCAAGTAGGAAATAAAAATGAAAAGCTCTTTCTGGTCCACACACATGCTATCAACTGAATGGCAAGTAGCCAAGCTAAATTTCAGGTAACAGATGGCTTCAATACAGTACATGCATGACACAGGCAATTTCAATTATCTATGAACAGTCAATAAAGATGAAAACTTGGCAAACTGCTTTTTAAAAAACAGATTTCATAAAGTGCTATCATGTGATAAAGAGTTACTGAAAACCCAAGTGTGCAAAGTTATACCGATACCAATAATAATTTCATAACCTGGATCAAATGATTAGGAATTATATTATATGTAGGAGTTGCCCCAAATACTCACCCTTGGTGAATAGAACAATTAACTATTCTGAACAGAACTCCTCTAGGTAGTTCCTGAGAAAAAGGCAACATTTCATTGCAGTTCTTATTTAGAGAAATGGCTAGCTCACTAACCTTGCTCACAGAAGTGTTCCCACTGGTTTCACTTTAACTACTGATGTGGGGTGGAGCGGGGAGTAAGCAGAATTTGAATGTATCAGTTTTTCTGAGTTGATTCTCTGGATCCAACAGAAACTGATTTCAGTTAAGACTACTCAATGAAGGACAGATGTGGACAAAGGTGCAACAGAAGAACAGTCAGTATCCCTCAGACTCTATCATAAAGGGACTAGGCTGAACCAGAAAGTTGTGCCCGAAGGAAAACCATTTGATCGTTTTAAAATAAAAACACCAAAGGACATTTGAGGTTAACTTTTGATTTACCTGAGCAAATTGTGATGCTGTGACACTTTGGGGGAACATTTACATTGGCATCTAAAAGGACTACCAGGAATAAGGTGCAATATATGAACTAACATCAACATAGTTTTATAATGAAAAAGGAGAACCAAAATGATTGCAGGTAAAAATGCCAGATCTCCAGCTACAAATCTGTGCAGCTCCATGAATCTTCATGCTATAAATTGTCTGGCATTGTAAACGAACTCTAATGAAGTACATATTGACTAACTTGGAGCATAAATTTAAAAAAGTACACAACTTCATTTCATTCATTTATTTCATTTCTATACCGCCCCATAGCCGAAGCTCTCTGGGCGGTTCACAATTTATACATAAAAACAACAACAATAAAAACATACAATATAGTTAAAAAGATTAAAAACCAAATTTAAAAGCACAGTTTAAAATGACAATACAAAAGTTAATAAAACTAAGCCTACAGGTGACAATTCCCCCGCCCCATGTGCTATCTTGAGCTCTTAACTATTGAATGCCATGGCATAGAGGGAAGTCTTAACCTGGCGCTGAAAAGATAGTAAGGTTGGCGCCAGGTGGGTCTCAGTGGGGAACTTATTCCATAATTGGGGGGCTACCACTGAGAAGGCTCTCCTCCTTGTTGCCACTAACCAAGCCTCTCTTGGAGGTGGCAGTTGGAGGAGGGCCCCAGATGTTGAGCGTAGTGTCCAGGCAGATTGCGGTTGGGAGAGACGTTTCGTCAGGTATTGTGGTCCTAAGCCGTGTAGGGCTTTATATGTTAGAACCAGCACCTTGAATTCAGCTCGGAAGCATATTGGCAGCCAGTGCAGACGGGCCAGAACTGGTGTGATGTGCTCGGACCTTCCGGTTCCCGCAATAAGCCTGGCTTCCGCATTTTGCACAAGCTGCAGCTTCCAAACAGTCTTCAAGGGCAGCCCCACATAGAGTGCATTGCAGTAGTCTAGTTTAGAGATTACCAGAGCATAGATTACTGAGACCAGGCTATCCCTGTCCAGATAGGGGTGTAGCTGGGCCACCAGCCGGAGCTGGTAGAAGGCACTCCTTGCCACTGAGGCCACTTGAGCCTCAAGTGACACAGATGGCTCCAGGAGCACCCCCAAGCTACCAACCTTCTCCTTTAGGGGACTGCAATCCCATCCAGAACAAGTTGCACACCCTCCATCCAGTCAAAGGAACCATCCACTAACAGCACCTCAGTCTTGTCTGGATTGAGCCTCAGTTTGTTAGCCCTCATACAGTCCATTGTCACAGCCAGGCATGGGTTCAGCACATCCACAGCCTCACCTGCTGAAGATGAAAAGGAGAAATAGAGCTGCGTGTCATCAGCGTACTGATGGCAACACACTCCAAAACTCCAGATGACCCCACTCAGTGGTTTCATGTAGATATTAAATAGCATGGGGGATAAGACTGACCCCTGAGGAACCCCATACTGGAGAGTCCATGGGGCTGAGCAATATTCCCCAAGCACCACCTTCTGGAGCCATCCATCCAAGTAGGAGAGGAACCACTGCAATGCAGTGCCCCCCACCCCCAACTCAGACAGCCACCCCAGAAGGATACCATGGTTGATGGTATTGAAAGCTGCTGAGAGATCTAGGAGTATCAACAGGGTCACACTCCCCCTGTCTCTCTCCCAACATAGGTCATCATACAGGGCGACCAAAGCTGTTTCCATGCCAAAACCAGGCCTGAACCCCAACTGAAATGGATCCAGATAATCAGTCTCATCCAAGAGCGCATGGAGCTGGTTGGCCACCACCCGCTCAAGGACCTTGCCCAGAAAAGAAACATTCACCACCGGCCTAAAGTTGTTAAGATCTTCCAGGTCCAGAGAGGGTTTCTTCAGGAGTGGTCTCACCACCACCTGTTTCAGGTGGCATGGGACCACTCCCTCTCGCAAGGAGGCATTGATCACCTCTCTGGCCCAGCCAGCCGTTCCCTCCCTGCTAGCTTTTATAAGCCAAGAGGGGCAAGGATCCAGAACAGACGTGGTTGCACGTACCCGTCGAAGCACCTTGTCAACATCCTCAAGCTGTACCAACTGAAACTCATCCAAAATAACTAGACCAGGCTGTGCTCTGGGTACCTCTCCTGATTCTACTGCTAGTGCTATAACATTGGAGTCTATGTCCCTGCGGATGCAAGAGATTTTTTCTTGGAAGTGCCTAGCAAATATATTGCAGTGGGCATCAGATGGGTCGATGATGTTCTTGGGGCCAGCGTATAACAGCCCCGGATGACCGTAAAGAGCTCCGCTGGGCAGCAAAGAGATGATTGGATAGAGGCAGTGAGATGTTGTCTCTTTGCCACCCTCACTGCTGCTAGATATGCTTGTAGGAAACACAATTGAAGAGCTAATTTAGGCTGCAATTCTACACACACTTACCTGGGAGTAAGTCCCACTGGACTCAATGGGACTGACTTCTGGGTAGGCATATATAGGACTGCATTGTAAATGTAAGCATTACAACATGATATGAAAACTAGAGCTTTGTTAGGTTTTCATGAAATTTTGATAGAATCCAGTGGTTGACTCCAGTCTTATTTATTTACTAAATTATTATTATTTACTAATTTTGTATATCACCCTTCCTCCCAGGGGAGTCCAGGGCCAGAGGCACAGTTAGGTTTAAGGGGTCCCTGGGCAAGGTGTTTTCTGAGGGTCTCCTCTCCCACCACCATCCTCTCCCCTGCCAGCACTACATTTTTTCCCCTGATGGTGAGCAGCAGCGGTTTCTCGTCCTCTCCCTGCCACTTCTAGCCGCTAGCAAAGGAAAGCCAGAGCAGTGAGGGGGTGGTCTTCTCATGCTCCAGTACCCACATTGGCCACATACACCCAAAGTCAGTGCCTGATTGGTTCAATTCGCTGTCTGCTACTCAAACTGAGGAAAATATTTCAATTTAAAATGGCACAGGACTGCAGCCTCAACCAGCAGCCCCTGCAGTACTTTTCTTTGCAGACTGGTGAGACTGCCATTGCAACATCACCTGTCAGGGGGTTGTTTGGGGACTCCTCAGGACCTGGACGTGTATCCTAGGGGTGCCATTGCCCAGGACAGTATGCAACATAAAAAACATACATCAGTTATACGTAATTAAAAATATCAACCATAAGAGTAAACTAAAAACATAACAAAACACACACAAAATTAAAGGAGTAAGGTCCCAGGGCCAAGTTACATCTCAAAGCCCTGGGAAACAAATATATTTTTAGTTGGTGTCTAAAACTCAACAACATGGAGTCCCACTACACTTCTCCAGGGAGGACATTCCATAATTGGGGTTCCACCACTGAGAAGACCCTATCTCGAGTCACCACACCACAAGCCATGCTTGCTGATTGGATCATGAGCAGAGCCACACCAACCAATCTTAATGCATGAGTTGGTTGGTACTGGGGGAGGTTATTTTTAAAGTACTTGGGTCCTATGTCATTTAGGGCTTAATATCATCCCATTAAATTGTACCAATATTTAGAACATATTTTGTATTAACTTCCCAGCCTGTTTTGTACCAGATTAGCATGGGTGAAATGACCAGCTCCTTAACTATTTACACCAATGTTGGCTGTCCATATCTTCTTCAGAGGAAACTGCAGTTTGTTCAAACCAATTTTACTCAAAAAACATAGCTAATACCCAAGTGCCAAATCCATCCTTCAGCATCAACCAAATGAATCCAACAGTTGAGCAAATGGTCCCTCATACCCAAGTAATTAAACCTTCAAGTAAGAATTAAACTCTCTCAATACTACACTAAATAAGATCCATGCAGACTTAGAAACCTGTACTCCAGGGCCCCTGGATTAACAAAGGTCAAGCTTGCCTGACTTTTCGCAGCCTTCTCTATGAACCTGTTCAAAGTTTTGGGGAAGAGGGAAATATTGGCAAGATGACTCTGCTGGATGTTCAATGATCCCTTGCTTGCTTCTTCTACACATGCTACAGCCCACCCCAGTCACAATGGCCCCCTAATCCTAAGGATAGACTTTGGGGGATGGGCTGGGAGAGGAGGGGGAGTGATTTTATGTCCACCACCTTCCATCAGTGTTTCTCTGGATCCAAACAATGTACACAAGGTGGCCACAGAAATGGCAAGTCCAAGCAGGACCCAGTTTAATGGTCTAGTCAGAGACAGAGAGAGTCAAATTGTCCCATTTTGGCATTCATTTCCAGTTCAAGAGCAGATTGCTACTGAAGTTGTTCCAGTATGGTTCAAGTTAAAAACAAAAAAGGCTAATCCAACTTCTTCCAGTGGTAGGAAGTTCCAGGGGTGGCCTCTTATGATGAAAGTGCACTGTATATTGCAAACATGCAAGCAAAAATATCAAAGGAAGCAATACAGCTGCTTTAGCTCCCCCCCTCCCCCGCCCAAAACCAACAGAATAACCATTGCAGAGCCATCCATTGGCTGCTGTATTGTTAAGAAAGCTGAGACAGGACTGACTTGTTCAAGTTATTTATAATAACTAACTCCAAAGAAACCTGTCCCTTTGTGATGACATCACCTTGCTGGACAGAAGTTAACACTGCTAAACTGCTACGAAGTCCATCTTAAGGTTCCAACTGAAAAGCGGGGGTGGGGAATAGCCTGGCTGTGTTTTTGCTTTTAGGTTAGTTGCCAGAAAAGAAAGGAGAAGGGCTGGGGGGTGGGGTGGGGTGGGATTTCTTCTCAAGCCTTTTTATTTTTTAGCTGTACACATTAGGTAAATACCTAGGTTTTCAAAGAACTGTTGGGCTGGGTGCCTGCCTCTACCCCAAGCCCACCCTGAGCTCTGCTCCCCGGCCACACGCAGGTACCAGAATTGTTTTTATAGCAAGAGCTGGTAAACCTAGTCCAGCCTTTTCCCAGCCTGGTGCCCTCCAATTGGCCATGCTGGCTGGGGATTGTGGGAGTTGTAGTCCAACACATCTATAGCACACAGGTTTGGTAAGACCACCCTAGCCCTACTAAATTTTCAGCTTTTCTCTCTGAATCTTTTCCTACAAAACTTCAACAAACTATTTATCTGCCTTTCCTGTTAACTAAAAGGTGTGACATTCCAAAGGCTAGAGAGAAAGAGGGAGGGAGACATTAAGGACCAAAAAGCTATTTTTGTCAAGGTGCCTTTACACAAAACCAGAGATATACCCAATCACAATAACCAACACAGCAAAACTCGTATCATTCATGCTATTAGGCAGATTTGCAAAGTGATGCAGAACAAGTTAATTAATGAAATTTGTTACCACTAAGTGTCAGCCATAAAGTCTGCATTGTCTGGGGCCCTGTAGATTTAACCACCTCAGATAACTGCCCATCTAAGGAAACTCAATAAACAACTATGCATATATGGACCCTGTTTGAAACGACTGTACCAATATTAGCTGAGCAGGCCTATACGATTTGTAAACCATCAAGCTTAACTTAGTCTATGTATGGTGTCCCAGCCTCAACCTCCTGTTTCATCGCCTGCCATTGACTGCAAAAATAAGCTGGCAGAGGAGTGAAGCATATTGTACACCACAATTTATAGCTGGTGGGCTGTCATCAGCTTGTTGCATCACAATTTGTGCAGGCTGTACTGCACTGTTGGGAGAGGCACTCTGCAGCATACAAAAATGCTACCTTCATCCCCTGCCTTTATTGTGCTGTTTAATTCAAAATCTGATATACTGGATTGGAACTTTTTAAAAAGTGGCCTCTGTCCTTTCCACTGATCCCTAACTTTTGGAAGATGGCAGAAACCATTAACAACCCCACATGTTTAACAATCGTATCAGATATACGCCTGGGTCATCCCTCCCACAATGCCTGACTCCGAGGAAAAAACCCCTCAGAGCCAGGCATTTGGGCCTGGATGGCTCTCTGAAGAGTGGCACCTGCCATTTTAACTAGCTGAGGCTACCCTACAGAGATTCTCAGAGTAAGCCAGAGGGCAGGTGGCTGCTCTGGAGAGCCCCATTGTTTCCTCTGTCTTGCTGGGGCAAACACAGGTGCTCCAGGCAATTCCAGAGAGCCCCACCAGTAAATGCCACAGCAGAAGAGCATCTGGCAGAGCTTTCCAGAGCATCCAGCACTACGGGGCACCCTTGGCAGCTGAGCAGAGCATGCAATTTGCCATTCACCCACTGTGGTATTCACCCTGCCTCATGATAGGGCCCAGTCTTCCATTTTAGGTCCAAAAAAGAAGTTTCAGTGGGCTTGAAATTATCTCCAAAGGCCATTTTCTTTTCCCACACCATTTCACTTTTATTTGCTCCCTCTCTTACAAATTGCATTGGCCAAACCTTTTTAAAAGAGAGGTTTATTCTTGCTGGCTACAAGATCCAGCCTATCAGGGACCCTGTTATGGTATCACAGCATCATGTAGCCAATCACATTTGAAAGAAAGAACATTTCCCCTCATTTACCAGAATCCCCACAATTATCACCAGAATACGGAAATGCGTTTTGAAGTGGATTGGGTTTTTTTCACTAAACATGCCACTGCAGGTACCCAGTTTCAGCTCAGTCATACGATCGGAGTGGCTTAAATAATGTAAGCCAGTAAACCATTGAGAGAGAGAGAGAGAGAGAGAGAGAGAGAGAGAGAGCACACACACATACACTAAAGCAGAAATATATGTGACCTTTCTCAATAACTTTCTAACAGTGAATTAAATTTTGGTTGGGAACCAATTTTTGTAAGTAGAATAATCAAGATTTGCTTCCCATAGCAAGATCAACAATTTATTTTCTATTGGAATTTATGGAACTAATCAGAATCGAAATCTTCCATTACATCTTTTGCAAAAACTCCACCAAGTGTTATCTGAGTACAAAATTCCTCCTAATTCTACATAATATTAAAGCACTCAACTTGCCATGGATCTGTATTACTAAGATATATCTGGAAATGTCAAATACCCACAGATAGGGATGTGTCGTGTGAGGAATCCATCTGCGGATGGAAATCCATTGGATTTCCACAGTTCAGCCCCCTGGATTCATGTTCATCGCCCACGCACTGGCGCCGACTCACTACAATGCAAGTTAAGCCAGCTTGCGGTCTTCCGTCTGTAAGATGGACTGCAAGCTGTTTTGTTTTTTTCAAACCACCGATAGAATTTTCACAAACAACCAGGAAAGCACATGGCTTTAATGCGGCTAGCACTATTTGCACAGATAGCGCTACGCCATGTGTTTTTCAAGTGCTGCTTTGCACAAAACGGAACCTGAAAAACACATGGCTTAGCACTATTTGTACAAATCTCGCCAAACTACATGTTTTTCGGGTGATGTTTATGCACAAACAGCCATTTTTGTGCAAAACAGCACCCGAAAAACACGTGGCTTAGCACTATTTGCACAAATAGTGCTAGTTGTGTTAAAGCCATGTGCTTTCCTGGCGCCAATTTGCAAAAATTCTATTGGACGGTTTGAAAAAAAATACACAAATTGCAGTCCTTCTTACAGATGGAAGTCAGCAAAAAAGCCCACTTCTAATCATTGGATCAGAAATGGGCAGGAAATCTGGTGAACTCAAACAAGCCAGATTTCCTTGTTTTGGTACATCCCTTCCCAGAGAACACCAATCTATCTACCCCAATTATCTGAAAGTTGGTCATCTGAAAGAGTGACTTAGTCACATTCAGCCTTGTGCATACCCTCCAACATTTCACAGATGAAAATAGGGACACACACGTGAATTTGTAAGAGGTATGGTTAAGCAACATGAAGGTATGATCAAGAGGGTGTGGCCAGACAACATGAGGGCAAGGGCAAGGGCATGGCCAGGCAACCAAAGGGCATGGGCAAGTACAAAAGTTATTAGAGGAAACACACAAAACTGCAGTATTTTAAGCACAGAAATGTTTGAATTTATGATAACATTATTATATTATATTATAATATCTAGCATTTAGACGGCCATCTGTCAGGGATGCTTTGACCTGGATTCCTGCATTGAGCAGGGGGTTGGACTCGATGGCCTTGTAGGCCCCTTCCAACTCTACTTTTCTATGATTCTATCTATGAGTGTGCAAAGTGGTTCACAGGCCCACCCAGAAACCTGCTATTTTGTCCACTCAGAAAAAAACATGTGGGCTCTATTATACTTTATTTTAAAAAAACAAGAACAACAATGTGATTGAACAACAATGCCAAATGATGATGTTTGCTTCTGCTATTTGAGGTAGTTGGAATTTTTTCTTTCTTTCTCTTGAGGAGGGTGTGTTTTCTGCTAACTCCCTTCTAATGCATTTTAAAAAAAACAAAAAACAATCCAAAATCCCTGCAGAATAATCCTAATCATTACTGTAGAGAACTTTCTCCATTGCACTTCAGCATGTGTTAAAAAAGGACTTTCACATCGACTACAGGTAGAGCCAAAGTAAAATTTACCACTGCTCTGAAAACAGAATAACAGTGCAATCCTATGCATGTGTACTCAGAATTCAATCCTATTACGTTCAATGGGACTTACTCACAGGGAAGTGTGTATAGGATTACATCCTAAAGTACAGAAATCCTTTCCATAAAACTCAAACTGGAACAACACAACACAAGCAAAGGAGTTACTGCCACTTAGTTTCAGTGTCACCAGGGAGCCTGTTTCATGTTTTATACCAAAGGAAAGCACTCTGCAACATTTAGAAACAAAGGTCAAAGTTACATAGCGCATCAGTTGTGGGTTTGGAAAGATCAGGAAAAAGATAGCCTCAAAGCAAACTTGTACCTTTTATGGCAGGGGTGAGAATTGTGCAGCCCCCCAGATGTTGTTGGACTGCAACTTGCAGCTGCTCTCGCCAGCAGAGCCAACAGTGAGGAATGCTGGGAGTTGCAGTCCAACAACATCTAGAAGGCCACACAATTCCCATCCCTGTTTTATGTAAACCAAATACTGACCACATTTGGCACTGAGAAAAATGCATGGACAAACAAAACTGCCTGCAGGGCAAACTTTTTGTTTTAAAATTGTAAGGATAGGCACAAATTCAACAGGTGAAGCTTACCCAGCCACCCCATACCCTCAAACATGGTGCTTCAGAGAGAAGGGGAAGTTTCTTGCATTTCATTCTGACAGTATAACCTCACCTGTTAGAGGGACAGAGTCAGCTCTGTTAGGAAATAAAATCTTTGGCAATATAAAGATAGGAATCATGTGATAAATTCCCTCATTCACCTCTCCATCAGTCCAGGCCAGTGGGTGCAGCGTCCACCTCCTTTTCTTTTCATCCAGTTAATCCCTTTCCCACAGCAACATGCAGCAGAGGCAGCAGGTAGAGCATGCATGTGCACACACGCACACACACACACGCACACATCCTCACCTGGCCCTCCCAGCTTAGCAGCATCTGTTCCCTCCCTGCTTACTGCTGCTGTTCAAGCCTAAGCAGAGAGCTACTATTAAAGGGCCCAGGGCAAAATTGCAGCTAAGCTAAAACTGCAAGTTTAGCTGCAATTTTGCCCATGGTCCCTTTAAGAGTACCTTAAAGTAGCTTGCAGTTGTCAGAGGCAGGGAAATTAGGGACTCTGCATGACAAAGTGAGAAGCCATCACAGCTTAAGGGTTTTTGTGCCAGTCCTGGCATTTTCAGGGCAATTGGAGACTATGCCCTGTATTGTTCCGGTAACTAACAGCCGTAAACTGGGAGCTTATGTAGCCTGTCTCCCAGACCCCACCCAGGCCCAGCTGCAACTGGCTAGCCTAACTTGCAAGATTCCCTACTGCCAAGGAGTCATTTACTCCTCAGGAGGCCTCTTACTCCCAAAGAGCCTGATTCTTCTAAGTCTTGAGGTACACACTTTGTCGATGGCTGGCTGCCTGCTCCCGTACTTTCTGACACTACCATTCCCTAGGACTGCGAAGTAGTTCAACCTCTCCCTCTGATTCCACAGGTGAGCCAGGGAGCCCATCCATGGGTCCCTCCAGTTCCTCAGTTACAGATGGCCCTGGTGTAGCTTCCTCTGAGATGTTGGATGTGTCTGGAGTAGCGCTGGAGGCAGGGGGCCTCATAGGGTCTTTGGACACACATTTGTCCTTACTCTCTTACTTTGTGTGTTCATTTTGCCCTTAAGCAGAATACCTGAAAAAGTGTTGCTATGTCTTCCATTTGTGCCATTCCTACAATACATTGTAGAACAGCAAATGAATAAATTAACTACTGCGATAAAGCTATACAAGACTTGTCAGGAATGACAATAAGCATAATTGATAATATATATTTAATACTGTAAGTTATTTGCATTGTTTTGGATCCTCTTTCCAGTTGTAGGATCAAACACAACAAGTAAATCTAAAATGCAAAGGTTTCACTGTAATAACACTTCCCAAGTGGATGCTCTGCAATCCTATGCACAGGCATACATGGTAAACTCCCATTGTAATAACAATAATAGCTGTGTGCAGGAGAATAGTCTGAAATCCTAGGACTTTTTTTTTTCATTAAAAAAAAAAAGTGTTGGCTCCCAGACCATGAATATTAATAGGCATATTTTGTGGTTAAAGAGCCAAAAATGTGTCATTCTGCTCAAGTTCTCAGAAACTACTGAAAAGAAACCCTGAGAACTTTTCAGATCGGTTTTTATAGCACTGTGAAACTCAAAGATTAGTTGGAAAGGGGAAGACTGAAGCATCTCAACATTTGAATAAGGTGAAGTATATTTTCACCAGTGAAAATTACAGGGAGATACTTATCAGTTCATACTGAAGCTGTAATTCACTGGTTATTCTTTGATCACCTTTACATTAGGTTGCAATGTAAGCCTGAAAGTGCCCAGTACAACTCAGCATCTACCATAGAACTACAGCTTTTCTTTCATCTCTGTTTGTAACTCTGCTTCATTGAAATGGTAACTAATGTGAAACTTATAAAAACATGATATTGGTTTAATTTGGCAAGCCAAACAATGCACAGATTTAAGGTTATGCTCGCCACTCTCCCACCATCCCACCAATACACACGTACACAGGCACAAATATACATACACACAATTTTGGTCTAACTTAATTTCCATGCTTTTAGGCAACCTTCTCCAACCTGGTGCCACCCAGAGGTTATAATCTAACACATCTGGAGGACACGAGGTTGGGGAAGGCTAGCTTTAGGGCAGGGCTCTCCAACCTTAGGTCCCCAGATGTTGCTGGCCTACAGTTCCCAGCATACCTAGCCAGCATGGCTAATGGCAAGGGATTCTGGGAGCTGTAGTCCAGCAACATCTGGGGACTCAAAGTTGGAGAGCCCTGCTTGATGGTATTGAGATGTATTTTTTTAAATTAATCTACACAGCAATCTGGACTCTTCAAAAGCTTTTTTGTCAATTAATTAATAATTGTGTACCATACGGTAAGGTACGAGCTTGAGCCTTGTTTTACATGTCAGATCAAAAACAAAGCAATGGTGAAAACCTAAAATGAAAAGGTCCTTTGCAAACATAAATACCCTGAACATTTTTGGGTTACATTACATTTCTTCTTTCTGACCTTATTATAAGAGGCACATTAAATCCCTCTGGGGACAAAATTGTTCCCAGATCTCTCTATCTCCCTGTCTTCCACGCCTGAACTGTTCCACCAAAAATGGGACAATTCAAATACTGCAAGTCCAGGAACATGAAAGAATATGTTTTGAAAAATTATTATTGGAAAGAAAAGTCTATTGCTCAGGGTGGAAACTGAATACTGGTCTAGTTCTGGAGGTTTCCAAACCTTCATTGGTGCCAATTAACATTGCATCTAGTTTGCCCCTTGGACTAAAGTAGCTGCGAATCCACTGTAGCTTATGCTACAATGACTGACTGTTTTGACATAAGATCATAAGAAACCCACTGCTCCCTACTTCCTCCATTCAAACTTCCATGCAAAGGAAGGACAACTAATACACAACAGCTCAACTAGAGAAATACAACCTAGTTCATGCCAATTCCCAGATGGCTTCCAAGACATACCAGTAATCTAAAATAGCTCTTGCAGAGTCTGCATCAGGTTGGCACAACTACCAAGCCAAACACAGCCTACTAGCCAACAAATGTCCCTCCCCCCCCCACTACGTGCCAAATACAGGGATTATCAAGCACCTGAGAGGCCATGATATAAGGTTGGTGGGCTGTACTCAGCTTGTTGGATTCCAAGGCTTGGTTCAGGCCTTGTCTAAGAACAGAAAGCACCTTGAAATATAACAGCAAAAGCAGGAGCTGGAATGTTTGGTAATCCATATAAAATCTGTACTTCATACTGAGCAAAGGAAAACTGACTAGGCAGAAATGAATAGTGGCAACCACATTTTGCACTGGTTGTGCCTGGGGGAATCAAACCAGTAGCAAATTGACAAAAATGAGTAGCGATCATTAGCAAAAATTACAATCTAGAAGAGCCCTAAAACTCCAGTAACCTAAACAATGCCAATTGTTTTTCTGGCATTACTCCAGCACAGAACCTTCTGACTGCTGCAGTGGGTCCTATAATTCGGCCATAACAGTACTTCCATATAGGCAATTTAACATTTTAGCACTCAGTGTGGCAACTGATATTAGATTTTGTATGGAAGGTTGTTTCGCTAAAATCCAGAACAGATTACATATTCTTTTTGCCACGCAAATGCCTTCATGTAAGTGTTTGGGGAATATACTTAAGACCACGAGCTTCCTAAAGAGCACTGCAGGTTATTATACCATCAGAAAGTATTTTGTTTACTTTCTTTTAGAAACTCTGTCTTTCAAGGTAGCCTCATTAATCACACATCTAACCAGTTTAATCTGCTCAAAGCAGATTTTTCTGTATCAAAACATTTCCAACCAATTTAACTATACAATCTGTATTACAGTAGGACACAGGCAGAAGCAGCCCAGGGTGCATCACAGCATACCCTACAGGCCAGAATTAAGTTGCAGGACAGGTGTCTAGAGTAGGCATGGTTGGACAACTGCCGAGGGACCTCACCCCAGCAGGAGCCCACTGATAGGAGCCCCCTGGAGTTGCTTTTCCTCTTCACCACTGCAACCTGCTTGTTCACCTGCTTTTCACTCTGGTGGAGAAAACAGTGGTGGTGGTGGTGGTGGTGGTGGTGGTGAGAAGGAGGAGCAGTAGATGCTTCTGCTTGCTTGATCACTGGCTCTTTGCCTGTCAAGCAAGCTAATGGTAGCAACGAGGAGAAAGAGGATGAGGAGAAAGAGTAGCTGGTGACAATGGTGGTGAGAAGGCAGACTCACTGAGGGAGGGGGCCCACTGAGGATGTCTTGCCCAGGGGCCCTCAAAAACCTAGATCCAGCACTGTTAAGTTGAATACTGCAGCTTCATGTAATGCAAATAAGGTATGGATGAGAAAAATGCAAAACCTCTCAGAATTTGACTATATGAAATGGAAGAACATTCCAGACTCCCAATATTGCAATAAAAAAAAGTCTCCATTGACTCTAATATTGCAGCAGAGTCAATGGAGGCTTTTCTTTTTAAAACCTACCCGCAGGGTGGTGGTGGAATTTCATGAGGGGGAAATGGAAGCATAAATCCTTTGGGGAAGCATAAATCCTCCTCTCCCAGAGCACCATAGTCGCAATCCAAATTAGGGCCACACATGCTTACAGGAGAGTAGAGAAAGCTAGCATGCATAGCTCCACTATGTGTGCTTTAACAAATGTTTAGTTTGGCCCTTAGACACAGATCAGATGAAGCAAGCCCCATCTACTGAGCACTCACAACAAAAAGTATGCTCAGTATTTTAGTACAAATCCGCACAGTTTGACAGTCAGCACCTCTCCAAGGGAAGATCAAGAGTGATTACTAGGTTACTCTGTTGTGTAGGATGAGTGTGGCAGAAACAGAAAGTTGGATCCAAAGGTTCCCTTCCTCCAACAGAAACAGTCCTTCAACTGGAGGAAGGGAACCTTTGGATCAAATCTACAGATTCTTTATTCGCAGGGCTATCTTAGGGAGATACAAGAGGAATTTAATTTTCTTCTGTTACTTAGCATTTATTGAGATTTCCAATACTGATTTTATTAAAAGAAAGCAAGCTTATGTCTATTGGTTGTTGTACTCACCTTCTTCTTTACCGCAAACAATTCTCAGATCGCGGTGGCCATTCAGGGACTATAACAGACAGAACCAGATCCAAAGACTCCCTTAAATTTTCCAATGGAGGTTTCACAGGATTTCCCCCCTCTGATTGGAATTCCTTGTACTGTGCCAGAGACCATTCCAAAGGCCTTTCAGGTTTCAGAAGTGATCTGTTGGCTGGTATGAATTGCAGCGATCGAAGAGGGATCTCAGACAGCCCACTGCATGCCACCACATGACCCTTTGAATTCAGGCCCAAATTGTGTCATCTAGAATGTCCTCTCTTTGTTACAAGTCCCTTTAAAATTGAATTCTATTGCTTTCTTCTTCTTGGAATGGTCAACAATTTATATAGCATTTCTTATTGCTGTTAGAGTTGAAACACATGTTGTAGCCATACCAAGGCACAAACCCAAACTGAACCAATTGTTTGTAAAGAGATCCAGAGGACAAAGGAGATGCTCAGCAATGTAACTGCTGCTCAGAGATTTAAAAAAAAAAAGTAAAGATGAGCTCATCATTGGTGAATTATTCTGATCCAATTTTCTGGATTCTGTTGTTGTTATTCTCATTTCAGGACAGAACTACTTGGAATTGTTTTTGACAAACTTCTCACCAGTTCATTTTTAAATGCTTTTACACACACACACACACACACACACACACTATATGTATCTGCCTCTTTCTGTGACTAGCACCTTGGCATTCAAACAAGTACTGTGGTGAAAAAGAGAGGGGTGGAGGGAATAAAACCTGTATAAATGACAGAGTGTTCAACCATGAACACATTGTCTTTTATGAATATTATAATCACAGAATCAATAAGCCTACAAAGAAAAAACAGGACACAAAACGTGTTTTGTCATTTCTGACGAAGTTATAAAAACAACAGACATTCAATATGCCAAGTGTTCTTCAATCCTTCATAATCATAGCCTTATTGAAGTGAGGACAAAAAGGGTCTAATTGCATAGGAGCAATCTCAACGTAATAGGTTATACACCCAGGCACTGCTGCACAATACAACAAAAACAACGTTCCCTGTGTATAGCAGAATGTCATCTCTCATTTTCAGGCAATTACCTTCTTTCTTGTCAACAGTTTTAATAACCTCCATCATCTCTAAAAGACTTTTGCTTCAGTTAAATAATTTTCAGCTTTTTAATATGCAAATGTGCTTGTTCATATGCATGGGTGAAGTGGTGCTGCTACTTGAAATGTGTCAGTACATTGTGGAGCACCTGCACCTCGGGGAAGCTTGATTTAATTGACACCTAATACTATTCATTATTCCACTTAGTGAGCAACTCCTATTAGTCACCTGTAGGTTTTCCTATAAGCCGCGCTTTGGCCACCAATGAAAATATGAATATTGCTATAAATAGAATGGCCATATATAGTACAGGAGGATTCACTACTGGTGTGTCTCTCTAGAAATATTGCTCCCAAAAACATTACCCTGCCCTGCTCTCCCCTTCCCCTCCCAATACTTATTTTCTTGATTGTGGATTATGAAATACATAGCAATCTGTAACACAGATCAGCATTTCAATTCAATGAAGAATTGGGTATGAGCTGTAATGTCCATTCACTTTAATGACAGATTCTGTTAAATGAGTGACCAGTCAGCACAGCAAGACAGATAATTCCTATCTGGTGCAGGCACTGTTACTTTAAAGAGAAGTTTGGCTTCATGTTCTTATGGCCACATAAATGAACAAATTCTCAATTAAGTTTCTGACTGTTCAGATTGTATTCATACCAGAATTTAGGCTTAATGTAAATTATCAGCCTGTTTAGCGCACTACTGAAACAGGCCTGCAGTAACTGAACTTAAAGGTCTTTTAAAATTATTTACACATATGAATACAATAAATGTATGTTACAAGAGACACATGCTGAAGCCTCACTGTTACGTAACAGTGCATGAACTGAGGTCTGTTTCACTATAGATCTGATCTTGATCAGGCTGGTGTTGCTTCTATACTGCATGGTCTATAACCTTATTGTTCAGGCCACATTTCTTTCCAACATTAACGCATCTGTTAGTCCCAAAAGGCTTAAACTACAGATGTTTAACATCCTGCTTATGGGCAGATCATCTGGAATATGAAATGAGAAATCCATACAGCTTATTAGTCTACTTTATGAGTGTAACGCACTTAAAATTCAGTTCAAACTCGATTAGTGATAGATTAGACAATGAAACATTAACAGTAATACTGGAAAAAGTTGGGGGGGGATATATTTCCACACACACACGCACACAAATTGGGGTATTAATTTGTTTTGCTTAGGTAGCAGTGTATGCAATATGAATTATGTTTTTTCTATCTCCATACTGTTTTTTTTCATAGAAAAAGTACAGTGAAAATAATAGTTCCCTTAAGGGCTTTCCGACAGTGATTTAAAAGTGATGATAAATTAAGTTAAAACCTCAGATCTCCAAAGACGACGAAGAACATAGGCAGAAAAAAGACTTACTAATCCTAAAATCCAAATATTTCTCAAGTAAGTGGTGTGAGAGCGCTGGTCAAGTAAGACCTTTGTTGGTATCCCCAAAAATGTAATCTCCAAGCTGAAGAATGGCAGCTTGCAGAACAGCTGGTGAATAGGATTAATGTCAGAAGAAAGAAATAAAACTCAACATATGTCCAAGCCTGCGGTGCTGGGACTGAGCATGATTGTACCCCGACGGATACCATGTGTACAGCTGGAAAGTGCCACTGTGCCATGCTTCCATACCCCACAAGGTCATTTCTAAGTACAGCTAATAACCAAAGAGCAAATTAAACTTTTCCTGAAGAACTCTGTGACTGATTACAGAAGGAACAAGCAGCCCCATTACTTCAAATACTACTGCAGCAAATACTACTTTCACCACTACAGATACTTAGTGCACAATGGCCCAAACAAAAAACAAATTAGCATTATTAAAGCTAACAAACTACATTAAGGGAAATGCAATTTGAAATGATTTAAACGTGTCACTCACACCGTATGCTAACATGGGCCCCTTTATATTTACTTATTTAACTACATGTCCACATACCTCCCAATAGCCAAAGCTCTTTACATGAGGCCTGGATATCCTATGCTCACTCACTAGTTTAAAATATAATCAAATGCCATAAATATAATGATGACAATGCAGTGCACAATAGGTCTATCATTGCAATTGGCCTAAATTTGTCATTTTTTCACATCAACATCATTTGACTTTTTTGTAATCTATACTACATAAAATATTACTTCCACTTACTTAAGCAATAAACAAGCAGTAACAAACATATTTCGCTGCTGTAATGAGTTACACAGAAGTCCATTAATAATACAAAAGTGACCAGAAAGCCACTAATATCAAAATTTTGAAAGGACAAATTTCCTTCTAGTAGCGGCATGCCTTTATTGGATTAGCAGTTTAATAAAATATAGGCCTGCTCTCAACCTTCATCAAATCAAAGGCAATGTGATTTGAAAAGATGCAGGATAACACACTAACAACACAATCCTGTGCATGTCTATTTAGAAGTCAGCCCCATTTAATTCAATAGGACTTACTCCCAGGTAAGTGTATATACAGGATTATTTTACTATTTTAAAGCACCACTGTAATTTTACACAATGAAAATGTTGACAACAGCACTAAGTGATATTTTCTTACAAAGTTCAGAAACATATACTATTATTCAAACTCTGGATCATGATCAGAACATGTATCTTCAGTTTATAAAATTAGGAAGAGAAATCTGTTCTGATATGTTACACAAACATACTTAAAATGTTCTATAAATGTCATCACCATAGCATTGTCTGCAACTTTTAAAAAAATGTTTTGGCAGTCCATCAAGAACCCTGCAGTGCAATGTGACCCAACACATTTTGACCATGTGGAAAAGGTATACCTTTGAAAAGATGCAAGCGTGCAGTGGTATCTCCAGATTGAACACCCAACAGAGAATCCATCTGGTACCATCAGTTCAAAGTAGCAACAGGCAACCGGAAGTGACATTTTACAGTTAGGCAAATTATATTAGGTTCACTAAAGGTGACATGATGGTTGGCACCTATAGATTAGAGTAGTTTTGCCATTGCAGCCAATCACAATCTCTAATGTGAAAAAAAATGATTTAGCAGGGTGAGAGGAAGCAGCAGCAGCAGCAGCAGCAGACACATGTCAAAAAAGTAAAGACTATATGATATTTTACAGTATTTAAAATTTTCTTCAGTGCCAGGTACATAAAAGACACACATATCCCAGTTATCTTATTCAGTCGGCATCTCTAATGTGTCAGAATAAGCACCAACTAAAAGCCCCCTGGGAGATGTGTGTGTCTTTTCTGTACCAGGTCTGCTCTTAACTTTGATTATATTTTTGTGCTGCTTCTGTCGCAAATACAACAACAGACACATATAGATAATCAGGATGAACTTGTGAACAATTAAACTACTGTAGTCCTAAGTGCATTTACCTAGGAGTAAGAGCTACTAAACTCAGTGGGACTTCCTTCTGAGTAGAAATGCATAAGATTGCACTGTTAATTTAGCCATTCATGGAATACAGATTTTTTTTAATTATTCTGCAGAAATCACTATATGTCAGAATAGTTATGAAACACCATTTTCAGAGGTAACAGTCTAGAATAAGTGTAACAATCCTTAATTATCTATGAAGCTATATACATTTTTCTAACATTTTGTGACAGAAGCAGCTGAAAAATATAATCAAAGTTCAGAGCATTTTCTTAATTTTATCATGAAAATTTATCCTAGTTTTACTCAAACAGAAATCTGTCCTTGGTCATTTGGCTATCTTTTTTAGTAAACCAATTAAATTACAGTAACAAAAGTTACTGTGGGGCTTTCTTCCCATATGCGTATCATTCATGACCATCTGGAATTTACCTAATGTGTGGTTGTCACTTTACCTTTCTGGATGCCCAGAAAGCATGTAAAACAGTAGGGAGGTTGGGCTAGGTCTATATTCCTTATCTAGTCATCAAATATACTTTCCAGCACTCACTTTCTGCAAAATTCTTGTCCCATCTAACCTAGAGCACAATCCAAAGTTAAGCTCATTTTATATTCCACTGATTTCAATGGAAGGGTTAAAGATATGCTGAAATCAAGGGGCCTTTAGTGTGCTTAACTTTGCCTGGGGTAACTCCCCATTTTGTAACTTGTAAATAGGTAGAATGATAAATAATATGAGTTGGATCCAACGGTGGTTTTGTAATAGCAGAAAGAGCTTCTGCTTCCACAACATGGGGCTAGCAATGAAACAGGCCTGCGGCTCACGCTGGCTCAGCTTGTCTGAGCGTGGAAAGCTAAGCAGGGTCAGGCCTGGTTATTACTTGGATAGGAGACCCCTCCTCTAGTTTCCTCCATTGAGCAGGGGGTTGGACTCAATGGCCTTGTAGGCCCCTTCCAACTCTTTGATCTATGAATCTATGTGCGAATCAACAAAACTCGAGCTTGATCAATTTCTCCAAATTCCATTTCAAAGCTCTTTCCAACTCGTTCATATCAGGTTGCGAACTTCGTTTTTTTTTCTTTTTGCATGAATCTGTGCATATTTTCATGTATATTTTTCCAAATGTATGCATCAATTGTGCACATCTTTGAAATATACGCATTCTTCTCCCATTGATTAAGGCGTATTTATGTACGCATGCTGTTGAACACATCTTTTTGGGTCCTCAAATCACACTGCAAGCTCGAAAATGTACAGACTTCAACAGCAGTTTGTGTCCAAGTCCGTGTTCGGTCTGGGAAGTGCAAACTACGTAAATCCTGATCAAAATCGAACGGAAACTAATTTCTCATACAACCCTAACAGGGCAACTGAATTCTGCTGATCCCCCTACCCTCTGCAGACCAGGCCCAGGCCCTGCCAAACGTGCTCCTGAGCATTTGGAAATGCTATGGAATGATATGGGATATGGCACAGAGGACTGCAATAGATAAGAGGGTATTGGGGGAAATTGAGTGCCTCACCTCGTGCAAGTGAAAGCACGTTTTGCTAGTGCAAACCCACCACTGGAGACAAACCTAAGCCTGGAATGGAACCAACTATTAATGAGTTACAGCCAGCCCATTTCCAAAGTATATATTGTTTTCATTCTATGAATATGGCTTTAAAATCACAAAATAAGCCTAGATTAACTTTTAATAATAACAATTCTATAGTCCATGCTCCAGCAAAATTACAATTCATGTAACAGAAGTTATTCTGAAATATCAAGATGATGCCTATATACCTTTACAAGGATTGTAGATTTCTTCCTATTAACAATTGATTTTCCTTCTTCACACAGAATATTTAGCTGTTTAAATAAGATTTGGACACAGAGCTAATGATATTATAGAAGGTTTTGTTTGTCAATGCAGAAAGTAGAAAGAAAGTTACATCACATTAATATCCATTTAACTGTTTAAAGGATTTTAAAGATCTTAGTTAAAAGGATTTCATAATTTCAATTTCTCCTATTTCATTTAATAGTAGATATTCATTAAAATCCACACACTGTAATAAATTATAATAATTTCAAACAAGAATTAAATTACTAGGTAGCTACTGAAAGAGCCATTTTTCCTTAGGTAACCTGTAATCTAACTGTCAAATTTAAAATCTATTCCCAATCAACTCTTCACAACATTCACATTTATTCATCTATGTTAAATTAATAAAAGGTGTGAATAATACTGACAAAATTGATCATTATTGTTCATGCAGATTAAGGAAAATTATAAAGTAATCTCAGATGTAAAAGGAATGGAGGAAAATTATTAAAGATCTTATAAATAAATTCTTCCGGTGTTAAAAAAAAAATCTAAAGAAAAACTTCAACAAGATTTATTTAAATTTGCCACTGAAGCTATTTCACAAGTTGTACATTTTAAACCATAACATACTTTCTTTGGTGTTTTCTTTTTAAAAAAATCTGTATTGTTGTACAGGGTTATATCCCATTATTAGAGTTTTTACAAGCTATAAATATATTGTGTTGAATAATACTAAGGAATGACAAATATTGTGCTTCATTCAAAGTCTCATAGTCTTATACCCTAGGATATTACTCAGCATCTCTTTGGAGGATGCTATTCTTCCCTGTTTTGTCCTAGCTTCAATGGAATAATCCAATATAGCTCCATTATCAATATATTTTAAGAGAAACATCTGACAAGATCTCCATCTTCTCATATTGGGCCTTCTTCTCAGTGGAATGAATTCCATCATTGTGTTGCCTTTCTGATACATATTATCAATTGAACTGACAAGACTTTCCAATAAGAATGATCATCTGTTGACCTTCCAGCTAAATACATCCTGTCTTTTTATAGTACTATGCAAAAGTCAACACAGTTTCTGGAGCAAGCTATCTTGTTCTCTGCCCATTTGCTTTATTTCCTACTATCTAACCTTGCTGCCCTTCCTCTCCCCCTTAACTGAGATCCCTGTAGATAAAGCAAAGCATGTCAACATCTGTTCCCATTCACACCAACTTTAATTTACAAAAGAGAGAGATTTGCTATTTTCAGAATACGCTCCAAAGCACAGATTTAAGAACATTAATGAGGCTGCAATTCCAGTGCATCTGCATTTCATGCACACTACGGCTACATTCTGGAAGGGTTTGCGCCATGGGGTGCTGTGGGGTCACACACACTTTAAATAACACCAACTTATTTGCCTCACCACAGTCTCATTCAGTGATAGCCAGCAAGACTTTAGCATAATTTAATAAGCCACAGAAGATGCTGTTCTGGACTCCAGACACTGTGACATTTATATCTTAGCAACACAGATAATGTACATATCCTAGCAATCTCCACCCACTTTCTAACACCCCTTTCCCTTCAGAATGGGATTTCAGTGCAACTTTTTCAGTGTGTGGAAGGGCCTTAAGCTTTAGTTCAAAGGTACTTCAAACAGCCTTTTAAGGGTCAAACAACATGTTACTTTAACTCCGTGGCTTGCAGCCACGTCAGGGGATTTTAAAAATTTAACCCTAGATGAAAGAGCCCTGATTTTGATTGGGAGAATAGCACAATCGAAGAGCGGTTTTAACCATTCTCTCCCCAGCCACAATCCTGACAACAATCCTGCCCACAGTGAACCTTAGAAAAAAGCTAAGTGCAGGAGGGGGCATGATTTTAATTCTGATTGTGAGTGAGGAGGAGGAGAGGATTAGACTTCCTTTCTCTGCACACTGTGATCCCAATTAAAATTGGAGGGGGCGTACCTAGGATTTAAAAAAAAATCTTTGCCATGTCTGCAAGCCACGCAGTTAATGTAACATGTTGTTTGACCCTAAATGAGAGTCAAAACATAGCCCATAATGTGGGCCATAAAGAATACACAAACCACTGTGGTGGCCCGCATTACAACAAAGTTTAAGAATTACTTCTGTATTACTTCAAACAATGTGTACTGCAAATATGTTTCCTCTTAATATGGAAAGGTAAAATACGTGAAAGTGCTTACCTTGAACCTAACACTGTTGTCACTGAAGTCACGGGCAAAATCCTCCTGACTGCCATGGAAACTAAATTTGGTCAACACTGATTGCCTTTTTCAAATTCCTCCATCTTTCATCCCAGTTAAACTGCGACTCATTAAACTAATGGTTGCCATTTCCCTGTAAACATTTAAGTAACTTCCCTTCACTCCACTGAAATATATTTACAGGCTGTACTCAGTGCAGATATCAAACAGCTTTCCTCTCTTGCCACAAAGTTGTAAAAGCACAGGCAGGGGAATCTTGCTCCAATATTTACCTCTCTACATAGAAAGTATTGAAACAGCCTATTTCCCGAACTGAAAATAAAACTTCTCAATCTACTTTGAGCTCTTTAAGACATATAGCCTGGAGAGAAACTTGGTGTGGGGGGGAAACAATGCATAAGTTGTGTTGTAATCACATAGAGCAGCTGAGCCCAAGGAAGGCAGGCAATGGAATGCCATACAGTAATCAGCACTGTTGACTAATCAGAATTTGAGACACTAGAAGGTAATAAGGGTATTATAAAGAATGGCTTATTGAGGGAGCAGCTGTTTACGGTTAGTTCACTGTTTAAATGAGTTTGTCTAGATTGCCGTGCACGTTTTTGGTGCACACACACAGAAAACTTCACTCCTTTAAAAAATGATCATTAGACTAGGAAAAAAGAAATCACAGAGTAACTGGCAAGAATTCAAATGGCAAGAAGATACAGATAGTCCCTTAGAAGTAATTACTTGGGTTCAGGAGATGTCTAAAAAAGGACAAACTCAGTGCCTACGGCAGCTTCAAAAAATCACTAATTTTGTTGCCATGGGCACAGGAGCTGAGGTAGCAATGAAGGGGTAGCGGTTGCAGGCAAGGAGTGGAATGGGGAGAAGAAGAAGGGGAAGGGGGGAATGTAAGAAAAGAACTTAAAAATATGTTTAGGGTAAATCACTACCAATCAACACGAGAGGTAAAATGATAAAATATGTACCCTTTTAATATGCCTGGATGCAAACATAATTTTTTTTAAAAAACTGCAAGTTTCTAAAAATTAAAACCTAGTAAATTTATGTTAAAACAACAAAATATGAACACATTTTTTTAAAGCACATGCACATCATTGAAAACAGGCAACTCACCCATAACTCTCAGACAATAATCATCTTGTTCAAATCTATTTGTCATACAGTTGTTCAACTGTTTGGTGTTTTGTTTTGTTTTTTATTTCCCCTTCAGGAAACCAAATTCTGGATTGGCATCCAAAAACATCTACGAAGTCCTCAAAGCATGAAGGAAGCAGAATAATACTAATGGAAATTTATCATAATGCATTATTTAAACATATTCTACTTTGGGCACCAGCCGGCTTGGTAATATTTAAAAGCAGTCAGCAAGCAGTGGAAACTCTGATACCTTTTGTAACAGTTCACATGTCAAACTGGCAAAGTGCCCACCGCGTACGGCAGGAAAAAAAAATCTATTTAATGTCTGCCCCACAAGGCGACATGAGGTTTGATTGGCAGAAAGCAGAGAGTGGCTTTTGATCATGTGTCCTAACAAGCAGTTCCAGCTCCTGTCTCTTCAGCTGAACAGCTCCACATTGCCTATTCAAACAGAAGTGACAGGCCACGGCACTACTCTCTGGCTCTAGTCTTGCACAGTGGGAACTATGCTGGAGACAGCGCCACTGATTAAATAGAGCCCTTTTTCCCCAAGACAAGCAGGTTGTCTGAATCAAAGTTGGGCAAAATCAATTCAACATTATTAAAAGAGGATATAAAACTAGAGCTGACTGATGTTAGGCCAGTTTGTACAGCCTCGGGGATTCACTGAATGACGAGCAGAGTAAGGAATGGCAAGACTTACAAAGCACGTTCAAAATTAGCTACGACAACCTTGGCCATTTCCCCACTGCTTCAGGTTCCCTGTATTTCAAGCTCACTAGTTTCTTTATAACCTTCTGTTCAAAAACAGTTTAATACAGAGAGAGAGAGAGATACATACACACACACCATGACATAATTTGCAGTCTAAGTCTGCAATCCTGTACACATTTTCCTGGGAGTAAGCCCCATTGAACACAATAGGACTTACTTATGAGTAAACATGTACAGGATTGTGGTGTAAGTAGAATTCAAATCTCTCTTTCTAGCATAACAATACTGTTGTGGAGCCTGGTTATTTCCTTGTCTGCTTCCATCCCTTTCCAGTTAGTTACAGTAACTAGAATTTTTGAAATATGCATCAGTGTACATGCCATTTATAATTTAAACTGAATTATATATAGCTAAATTTTCCCCCAAAGAAAATATCCCCCCCCCCCCAAGAAGAAACATTTAAGTATGGTACAGGGTTTTTGTTGTTCTTGTTTGACAGTGGTCATTAACAAGTTTATCATTTTTTAAACAGCATACTGATGATAATCTGTAGTCTGATGGTATGCTTAGGCAATACACAAGATAAAATACTTTATATGTCTAGTTGTGTTGATTCCACAGAATAGAAAATATATATACATTTTATCACATTGATGCTTTAAATGTTTGTTTGTTTGTTGTTTATTTATTATATTTATACCCCACCTTTTTTCTTGCAAGGAACCCAAGGTGGCTTATATAATCCTCCTCCTCCTCTCCATTTTATCCTCACAACAACCCTGTGAGGTAGGTTAGGCTGAGAGTCAGTGACTGGCTGGCCCAAAGTCACCCAGTGAGTTTCATGGCCGAGTGGGAACTAGAACCCGGATCTCAGTTAAGCTGAAGCTTGTACTAGCAGGTCTCTGGATGGGAGAACACCTGGGTGTGCAAAATGATCCAAGTAAAAATAAAGTATATAGGTTCAACAAGGTTAGCTACTAGCTTGGGCATACAAGATCTATTTTATTTTTGCTCTAATACTTAATGAAAAATGCAGATATTAAAAAATGTGAATTATTAAGCAACCACCTAAGATACTAAAATGAAATTTTACCTATTCCATGTCTCTCGTAGGAACAAAAATCCAGACAGCTATAAGTCACACAATACCTTTATTGGGATCAACTAAATAGTCATAAAGTAGTGAGCAAGCTTTCAGTTTCATCGGAACACTTCATCAACCTGAATGTTAAGCAAAAAAAAATGATTTTAAAAATGCGGGGGGGGCGGTGAAGGAAGGAAATATATTGCTGGATGTGGTGTGAAGCCCTGGTCTGCAGTCTTGCAATATTCTCTTGCAAGATGGAATGGAGGAGGTATTATGCAGACTTAATTAGGTTACATTATGCTTGGTGCAAAAAGATCTCAGGTTGCAGCATGGTATGCTGGGGTGAAGGAGCAATGGCTACTTAAAAGGGACCCGTGTGTTCCAATTAGTGCTAGAAGCGGATCCAAATAACTTCTGGCTTTTTATGTTTTCAAAGCAGCCATTGCTCCTCCACCCCAACATACGGTACCTTGCTGTAACCTGAGATCTTTCGGGTTGATTTGAATAAAGGTGTTGCGCTACTGTTGCTGTTTGGATATTATAATTGACAAAACATGGCTTCCTGCATTTCATTTTGGGGCAAAGACCAAACAGAATAAAAACAGCCGATGTATAAGCAGAAATGTAAGAGCCCCTGCACAGGCATAGCTGCTCACTGCACTGGACATATAGTCAGAGTTCTGACCATGGCACAAGGGCACAGCTGGTGCCCTTTCAATGGACCCTGTCTCCAAAGCAGTAGCAGCTGCAGCACTTGCCTTCTGTTACACAAGGGCAAATCTCTAGCACTAACTACAACAGGATACAAGGGCAAGCTATCCAACAACAGCTCCTCAGAAGATGGAGTCCCAACATCCAACCTGACAGCCCAAGGTCAGTGATTCTGACACTGCAGGCGGGAATTTCAAACCTTCCTGCTATCTCACCAATAACTCGAAAGCATTCATTGCTGAATTAATATGTGCCCTGTGGCTACACCACACAAGACTTCAAACCTTCAGCCCCGTGCAGCCCCCTCAGGTTCCTCCAGGGGGCGAGGCTTGGAGGCCAAGCCCCGTCCCTGGAGGAATCCCAGCTGTTATCTCAGATCACAGATAACAGCAGGGATGTGGCTAGCAGGAGGTTCAGCTGATGCCAGGAGGAGGAGGAGGAGCTGTTCCTCCCAGCACTGGCCGAATCCCTTTCTCTGTGCCTCTCTCAGCACAGGGAAAGGTGAAATGGGTGGGGTGATGACATCAGTGGGTGTGGCCATGCCCAATGATGTCACCCAGCCCACAGAGGGCCTGGTGGGTAGCAATTTGCCCCCACCCTACCCCATTAAGTTTTGGCACCCCTGGTTTGGACCCTTGAGGCAGCTGGTGGCAAGACTAGGGTGGATGTAAGAAACTACAGCAGTATTTGGGGGCTCAGTGGAAGTCTAGACTTCACTGGCGCAAAGCCTGGGTGTCCTAGCAGCTAGCCAAAGTTAGCTTCTGCTTCTCTTTTAGCACTGACAGGCCTGAGTTCAAATCATTCCAGTAGACTCCGTTTACCCAGAGGTGCTGTGAGGGCAGAACTGCAGGACAGACATGTAGGTCCTCACTCAGCAGAATGAGAAGTAGGGACCCCAAGCACAGCAGGGCTGGCTCACTGCATTCTGAAGGAAGTGAAGTAATGCGCATCACCATCTCAAGAGGGCTACCCCCATAAGACCATTAAGTTCAGCATCAAAAATTACCTGTGCACCTCTTGAGTGTACCTCAGAGCTACTCCCTTAGAGGTTTTTAGCCCTTCCTAGTTTCTTATGCATAGTGTGGAGAAAGTAGATAGGGAGACATTTTTCTCCCTCTCTCATAATACTAGAACCTGGGGTCATCCCATGAAGCTGAATGGTAGGAGATTCAGGACAGAAAAAAGTAAATTCTCCTTCACACAGCACATAGTTAAACTATGGAATTCACTTCCACAAGATGTAGTGATGGCCACCAATCTGGATGGCTTTAAAAGGGGATTGGACAAATTCATGAAGGAGAAGGTTATCAATGGCCACTAGTCCTGATGGCTATACGCTACTTCTAGCATCAGAGGTAGTATGCCTATGTACACCAGTTGCCAGGGAACATGAGAGGGTGCCATAGCACTCATGTCCTACATGTGGGTTTCCCACAGGCAGCTGTTTGGCCACTCTGCAAACAGAATGCTGGACTAGATGGACCCTTGGTCTTATCCAGCACGGCTCTTCTTACGTTCTTATGTTTTGTACCTTGGGTCACCTGACCAGCTTGGCCTATGGTATCCCAGCCATCAGTAGGCACACCTCCATGGATACTTGTTCTCCACCTTGGGCAGGACACAGACTGTGGGCTGGATCCATATTTAGGCATGTGCAACTGGCCCCCAGATATGGGGGAGGCTGCATATATGGTTGGGGAACACTGCTGAATGAGATGAGCTGTGGTGTGTGTAGTGGGAAGGGATCCCCCAAAATCGGGCATATAATATGTTTATGTGGCTGCCACCTAGTGGTCAAAAGGCAAAAGTGTTTATTTAGAAAAGTTGGAACTTCGTATGCTCCAGGTCTGTGCTTTTGGTTGTGGTTCATGATGGCACTTTATTGGTGTAGCCTATCTAAGATATAGGGTGAAGGCAAGGCAATTTACAAAATTAAAATATCAAGAAATGATGAGCTACATAATAAAAACAACCAGCAAACAAAATCAGAGCAGTCAGCAACATTTTAAAATCTTGAGATGTTTTCACTACCATAAGAGAAGATTCAAAAGATAAGCAGGATGATACAAGATAAATGAACACTAGGACCTTGCCCTATACCAGATGCCTTGTTGTACTTCTGGTGAAATCTATTCTGGTTGCCTGCCCTCAAGCCAACCAGCTGCTTCTACATTCCTGCTATGTTGGAGCAAAAAAAAAAAAGGTTTGCCAACCCCAATTTAAAAAAAGAAGAAAAATACTTTGAGCATATGCAGTTTTGCATTTTAAACTCACTTAAATTATAGCGCCATCATGACTACAAGAATAAAATGAAGTTTGCTTCTGCTCCCCTAATGCTAAACACATTTACTTGGGAATAAGCACCACTTCATTGTAGAAAGCCTACTATATTTTTTAAAATAAATGCCCAGCCATGTAAATGCCCAGACAGGTGGCCCCTGACTAAAAATGTTTTTACAAATAAGAAGAAAAGAAGAATGCTGCAGCAAGCAGCATCAGCCCTGGTTGGGCCCTGGCATGGCCATGCCACTGCAATTTGCTGCTGCTCCATCACCTGCCACTCTCTGGGTAATCATCTGGGGCGTCCATGGGCAGTGAAGCCCTGGACTTTGGCCCTGAGCTCCAGCCCTAGTAGCACCACTGACCAGCACTGAACCAAATGTCTGGAGGCCAAGATTTTCTAAAGCATTGGCATGTCCAGGCCATGGGCCCAATGCCAAGCAGCCATGGATACACTGCTCCTTTGCTCTCACCCTATGCCAGACACATAGGGGAGGGTCCTCAGGATAGTGGAGAACTTGGCTTCCTAGCGAGTCTTAAAACACAAATAGTTAAGTAACACCCACCCATCTCTCCTGATTCTTAAAAAAACACACACACAAGAAAGTAGTTAGGAGATTAGGCAGCATTACCTCTGCACTGAGCCAGAGAAACTGAATCTAGAAACTGAGGACCTCTGTGTAAACAAATATTTGCTTTCATGGATTTTTCAAATAGTGACAGAAGAAAAAAAAAAGTACATTTGTTACATTATTATTTAGGAGATGGGGCTCCATTATGGCTAGGCCAGGCTTCTGTATCTAAGGTAGAAATCTACTATAAATCGATTAAAAACAAGTTTTAAGGAGGTATGAAACAATTATATTGTGCACGCTGACTGCCAGTTGTTTTAATTTAAAATCCTCAGTCTGAAACCATAGCAGCATGCACAGTATCAGTCACAGTCAGTTTCAAGACTGGAGTGCCTGGCGGTGTTCAGAAAATTCCTGCATTCACTATTATATTCACTATGATATTATATTGTATAATATTGTATTATATTCATATATTCACTGTTACTGCATGTAAGCCACTTCAGGAGACCTTTTGGCTGAGAAGTGGGGTAAAAACACTCGAAATAAAAACAATTCTAGGATTGGCTATAACCAAGACATGACTTTACTGATTGCTCACAATCATGGTGCAGATGTGGAAATCCTGAGAAACCCAGGTTCATTCAAAGAAAAAGACCTCCTCCTCCACACAAAGACACAGATCTCTCTACGCTTGCTCCTCCTTTCTGCCAATATTCGATGTGTCCCTTTCCTCCTTTTCTACTTTGCTAACATTGCATTAACCTGCAATTAAGTTAATACAGTGTAGCATGACTGATACTAAAATATGCTGCTGCTCAATGGCAGTTGGGCCCACAAACTACAATAAAATAAAATATATAATTATAGATCAAATCAGCACTGCAGTTAACCAGTCACCCAGTGCTAGTAACAATTGCTTCCACGTGAGCTGCATTAACAGGCCATGCAATGCGTCATATAGACATGAAAAGTTCCAACTTTTCAGGTGAGGAGGGAAGTGCTGGTAGCAATTTTTTTGTGGGCTGGTAGTTATCTGCAAGGCCATTCCCCCCCCCCTCTAAATGTACAATTCTGTAATTTGTTCTGGTGATTTTCCTGGTTCTGGAGTTTGAAACTAAAGAGAGGAGGCCTTGTTGTCATCAACTACTTTCTTTGTATGACTGATAGTTTACTTTAACTCAGTACTGTTGTCTGATCTCCAAACGTCTCATTTCAATATCTTGTACATTGGCTTTCCCAGATCTGGTATCAGAGACTGTTTGATTTCAAATGATGGGGGCTATGTACATGCACATCATGCACTTGCACTGACCTGTGAGCCCTCCTGATTCACATGCCCTGCTTTGAGATTTATAAGATCAAGGAAAATAGAGTGGGTTTTGCCTTTACTTGAATATAGTAGGCTTTCAGTTTGTATCCAAAGAGCCAATGGTAATTCCAAACAAGTGTGGTGGGGAAATACTGTATTTTGGGATGTGAAAAAGTACTTAGTAAGTGTTGAAAGAGACATATGCTAAAAGTGATGACTCACTTCATTGAGTTCCGAAATGAAGAGGGTACCATTCCATGAATGACAACTGATGTTAGGCTCCTTTTGGTGAGATAACTTTAGAAAAAGAACACTAAAAATGAAATTTCAAAACATACACACAAATACATCCCAAAACGCATTTTCCTTTACTCATCACAAGACAACATCTGTACTTTATCATTTGTATAGCAGAAGAGGAGGGGAGATTTTTCAGTGAGGGCACAGTGTTAGGAGGAGAAGGTAATCCCTCCCCTCCCCAGCAGTGACCCCCCCCACACACACACACACACAAAATGCACCCTGTCTTGTAATTAAACATTTTAAAAGCTTCCTTTGGCATGAATAAAGGCTATTTAAATGCCTAAATTCAGCAGGGGAGGGGTGATTTTTCCAGGAGTGGGGGTCACAGGGTTGGAGAAGGGAGGGTTAGCCCCTTCTTCCCATACAGCAACACCTCCAAAATGCCCCCCGTGCTGCAATTGGTTCTTTTACAACCTAAATGCAGGGGGGCAGGGAGGTTTCCAGGTGGGGGATTGGAGGATTGGGGAGGGGAGGGCTAGCCCTTCCCTCCCCAGCATCCACTTTCCCCAAAAATGCCCCCACACTGTAATTAGGCTTTATTAAAGCCTTACTTCCAGCATGGGAGGGGAAATGCTGCAGGGGCCGGATGGAGACCTCCTACAGGCCGTATCCGTCATCCCTGATTTATAACATGACACACATCATACTACTTCACTTGTTAAAACGTTTCTATGACATTAACAGGTCCTTTTTGCATATGGAAAACATGGCTAATATGGACAAATTATCTAATCAAATTCATAATTCTTTGTTTTAAAATAATAAGTAAAAGCAACAGTGGACTTGGCTTTCCCCTGTTCAGTTTGTTGAAGTTAATTAATCTCAAAATGCTGGTTAATCTAAATTGCTTTATGCTCTTGACGGTAGAGGAAGATTTCCCTGTGACTTCCTGGCCTGCCTGCCAGCATCGCTTTCAGAATTGTCATCTGGCAGCCGCACACTAAAACAGAGCTAAGACTAGCTGCTATTTCCTTCCTACACTTTCCCTTCCCCTCCCTCCCTCCCTCCCTCCCAGCAGAGCTGGCCAGATCTTAGATGTAGTCATATTTTGGTGAATGTCTCTCTATTTCACTTGACAGAAACATAAAGGTGTCAACTTTATTAAAGTAATGATAAAGGTATCCAAAGCCAAATAGCCTACTGAAAATAAGGAATATATTAGCATTTCAAATCTGTAACAACGCTGAACATTTTTACTGTCATTTCCTTAAGAAAAGCTGATCTAATTAGCTATATCTCCAAACTGCGTACCTAGCATTTTTAGTATTATCATAACATTTTGCTTAGAGTTGACATTTTTATTCTGACAAGCACTGTCTGGAGAGCTCTCAATAAATAATACATTTACAATTTTCCGTAAATAAGCAGTGGACACAAATTGTTATCCTTACTTACAGCTGCCCCTCTCTAATAGTGCTTTTACAAGTAAGGTGACTATTCAGTCTAATGCAATCCTTCCAGTGCGCAAAAGACATTTTCATTCATTACCACGGTCACAAGCACTTAAAGCACTTTTAGGCGCTGTTGCAAAACAGCAGGAATGGCAGAGCAAATAAGACTAACTAAAACCAAAGTTCATCTCCAAAGAAACCAGAGGTTGTTCACCAAAACAAATTGAAGACTGACTTATATAAGGTCAACATACATGCAGCTAATCCACACACAGACTAGTTTCTTAAAGAGTTTTTTCTTTCTTAAAAGCTGGAAGTCATCGGAGAGAGGACAAGATTAATTGGTTACTTCTAAATCCAACCATAGTACACATTTTAATATCCACTGGTAATGGATTGTCTTGTCATAATATTGTTTCCTATACTGTCAGAATGGATTGCAATTAAGTGTACATTTTCTTCTTCTTTTTTGCCAACTCCATAGAACTGAAATAGTTTTGTGTATTTTATTAACTCAGCAGGGAACATAAATTCCTTTCGTTTCAAACTCACCTCAAGCAATAAGATGCACTAGTGATCAGAAAGTGGCACTTATGCAACAGAACCCTGCTAGGTTAGGCAACCATTTAGCTTTGGCAATGAGGTCTTTCACATGACTATCTCTTGTGGATCAGGGGGTTGTATCCAATATTAGTCCTACTTAGACTAGACGCATTGAAATGAATAGGATTTAAGTTAATCCCATTCATTTCATAGATCACAGATTTGGAAGGAGCCTACAAGGCTAACGAGTCCAACCCCCTGCTCAATGCAAGAAACTAGACGAGGGGTCTCCCATCCAAGTAATAACCAGGCTTGACCCTGCTTAGCTTTCCACACTCAGACAAGCTGAACCAGCATAAGCCACAGGCCATCTCATTTCAATGGCTCTACTCTAAGTAGTACTAAGTACACTGGAAACAACCCAGTGGTCCCATCTATTAAAGTTTACAGTTCTTTTCCAAAGCATAATAAGAATATTAACTGCAAAAGTATCAATTCCGGGACCAAATAAATGTGGGTTGGCATAATTTAAGATTACATTTTAGTTTGAAAAATGCTATGGAACAATCAACATTTCTCTTAACCAACTAGACAATAACAGGCGCCAAAAGGACAATCACAGGCATGTGATTACTAAGTTCTTTGAGACAGAGGAATGGTGCTTTCTTTAATGGAAACTATGTGGGTGGGGAATGAGATGTGGAGGAGATGAACAGGATGTAACTGTACAACTGGAATTAAACCTAGATACTTCTCTTCAGAAAAGTTCAAGGGCATTTTTAGTGCTTGTCAGTGCTGGTCGGCTTTGTCTCCTCCAAAAGATAAAATCTCCTGCAACAGAATCACCTTTCATATAAGGCTGGTATAGTGCTTCAAAGTGCCTCATGAACTGTGTGTCATGTAATAGTCCAGCAAGAACAGCAAAAGCAAGTAAATGTGATGGCTATTCACAGGAATTTAAAAGCTACTAGCACTTTTTAAGGTAAAGCAGAATGTTATGATAATTAAACCAAACAGAAATATTCTAAAAATGTAAGGTATGGAAAGTCTGCCAGCCTGCTTTGAAATTCAGCCCAACATTAGAAAGGGATAAAAATGACATAACTTTTGTAAAATTTTAGCCTTCTGCTTATAACAATGCACGTTTGTTACTGACACCATACTGTAAACCTACATTATGATTTGAACACCCTGGCAGAATCACCCCTATAGAGGACATATTCCTATATATTGTATAGTTAAATTGATCTGTCCTTTTAACTACATGTAAAGTTGTAGAAAATAATGGTTGTTATATGACTATTACATTATATTGAAAGATGGCCTGCAACACAAAAATAGAGTGGGAACCTGTTTATAAAAAGCTTTGTTGAAACACGATATTGTACTCTTAATGCAGAATCAAGGTCAAAAGTGACCTATGAATATGGGCCCTCAATTTTTGGGTCCTGGGATTTAGCAGAAATGAGATGCTGAGTTTCCAGTGTGCCAGATGACTAGCCAGACTAATGTTCCACATTGCTAGAATTGCATTAAGACTTTGAAGGGAAATTTCAGACAGGTCAGGTGCTAGCTATTACTTATAGAGATTTAGGATGACACATGATAAAATAATTAATGTGAATCTATACCTTGGTGTACAAAGCTAAGGAGACCATAAAAATAAACATAGCATCGAAAAGCATGAGCAATGTATTATGTAGGACAGGGGTGGCAAACCCTTTTTTGGATGGGTGTCAAATTCCAATTTGGGAAGAGTCTTGAGGACCTTATTCTAGCATTGGGTGGGTCTGAGAACACAGGGGGTGGGGCCAAGGACAGAGTGGGTGGGGCCAGATGTAATTTGTACCAATTTGGACATTTTCCCACCAAGCATACAAGTCACAGCTCAATTCTATGTATGTCTGCTCAGGAGTAAGCCCCAGTGCAACATCTTTCAGGCACAAAAGCCACAGCTCAATTCTATGCTTGTCTACTTAGCAATAGCTTACAGCTGCAGAGGCAGACCTTTTCATAGCTCTGAGCTGTGGGGAAACCCAGCAGGGGGTGGGCTTTGCGGGGGAAGGGGGCAGGAACTGCCAAAAGATCTTGCAGGATAGATGGAGAATTCCTGTGGGCTGGAGGTTTCCCATCCCCATTTTAGGAAATGTTGACCCTAAATAAACTGAAATGCACAAATGACTTAGTACAAAATATACCCAAATGACATTCAGACTTAATCATGCAAATATACTTTCCAAGAAAGAAAGAAAGAAAGAAAGAAAGGAATGAGAATGCCTTTACACATTGGACACAAACACAATTTCCTGGGGCTAGGACCAGTGACTCCAACATTTCACAAGCCTCGCCAAACTTCTACAGCCATCTCAAACTGCACCTTTACCATACAACAGTGGTTGCTTCTTCTTGTTGTACCTAGTTCAGTCAGTCCCCATCATTTTGCCAAGTAAGCACATTGCAGTTGATATACAACTGCAGGAATCCGTAGGAATCTACAAGGAACCATTATTGAGACTGAACGTGCTATTCTGAAGGACCTCCCAACCCTCTGGAGCAGATCTGGGAGACACAAAGGGGGGAATCACTGAAAATTCACTCCTTGTTTTGCTGATGCGGACAGATTCCTTCCATCAGCACAGGGCCAACAACTGTATACCACCTATTGCTGCTGAAGCCACACGGACCTATTGCTGCTGAAGCCACACTTCTGGAGATTGGCCACACGGACTAATTACTTTGGGGTCTGGCTACGAGCCATACCCTAGGCTGGTGTTACAGGCATCATGAACAGCTCGTGCCATTGCCATATATGCTATTTCTGGCCCCATTTCCAAGGAGGAGATAGGGCCTAAGACAGCAGATGGAATGAGCTGTCTGCCCTGCCCAATGGAGAGGCTGGATCAATTTTCCATCAGCCCTCGGACAGATAGCAGCAGCACCATGTTCCTGCCTGCATCATGCCAAATTGAGGTTGCACAATCTTGTTTTCTCTCACTTAGGCCAGGTGACAGGGAGGCTCTGCAGCAGTGCTGGGAGGGGGCAGATTCAGGCAGTTAACTTTGACAAGATAATATGGGGGGGGGGAAATTAAAAGGGGTAGTTGGCCTCTTGGCAATGCACCTCCATCAGTGAATAAAACATTATAGTGCAGGGGCAGGCAAGTTGTGGCAACTTCCATAATCCCTCTCCATTGGCTACGCTGGCTAGGGCTGATGGGAGTTGTAGGCCAAAACACCTGGTGGGCCACAAGTTGCCCACCATTGCTATACGGGGCCAGTTGGGCAAGCACTCTGATTGGTTTTTGCTGAGAAACTGCTTCTTATCATCTCTGTACAGGGCAATTGGCTTAGTTAATCCATGACACTGCTTCTGAGTAACCTGCCTGGCAATTTCTCCTCTGAACAGTCTTCCTATGGGTTGGTTGTTGCCTGGGCAGCAAATTATTCCTGGATGAGCTTGTTACAAAGCAATTGTTCCTGACCAGTGTTGGGCTAACTTGCTGGGTCTGTCAGAATGCCCTCCAGAAATAGGTAGCTTCTTCCCCAAAAAATATGGGCTGTGAAAGAGATGCTGGTTGTGAACCTAAGGAAGTCAGTACAAGTTCATAGGAACATAGGAAGCTGCCTTATACTGAGTTAGACCATTGGTCCATCTAGCCCAGTATTGTCAGCACTGACTGGCAGTGGCTCTCCAGGGGTTCAGACAGGATTCTTTCTGAGCCGTACCTAGAGGCCGGGGATTGAACCTGGGACCTTCTGTTTGCAAAGCATGTGCTCTATCACACTGAGCTATGGTCCCTCCCTCAGGGATACCAGCCTTCTGGTATCCCTGAGCAAGATTTAGCAGGGTGAGCCCTACTGATGCTAAGAGTTTCAGGAAAGTGACAAGAGTGGCTGAGCAAGAAGAAGAACGTGCCCAGATGCAAGGATCAGAATGGGTCCTCCTGTGGAAAACATCCAGAAGGCAAAGGAGAAGGAATGATGACACCCTTCCCCAATTTCAGGGTACAGTTTGTCCAGAAAAAGATCCTTAGAGGGAAGCATCTTACTATTTTCCCCTTGGGCTAAGGCCTGTGACTCATGCTGGTTCAGCTTGTCTGAGTGTGGAAAGCTAATCAGGGTCAGGCCTGGTTATTACTTGGATGGGAGACCCCTCCTCTAGTTTCCTGCATTGGGCAGGGGGTTGGACTCGATAGCCTTGTAGGCCCCTTCCAACTCTATAATCTATGAATCTATGAAAGAGGTCAAGAAAAGGAAGGGAAGGGAAGACATGGCTGAAAGGAATAGGATGAACTGGACATGGGTAGGGATGTACACACGCTGTAAAATCCATCCCATCTATGTTTCACGGATTGTCGGGCGCCTTTCATCCTATCAGCCACTCATTGACAGAATTGGATTTTGCGAAAATCTGTTCATAAGAAGTTGCGCAAATGCACACTCCTGAAAATGCACAAATCCCCCCCCCATGTGTATTTTCACACTTTACCCTATGGGGGAAATGCACATTTTTGGTCTAGTTTGCATATTTTTCTATGAATAAATTTGTGTAAAATTATGTAAAATTAAAAAAGGTCCGCAAGTCCTCAGAATCTGCATGACTCGGGAAAGCCAGTCAGCTACAGAATCCATGGCCTGGAGTCTTAGAAATTCAAACTCATTTGAGTCAATTGCAGATTTCTCTAACATCCCTGGATTGGATCTGGCACCTAATCAAGTATTTTGAGATGATCCAAAAGGCCTGTAGTTTGGTCATACACCATGGTATTGTATGAAAAGCAGTTTAGGCTTCAGGCTGTTAATAATGTGCATCACATGGTTCAGAGAGGAATGCACAGCTCTGTGCCAGCAGCAGGAGGAGGCAATGTACAATTTTCCAGATGCCATCTAATGGATTCCAATGGTTTGATGGTAGAGCTGGGTAATGTCTTCTCCAGTGGCACTGGGCATCATGTAAAGGCCATAGCTTCTCTTAAGATTGGGCACACAGCTTCTGGAGATTGGCCACATGGACTAATTACTTTGGGGTCTGGCTACTAGCCATACCCTAGGTTGGTGGTTACAGGCATCATGAACAGCTCGTGCCATTGCCATATATGCTATTTCTGGCCCCATTTCCAAGGAGGAGATAGGGCCTAAGACAGCAGATGGAATGAGCTGTCTGCCCTGCCCAACGGAGAGGCTGGATCAATTTCCCATCAGCCCTCGGACAGACAGCAGCAGCACCATGTTCCTGCCTGCATCATGCCAAATTCTGGTAAGCTGCGAGCTATAAAGTAATGCCTGGTTTTCAACCCAGCCTAGTGTGTGCTCCTGTCCTATCTCGCTCTGTGAGCTGGGTGGGCATCATGTGAATTAGACCTTAGCACAGCTTATACATTCACAAATATAGTCCTGTGCAAGAATGTCCAAAGCCATATTGATTGATTAATTTTTTTGACCAAGGCAAGGTATGTCTAGTCCCAGCTAAGACACTCGTTTTGTGGTGTGATACACAAAGCATGATATTGGCTGAAGCGCTATTATTAAAGAGAGATTAAAACAGCTGTACATTATGCTGAAGCACTCACTGTTCCTTTTACAGACAGACGGTCCTGGATTACAAGCAGCACTTGACCATTTAAATCACTACAACAACCAGATTTAACCAGCTGGGCCATATTCTCTTAGGCAGGGCCTGTTGACCTCCTCAGTCACAGCTGCTCAAGTAAAATTCTGATTAGACAACTTATTTCCAAAAGCCAAAGGACTCTGATTAAATATATTTACTTAGACACTTTAAAGTCTTTAAATGTGCATTCATTTCCTCACAACTGCCAGTTGTAGTAAGTAAGGCTACAAACACTACATACAGTAAGGATATGTGATAACAAATGACATAAAAAGTACACCCATGTGAAACATTTTCCTTTGCAGTGCTACACACAAATGTTTTTCCCCCCATAGGAGGAGGGCCATATGTTTATTAAAGTTGAACGACAACTGGAAGGCTGTACTGGTCCACTTCAGGCATGGACAACTAGCTGAGCAGTGAAGGCCACATCAGAAATATATTATAAGCCAGAAGGTCACCGTCAATTTGCATATGTTAGTTGCCATAATTGGCCTCATTTGCATATCATTTTATGAAACTGGAAGATGCAAGCTACAGTTTGAATTTGCTACATTTATCCTACAATATGCTGTTCTGAAATTGGTATCCCCAAATGTGGAAAATATATGTCAGCTTCATTTTACCTGCAGAAGCCCACAGGCAAATCAACTGTGCCTCGGGAATGCAAGTTGGCCACCCTGTTGCACAGGTTAGAATATGCAATGGATGCCAAGGCTTTGATTGATCAAAATTGATTTATTTCCAAACCATGGGGGCCCTTAGGTTTGTCTGATTAACTCTATGACCATTTTCTCTGGTATGACTGCCTGATATCATAGCCAAAAATCTATTATTTCTTTCTAATGATCATATTCCAGGTATACCTGGAATATAATTGGTGAGGCCTGAATTTATACATGCTGTTCTTGGCAACAGTCAAATGCCTTCAGAAATTGGTCATTTTAGTTCTGCAAAGACATGATATGTTACTGAAACTAATTGCCTAAGCTATTTTTGGAGGCAGCCAAACCGCTCTTGAAATTAGCTGCTGAAGGATTAACTTTTTTTAGGTCTATACACAAATCAGGTGATAGCCAGGATGCATGCAACAATGCAAAGCCCATACGTGCGCTGTATATTTTCCTATTCTGACAAGGCACAGATGATACCGTTTCAGTAGCAGACCCTTATAAACTCCGCTAATGTAAAATGTATGCCCTGTTCTAGTGCACTCTGCAGAAAAAGATAGGAATTACAGTTTAACTTTAGTCAATAATTTGTGGGTACATTTGTTCTGTCTTATCTCAAACTAATGGGCAACCAAACATATTCTAAGATTTATACTATGTTCCTATTCAATGAAAAAAACTCACCATATGCCATAAAGTTGGCAATATCTGTTGTAAATTAATTTTTACTGCTATTTCATTATTTTTAAATTTGCTGTAAATTCACATGCCTATTCCCAGCAACAGGCAACTGAGTTTCCTCATTTGAACAATCCACCCAGACTATGAAAATAATTCAGATTCAACACAAAGATGTAGCCAACATTAAATGCATGGGTGTTAATCTATACAAATATGTAGAATTATCTATTGCAGTGTAAGGACAATTTTATCAATCATTGAAACACTTTCCCCATCTAGTAGGGATATAAACCATGAAGCATTCTAAAATTCATTCATTTTCTGTCTTAAATGTGTGAGAACGTACCTCATTGCAATTAACAGTGCAATCCTATACTTGTCCACTTGGAAGTAAGTCCCACTGAGTTCAGTTGAGCTTATACTGACAGATAAGGACTGAAGCCAAAATTAGTTTCAGTGCAAGCTAATAAAGCGGGAAGGCAGAATCACAAACTGGGGGAAGGGGGTGCAACAGATCTTGCAAATCTTTGGAGGGCAGAATGCACAAACTGCAAACAAACTACTCTCAAAATAAATCTTAGCTGCTTTGCAATGTGATCAACAACCATTTTTATAACTCTGTAGTGAAAGATGAGCTTGAATAAAATTTAAATTTAAAATAGTTTCCATAGTCTAGCCATCAAATTGAAGCCAGCAACTTATTTTGAAAGAAAGAAAAAAATGAACTTCAAAACTCCAAATTTGAAGACAGATGGCTGTGAAAAAACTGGGACATCATCACTGTGGAGAAGCTTAAGACACCTTTATAGAACATATTTAACTATGTGTTTGTCATATAAAAACCAAGCCAAGAAACAGATGTAGAATCTGTCATGGATCTACTTCTACATAGTTCCCCCTCCCAATTTAAAGAAATTGTGCTGTATTAGCTCTACAATTGCAAAGTCTTCGAATTTAACCTTGGCATTCTGGTCACCCCCCATCTTGTACTTCCATCATCTATGGACCTCAGCCTGTTACCAGGATTTGGACCCAATGACATCTGTCCTGTTTCAAATTCTGCCTTGTGAACTAGACTGTGGAAATTTATAACAAATATATTTATATCTGAAAGACAGCAGAAGAGGTTTTATGCTGTTTTTTCCAATATGCCTCACAAGCCAGTTTGCCTCAGTGCAGTATGCTAACAGATATAGGAGGAAACCCAGACATCTGCTTACACCTGAGTAGGGTCATTTTTCCTCTTCTTCCAGACCCCAAAGATAAACCACAAACTGCCCTTTGTAAAACAGAGAGGAGTTTCCTTGGAGGGGGGTAGGCACGGAATGAATTTCATCACACAATCGCATATGCTAGAATCCTATTAAAATCAGTGAGACTGAAGCACACAAAATAGTGCTCTGAAATTGTAGCATAAATCACTACCTGAAACTACTTACACAAAGCCTGTGTTGAATGCCTTGCCCTATCTACCAAATGCTTTACAACTTTAGCCTCGCCAAAGGGCATTTTGAATTTCTCGAAGCATAGTCCAATAGGCTCGTGGTGCCATTTTAAAAGTGGTTCTCAAATGCCAAAGAAGCACACAACTCCCAAAATGGAAAATGTGGAATTCCCATAGGCAATATCTGTTTTTCACTTGCATTCCTTCCCAACCCCAGTCAGCCTTGGCCTGCATCAAATCTCTTTGAAGTATTAAACACAGATTGAGGAATAAATTGACATTAACATACTAGATGAAGTCCTGTACCATAAAAAAGATCCTCTTGGACTACCAAACATGCCATTTATTACATAAATCTCAACCAGAATCTTGTCTGATTAATTACATAGTAGAAAATATATTTAGAACTCACTTAATGTAACCTTTCATACTTTGTGTATCTCATGTTGAGTATGTACACAGACAAATATAAGAATTGGAATTCATTGGTAGATCTGTAAACATGGCTGAACTAAAGTCTCAAATGTAGGTCCACCTTATCATTATGGTCTTGAATGTGCAATTCATTATTTAAAATCTACTAAAGGGAAATAAATTGCGATATGCTTAGTCCACACATACCTTCCTGCTCAGTTCTGGTCATCTCCTCTAGTTTCTTCTGTTTCAGTGTGTCCACCACATCGGCAAGGCTTCCTTTGCGGCGTTCCGGAGTTCCGAAATTAACACTGGTCATTAGCTCACTGCGATCACGACTTCCATCTTCGGGCTTATGTGGTGAGGTAGAAGTATTTCGGAAGGAATACAAGGAACATAATTTATTACTTTCTGACTCCTGTAAAGAAACAAGACAATAATGCAAGAATAAATAAAGTCTCCAGATAATCAGGAACATTTATTACATGGTAGCAACTGGACATCTTGAAATATTAGAGCTGAGCCAAAACAATTTTAGTTTCATTTTCACTTTTGCTATTGACAGATTCCACTGTTGCTACATACAGGTTATGCTGTCATCTTTAACCCAACTGGGTTTAAAGCAACCTTTACAGGCCTTTTCAGATTATTGTTAGAAAAACTCATTGACTGTCAACTTTGTAAAATCTAAAATTATGGGTTTTTTCCAAATCATGGAAAATGTTTTATTGGACATTAAGGGGAAATTATTTGGGAAAGAATGTATATACTTAGGGCTCCATTTTCAATATGATTCCAAATTGAAATCACAACATAAATATGCATTTGAATCTGCAAATTGCAGTGTGTCTGCAGTTGTTCATTTCTATTATACCCAAGGTGACTGTATACTACATAGGAATATAAGAGGTTTAAAGATGTTCATAAGGCTAATCTAAAAAAATGCAATATAAACATCGAAAACTGGGAAGCTCTGGCCCATGAACGATCTAAATGGAGGTTGGCCTTTCACAAAGGTTCCATGGACTTTGAAGAAGCCCGAGTGCAAGGTGAAAGGGAGAAACGTGCTAAGTGAAAAGCACGTCAAATGAATCCTTTACATGACCATCTTCCATCTGGTAACCTGTGTCCTCACTGTGGGAAGCTGTGTGGATCTAGAATTGGCCTCCACAGTCACTTATGGACCCATCGCTAGAGTCTACACAATCTTCTTTAGAATTTCCTCCTTTTATCCCGGATGACAATCTTACTCGGTCACGAGTGATCGCCTGATGATGATGATGAGGAACATAGAACATATGAAGCTGCCTTATACTGAGTCAGACCCTTGGTCCATCTAGTCCGGTATTGTCGACACTAACTGGCAGTGGATCTCCAGGTTTTCAGCAGGAATTTTTCCATCCCTACCTGGAGATGCTGGAGATTGAATTTGGGACCTTCTGCATGCAAAGCGGGTGCTCTACCATTGATCTATGGCCCCTCTATACTGCTTTCAGTGTATTTAAAGCTAAGTCACTGGCTCAGTTATTATATGGTATCCCCATATGAGTTGAGATTACCAAATTCGGCTTGAGAAAAACTCAGACATTTTTCTTACACCACATTTTGGAGAAACCTGTGTAGGATCTGCAGCCATGTGTTTGGAAAAGTGTGTAGGATTGTGGAAACCAGAAAATGGGCCCAGACACTAAATTTTTAGAAGGAGTTTAATGTATGGATACCTGGCACATTTGCTTTTGTCCCTTGCTTATAGTTACTTGTTCATAATTCTTTGAGTTGAGCATGCCCAATAAAGTTCCTCAATGTTCTGACAGGGAGCTGGTAAAATCAGAACATGTGTACATAACAAGGGAGGCAGCAAACTGCACTTCTTCACTTTCTGTCTTTCATTTTTGGTATTTTAAACAAACTATCAAGATGGTTATACTGGCATAGCAGTTTTTCCATTATGAATACGAAGCCTTTTTAGCTGAGGTCTAGGGGCTAAGAGAGAGAAGTTAGAGAGCTAGGTATGGTTGGATAAATTGGGTTTTGTGAATAGCCAATAAATAGGGTAAATCTCACCAAGATTAGCTCAGTTTTTTTTTAATTAGTTAAGTGAACCAAACTATTCAGTTTGATAAGATCTTCCTATCACATAAGTCAAGCATACCCAATGCAGTTTTTCTTTCAGGTTTCCACTAGATTCCCTTTGCGACATAAAATCCCTCTTACAACAGTGCAGTACTGGCAGTAGTCTAGTTTCAGAATGAAACTGAGCATGCATGAGATAAATTTGCCAGCAATTGCTTCTACAGGCTTTAATGGGGCAGGAAAACCTTAATAACGTTTGAACTGCTGCTCGGTATTTCACCAAACCAATGAAGGATTGCCTTCTTCAAGAAGCCTGAATAAAGTACATCAGCAGTTTTTAGCAAAATTTGAGAGAAATATACATATACCTGTCTGAAAATTGGAGTAAAAAGTAAATTGTGTCAATTTGCAATACTTTTCACATGCTGTACCTGTGGCAATTTCTATCGAAACATTTTGAAATTGGGAAGAATTGTAGAACTCATCAGGTAGATAATGGATGCTAAGTATCAAGTTATTAGCTCAACAAGTGTCATTTTTATAAGCAACAGACGTTTGAGGCTTATAACGGCAGAACCTTTCTTCTTCTTCTTTTGCAACTTGCAGGCAGGGCAGCAAGGCAGCAGGGTGAGTGGCCAGGGGGAGCCACTTCCCGTGGAAAACACCTTGTCCAGGGCCCCCTCAAACCTGGTGGTGCCTCTGGAACTGTGGATTCTGGACAACATAACCACCCTAGAGGTTATTCATGTGTACCTCATGAACCCCAGCTACAACACTACACACACAAATGGGCCTGCCCTGTATTAATGCGCAGGTGCACAAGGCATTGCTTATGTATTGGATTAGTGTACAGACATTATCTGAAAACCAAAAAAGTCAGTTTCTTGAACAACTGGCCAATAATAGTTGGGAAACAGTGTAAGACTGTTTCTATATTTCGCCCTGTGGATGGAATCATTAGAAGAGTTGACAGTGTAACTGCAAAACTTATAAAATAGAATATATAGTAACGCACTTTTGACTGAATATGGATTCTGCCTATGTTTCCTATTATCCCAATAGTATTGTGTGGATATGTTTTATGGTTAATCATGTATGGCAAGCAGTCCTGAAATTCATGTAACTGAGCAAAGCATGTTCATGTTTACAAATACAGTCAATGCCATTCACCTATGTGGATGCAAAATGTGCTGAAATTGCAATAAACCAGCAGCACTATGTATTTATCATTATTATGTTGTTTGTTTTGTATTGTATTGTATGTTGAGGACCACTCTTAGGGACAGATTATGACCAGGGTTTTGTTTTTGTAGACTTTGGGGAAATCCTGATTTTGAAACCATCTGTTTATTGTGTAACCAGGACATATTTGTGACACCTCTGTTTGCTGTGGCTGCCTCTAAAATTAGAAGCAATGTTATCCAATTGATAGCAATTGCCTGTCATGTAGACCATCTGAAATAATACAGTACTATTAAAGATTATGTTCTCTCATTGTACTCTATATCCATAGCCTAAGGGTTCAATCCTATGCATGTTTAGACAGCTGGGGAATGCTGGGAATTATAGGACTTTTTTCTGTCCAAACATGCATAGCTGTTATACACAGAACATTATTTAAGCAACAGAAATGATTTTGTATTATAGACCACTATTCTAGTTTGCTTGTTCTTTGCAGACCACCATATTTTCTAATATTATGGCCACCATATGTGTGTGAGGCTGAAAGGTTTCTGAATTGAATCTGAGCTTGTTCTGCTGTATTCCAGTGCAGCTGTGTTGAACACATGGGGTGAATAGAAAAGGGATATCTTTTATACATAGTGGGTAGACCTTGCTAGGTTTGTGCATGCTCTGTTTCTCTAAAAGCTAGTCAAGACACTATTCTTCAGATACAAAATGGAGTTCAATTCAAATTCAACACAGATTATCATTTATTCTGGAAAAGGCCTTTGGCATCTTTTCTTTATGTCAGCCTTTCCAAACCTGGAACCCTCCAGATGTTTTGGACAACATCTCCTAGAATTCCTGAACATTGGCCATGCTGGCTGGGGCTGGCGGGAGTTGAAGTCCAAAACATCTGGAGTGCCTCAAGTTGCCCACCCCTGGTCTACACTAGCTGGCAGCAGCTCTCCAGGGTTTCAGACAGGAGTCTTTTCCAGCCCTAACTAGAGATGCTTGGGATTGAACCAGGGACCACCACACAAATTATGTGCTCTACCAATGAGCTATAGTCCTTCTGTATAAGGACACATATATGTTTTCTGCCATTGATTGCTGCAATTTTAGTATTCAACAACAAGTGCCTCTTAACCTCATAGAATAACAGGTTGCACTGCTGATTCCCACTCCCTCCTCTCCCCCAACCCCCTGGTTTCATGGCAAATGCACATCACAGAAAACTAGTCAGGTTATCATGGCACCATTTCTGGATGGAAAAATAATCATTACCAGTTTTAATGAGAGTAACACCAAGTAAACATCCCATGGACATATGCCACACAGGTCAAATTAAAAGCCTCTAAGTCAAGTGCCTTGGATAAGGTTACCTGTTGACAACATTGTGAGGCATGCATTCTCACTATAAACTTATAGATTAAAAAGGGCTGTATCAAACAGTAGAACAAACAATGGGCAACTGTGGTTACTAAGGGCCACTGACCTCAGAGATGATGCTGATGACAAATCATTCATTGGTGCAATATATGCTTAGCATGGCATTGTTGCCAGCACCTACAAAGGAGGCAGCACTTGTAAAAATGCTGGAAATACATTCCATTCACCAAGACACATGTTAAAAAGAAATGTTTGCATCACAGAGAAAACACTAACATACTCAAACATACAACATGGTTCAACGTAAGTCATGCACAATTTCCACAATTGTCTCTCTTTGCTTTTAATCATTTCATGTTTTAGAAGATCAAGATTTCCTACCATTAGTGGAGAAACTTGAAAGAAATCCACTTAAGGCCCGTTGAAATGAATGGGATATAAGCAATTAACTGTGTGCTTTATTTCAATGTAACTTAAGAGAGCTTCTTAAGATAGTACCCTTTGAGCTTTACTCAATACTTTGGTAAAGTGCTGGGGAAATGGGAAATGTTAGCAGAGTTTGACTAAATGCCACCCTTTTGTAGAATCAGCAAAAGAACCATGTACTTCAGCATGTAATACTTACCATATCCCATGATATCTATAACACCAAACCATGGTTCGGCTGACATCAGATTTGTCAACTTCTTCCACTTCCCCCTCCTCCCATGATTCCCTCATCTTCCTTGTTAGGGCAAACCATTGTTTGCCAATACAACAGCACCAGAAAACTAAGATTTGCATTGCCTTCCAAATTCACAGTTTGAAGTGGGGTTTCCAGTTTGGTTTGGAGAGCAAGTACAAACCATAGTTTGCTGATTTGGATGTAATGGAAATGTGATTTTTCCAGCCAAAGTAGTCAGGGAGAGAATTTGCAGGGCATGAATCCCAAACTTGGACTCAGTAGCTAAACCATGGCCATTGCCTATGAGCCAGCCCTGCATATTGAAAATTGTGGATAAAAGAAGGAAGGATTCATTTCTCTAAGAAGTGCATGAATTGTGGCAGGGTCCAAAGACCTATTCTTCAAAATATTCAAGAATAAATTACAAAAAAGAAGGTGTATTTTAAGAGCATGTGTTTTGGTGACTTTTTAAAAATCTCATAATAACCAGAGATATAGGTGATCTTGAGGAACAGCAACATTTGTTCTGAAGCAGCCAATACCCTCTTCCCGAAATGCTGTGACTGTAGTGACATTCTCTACACAAGTCTCTAAAGCAACAGGCTTTTCCATTTTTAAAGGAAATTGACTGGTAGAAGTATAACGCTGCAATTCCTCTCTAGAATACTCTTTATTGAGCCTTGTAACACAGCAGAGTCCCAGATTGTGGCTCAGTGCAAAACTAGCTGATTTCCATTAATATGGGGTTTGGTTTACCTGGGTCTCTATGCTAATGGATAAAAATCACCACACAAGTTCAAGGCTCTGCAGGCGGTTTCTCTTCTGAAGTCAATTTAGAACACTGGTTTCCTTTTATAACTTTTTTGGAACTGGACATGCTAAGGTATGAAAGCTGTGAAGTATTTATTTAATTAGTGCCTCTAAATATTTTTTTCCCTGGATCAACTATGTTGCTTCAGGTCACTTTGATTTTACTTTCCATGAATGCATTGATCATCCTTCCCCTTCTTATATACTTGTTTTGGCTGATTCAAGGTGCCCCCACAAACTTTGTCACACTCTCCCTCACTTTTTATATACATATAGTACTGTCGTTGCTTTGGATCTTAGGAACTGCAAGAACTCAACAAATGGGGGTTTCCTTCCTCCTCATTCCTGTTGCAGCCCATGTGGCCCCTTGAAAAGTCCTCAGAGTTGGGGGACCCTCTGGAACAACCTGGGATGTGGGGCAAGAGAACTGCAACTGGGGGAGGGAATTGGTGAAATTTCCCCCATCGCGGTTCGAGCAGAAGTACCTTCTGATGCAAGCAGCCCTTTGGATTGGACCCACTGTTCTTCAACTTATGTGTGTAACATACAGTTTTGTTCTTTAAAAAAAAATAATGAAATATCTATCTATGCAGGGGGGGGGCGCATCGCTTTACCAGTATTGCTTTACCAGTAACTCTATAATATAATATAGCAAAAAGTATATTCATTTTAACTTTCCTTTGATCTTATGAAATTCTAGGTTGACTCTCCAGATGTTTTCTGTTTCTCTTCACCTAATTTATTGTCTTTAGCACAAGATCCAAACAGCAATGAAATTCATACAGCATTTGGATTAGGCTCTCAGAGAAACAGAAGGACATGTGTTCCAATGACTTCATGTGTTACTCTATGTATATCCCTTGGAATAAAATGCCAGGAATAAAGGGAGCAGGTCCAGAAAAATATCTGAGTGGCTAATAAACACTAGCAATGTTTATTAGTTCTTACATATAGATCAAGGCATGAGCAAGGAGTGGGAATGCAGTCACAAGCCCCCCCACTGACATGCAGTTCAACTAGCTCCCCCACCCCCCAGCATCCATGTGTACAGCACAAATGTCTTCAGGATTCCAGATCGCATGGAAACCTTCATGTACAAGTGTATACACAAAGACTGCCTGCGTACTGTATGTATGTATGTATGTATGCAAGGGGGTAGAGATACTCAGCCTGCATTTCATGAGGAACAGGGCTAGCTGGTGTGTCCCTGCTCACACGTTGGTCTATGCTTGAGTAATAATTTCTGGATAATGCTATTGACAAAGCATAATCTGGTTGCAGCTGCAGAACTGTGGAAATCTGAACTGTCCATTTAACAAAGGAAGATGTTTAGCCCAAATGATTATAGAGGAAGCTTGAAAATGTGTGTGGGCTTTCTGATTATTGCCTAGCAGGCTGAGTACATGGGGACTTCCACTTACTCAAGATCAAGAGGTAGTCCTTCTCCATTTAATATAGGCCCCATCCTACCTACAGTCCCTGTCCCTCTACTCCCAACTCCACAATATCATACATGTCCAAATCTACCACCACCTTTGTGATAATTTATACAAATGAATGTTCCAAACAAATTATGCAACATGTCAGATGTTCAGCTCACCTAACTGGGTATTTTTCAATGCAGAAAATTCCTGTTCCCTTAGAAAGGCATTCTAATCAAAGACGCATGCCGTCTGGAGCCAAAGGTCAACAAAGCTGAGAGAAAGGAATTTCTCTCTGTGCATATAGATCATGTCAAGAAGAATTTTTCATCTTAGTGTTTCCTTCCATTTGTGAAAAACAACACTGCAACATAATACCTGATCCTTTATTCTTCAAATGCTGACGGTATGCATGGGTGCTACAATAAGGTACTGTTTTCTGTTACAACATACATATTATCAAAACAATGTAATCACAAACTGGTTCATATGAAAATAAAGGAAACTGTCTTTTGACATTTGGAAAGACTGATATTGTGATCTAGGACAACCCTAATTCCAGAGAAGTACTGTTCCTTTAAAATAATCAGGCACTGAGTGGGATTTCTTTCTGATCAGCAATAGAAGACGTGTAGCCAACAGGAGAACTGAACAAGCAGAAAGGTATTCAAGGGATTAAGCAAGCAAATGGGAAGACTATTAGTTTATCTAATAATAGCTGGAGTATATTATGAAAATCTAAAGTTGTAGCAAGTGCATTTTTCCTTGTTGGAGAACCAACCACCTCCAATGGATTTAGAGGAATATAATCTGAGACATCTAGAAATGAAAATGGCACCGATATTTACAACCATACACTTAAGGACATTTTAAAGCCACCAGGACAGACATTTGACAGATTATAGAGATGATAGTGAGGCAACACAATGTGTTCTCTGTGTACCAACAAGAAGTCTAGAATTGGACTGACTGAAAATTGCAGGTGCAGACTGGACAGGTGGGAAAGAGGAGTGCAAGGAAGGACTTTCCTTGACATTTTCCATGGGAATATGACCCATCTATGGGATTAGCTACTTGAAAGGCAACTCACTGTAGTAATAATTTGCTATGTGCCTAACAGAGGGTTATATGCTTCAGCAAGTGATTGAAGGATTCCCATATGTTTGATAAATAAAGCCTGTGATTATTTCCATCATTTTCTCTCTCACCGTTCCCATACATTTTGCTTTAAGGAAAAAAAGGTATATGAACGTAAAGGTGTGGTTTCCCATCAAGCAAATTCTACCCATCTACAGAATAAACTTTTATTTTATACAGTCCACAGAAACATCTGCACAAATGGACCCATCTCTGCTTTCATGACTGCTCCTCTTTGCATCTAATCCCAGTATGGACATGCAAAGAAACCTGGGTATATGGGCTGAAAGCAGGCTATGGGGTTGATTGTGTATCTGCTCCACTCTAGCATGCAAATCCTCTCCTCGACCACACCTGTAGTTAGTTTTGATGTTACATGTGACCATCTAGGTACAGTCAACATTGTGTTGAGAACCCAGTTAAATCCAGTGAATGAAAGAACAGATCTGGTTTCATTCTAACCCTGGCTGTGATGGTCATGCATAATGCTGAAACAGAGTACAAGGGGCCACAGGGAAGGGATACATAAGATTGGCCCTGCAGCCTGACACCAGTACTAAATTCTTTTTGCAGGAAGTCAAAACCAGGTGACAGTACTTTATTTCCTATCCTATGTAATTTATAGAAAGAAAATTATTTTTATTGCAACAACCTTGTGAGTCCTGGAGCTAATCTGTGGACACTGAAACAGGTTGTGGGTCTGAGCCCCAGTGATCCTGGGCTCTGTTAAGCCATGGTGAAGCACAAAGCATGCAAACATCCACTTGTCTTTATGAGGGGGATTACCAGAGCCAGCTGGTTATTCTTACTGCCTCCAGAGCAAGATCAGATAAGCAGCATATTCCTTTTTCCAGTAAAGATCTCCTATTCCACCTGAGAGGAATCTCTAAAAATTATAACCCTGTGCACACTGGTGTCAGATAAGATCGCCACTACAGCACCAACCCTTTTAAAGCCAAATCCAGAAAAATGCCCCTCAGCAGGGTGTAGAGCCCTATGTCCTGTTTCAGCATTTTCTTAAGAGCAGAAAACAGGGGAAATCAATTAGTAACAAGGAGAAGAAATGAGCAAACTAGGTTAAAATTGTATGGTAATTTAAGATTTGTTCATAAACTGGAAGCTGTTAATGCTTTCCTGTTCGGTAGCCAACAAGAATACTTGCAAACACAAGAAAACTGTTACTTCTATAGGAGTTCAAAGAAAACATTTGTATGAATGGCCAGCAAAGTGGAGGGGAAATGTTAGCAACATGAACAAGTTGTTTGAGCTCTTCATTTCTATGCGGTTGAGGTTTCTTCGTTATAAAGAGATATTTATCATTCATTGCATTTAATAACACACACACACACATATTAACACCCCAGGAAAATTGGATATCCAGGGTGGTTTTTATTCCAAGATCTGGCAGCAAGCTTGCACGATGCCTATGGGAAGTGGAACCCTTGCAACTGCTACGGTGGCATGCAGAGAACTGCAGCCTTACCCAGGAGCATGTCCCACTGAAAAGAGGCAGTTACTTCCAAGTACTGGGCGGTAAGGCTACAATCCAAACACACCAAAGCAGTGAGATCAATAACCCTGATCCAGAAAAAAATTGTAGTTGTGTTTACATCCCACTTATGGAATATAACTTCAAATGAATTTCTCTAAATTTGAGGTCACTGCCTGCAGTAAGGCTTCTGAGCCCCCTTTTGAGAAGCCACACTGCCAGACAAGAAACCTCCAAAACATGGAAGACCTTCAGAAAAAGCTTCTTATGCTAGAAGCAGTGGTAGGAAAGAGAACTGTGCATACAAGAATGTCTTTGCACACATAAAGGAGCTCTTTCTATTATTGGCTTATGCAAACAAACAGTATATGCAAAGACTCCCAATGATGGCAGGAAGGGCTACCTGAGCCTAGGATTTTCATCAAGCCAAATAATAAAGGTAGAAGTACATGAAATTAAATTAAATGTGAAAATCTATTACATCCACACTTTACCCTGTTGCTGAGCTACTAAGAATACAGGGCAGAAATAAAAACGGACATCGGATAAAGGCTTAAAATAACGAGAGACTTAACATGGCCGCAGTGGCCAGACATTTACAGAGGAAAAAAAGTTAACATGTTTATTAAGGAATGTAGTTTTATGATAGACTTGTTGGATAGCCAGTATAACTCATAGCAAGGCAGGAACAAAGCAGCACTAAATTAACACGTATTAAAATTAGGATTAAGCAAACTGTAGGGATGATGATGATGATGATGATGATGATGATGATGATGATGATGATTCCAATCACAGTTCCAATAAAAGTTAATATAAACAGGATAAATTACATAATAAAAATACAAATAAATTCACAGAGAAGCCAAAAGGGGGTTCTTCTTAATTTAGCTACTTTTCCAATAACGTAAGTGTTTTGGTGGATCTTCTATGCCTTAATAAAGGGAGAATTTGCATTCCTTCAGGCTCCCTATACAAACTGCAGTGTTAAAGAACATGGCAGACAACTGCAATCCAATGTGGCTGCCCGTAACCCTCCGAACTCAGAGGATTACAGGCATCCAATGGAGGAAGGGAGGAGCGTGGAGGCAAAGGCTCCTTCCAACCTCAGTGCCCCAGCTGGCCCAGAAAGAACCATATTGGCTGCGAGGGTGGAGGGAGGGTGCTCCAAGGTCAGAGTCGCAGCTCTGACCTCCGACTGTGTTTCCGAGGTCGGAGCTGGGACTCCGACCTCTCCTACGGCCGTCTAGACAAGCATCTAGCGGCCATAGGATTGCACCCTAGCTGATTTTATCTTTCTGATTCCACTACTGTATAAGCAAGCACAAGAAGAATGATGAATGAAACCACCTTGGTGAGGTTAAGAAGAGTAAAGGGTTTTTTTAAACTTCCAGCAGATAATCTGATGCAATTTTAGGTTTAAGAATAATTAAATCAACACCATGTCAAACACTGGAGCTTTGACCACTAGCCGTTTGTCATTGTGCCCTTTAATACAGAAATAGCCAGAAAAACAACAAGAGGAAATTACTAGTCACATTGGTGGGGCATGTTTTGCCCATCTGTGTCACTTTTGTACAACATTGGCAACTATATGTATTTTTAAGTAATAGAAGAAGCATGGCAGAGTGACAGTCACATTATATGCACCTATCCTATTGTTATGAGTTTACTATCCAGTTTCTGTGAATAGGACAATCATTGTGGGTTTGCCTTAAGGCAAGTCTTGGACTTGGCAGTGTCTGAAAGAGAACAAAGGGGACAGACTGCAGTTTTTGTATGAGACAGAGACTTAGGGCTTTTCTACACGAGGCTGTTAATTGCTGAATCTACCTTTGGTTTCGTTGCAGCATTGGGATCTGAGCTCTACACAAAAGAGCTCTTCTTTTCCTGCTTTTCTGCTACATAACCTCTAGGTGAAGCTTTGCTATAGTGGAATAGCTCAAATACACAAGGAGAAACAGCACCATTTCCCCTTTTCTAATATAATACCCCATTTTCCCAATTCTACAAAAAAAAAAAAAAGGTAAAGTAATCCAAAAAAACCAGAAACTGATAACTGATGCTTTCTGTCATAAAGGATCTGCTTAAACCAATAACAGTAAATAGAATAACACAATAATCCTATTCATGTTATTCTTTTCACAGTGGGAAGTAAGCCCCACCCTGTTTAATAGGGTTTATACCTTAGTAACTTCATTTAGGATTGCAGCTTAATTAGCTTAAGGTTGCAATCCTGTACACACTTATCTGGGAGTATAAAACTGCAAATAAGATGGTATATAAATCTTATTCTTAATAGTAGTAGTAGTAGTAGTAATAATAATAATAATAGTAATAGTAATAGTAATAATAATAATGACTTATTGCTCAATGGGACTTAATAGTTATAACAATAAGTTATTGCTCAATGGGACTTAATAGTAATAACAATAGTCCCATGGAACTCAGTGATAGACATATAAAGCATTGCACTGTAAAGCTGCAATCCTATGCACACTTACTTGGTAATAAGTCTGTAAATTGTTACTTCTTGGGAGTAAGTCTCCTTGAACTCAGTGGAACTAGCAAGTTCTGTGCTGCCAAACAATTTTATTTATTTACTGGAGGATCACAACGTCAACTAAAGAGCCCGTAAACGACCATGAGTGAGGAATCACAAGTGCACCATAAGTGCCTTGTGTAGAAAAGTTCTAAGAGGCAGGTCGCTGAGCTTGGAGCTCTGCAAGCTCTGGAAAGTGCCTTTTGTGGGGGAGCTGACCTCCTTCTCCAAAGGAAATCAAAACTGTGTAAGTGCTATGGTTCTGGTACTTCTCACCACTAGGGCAAGCATAAGTGTAACACCATATATCGAAAATATATAGTAAAAGTAAAAGTAAGGTTTTGCATCTTAAGAGTAACATGCACAGCCTTGCTCACACACCAACCCCGCTGCACTGTAAAGTGTTCCATTTAAAATGCCAGAACAAAATTGGATACTTTCAGCCACTACCACCTACACATTCAAATCCTTCATTGTATACTATACACTGACATGGCCTTCAATGCATACTTTGAAGCACCTGCTGTGGAATGTCGGGAGAAAGCAATGTAGCCCTGGCGATTCTGTATGGTAAACACTGCCAAACCATTTGTAAGCATCACATAAAAAGAGGACATTTATGAGACATAAAGGTATCTCATAAAACTGTTATGGATTAGGAGATTCCTGGCCAAATCCCAGACGAGATAATCCTTATAAACATGCAGAAATGTTGCAACCTGTACATGAATGTCAGTGATACAGTACGTTAAAAGAGTCATCTTTCAAGGCAGTAAAAGTCCTTGCTGTTGGATTGTTCATAACTTCAGAAACAAAAATGAATGTCCACGGTGTCTTTTCCTGCTTCCGCACAAACATTTCACATACGCAGATTCATTCCACTGAACAAAGATACAAAACCCAATCCCCCCCGCCCCGCCCCGCCCCGCCCCCACCACCACCTCAAGCTGTCAAAGTACAAAAGAAAACGCCAAAAAAAAAAAGCCTCACACAGATGTAGTAAAATACTGGATTTTATCTTCTGGCAGGTGCTCAATATGCAGCCCACATAATCACATGTTAATGACTGGAGTGTGTTAATCAGCATGCATACCTGATTTCTTCTCATCCAAAGGGGGAAAGAAACCAAACAATTTAGAGCATGTAAATGCTGCTGCTTTCAAAACACACATTGTAAATGCACTGCAATGGGATGGAAAAACAGCTTCCAATACTGCTATCCACAGAGGATAAAACAACTGCAAAGGATGTAATGCCTATCAGCTAAGCCATATCCAGATAAAAGCTGACGTTCCATACCCAGTTATTAGTTTCTAAAAAGACAGATATCTCAGAGTTCAAGCCTTTCTAGAAGCAATATCTTCTCACTAGAAGCATTTATCTCTAATATCTGGTTCTCTGTGGTTATCCAGTGATTGTGATAACACTCTGAACACACTCAGAGGCACTTCACAAGTCTCAGGACAGAGTCCCTGCATTTTGATGACAAGGCTGAGACCTGGTAATTCCATTCATTTCTTTGTGAAGGAGAAGAAACCTGTGAACTGCAGTTTGTTCACTGTGGCGTGGAGCCAGTGTGGCGTAGTGGTGAGAGTGTTGGACTGGGACTCGGGAGATCCGGGTTCTAGTCCCCGCTTGGCCATGAAACTCACTGGGTGACTTTGGGCCAGTCACTGACTCTCAGCCTAACCTACCTCACAGGGTTGTTGTGAGGATAAAATGGAGAGGAGAAGGAGGATTGTGTTCCTTGCAGGAAAAAAGGTGGGGTATAAATATAATAAATAAATAAATAAATAAATAAAATTGTTTGGCAGCACAGAACTTGCTAGTTCCACTGAGTTCAAGGAGACTTATTCCCAAGAAGTAACAATTTACAGACTTATTACCAAGTAAGTGTGCATAGGATTGCAGCTTTACAGTTCAATGCTTTGCATGTCTATCACTGAGTTCCATGGGACTTATTGTTATTACTATTAAGTCCCATTGAGCAATAACTTATTGTTATAACTATTAAGTCCCATTGAGCAATAAATCCTTATTATTATTACTATTACTATTATTATTATTATTACTACTACTACTACTATTATTAAGAATAAGATTTATATACCATCTTATTTGCAGTTTTATACTCCCAGATAAGTGTGTACAGGATTGCAACCTTAAGCTAATTAAGCTGCAATCCTAAATGAAGTTACTAAGGTATAAACCCTATTAAACAGGGTGGGGCTTACTTCCCACTGTGAAAAGAATAACATGAATAGGATTATTGTGTTATTCTATTTACTGTTATTGGTTTAAGCAGATCCTTCATGACAGAAAGCATCAGTTATCTAGTGGTGGATCTATCATAGTCTATGTCTGTGGGATTGTACATGAAAAATAGCTGGTGGAGTACTCCCTCAGAGAAAGTAACATTTTGAAGTATCACTTTACGGATACAGATCTCAAACTTGGCTGTGGGCAGCTAAGATCTTGGCTTAGAGTACTAAAATGTTCTTTCAAAGAAACTTTAATGCCAAAAGACAAACTGCGGCCTGCTATATGTTATTTGGCGATAGTGTCACATGTGTGAAATGGCTCATGGCTGCAACTTCCGGAATAAGAAGCCTGTGTGCAATTTGGCTGCTACGTCCAATGCTCTTAACCACATCTCTGCTAACGGAAAACACGCACACAAAAGGGAAGGAAAAGTGTTGCATATCTCAATGGTGTGAAGCCTCTGTGCAAGTGTAATTACCTCCTCTGACCCATCAATTGCACCTTACAGCACTATCTCATGTTATTTTTCTCTATAAAAATTAGCAAGATAAGCAACATAATTTAGTGTAACAGGACATGTATTCTTGAAACTATGTAGAAAAGCTAAAGATGAAAACCTGATAACTGAACCTTTAGAGTAGGCAAGTCTATACATAGAAGATAATTTATTTTTCTAACCCTTATACTGAATTAAGCATGGGCTTAATTTGTAATCAATGTACCCATTCAGCTAACTTAACATGGAAAACCAATGTATACTAAATATAATATTGGCAACACATTTAGAAGGTAACACTAGAGAACAGTTATCTGGAAGTAAATTTCATGGAAACCAACTGAACTTTGATTCAAGTAAATCTATTTAGGACTGTGGTGCTAATTTAAAATCTCATGGTTCTACTAGTCCATGAAGACAGAGGAACACTATAGCAGAAGCAGACCGAACTGGATTAATTGAATGGGTTATTGATCTCAGATGGCCTCTCTCAGCTTTAAAAATGCCCCTTCTTTCTCATATGCTGGCAGATGTCCACTTCAGCCATCTTTTCCATCTAGCTCCATTTTTACTTTTTCTTCTCTTCTCCTGTATAAATATGTATGGAGTTTAGAAGTAAAACCAGCAGTAGCGAGGTGGAGTCTGATGGAGGAACAGGAAGTGAGGAGGAGGAGGAGGAGGAGGAGGAGGAGGCAGAGTGTTAGAGAGGCAAGGGTGGTTTTGTAAGAAATCATCTTAATAAAGCACATTGTTTATGTGAAGTTGGGAGTGGCTCTTTAATTACATAAACAGTGTCACATGAAACATGGTGGCAGCAGAAAGTCTGTGAGAAAGCCCAAAGGAGAGAAAGTTCAAGGCCCCAGCAGTTATCAAAACAGACTGTAAGAAGCATGGGGGGTCTGAGGCCTCCAGGACAGCTGGATTTCAATGCAAAGGGCCTGGCACAGACATGGAAGCAATGGAAGAAAGAATTCAGTCTCGATACAGAACTAAGTATGCCTGGTAAAGAGCAGAAAATGAAGGTAAAGCTGTTTTTCTATTTAGTGGGAGAAAGGGACTGAGAAATGGGTGCCACGCTGATTCCAGGGGTTCCTGAAACACTAAAACAGCTAATAGAAATGTTTGATGCCTACTGTGACCCCAAGAAAAATGAGACTGTTGAGAGATAGCAGTTTTTTTTACCCGAAACCAAGAGGAAGAGGTGCCTATATAACATCACTGAAGACTCTGGCATCCACATGTAACTTTGGAGACAGAAAAGACTCCCTAATTAGGGATAGGATTGTGTGTGACACACAGGACTCTGCCTTGAGGGAGAGACTACTAAGAGGGGTAGATCTAATCCTGAAAAAATGTCATCAAATTGCAAGGACAGCAGAATTGTCTAAAGAAAGGGTCAAAACTATATCAACAGCTATATGTACAGAGCATGTCCACAAGGTCTACCTAGGGGATTCCGGGAAGTAGGAACTTGACAAGCCACCTGCAAACACAAACAATATGATTCAGTGCATGTACTGTGGAAGGCTCCATGAAAAATGGAAAGACAAATGCCCAGCCTATGAAAAAGAGTGCAAAGGATATAAAAAGCAGAACCATTTCAAGAGCTAGTGTCGCAGTGGCCCAAATGGGAAAAAATAGCCCATGCAGTGATGAAGGACCAGGAGACCACAGATGAGAAGACCTTTTGTGTAAATTTGACAGATCCACAGCCTCATAGGATATACACATTACAGAAAAAAGGGGCAACTCCTCAGCCATATTTGCAACAATGATGCTGAAGCAAAGGCCTATAAGATTCCAGGTGGGTTATGGAGCCACTTGTAATGTCCTACCTGTGAATCTATTGAGTAGCAGCATCAAAATGGAAAAATGTCACCAAGTACTGTTAATGTATAACAAAGCAACTGTGAGGCCAGCTATCTATAAGAAATCCACACAACACGAAACAACAACACCTGGAATTTATAGTGATTGACAGGGTGGACACCCATGCACTGCTGGGCAGCCTAATTACAGTCCAACATCACAATGTCCTCCAGGTTACTGAAAGGCAAGGGCAGCCATTAGGTTATCTACCCAACATTCTATCAAAATATGGAGACACATTCCAGGGCACTGGACTCTTGGAAGGAAAAATGAAGTTAGAAATAGACCCATGAGTGCAACCAGTATGACTACCAAAATGCAGAATCCCACTAGCCCTGCTGGAGCCACTGAAGAAAGAATGGACAAACCTGCAGAAGAAAGGCATTATCGCACCAGCTGAAATAAGTACTGACTGAATCAGCAGCATAGCAGTGGTAAGGAAGCCAACAGGCAAATTGAGAATCTGCATTGATCCAAAACCACTTAATAGAGCACTCAAAAGGAGCCACTACCCACTGCCAACATTGAAGATGTACTACCAAACCTGCCTAGAGCAAAAGTGTTCACAGCTTGTGATGTCAAGAATGGATTTTGGCATGTGGAGCTAGAAGAGTCATCCAACCACTTGACAACCTTTAGCACACTCTTTGGCAGATACTGCTGGTTAAGGATGCCCACGGGGATTAGTCCTGCTCCCAAAGTTTTTCAGAGGAAGCTGAACCAAGCACTAGAAGGGCTTATGGGCATCAAGATTGTGGCTATTCTTGTCATAGGAGAAAGGGAAGATAAGGAAAAGGCAATCTGGGACCATGCTGCCAAACTACAGCTACTTCTCAAAAGATATTGGGAGAAGAACATTAAACTGAATGCTGATAAAATGCTGCTGAGAAGAACAGAAGTACCCTATATTGGACATCTGTTGACATCTGAAGGACTACAACCTTCAGAGAAGGTGAGAGCCATTATGGAGATGCCCAGACCACAGGATTTCAAAGGAGTCCAGCACCTTATTGGGATGGTTAACTATCTGTCCAAATTCTGTGCACACTTGTCTCATGCTTGTGAGCCACTAAGGTTGTTAACTGCACAATGATTCAGCCTGCGAATAGGCACAGAACCAAGAGGAGGCATTCAAAAGAATGAAAAAACTCATCAGCGAGGCCCCAATACCGAAGTATTACAATCCAGCTGAGCAACTGGTACTGCAGTGTGATGCTTCAGAAGAAGGTCTTGAAGCAGCACTGATACAGAATTTTGATTACATAAACAGTGTCACATGAAACATCTCCCAAGTTTGTAATTCCCTCATGTGGCCTTTTTCCTTTCTGTCTATTTATCCCCATGTATTCTTTAAGGGTTTTAGAGTGCAATTCTATACATGTTTAGACAGAAAACAGTCCTACAAGTCCCAGCAGGCCCCAGCCAACATGGCTGGCTGGAGGAATGCTGGGAGTTGTAGGGCTTTTTCTGTCTAAACATGCATAGGATGGCACCCTTGGAGCTATAGGAAAGATAAGATCAACCACCACTAAACAGAAAGGAGACACAGAAAGACTAAATACATTTCTAGCAATAATTCCATTTGTTCCACTTGTACATCAATATTCACTTCCACACAACTATTTTGTCTCCTCAGTCTACTTTTAGTCTATCTAATCTGCAATTCTAAGCATACTTACTAAGTAGTAAGTCCCGCGGAACACAGTGGGATTTACTCCCAAGTACACACATGTACAGAATTGCGTCATTGTTCTATTTACTGTTATCTGTTTAGGCAGATCCTTTGTGACAAAGAGCATCAGTTATCTAGGGGAAGAGCTACACCAAAGACTTAGTCATACCTTCTCCTGAAGAAGTCATAGGAAATGTAGTTCTATCTATAGGACGGGTGGATCTCTAACAAAGAAATCACAGCAACCTCACAAAACCACAATTCCCAGAATTCTGTGAGAAAAAACCATGATAGTTAAACTAGCCCAAACTCGGTATACATTTGTAGTATGTAGACCTTTTGGAATATTGCAGGTGACACAGATATACAATGGACACATTATCAGTTCCTCTTCAGCCAGGCCTGCCCAACTTGTGACCTACCATAGCAAATGCCTTGACAACTACACTATACCATCCATGCACTTGGCCTGCCAAATGCTTGACAATTTCCCTGTTTTTGTGGTCTCAGGAAGACACAAGATAGGAGGTCTCATGTACCTTAGTCAGTTGCCTGATTTTGACTTGGCGGCTTGCAAGTTAGGCAGGGCTGCCTTAAACAATACCCCTACGCTAGTAATCATTTTTAGCACTCCATTCATACTGTGACATCTTCCTAGCAAAACAACAGGACTACAGCCTCTTCAAGCCAGGTGAATGATCCAACAAGCAGAAGAGCAGAAACCATTCTCTGTGGACTCACAACATGCTGCTACTACATATTGCATATGTAAGACAAAATTAATTGGCTGCACATGCCAGTAACTAAGGCTGCAGTGAGACACACAATTTCTGAGGAGTGAGTTCCACTGAAATCATTTGGGACTTACATCTAAGTAGGTGGGTTTGGGTTTGGGTTATTAGGTTATTACTGCCACGTCCCACTTTAAATGGACATCGCGAAGCATCCACTATACAGGGAACAGCCATGATACTATGCACTACCAACAACTACACTATTAACTATTAAACTCTCTTGCTGCTTTCCTTTATCAATTGCCTTTCCTACACCAAACAGTCTAGCTGTTCAATTCCACTTCCAAGCTCTCGTGATTTGCTAGTCTTAAAATTCTACATTGTTTCAAATAACTAACTTACATCTGATCATTCCTTAGGAATCTAAGATTTAAAAAACCAACAAAAAACCTTCATTTGACTCCCACCTTTTCCAGTGGAAAGAGTATCAACACCAGGACAATACTGTCAAAGGACAGAAATGTACTGTCCTGATCTCCAATTGTGCAATGGGAACGCCTCTCCCTCCCCGCAACTGTTTTAGATTTTCTTTACTGTAAAATCCAACAGGATGGTGATGAGATACTTGAGGCGGAAGCCACTCCAGGTCTGACATGGCAGTTGCTACACATTGCTGAATCTGTCAAATGAAGAGCAAGCACAAAAGGAATTTCCAAATGCAGCTGCTATTTCCCATTTGTTAAATCCTTTTATTACACCATAGAAGTACACAGCTGGGAAATACTATAGAGTGGGAGTTAAAACAAAATATTTTGGCTTCCAGACATTCAGAACACACAAAGGACTCAGTGAAAAGCAATTCCTGATATCAAAAGGGAGTGAAAGTTTGAAAACATTTCTAGTCAATGTGTAGGGTTTGGTGGTGGTGGGTTTTGTTTTTGTTTTTAATGATAACATGACATTCAATATAGTATATGTTACTGTCTTGTTATCACTCAGGAAGTGCTGCATGCAGAGAATGCTGGAAATTAGTAATTTGTGCAGACCTATTTCCATATTCCACTTTCTTTTTTTAATCTCACACAGCTGCATATGGTGGACACTCAGACTTCTATTCATACGTTATGAATTGGCCCCAATATGGAACTGTTCGCATGAGTGATTAACTCTCAGCAGCAGCACCACACCTCTGAACAAGCTTGTTAGAACATACAGCAGCAAATTCAGCAAGGACAGATCTGTAGAGCCCCATTCACAAAAGCGTTCCCAGATCGCCAGACGCCCTGACCAACAGGATCTCCATCTTGTCGGAATTACATTTTAGGAACATAGGAAGCTGTCAGACCCTTGGTCCATCTAGTCCAATACTGTTTGTTGACAATGAATGGCAGCGGCTCTCCAGAGTTTCAGGCAGGCTTCCCCCCGCCCCCCAGCCCTATCTGGAGATGCCGGGGATTGAATTTGGCACCTTCTGCATGCAAGGCATGTGCTCTACCACTGAGCCACAACCCTTCCTTTAGTTTGTTCATCCCCAGCCACTCTTGAACTGGCACCAAACACTGATTTATTATTTATAAAATTTGTTTAGATGTTTTTTAAAAAAAACACACACACACAAAAGTTGTTGTTTTATGGTGTTAATTGTGGTTAATTATGGTGTTAATTGTGGCATGCAGATCTCTCAGGATGGAAAAGCACGGGTAAAATGTAACAAATACATTAATGAAGAAAAGCTTCTCAAATGTTACACTTCATATGACCAGGCCATTCACCTGAGTAGTTATTTGCACAAATCAGGGCAGATTCCTAGCGATTCACAGCGAGCTCACTGTGAGGGCTGTATACACTCTGGGTTTTTAATATGAGTCTGGGTCTAATCCAAATAGAGCTGATGTAAACTGCAGGTACAGGGTTGCTGACAAAATCGTTTTCCCTCTGTAGAAGCAAATGGTGACTTTGATTCCTTTTTCAGAGTATTAACTCATCTGAAGCTGCCTAAATCAGTTTGAGCATTGTTTTGTTTTGTGATTCAGGGCCAAAACAGACATTACTTTAAATCTGTGCCTAGCTGCTACATCTTTTTTAGTTTATGCTAGCGCAACATCAATAGCGCTAGCACACAGACTGCCCGTCAGATCCTTCCCTTTGCCTCTTGTCCCAGTCAAGGCACACACAAAGGTCTAAATCCAACACAAGATTAGGAATGCTTAAACCCACTGAAATCAGTGGGCTCAAAGATGCCTCACACTGCATTGGATTTAGGCCATAAACTGTTCTAGCAGTGATCAAAGAGATAGGGATACTTTTTTTTTGACAACAAGTCATGCCTCACACCTTCAAACTGTTGAACTCAACCATAAGATTAAGGCCTTTACAGTCCTGAAAACAGCTGTCATATTTTATTTATTTCTTAATAATACTTATATGCTGCTTAATATAATAAAATCTCTAAGCGGGTTACATATACGTATACATTTAAAAGTACTGTTTAAAATACACTATTAAAATACACTGTTTCCCCATTAATTCATGTACAGACTGCTTTTTCTGTCTGCTTGGAGTCTACATAGAACATGATTTTTTTTTTAAATGCCTCAGAACTTCAGTTTCTACTTAGGACCAAATACTGTCAGTCATAGCCAGTTCTCGCTTAGGTGAAATCACTTGAAGAATTATGTATGGCCTATTGGATCTCTCCTTAGGGACATGTGGTTAACTGCTAATGGTTTTATCCAAGAAGGCTGGGATATTTTCTTTTTCCTGACTGGAATATTTTTCTGAAACAAGAAAAGTGAAACCAGAAAGCTAAGTCACTCGAGCAAAGTTCATGCACCTGTTTCAGAAATCTGATAACGGGAGTAACTTGTGGCTGTTTTAGCTTCTTGAAAGTACAGCGAGTATTAATATGAAGTTGCATTCCCCCCCCCCGAAAACCAGAGAAATACATCTGGTGGAAGATTTGCAAATGTAGGTTCAATACCATGTTGTCCTCCTCCTCCCCCTCCCCCCGCCCCATCTCCTTTTGAGTCTGGTTTCTTTTTTTACTATTTTTCTCAAGATATTTTAAGTAAACATAAAAGTTCAGGTACTATATAAGCAGTATGTTTGATAATATTTAATTTCTTGAGCCCCTAACACCTGGATCCAGGGACACATTTTTCTCTCATCGTACAGCCTGAGTAGATAGTTTGTGCCTTGGGCGAACACAGCAGGATTGGGAATCCTCTCGGGAATTACCCTGTGTGATGGATTGAGGCCTACACAGGATTGGGTTTTTGAGGCCTACACAGGCTTCAGTTTGTTGAAGCCTGAAGGCCCAAACACTTCCCTCGAGTAGTGAAGTCTGAAGGCCCAAACACTTGGATGGGAGGGGGAGTTTGAGAGTTTTAAGTTACTCAATAGAAGTTAAGAATCAGTTCTCCTGTGCAAGGTCACATGGTTATAACCTTCCAGTCCTGGGAAGACTATATATGTGGGGTGTGGTCAGCTAGCAGTTAGTGTGTGCTGGGAGAGAGCTAGAAGCAGAAGCACAGAAACAGCAGAGAGAAGCAGAGAGAGAGAAAGCGAAACTGGCTGCATAGGAACTAGGTAGTCTGAAGTTATACTAGAGAACATTGGATTGTTTGTTTGTTTGTTTTATTTTATCATACTTGCTTTTGGATTATAACCACTCTATTAAGTAAAGACCCTAATATTATAAGTAAAGTGCTGTTGTTTACCCTGGAGTTTGGAGTGACTTATTCACCACGTCTACAGCCTACAACCCATGCTATTGGAAGCTGTAAAAGGACTTGATCTCCTGGAACGGGAGGGGCTTTGAGGAGAGGCATAAATCTCCCAAAGGAAGGTTAAGGGGTCTATGCAGTAGCGGAACCTTGTCACCCTGCAACTATCAGGAGGGGATACATTTTTATCCAACTATCAGCACATCTGCAGCTTCTTACATGAAGTCTGCAAGTTAACAAAAAGGCAGAAATCATTTACCCAAAACTGATGTGTCATATGCGGCCTTGGAGAAGGTTTGCTCAATATCTCACTATCCAAGCAAGCTCCACAACTACACCCTCCCAATCCTGTCATGAGAGGAGGGTGAGCACAAGGCGCAGAAAGAGCAATGCATGTACTTCTACCAGAAGGCAGCCACCACAGGGGTGGTGCTAGGTACCAAAAAGATCCAGGGCTCAGGCCCACAGGACAAAAAAAAAAGATGCACACATTTGCATACGCTAATTTACATACGCTCTAAAGTCTGTCTCGCTCTGTGTGTGTGCCTTTATAGTGTCTCCTAAAAAGGGATGTAAAGTACACCCCTATCTGTAAAACGGGATGTATGGACAGGGGAGAGGAAGGCATTTGATTTCAGAAAAAAACCTCAGGCAGAAAGATTTGGAAGGGGGGCAGCAAGAGGGGTAGCACACGTGGGCCAAAAGCCAGCTCATCCAGGGGGATCAGAGGCAACGGAGATCCTCAGGGCCCCTGTACCTTTATTTCAGCAAGTTCCCCTGGACAGCAGGGTGGTGGGGCAGATGGCCACCCCCTAACACCGCTGCTGGCAGCCACAGGGTCCTAACCAGAAAGGCAGGCGTGCATGTCTTACTCCTGGAGACCGGGGGGGCGGGAGAGGAGCAAGACACAAACCTTTACCAAGCAGTGTGATCACTGTGGAGGCACCCATGCTGGAGCAGAGCGCTTTCTCTAACTTCAGAGTTGAGAAACTGCATTGAGGGCCAAACAAACAGGAAGAGGCAGCAGCATGAAGAGACAGCATTGCATGCAAGTGCTCTTGGACAGGAAAGGCAGATGGGTAAGTTGCCTGGAGGTGCTAGGCCAGTATCTAACTGTAAATCTGGCCCTCCTGGACTCCCAACTTGGACCTTCTGGGGTTCCTCAGGTGGCCACGCCCCCTTTGCCACATCACCAGGTGGTTCCCACTTCTCCCCCTTACCCCCCACCCAATAACTTGGTGGTTTCCCAGCTTTGCGTGTGTGTGTCCCCCCCCCCCATTCTAAATGGTCAAAATGTCTCTTAAGGTTTCGTTACTGGCAGTAAGCACTGTAAGCTAAAGTATGCTGGTATTTCTGGTATTTTGGCCATACCCCTTGACTTCGGCCCCAGCTACCACTGGAATGCAGCCCCCTGAGCTTCTCCCAACTTGAATTCGGCCCTTGGGCTGAAAGAGTTTCTGCACCCCTGTGGTATAGCAGTCAAGAGCTAAAACAGTATTCTCCAACCTTGGGTCCCCAGATGCTTTTGGCCTACAACTCCCAGCATGCCCCAGCCAGCTGGGAGTTGTACGCCAAAAACATCTGGGGACCCAAGGTTGGAGAACACTGAGCTAAAACAAAGCAATTTATTCATCCCCACCACCACCCAAAAGAAAGAAATAGCGGCCTAGAGTTGCTTACTATGTAGAAATAATGCTGTGGCTGAAAAGAGTACACACAGGTACACGAATTAGTCATTAGAAGCACAATTCACAGTGGAGCCCTATACACGTCTACTCAGAAGTAAGTCCCACTGAGCTCACTCGGACTTACTCCCAGGTAACCAAACACAGGATTGCAGCCTCAGTCTCCTAGCTTAGTTAGTATTAAAGCTGAGCAGTGTTCCTATGGCCATTCTTTCTCCCTGGAAGAAGCAGTTGGGGAAGGGAGGCAAAGAGAGGAGACTAAACCCTGTAAAAGAGGATTGGCACCATCGAAGGAGAGGAGAGAGGGAAAGGGGAAAACATAGAGGCAGCAGTGTGCTCTCTGCCAGCAGTGTGCGTTGTGCGCTTCCATCAGTTTTGTAAATATGCATATTGTTCTTTCACTGAGGAAGCACAGTAAATCAGACTACTTGATTTCGTAATTTCTAGCTGATCTTGCAGCATACCATCAGGGCAAGATTACAAAGAGATGTCTCCTATCTTATGTCCATATTTAACCCCCTTGAAATACTATGACCACATACTTACAAGATGAAACACTTAGCTATTTAGGCAATCTAATAGGGCCCATTCCACATGCAAATTATAAAACCTGTGGATAAAACAAATAACAGGAAATAGTAAACATAAGATTAAAAAGCCCAAAGAAGTCGCACAGGGTTGGATCCAACACAGGTCATCTGCCTGCAGAATGGAAACCACTGGTGGAATGGATTTTCTCTCTCCCCCAATCCTGCAGCACACAGGGAGGTGGAGAGCAGGGGAAGTCCCACTGCACGAGCACACTAGATTTAACCCACAGTATCCAAGTTAAAACATTCCTTGAAAATGGACAACATAACACTTGTGTACAGCTAGATATTTTTTTTATGTGCTTCATATTCCAAAGAGATGCTGCTGGAGCTGCTCCTACAATCTACATAAATAGCTAACCATGTAATAGTTCCCTTGGGGTGGGGATGCAGGGAACCTTTCTGCAAGACAAAATTGTTCTCACAAAAATTGGTTTTGTCAAAGGACCTAGACTGCTTTGACTACAGATTGTATTGCATTTTAGGTCACTTAATGGGCTCAAATTAGAAGGGAAAGGATTTAGACCAGTAATGGCGAACCTATGGCACGCGTGCCACAGCTGGCATGTGGGGACCGCTCTGCTGGCACGTGAGCCATAGGTCGCCAGGGGCACAGAGCTCGAGAGCAGGGGGGCGAAGCGGCCGCTCCCGCCTGCTGCGTGTCGCCCGGCATCCCGCAGGCCGCCTCCTCTGCTGGGGAAGGGCCAAGAAGGTCCTCCCGGGGTGGAGCGGGGTCGCCGGGAGGCGTGAGGCAGCGTCACGCCACGCGCACGTGCTCCCTCCCAACGAGGCGCTGGTGCTGTTTGTTTGCAGACAGCAAAGTAGGAGGAAGAAGAGAAGGGAGGAGCCACAGCCCAGCCGGAGCGGACCCGAGGCAGACAGGCAGGCCGGGAGTTCTTTCTGCAGGAGGGGGAGGAGGAGATGCAGGAGAAGGGAGCCCTTCCCGGCAGCGGGGCACGATCCGGGGCTCGTACGCGCGCCACCAAAGCCTGGGGGGTCTCCATGAGAGTCACTCCCGGCGGCATGAGGCCGGCCGGGAGTTCTTTCGGGGGGGGGAGGGGGGGGGAGGGGGGAGGGGGGAAGGGGGAGGCATTTCACCGCCGTAGGCTTCCCTTCTTCTCTCTTGGCGACCCCCACATCCTCCCTGGCTTCATCATGATCCCCCCCACTCTTTCCCCTTCTCTTTCCACCAAATGCTTGAGGTCTTCTTTCCCCTCCAGTTTCCTTCCCCTCCCCCCCGTTTTGTATCTCAATATTGTTTCCCTTCTCTTCTCGTGCTTCCCCCGCTTGCGTTTGCATTGTCTTCATAATTACCCGCCTTAACAGTCGCTTCTCCCCCTCCCCCCTGCACTGCCTTCTTCCTATCAGCCTTCCCTTCTCGATATTGCTTCCCTTCCCTTCTCGTGCTCCTCACCCCTACCTCATTTCTCCCCGTCTGCATCGTCTTCATAATTACTTCCCCCCCCATAGCACTTCCTCCTCTTCCCTCCCTTGCCCCCCCACCCTTAGTTCTCTATAACTCCATGGAGGGCTCTACGGCTTTTATTTCACTGCAGCAGGCTTCCCTTTTCGATATTGCTTCCCTTCTCTTCTCTTCTCCTCCCCCGTCCCTCATTTCTCCCCGTTTCCATCATCTTAATAATTACTTCTGGCTCCCCGCTTCACACCCCAGTAGTTTCTTCTTCCTCTCAGGACTGGCCAATGTGATCATATTATGCCAGTACTTTCCCATCTACACTGGCATAATATGAATATGATCACATTGGCCAGTCCTGTTAACAATCTTAGAGCCTGCAAGGAATCCAAGGCAGCTTACATAATCCTCCTCTCCATTTTATCCTCACAACATCCAGCCTAACCTACCGCACAGGGTTGTAGTGAGGATAAAGTGGAGAGGGAGGAGAGGTTGTTGTGAGGATAAAGTGGAGAGGAGGATTATGTAAGCCGCCTTGGATTCCTTGCAGGTGCTTCATCTGTCTTTTTAAATAAATTTTGTGTTTTTGTAGACTCCAAGACTTGAACAACAACAACAAAAACATGAGTTCAGCTCTTTTCAGCTTTGAATTATATCAAATCTGATACCAGAAACAGATTAACAGATGAGCTGAGTGCTGCATGTGTTGCTCTCAAACTGAGTATGAGCCAAAGTTTGACAAATTATCAGCATGCATGCAACAGCAAAAATCACATTAATCATATTACAAGTTGAGAATCCCTTATCCAAAAATACATATGCCTAATTATTTAAATTACCTTAAGGCTACAATGTATAAGGCTACTAGAAAAAAAATTGAGTTGATTTTTTTTCAATAAAAAACTGTTTGTATCATTGAAAGCCCTGTTATTGTGTTTTTCTTTTAAGACAAAAGATGTTAATTAGTTCGGACAACTGTATGAGTTGTTTTTACTAAACTAAAAACCTGGTATTCAGGTTTAATTGCAGTGTTGGCACTTTGAAACAAAAAAGTTGGTTTTGTGTTGCAGTTTGGGCACTCGGGCTCAAAAAGGTTTGCCATCACTGATTTAGACTAAACATTAGGAAGAACTTCCTGATGGCATGAGCTGTTCGACAATGAAACACAGTGGCTTGGAAAGTGGTGGACTCTCTTTCATTAGAGGCTTTAAAGCAGAGGCTGGAGGGCCACCTATCAAGGATGTTGTAGTAGTGGATTTCCTGCACCGACAGGGCTAGACTAGCTGACCTCTGAGGTCACTTCCAACTCCATGATTCTATGGATCTTTTCCATTTCAAAGCTCTCACTTCTCCTTCTCTGCTTCCCGAAGGGGCAATGCTGCTGGAGGGAGGAGCTGGAGCAATGGCTCCTCCTACACAGGCTAAGGCATCACTTATTACCTTCATGGTAAAAGAAGGAGTTGTACTGCATGAGCTCCCACATCTGAAACTTCATGCAAGAAGAAGACCTTAGATTAGCCTTCCCCAAGATGGTGCCCCTCCAGATGTTTTGGATTTCAGCACTCATCAGCCCCCCAGCCACCATGGCCAATAGTCAGAATCCTAAGAGCTGTAGTCCAAAACATCTGGAGGGCGCCAGACTGAAGAAGACTGCTTTAGATAGTAGTGATCTCAGGCTATGATTATATTGTCTATATGTGGAAGACACTCTGTGTTGCAGGTAATCTTTCTTCCTGTGGTTCATCAACATAATTCACCCCGATTACATTTTGTGCTTCAGTGTCACTGTCACTGTCACAGGTCACTGACCTGTGTTGGATCCAACCCTGTGCGACTTCTTTGGGCTTTTTAATCTTACGTTTACTATTTCCTGTTATTTGTTTTATCCACAGGTTTTATAATTTGCATGTGGAATGGGCCCTATTAGATTGCCTAAATGGCTAAGTGTTTCATCTTGTAAGTATCCGGACCTTTAGGGCTAATTTTTATAACCACTTTGACAGTGTGACAGACTATATATTTGCGGGGGTGGGGGTGGAGAGTACATTTTTTCAATGCTAACATAACTAAGTGAAGGCTCCACAGCTGAACATTAAAAAAAAAAAATAGAGCATCCATGTTATACATAATCTTATCCACATAGTGAAACTGTCACTGCCTGGGTAAATGCTTAAACCCCAGGTGTAAGTGGTCAGAACAAGATCTCCTACTGGACAAAAAGGATTTAACTGTACTGAAAGTGAATAGACATTAGAAAAAGGACAAGCCATAGAAATGTTTATAACCGTTTGGTTCCCTGAGAAACTGAATTTTAGGCCTAAGGATGGGCAGACGTACGATGTTCAAACTCGTCAAGGTTCTCTGAATTCCTCCTCGAAGCTTGGTTCACCTCGCTCACGTTCTTGACCATGAGTGAGTGGGGGGGGGGGTTTCCAATCGGGGAAAATGCACATTTTCGCTCAGGAGAAACGTGCATTTTTAATGTATGCACCCAAAATGTGCACTTTTTCCCATTCAGTAAAGCATGAAAATGTGGGTTTTTCAACAGGCTCTCTGAAAATGCACACACATTCACAATTGCAGTTACAAGCAGGGCTTGTTCAAATATTTTGTGAGCAGAAATGACATTTTCGTACATCCGAAACAGCTCACCCAATCAGTGACAGAGGCATCATGATCACAAGCATAATACAATATTAATGTAGTAAACAATGCTATGATTTAAAGCAGGAAATAGCAAAACCTATAACAGTGGTATTTTGATACTTCCTTTCTGAAGGTGAACTAATCACATGACCTAACTCAGAGAGACCTGTAGTTATCCGCAGGAAGAAGTGTTGAGCTTGCTGACAATGATCTCTTACTCGTTGACTTTTTTCGAACGTAACACTAAGCCATGGTTTTGCATTATGAGGATGATCCTAGCTTCCCCTGGGTTCACATGCTCCTCCTCCCTCTCTGGAAAAGCTGTAAGGAGATTGGAAGCTTCAACTTCAGATTAACCACAGTTTAACGTGTTTTCTGAACCCAAAACTGTAGTTAATTTTAACTATGGGTAATGAAAACAAGCCAGCTTCATGTTTAGCCTTTTTGTCTTGCTGCTGGATTATGTTATCAGGCCTGTATTTTTATTTTTTATTAATTGGATGCTGGCATGTAATTATTTGATGGACTTGGATTTTTAAAATGTATTGTATTTTTTTAAAAAATGTTTTGTGATGTAAGCTGCCTTGTGTAGCCTTGGTCCTAAAAGGCAGGGTAGGAATGATTTTATAAACAAACAAACAGCTACACTTTGTCCAAGGGAGGAGCTGGGGACCAGTCGAGCCTGGGGAGGGGGGGGGGCTGGGCTCGTTCTTGTAATGAGAAATTATCGTTTAGCACAGGGGTGGGCAACATCAGGAGGCCATTTTCTCCCTCTGCCCGCCCCACCCCCGTAGGTGCCAAAAGATAAAATAAATAATGTTTTAAAATGACATCCATAACAGCTATGGAGTACCAAAAAGTTCAAAACAAACAAGCTAAATTTGACCCTTTTGGTGCTCTGTCGCCATTATAGATGCCATTTTTGTTCCAAACAAAAAAGGTGGGTATTTTTACAAAAACTGGGGGCAGCAGAGGCTGCATGTGGCCCATGTGTTGCCCACCCCTGGTTTAGGGTTACGTCCAGACCAACGCATCGTGGCATCTTGCGGTTAAAAGGCATCATTACTAAAAGTTGCACCGAACAGCACTCCCAAGAGTTGCCACTGATTTAGGACATACCATTCTATGCTGAGTTGAGATAACACTGTTCCAGTCAGCGTCTTGTTGGATTGTAGTAACTAGAGTTGGTAGCTCCTCAGAGTGAGGTTTGTTGTGCAATATGGTGTGCAGAGGCAGATGGGAAGCCACAAGCTCTTCATTGTTGCCTTCTTCCTGCTCTTGTGATGCTAAGTCCTGGGTCATTACTTCCTCTCCATCAGCTGCAAATGGAGAGGTGGCCTGCTTGGAAGACATTCTTCTACAAAAAAAAGAAAAAGAAAAAAGGGGAAACACACAAATGCATTTTATTAAACAATTAGACCTCAAATATAGCAAAGGGGAAAAAATAATCCAAAAAAACACACAAAATAGGGAGCATGTTTTTGCTTGCAGTATGTTTGATGAGTTACAGAACAATCCTATGTGTGTTTATTCAAAAGTAAGTGCAAGGGACCCAATCAGGATCACGACCCTAGCATGGGTGCAGGGAGGACTTAACCCTTCCCCGCCTGATCCCAATCTGGATCAGGGGGCCCACGACTGTAATTTACATTGCCAAAAAGAGATCCATTCGTTTTAAAAAGTGATTGCCAAAATGTGATCTGATTTAGGACCACTGAAAGGGTCATTGGGTTAAAGCCCCTCTCCCCCCATGCTAGTGCCAATCAGATTGGGTACCCAGCACTTACTTTTGAGTAAAAAAGGGGGGGGAAAGGCATAGCTGCCTGCCAGGTACATCTTTAAAGTAAAGTATGGTTCTACAGATATGTGTAGAAAGTAGTTCCCTGCAGCTGATTTACCATATACCTTGAACTTAAAGTGGTTGGGGGCAGGGGTGGGGGGGACACTATCAAAGAAAAGTAGCATTGATTACTGATCTCATGCAATGGGCACCCTTTCTGAAGTTTTGAACTCCGTGGTTTTGAACTCCGTCTCTTACTTATGCATAGACACAGTATAGGATTGGCTGTAAGTGGCTGAAATACTTTTCTATTTTATATTGTAATCCAAAGTGCAAGGAATCTGAAATAGTCAAATGATAAAGAAAGATATGCATTCAAAACCTCTGCCTATCGAAAATAGAATGTCTCATTATTATATTTCTAAGTCTTGCCACAGAAGCTGCTTGCCATAACAGTGATCATCACAGTTGCTACATGGCTAGTAGCAGAGTGCCAGGTACAACTGAATCAGAGTACTCAGCATCTTAAAAAGCCTTAGTCTAGAAACTACCTATACAAATAAGGGTTTGTCAGATCTGGATTAAGCTCTCAGCCTTCAGATTTCAGAGTTTCCAATTTAAGCAGGTGAGCCCTGTGTGACTCAAACCCAGAGGAGTGTAAAATGTGTGTGTCCAGTATAATCATATTTTAATATCAAAGATGTGTGATCTTTCTCCTAGCCTTAAGACACGATGAATGCTCTTTAGAAGATAATTTGGTTTTTCTTCAGAACCTTCTACTCAGGTTTGTTCCTCTGTCTTCTCTTAATTTCAGTGAGCATGCAAAACTGCCTATTTGAGTACTTGCACACAAATAAGCCAGAAATTCTCTGCTCACTTAGTCGATTAATTATGTTTTCGCCTTGCAAAACAAAATCTACAAACTACTAGCTAAGATGCTCCGAACAAGCCTTATGATATATTTGTTTCAAGCATCATTATATCTTACACTACAATCCTATACTCACTTACCTGGGAGTAAGCCCCACTGAACTCAATGAGACTTACTTTTCAGTAGAACTGTATAAGATTGCTACTGTTAAGCTATTTTAAATGTAGCTAGGTAGGCCTGTTGAAAAAAAGTACTGGAATAACAACGCAAAGAGGGATGTAATGCTAACTCGCTCAGTGAATGAATAACGCGTAACTTCAGTAGTATCTTGCAGTTTGAATTACCGGTAAGTGTCTCAAATAGTTTTCCATTTCATATTGTACATTTGATACAAGGTGCAAAGAATTTGCCATACAATCAAATATGTAGAATCTATGGTAAAGGAAGATATGCATTCAAAATCTCTGCTTGTTTCTATTGTACATAGAATCTCCCCCCCCCCTCATTTTTCTAAGCCTTCACACAGAAGCAAAATCATGATAATGTTCATCAAGAATATTATTCAAATAAAAATGTAAAATAGAATTTTACTTCACATGAAGCCTCTCAAGTAACTGTTGAAAGAAGGTACTGGAGACATACCTTGAAATTTTAGAAAATTTAGAATATCTTTGTTGCTAAAACTGCATCAATACCTCTAGAATGAAGTCTCCACCTTAATTACTCTATAATAATAATTGATTTCATACAATTTCCTTAAAAAATGCACAAATCAGTTAACAGAGGAAACCACATGAGCATTTTCCAAATTAGCAAATCATTAACTCAGTAGTACTGTTTCTATAGACAAATAATTACTGATTAAAGAGCCTGGAAATCTGAGACTAACAGTTAAATTTACAGATCTGACACATGCTTTCATGAATATTACAGTGAAGGAAATATCAAGTGTAAAGAAAAATAATTAAGTTAATTCCAATTTAAACAGTGGGTTTTAATATAGCAGGCCAAGTTTCACATAGGATTTAACAGCAGCTAATGCTAAATTTCTCACAATTAATGAGAAGATTCAGATTTAGTGTCCTACAGAAGAAAAAATACATTAATATAGGTTCAGCTAATCTAATTATACACATTTTTAAATAAAAGTATTACAAGCTTTTTGAGGTACAGTCATGCCTTGGATTGAGAGCATAATTCGTTCCGGAAACGTGCTTGTAATCCAAAACACTCTTATATCTTATACCCCCAAAAAAAATTTGTACAGAGATTTTTAATTTAAGCCGTACTACAGTACTTGTATTGCAAGACGTCGCTTGTATATCAAGTCAAAAAAAATTAAATAAATATTTAAAAATTTGCTTGTCTTGCAAAACACTCTCAAACCAAGTTACTCTCAAACCAAGGTATTACTGTAGTCTGAAACATATTCAACTGTTGATACCTGTTTAGCCACACACACACACACACACACAAATAATGATACTGACTATCTATAACGGGTGCAAACCACTGAATTATCAATGACTAGAATTAGCTTGACGTAAACACCATCTGTACCACACTAAAAGTGACTTATTGTATACACAGCTAAAGAATTTGAATCCTGGATGTCTTGTACATTTCAAAAATTACTGTCTCCTAATAGTCCAATCCTAAATTCCAAATGCTGCAACACTGCAGCATACTCTAACCATTACATTAGCATTGCAGCAACAAGGCATTGCAGAGGGGATAGGTCAGCACAAATATTTGGAATCAGGGTGCAAGACTTAACACCTAATTTTAAACATGAAAGCTATATATACACACTCTTCAGATTACAGCACAGTAAAATTGTGAATACATCTCCAGTGGTTTTAAGGCAACGATGCATTTAAAACAGTTCTTTGGAAGAGAATTCTATTCACTTGAGCATTAGGAGCCATCTTCCAATTACAAACAGGCCTGACTTCTTCCAGAAGGAATAAGCTTTGGCTGCTTTTTTCAGTTTAAATTAATCATGACACAAACCCAGAAATGAAAACGTCTCTTAAGAATAATTCCAACTACAAACTGCACCAATGAATAACAGTGCACAATCCTAATTAAATGCAACTGTGCAGCTGTGAAAATAGGTTAAATCTGTCCAAAGCTATGAGATGGCTTTTAAAGGCTGGTTTGTTAGGGAGTGTTTTCTTAAGGAAGGCTGGGCCCTCGGTCTTAATCAGCCAATAAATTATTTCCTGCAATTACATTAAATAGAAAATTATCTTCAAATTGGGAATGTTAATTGAAAATCAAAATTCAGAGTGAAGTTTAGAAATTACATGCTGAATATAATTAGTCTGGAAAGACTTCACCTCAATTTCATAAACAGGCTTCGGGTAATTCCTCAAGTGACCGTTCTGAAAAGCTACCCAGTTAAGAGTGCACTACAGTGGAAACACCTTTTCTTTCTTTTTAAATGCATGCCATTTCATATTTGTTTACACATACAAACTTCAGTGTTGATGTTTTGGTAAACAAGTATTAAATGCACATAGATAAATATGCCTTACACAATATGGCAACAGTTTAGGATACACTTAATAAAAATTAAAGTGTAGAAAAAATTATCTGTACTATGATAGAAGAATCTTGATATAAAGCAAGCATATTTGTATAGATACACCTCCATGCCCACCCTCCTTTTCAACACACGCACACACGCACGCACACACACACGTGGACTGCACCCGCCGAATTCATGGAAGAGCAAATGGGCATTCCCCATGTGATTCTATACACTGAGTGTCTATTGCAATTAACAGTTAAATGGGCTTCTGTCCTAAAGGCACAAGCCTTTTTGTTTTAAGTGACTGTCCTGTACTGTTGACATTGCTAGTTACTGTAACAAAATAAAAACATCAAAACAAATGCTCTTAAAATATACCTGCTTTTTTTTAATCTTAGCATTGCAAAATGTTAAGACTGACCCTCTGGACATGCTGAACATTATCCCCCACTAAAATCTCGTTGCCCCCAAAGATTGCACCCCTGCCTGACTTGAAGAATGAACTTGCTTATCATTTTGTGTGCTTACTGCTGGCCTTTGACATTTTTGTACTTGAAGCAAATAGTCAACAACAGGACCTGTCCCCTCCTTTTTTAATGACATATAGAGACAGAAATTAGGGACTGGAACATTGCATCCCATACAGCATCTGCTACTCTAAGCCACTGCTTCACACTATGTCTGCTTTACAAAATGCTGCCACTGAAATTGCAATCCTAAACATGCCTACCTGGAATTAGGTTCAATGGGACTTAAGCCCAGCCAAGTGTGCCTAGTATTGCAGCCTGATGCTGCAATCTGACAAGTGGGGCTGGCGTGGGAGGAGAAGGGATTGCTTAACTTTCTCCTTGTGCCATATTGCTGCTGAAAATAATTTCCTAGCAGCTTTTACCCCCACAAGTGAAAACATGGATACTCGTATCTTTCCCCCAGCAGGGGTAAAAGCAATTTAGGAAGAGTGATTTTCAGCAGGAATATGGCACAAGTAGAAAGGGTTAATAAGCCCCTTTTCCTTCCACGCTGGTCTCTCCCTTCAAATTTCAACCTCGGTGGCTGCATTTGATAACACAGAAAAACTGTAAGAAAGAATGAAAGAATCACAGAACAGGAATTCTGTGGAATGGGAAGTTCTGTCCTAGTGAGTATGAATATTAGAAAATAATTGTGAACTTGAAAAACTCCCTAAAGCTTGTTAGAACAGTTTACAGCCATCTACACCAGCCTTGCCCAATCTGGTGCCCTCCAGGTGTTTTGGACTTCAACTCCCATCAGCCTTAAGCAGCACGGCCAATGGTCATAGATACTGGAAGTCGTAGTCCAAAATATCTGGAGAACACTTGGTTGGGGAAAGCTAATCTACACTATCCCAAGGTATTTTGTATTCTCAAAAGTACTCATATTTTTAAATTTTATTTTTTTGTAAATCCCTTCTATTCTATTAATTTAATTAATTGATTGATTACATTTCTATACCGCCCAATAGCTAAAGCTTTCTGGCCAGTTCACAACAATTAAAACCATAAAATGCAACATGATAAAATACAATATAAAAAAAATTAAAAGTTTAAAAGTACAGCATAAAAGAAAAACCAAAATAAAACTTAGCAGCAGTCCAAAGACAGTAACAAGATTTAAAGCAACAGAAAGATTAAATGCCTGGGAAAATAAGGTCTTCACCTGGCATCAAAAAGAGCACAATGTAGGCACCAGATGAGCCTCTCTGGGAAGCTCATTCCACAACTGGGGTGCCACTTCTTGGTTTACCTAATATTATTTTGGTGTGTAACAAATTTATAATGACAGTCAAATCTGTTCTTTGCAAGAAGTCCCCCCCTCCAAAACGTTTATTTAGAAAAGAATTTCTCGCCACTTATAACCCCTGAAAACAGGGATTTATAATGGAAGTGCTGACACAACCCTAACTAAAGCGGCGCAAATGGTGCTGCTATAATACACAAAATCAAGTTCTATTATTCTAAACTCTTCTCACTTGTGGGGTTTTTCTTTACTGTGCTCCCAGCCAAACTGCTGAAGCATGAAAAATTTAAATGCAATCAAATGGATCCAATTCCACTACCCTAGAACAAGTGTCTACAGTGGTACAGTCGTAAAAGGAGAGGCATCCAATTTCTTTGAAGCTCTCTTTAAAAAATCTGTTCATAATACTGTGTAGTAGAGGAATAAGAAGAAATTACAGTCACTGCATTAAGTGACTATCAGAGGGATACACTGTATGACAATCCACTCAGCTAAACTAGAGTGGAGCACTGAGGGGGTACAAGGACAATTGTTATAGTAAACTATATGACACTATGCCGTGCTATAATGAGACCCCCCCTCCCCCAAATAATCTGGTGAATTATCTGGGTTCTGGTCCCCGCTTGGCCATGAAACTCACTGGGTGACTTTGGGCCAGTCACTGACTCTCAGCCTAACCTACCTCACAGGGTTGTTGTGAGGATAAAATGGAGAGGAGGAGGATTATGTAAGCCACCTTGGGTTCCTTGCAGGAAAAAAGGCGGGGTATAAATAAAATAAACTAGCTTTTTTTACCCGGTGTTGCATGGGTCGTCATTTTCCTAGAGGCACTATTTGTTCGAAATTCCTTAAGGTAGCTGTCCGCTGTTTGGAATCCCAGCTCTCCCAGGATTACACAATGAAATCCCAGCTCCCCAGGGACTACCAGCTCCCCCGGGACTGCACAATGAAATCCCTGCTCCCCCCTCCCCCTAGCCTACACAATGAAATCCCTGCTCCCTTTCCCCCTGGACTACACAATGAAATCCTTGTGTGTGTGTCCCCGGACCACACAATGAAATCCCTGCTTCCCCCCCCCCCCCGGGACTGCACAACAATGAATTCCCTGTTCTCCCCCCCCCAGTACTACACAATGAAATCCCTGCTTCCCTCCCCCCCCCGGGACTATGCAACAATGAATTCCCTGGGTGTGTCCCCGGACCACACAGTGAAATCCCTGCTTTCCCCCCCGGGACTACGCAATCAAATCCCTGCTTCCCCCCCCCTGGGACTACGCAATGAAATCCCTGCTCCCCCCCCCAGTACTACACAATGAAATCCCTGCTGCCCCCCCGGGACCACACAACAATGAATTCCCTGCACCCCCCCTGCAGGACCACACAATGAAATCCCTGTCGTCGTCTCCCCCAGGACTACACAATGGCGTTGCCCAGGTCATCATTTTCCTGTAGGCACTGTTTGTTCGAAATTCCCCCGCCCCCGCCCCCGCCCCCACCCCCGCCCCCGCCCCCGCGTAGGCCCCGGCTGCAGTTCATATGAACATTCTGTTTGAACATAGGAGAGATTTGCATATCCGCCTCTGATTGGGCCCCTGTGGTGGCAGTGCATACCAACATTCTATATGCCGGTGGAGCTATTTGCATAACCGCTCCTGAATGGCCCCTGCAAACATTCCAAGTGACGCCATTGGCTCTCATCTATTTTGGGCAGTACAGGCGCGGCGAGGGTTTTTCGGATATTTGAACCCACCAGTCTTTGTCCTTGGGTGATGGGGAGTACGCGTGCCAAGTTTGGGGCAGATCCGTCCAACCGGGTAGGAGCCAATGCGACGCACGCAAACCCCCATGCGGACATACATACAAACGGATGGACAAACATTCACTTTTATATAGTAGATAAATAAATTCTTCAATCTAATAAGTGTTGACTCCACACAGACGTTTTGTTCACATATACAAAATTCAGTAATATGAGCATGTTTCATGTAGGATAATTTGCTCATCCTCTGATGAAAGCTGATCCAAGTAAAAGATCACTTTCTTCCCAAAAGTGATGCTTCCTTATTGTTCCTTTTGTGAGGAGTGTGTGCTGATAGTAACTTTTCATTTGAGACTTAAATCTTCAAGTGTTTTCTAAAGATTCAACGGTACTCTCCTGGACATTTGGAATTCCCTCAGACTGCGGGGGATCTATGTGGTACTCAGAGCTACATCTATCTTGACATAAACAAACAAAAACAAAGGACAAAACAAAATTCAAAGTATCAGTAATACATGCATAGTGCTGTGATAATAGCCTTTCTTTCTTTCTTTCTTTCTTGCAAGCCATCTTGCAAGGTTGAAAAGGTTGGACTGCAATGCAATACAAAGATGCAACAGGCCTTGGGTCTTAAACTGGATCTGCTAGGGTGCAAATCTAGCATCCTCATCCAAGAAAAGGTTGGTCAGATACATTAATCCAGCCCGGTTCTTAAACTCCCAGGAAGCACACTAATACACAACATAGCAGTGATTGCCTTATTTTTCTCCTCAGTTTATCATGGATAATCTGCAGCAAACCTCATGTTTCTTCGAAAAACAACCTGTTTCAGTCTGTTTCCTGTTCTCATTATCCTCTTCCAGCCCATATGTCTGCTTTTACTGTTTGCACTACTGCTCATGATCTCTATTCCTTTTCCAAAACTCCACCCCCCCCATACACACACACACACACACACACACACACACCAGATCATACACTTCCTCTCTTGGAAGAACATATCTTGAGTACTGCCTACCTCCACAGTTGAATCATGTTTATCTTCTAAAACACCCTACATTAAATCTACCTAATCTGTAGTGTCTGCAGTTTATTGCTCCTGGGCCTATTAAGACTCCTGGTCCCTGACTCTTCTTGGACCTAACCCTACTGTGAAGGCCTCAATCCTGCAACTAGCACCTATACCCCATCCCTCTAAGGCAGCATTCACCAATCTGGTGCCCTCCAGATGTTTTTGAACTACAATTCCCAGCATTCCTGATCATTAGCCATGCTAGCTGGAGCTGTTGGGAGTTGAAGTCCAAAGCACCAGTTTGGGGAAGGCTGCTCTAAGGGACTCAGACCTGAACTACATCAGGTGGTACCAGAATGAGGTGATAAAAGTTCTCAGACTCTAGAGTGAACTGTACCACTTCAGAGTGCAGCTGAAAGGTCCTATTTTAATGCTTCTCCCGCCACCCACCCACCCAAATAATTAGAGCAAGAGGAAAACTAACCCAGCCCTCTTCTTGTTTTCAGCTTTCTACTTGCAAAGGGAAAATGTAGGCAATAATTCAAAAATGTGTTTTGTGCTCCTGCAGACTGAATGTTACAGTCTGTTCTACCTTAGGACCCTACCACTTCTGCTCCATGTTTAGATGTAGGCCAAAAATAAGCAACAATGGGTGTAGCTTCATTTATTTCAATAAATCAGCACTCATTTATTTGTTCCGGTAACAGCTCCACAAATCAATCATAGAAACGATTTACTACACCGGTGCCACAGAAGAATCCCCATTTCCAGGAAACATGACTTAATTAGATAGAGGAAAATGGAAATCTTAATATTGGTGCCAGATTATCTGGAATTCTGCCCCTGCCAAACATGTTACATAGCCATAATTCAGAAACATAATTAATTGTTGAAGTAATGCTGTAATCCATTTGACATTTAAGAACAAACAGTCACTTCCTACAATTATAATGCACAATATCCAATTACAAGGGGCATACATGACAGGAACGAGACTGTACAGGAGTAATCACCAGTGAGATGTGCTTCGTGACACACAATTTCTGAACAGAAAACTACAATGACAATGTGTGGTTCAGCAATTTGTGCAATAAGGGACTGTAGTTTTGCTTGTTGCTCACCATCGGCACCTCTGTTTTAGCTGTGTTGCAGTAAAAAATCTCGTGGAAAAACACACTCATACATTCACTAAGTCCTCGGGGGGGGGGAATTAGGCATCATAAAAACAATTATTAACAACTATTAATTAGAGCTGTCATTTCAATCTCTCCGGACACAAAATATATGAGGGTGTGAAAGAATAAGAGCAATCAGTACTATATACATGCCAGCATCCACATCCCTAACTCAAGCAAGGATGCTAATTATATATTTTATTTATTTATACCAAAATTTCTTCCCCACCCTTCTAATGCATACACATCACTCAGGGTAGCTTACAACAATTAAAATCACAATATAATCATAAAACCACAATGTCAACAAAATACAGTAGAGGCAGGCAGGACAGATAATATATATATATATATATATACCAAACCTCCCAACAGATAAAAACCTCAGTGTATATACACATACAATGAGAAAATGAATGAATGGGGCAAGGCAGCTATTCTTTATTAGCAGCTGGCAAGTATCACAGAATATTAGGATATGTGCTGTCAGTGAACTGAGCCTTCTTAAACCAGTATTAAAACAGCATGTGCAATCATTCACATGTATGTTTATTATTAGGTTGTTTCAGTGAGATCACATCAGCTCAGCCTGTGGTTGGGGAGAAGTTTACCAGACAGGTGATACGCAACTAGGATATAAGCTAAAATCATCTGTCTCCTAGTTGTGTATGCCTATCTAAGAAATTCTCTCCAACCACTCTTGAGCTGCTGTGATGTCATCAAAACCTCACAGTCATACTAACCGCTAAGGGGAAATGTTAACAAGACTTTTGTGAGGAAAATAAGATGACATTCTGGTTGTGGAAAACATAAGAATACAAGATCCGACCTTCTACGAAGTCAGACCATTGATCCATCTAGCGCAAAGTTGTCCACACTGACTGGTGGCAGTGGCTCTCCAGGGTTTTAGGCAGGAGTCTTTCTTTCCCAGTCCTGTCGGGGATTGAACCTGGGACCTTCTGCTTGCAAGGCACGTGCTCTGCCACTGAGCTAAAATAATCCATCAGTCCTAGAAACAAGAGGGTATGTCTATTGGCTAGAAGAAAAAACAGAGTCAGGGAGGCTGCACAGACAGGGAGGCTGAAAACTGACAAGGTCAGGAACATAAAAGGATAGGAAGCCCAGAAGGCAGGAGTGGGTCTGAAGGAAGGTGGCAGAGTAGCAGTAGGATTAAGACGGTAAAACAGACCCTGACCATTTCTTGACTTCCCCATTGAAAATCCTAGTAATCTCCATTGCACTCTGCTTTCCCAGGTTCCACAGAAATGGATGGGTTGCAACTGAGGACCGCTTTAAGAGCTAGGCTGCTTGGCTGTTTCTAGCGGCCCTCTCTCATTGCTATCAGTAGCATTCATGAACAGTGTCAGTGTTGGCCCAAGACATGTTGCTGTACAAAGCAGAGGCCAAGTGGCACACACAAAAATACCCTAAGGCCAACACTTCACAAAGTATTTCTGCACCGTTCAGACAGTAATTCCTGCCTTCATCTATCCTGCTCCCCTAAAGCAGACCACCTGCATAAAATTTGGAGATTATTTGGCTAGTAGAAAGTGGGGAAAGATGTGTGGCTAATGTATTTTGCATGAACAAATGGGTGGAAAAGGTGAAGTTTACAGGCCAGAACTCAATGCACATTGCGCGCGTAGAGGAGAAATAACGACTCAGACACAATTGTAGGGTACAAATTGTGGTAAAAGTAATGGGCCACATTTATTGAATCATCAATAAGGGATCTACGAAGGGAAAAAGTGTGGGTACTAATTACACCAGCTATCAGCCAGTCACTATTGCGATAGGGCAAAACATCCAGCAAGGAGGGTGACGGCCGCCAGGTCATCCCCGCCTTGCTTAACACCACACGGTGCTGGAAGGTCTTTCCTGCAGTCAGCCTCGACCAGACTGTGAGGTACTGGTAGGTGAAGCAGGAAGACCTCAGAGATGGCCTTGTCTCCGCAGTCCCGAGCCATGAGACAGTCGGCGGAAGGAACCTCAGGCACGCCTCTCACCTGAAAGGTGCCATAGGATGATCACCGAGCCCCTAAAACTGCCTAATCCCACATTTAACCGCCAGTGTGACCGAACTGAAAATGCCACTAAGCACCCAAAGCCTGAAATACAGTGTAGAGTAGGCGAAACATGAACATTGCCCCCTGCCAATTAGGACAATGAACCAAAATTCCGACTCGGCCCCTGGAAACAGGTGACCAGTAAAACCTACACTGCAAACAGGGAAGGGAGGGAGGGAGCCGCGCTAGAAAAGGACCAGGAGGAGAGGCGAGCAAACCTAATAACGGCTCTACTGTCCCTCCCCTTCTGCCCTGTGATTGGTTGGTCTGATATCAGACCATTGTAGTCCGACTCGTCCCCTCCCCGGCGCGCAAATTGTTCCCCCCCGCCACAGCTACGCGTGGGGGGAGGTGCAATGTGCTGAAGACAAGTAAATGGTGAGTATACAACTTAGAAATTCAGAACGTTCATATTTTCTACCGTTTATATTTCGCTGATAATATTGCTGTCGCTTTATTTATATAGCTTAAGCCTGTTCTTTGGAATGGAACTCCTATGCCTCGGAATGCTTTGACTCATGAATTGTTTCTCCTGATAATGTTACATCACGTAACTACCTCTGTTTAAATGGTTAGTATTAGCTTCTCTCTGATGTCTGCCTTCAAAGTCGTATGACTCTGCCATGTGTCCCTGCATATCTGATTTCTTACTGTCACAAAAATAAAAAATAAGCAGTCTTTAGCAAGAACGAGACAGGAACAATAGTAAGGGCACTAGTAGCAACAGATTTTGCTCTGATTCTACTTGTTGCTTTGGCAGCAATTAACAGTACATATAGTAGAAATAAATACAGACCATTAACAATAAGGGGAGAAGTCACAGTTAAACATTATTAGCAGTTCTGTGTCATATAAATCACTAGCTGTCTTGGACGAAGGTCTAAAGAAATGGTTCACATGTTTTGAGGACCTCAAAATCCTTGGACGATTGTATTTTTAGGCCATAGCTGATTTACTGAACATATTTACTTGTAAAGAAGGGTGAACTTTTTTTGTTTTTGTTTTTAATGTGGTGCTGTGAAAGAATCTGAAATTAATCTTTCGTCTTGATTGGTAAACATAAGGTACACCTTCATGTGTTTTGCCTTTATGTGATTCCAAGGATGGATTGAAGATTAAGATACAGATTGCATCACATGGAGATACAAACAAAAATGATAAAAATAACGGACAGCATGATTGTTCTTAACAAAACACTTTTCTTGTCCATTTTTTGAATACCAATTTCCAAAGCTGAATTCCATATTTCAGCAATACATTGTCTTCCAGCTACGTGAGTGAAGTATCAATTTCAAGCTCATCTGTAATCACTTTTATAGTAAACCACCAAATTAGTACCTAGATCTAAAATGAAACAATGGTTGCTGCAATTCAGTTGTAGATTATTGGTTTAATTTAAACCCTACTATGCAAGTCAAAAACATTTCTACTGGGCACAGTATTTCTGATTCAGCAGAGGTTACACAAGCATCAAAGCAGTTAAATATAGGTGCCAAACCACATTGCCAGGAGCTCTCAGTACTGTGAGGTAGTGTTACCCGACACCTTGCTGAATATAAAATTACTTGTTTCTGCAACTGAGGACAATCAAATTGTCACCTTCCATTGTAATAATACACAACTGCTGATCAGCAAAGTGCAAACATAATTACCACAAAGCAACAAAGAGAAAATGTAAATCTCTCTCAAGAATAAACACATCCGTCTGGCTATCCAAAGATAAGTCTTCATTTTCATATCCAGTGGTATGTGGAAATTTACATGCTAGCAAACCAGAAACAGGGAAGCTTTGTAAGAGAGTTTTTGCACTGTAGTATTAGTAGCAGCAGCAGCAGCCATATTTGGAGACTAAAACTTGTAGTTTCCTAAGGCATAGAAAGCTAACCTGCAGCGTGAGTGCCACAATTGACACTTGATTGATTGATTGATTGATATTTTTAAAATATTTTCTATAGGGCCACCTATGGGTTGGATCCAGAGTTGCTCACACTGGAGGAAGAGAGTGGGGAAGTGATGTGTATTGATTCCTCCTTTCCCCTGCAGCCCCCTGTGCCTCCTTAAAGCCTGCTGTAAAGAGTTGGATGACATTTTGGAAAAGCATGAGAGGCAGAGGGGGGGGGGCTGCAGAGGGAAGGGGAATTGGCAAAGACTGCCTCCCTGCCCCTTCCTTCAGTGGGGAGCTTCCACCGGATCAGGTGCTCAACAGTCACAACTGTTCTCTGGTGACCCAGCCCTGAGTGAGATATTAACTGTGCAACCAACAAAAGTGTCATAAGATACTGCCAGCTGTACACTTTAAAAAAAAAAAAAAACTAACCATGACAAAATAATTTCTCCAAGGTCACCTGTGCCAGGTTTTGTTTTGTTTGTGTAATTACTGGAAGTATTCATACATAGATGTATGTATACTTCTCCATATTAAGATGCTAATCCGCTACACATGCAGGCAGGCTATCAAAGTTTTCAAAATACAGTGTTAACATCTTTGGAAAGAGTTTAATGGTATCCCAAAATAAAGGAAAACTCAGTGCGCTAAATATCTGCAAGGCATCTTCTAAAGACAGTAGGCAAATTAGGCTAAGTTAACAGTGTTCGCCTTCATGTTGGAATTTGTAACTTGGGCTAAAACAACCTTCAGTGTGTAATAAAAATAGCTCTGTGCCTCACATTTACTGAACCACACAACATGATATGTTACAGACATCCAGGACCATTCTTCCCTAGAGAGACTAAAAACTTTTACAGACCCTGTACAAGAATCACTACTAAAATGTGGTTGTCGCTAAGAGCAAAATATGGAACTTTCCTGAGTAGTGAGTAATCTGTTTTACAAGATGTACCTATATTAAGGAGAACTCCTTCAGTAAAAAGTAAGACAGTAGACTTCCACAGGTAAAAAGTGAAATGGTTAATTGGAAAGGAAATTTTGAGCTTTTCTCACAGTCTCACTTCCATTAATAAATGACATACTTCTCAGAACAAGAAACAGATGGTATCTTTCTAACTACCCTCAAGACATGCAAATAAAGGCAATAGGTAAATAGCACAAGTAGCATTAAAGCTATTATAAAAATACATTCCTCCATTTAAAAATGACACATACAACCTGAAAAACAGTCTTCCCCTACAGTACACTCAGAACATTAGTACTTAGAAATTGCTAATGTGGTCTAGAGATGTTTGAGGAGTTCTGATATGAACTGACCTGATCAGCACCTCCTGGACTAATATGTGGATTGAAAATTTATCACCTACCAGCTTTGACATTTTTCAAATGTTCCAATGAGGTTTTCAGCTCAAAAAAACCATACCAAAATATGTTTAAGAATGCATATTTTGAGAGAAAATGATTTAAAATATCTATCCGATTACATATTTAAATGTGGGTTTTAATGCAGAGTTCTTTTTTTTAATATAGATTAATGTGGAAATGGGATGAAATGGAGTTATGGGAGAGCAGTGATCCATCCACCCCCTACTGGGGTCCAATACTGCCACCATATTTTAAATTTCTTACTGGATACTGGTTATACAGTAATATCTGAAATCAACACTAAACAAGGTGTTTGTTTTTTTCAAAAATCTAGTTCCAAATGGATGCATTTAGTATTAATATACTGGGTAGATTTATTTGATTAAGCATATGAAAGCACCATGATGCTAACAGAGTGCAATCCACTTGTCCTGGTATACTTATAGGCCTAGCTGATTTTCTCAAACAACACCTGATCATCACTTGCCACAAGTTGCAAAGATATATGGCTGCTTCTAATGTTGGTTCACAGAATCACAGATATACCCATGCAAGTCACTTCTATAATTTTTAGAAAATCACAATATAGGGAGGATATACCAAGGCTCACCCATGATACAGACTTAGATGTATGTGTGCTAGCTTAAATCTTGCATTATATGCCTACCGAGTCATCATTGGGCATGGTTAGAAAGTCTTTCCCTTTTTGATTTTCATCACTGGGAATTGGCAGGGGGGCGCCTCCCTTTCAGATTTAAGCAGTGAGAGGATCACAAAATGATTTCAGTATTGAGGGGCAAGATTCAGCAGAGTCCAAAGGCTGCTATTAGCCATAAGAAAGGTTACATTTAAAAAAAACACACACACACACACCTATTGAAAAAGCATTTATTTCAAAGCATTGGTGGTGGTGGTTTTGCATACATTGCAAGGGCCACATTCTAACACTGGGTTGTGAGTGCTGAAGCCCATTGAAGCAAATGAGATATTCCATCCTTAAATAAGTTGGACTGTAGCCAATATCTATACCTTTCACGAAGTAAAGGTGTTTTGACTTTGGCATTAAAATTTAACTATGTCGGCCCATTGAACTTAGCAGGCCAGAAATATAGAAATCATTGCTCCTGCGTAATCACTGTATCTGAACAGACACATTCTGGGTGAGCAGGACAACTTCTCCATATTATACCCCTGCAGGAGAGAGCTGTGAAAATCTGTCTATCTTCTATATAACAGAAGTTAATTAAGAGCTATTGTAAGAGTGACTTGTATGCAACTGCAGTTCATATTACTATAGCCAGCAGTTTCTCAGCATCACAGTGATGCTTTCTTTCTAGTCTGACAGACTTGTATGCTTCAGACAGGAATCCAAAAGGAATTGAGGATAGGCACCACTTCATGATGTGAGCATATTTTTTATAGATTAGAAAGTTGCGGAGAATTATGTTCCGAAAAGTATATTTAGGAAAAGATGCCAAATATTAGGATCTTTAGAAAACCTATGGGAAGCAAAGCATAAGTTGAGCAATAGAAACCCAAAGGAAATGTTTATTCCAGGAATCTTAAAGTGCTCAACACTTCCATTGTTAATTTCTATTTTAATACACATTCATCTAATACATATTGCATATAAACATCCATTCGTTGTGTAAAAAGCAGGATACTCCACAAGAACATAGAGAATTTAGCTTTAAGAGCAGTTTTCAATGACACTTCTAAAGGCAGGATTTTTCAACATAAACCTAATCCTTGTTAATTCAATTTTCCGTTAATTCAAATTAAGAAGCGCTGCTTGTTACTATTTTAAATACAAGAGAGTACAACTGAAACGTTTCCTCACAGCGCCTGATGTGGTACATAAGAGCCGAAAATAAAATTGCTCTCTATTGTGGTTTTCATCTCTGACTTGATTTTTCCTATGTCTTTAGGATACACCATATGATCTGTATTTGAAAGGAAAGAACTTTAGTTTTCTCAGTGCTGTCGATTTTTCACTCTGAGCTCTCTGTTGTAATTGTTTTTCCACTTGTGTTTACTGGAAATAATTTATTATAGGAAAGTAAACAACATATATGTTCCTTGTCAATTATTTTGGCAGTCAAATTCCTATGCTTTATGAGCCATCTATCCATTTGCAAGAGATGTGCTTCACTGCAGACGGGACTTTACTGCCTTCTGTTGATGGAAGGGTTCCAAAGGTAGTATCCAGTGCTGGCATTCTGCTAGCGCTAATGCTCTTGTACTAGCAGAAACCAACGCTGGTGCAATGGGAAGAATAAGGCATAGAGTCGACAGCCACTCCAGAGAGCAAACACCTCACTCTGAGGGGTTTTCAGAGCAAAGTATCAGCCCACTAGAGCACCTGGCATAGCCCAAATACCTCACTCTGAGGGGGTCTTTCCTCAGAGCTAGGTATTCTTGGTGAGGACCTTGGAAATTGCCTGTGCTGCCATGGCACAAGTAGTCTCCAAGACCACCTCCACGCCTATGTTCACCCCTCAGAGTGAGGCAATGACGAGGAAGCAGGCAGTGTCCACCAGGGGGGAGAGAGCAGAAGAGGGTAGCAGTGGAGGAGGGGGCAGCAGCAGCAGGTCTTCCACCAGTGTTGTTTTCAGTAGAACAACATAAATACCAACGTTAGATACTACCCATAGTACTACCAATCAAAAGACATTGTGGAGCTATTCCATCTTTCCCTCCTTAACAGATTTTATGTGGTAAGGAAAAATGGAATAAATAGTGGGAAGACACAGGAGAATTACAAATGGAAGATAATGTCTGGACCCGCATAAAATTCCATGAATGAGGAATAAGAGCCTGATATGGGTGCACCATTTGGCACCCAAATCATCCTTACTGTATGACTTGATGCAATAGTTAATAGAGCAACTACCGTATACTGTAATTAAAAGCAGCACTTTTTTCCAACTAGATTCTGGAAAAACCCTAGGATTCCTTGATGAGTTCAATAATGGCAAACAACCATCCCTGAGAGATCACTTGCAAGCCATTTCTGATTACTATTTTTCCTTGCAGTGTTTGCTCTGCAGTAAGGCACATCAGACCTGACTGGCATCCCATGTGAGGTAAGTATACCACCCCCCAGAACACTCCTCAGAATCTTCTGCAACAGAGAGTATATCTGAAAAAAATATACACGGGTTCCTTTGTGGACAAGTCAACAGGTTCCCCAAAGTAAGAAAATTTGAAAACCACTGACTGTGAGAGTGTAAGAGAACTGTGACAAGATGCCATGGAAGGATAACTGCAGAGAAGATGGAACTTTGCTGATTTACAGAACTGAGAAGAATCCAGTCCTGTGTTGCATAAACAGTGCAGGGCATGGTAGACAGCATTAAACATGAATTAGCAACAGACACTTGGACATACAAGCATTGTATAGTTACCGAATACAAGTGGTCTGAGCAGTGAAAACGCTGTCACTTGGGACATCCACGTGGTAAAATTTCTTCTGAGCAGGCCAAAACAAATCGTTGTAAATTTAAAGTGGTCACATGCCCACTATTTTTAGAATTGGAAAGAAGGCTCTATGGTCCCCACATCATTGTGCTGTAACTTGATTTAACACACTATTAAGCACCTACTTAATTTTCCTAAAATGACAACTCCTCCATTCAGAGGGAGGTAGAGAGAAAAAGTGTCTACAACGTGCTGTGGGAGGCAAGTACAGTAATACTGTACCTTGGAATGCAAGCGTAATTCGTTCCGGAACCGTGCTTGTAATCCAAAACACTCTTATATCAAAGCGAGTCTCTGGAGGGCGTGAGCAGGGCCGATTTCGGCCCGCTACGCCTGCTCGAGGCGAGCGGTTACATCCCTACTTGTATTGCAAGATGCCGCTTGTTTATCAAGTCAAAACGTATTTTAAAAATTTGCTTGTCTTGCAAAACGCTCTCAGACCAAGTTACTTGCAATCCAAGGTATTACTGTACTGCATTATAATTGCTTTGTCTCTACATTAAAAAAAATCTCTGTGTTGTTTCATTATTTCATTTGCTTTGTAATATTTAGGGTTTTGCGATTTTTTACTCTTTTGTAAGCTGCCCCAGGAATGCTGATGGGCCATCGAAGGGCAGGATATAAATATTAGAAATAAATAATTAATAGGCTCAAAATATATATTTTACTGCATTAGTGAGATTTGGGATATCCCTCCAATCCTTCAGTAGAAGTTTCCAATAGTGCCCTATCTATGTTCAATATGAATAAGGAAGGCAGTTAGAGAGATTCTCCTGATGGGTGTTCTCCACTTTAGTCAGCCTGAGCCTGGAAGATTTCCCAAAAAGTATATTAAACATATTTAGTGATCAGGGATGAGGACTGGGTTATTTCAGTTGACCAGATAAGAAAGCAATATAAACAAGCAGAAGCCACCTGAACAATTTTCCAAAGTTTGATATTAAATGACAATTGGTCCATATATTCCTTGAAGGAAAAAAGGCGGGGTATAAATATAATAAATAAATAAATATATTCTCCTCCAATATAAACCCTCCAATCTATATCTGTACTACAAATTTTGCAGCTACTAGCAGGATTATATAGCAGCCTTTTGTTGCTCTCTAGGTATGAGGTGTGTGTGATGAAAAAACAGTGTTTTCTGCTCAAACTGGGAGAATCATAAGAAGCTGCCGTTAGAAAGACTTTGGTAGCATAAAGTGCCTATACAGAGCCTCAGCTAGTGTGGACAGATAGGATTTGTGTACGTTCATCTTGTGCATCCAACATACGTATCACCATATATTTTTCCCCCTAAGAAGAGCCAACTAGCCAAGCCCTTATGTAGAGTCTATCATTATGGAGCTTTTCATCCTATTAGAGATGTGGTGGTTTGACTGCGTTTTTATTATTTTCTATATGACATGGTGGTTTTAAGTTATTTTCCAAGTATTGTGGAATAAAAACTTCCAACACTCCTAGAAGGTGGCCATTTATTTTTGTTTTTCTACATAACGGAAACAATTGCAGTCAGGATGGGAAACAGGCCTCTTAAGGTTGGAGGGTTTATTCGATTCTTTCATTAGGTGGGGGGAGTTTGTTGGGTTTTCCCGTTTCCTCACTTAATGGAAAGCTTTAAATCAGCATCTCTTTTCATGCCTGAGCATATACAAATAAACAGTTATCACTTTTTCACTTATGAAGTGCACTCCTAGTCTTTGTCATATATGACTTCAGCCCCTATTCTAGGAACTTGCAAAAAAAAAAAAAAAAAAAAAGTTCCCTGTTTGGAAAGCTGTGATTCTCAAGTCCAGACACTGTGTAACTGAATAACACCTTTCCATTGTGAGGCCTTTTTTAAAAAAAGAGAAGCAAACGGTAGAAATTCAACATACTTCTGCATCCTTAATCATTGTCAAATTATTTCATTCCACTACAAGTTGAATCAACTAGCAAAATCAGAAGGTGATGCTGAAGAATATTTGTTGGCACTGAAACAACAAATTCCTGCAAAATGTGGCCGCAAATGCAGATCATGATCAACATCAGTTAAAACATAGCTCCCACGGTTACATTAAGTACAACCTGAAATATATAGAATATAAAATGTATGTTGACCAACCAAATACTATGGGTGCAAAATGACTTTTAGAAAGGAACTGTGTTTACTAGATACTTTTAATTATTTTTTTTTAAATGAGAGAATAGCATTTAGGCTGACAGTTGCAAGGTTTTTAACTGATTACAGTAAATACAAATTTCTGAACCATTTTCTGTAATGGTTACTTTTTATGCAAAATACCACATTTCAGTTTTGAAATACGTAGCTATTTCAACTTCCTTTGCAAAAATGACACTTA